>CM056610.1:15236649-15577590 GCA_029721355.1 Tegillarca granosa | reverse complement strand
TATGTTTTAGCTGATCTTTTGTGCGTTTTTAGTTTTTGTTATCTTCGATTTTAGTTGTGTTATCTACAGATTTAGCTGATTTTCGTATGTTTTTGCTGTGTTTTGTGCGTTTTTGCTGTTTTGCTACATATTAGCTAATAATTGTATGTTTTTGCTGTGGTTTTATACATTTTAGCCTATATTGTATGTTTTTGCTGGTTTTGTACGTTTTAGTTGTGTATCGTATATTTATCTGATTATTGTATGTTTTTGCTTTGTTATTATGCATTTTTGTCGTGTTTTGCTCTTTATTGTTTGTTTTTGCTATGTTTTGCTAACTATTGTATGTTTTTGCCGTGTTTTTAAACGTTTTAGCTGATTATTGTATGTTTTTGCTGTTTATTTTGCATTTTAGTTGTGTTATCGTACATTTTCGCTGATAATTGTATGTTTTAGCTGTGCTTTTTGCGTTTTAGTCGTGTTATCGTGGATTTTAGTTTTCTTATCGTACATTTAGCTGATTTTTGTTATGTTTTAGCTGTGTTATGCATTTTTGTTGTGTTTTGCTACATTTTAGCTAATTATTTTATGTTTTAGCTGAGCTTTTGTGCGTTTTAGTGTGTTATCTTCGATTTTAGTTGTGTTATCGTACATGTTAGCTGATTTTTGTATGTTTTAGCTGTGTTATGCATTTTTGTGTGTTTTGCTACATTTTAGCTAATTATTTTATGTTTTAGCTGAGCTTTTGTGCGTTTTAGTTGTGTTATCTTCGATTTTAGTTGTGTTATCGTACATGTTAGCTGATTTCGTATGTTTTTGCTGTGTTATTGTGCGTTTTTGCTGTTTTGCTTCATATTAGCTAATTATTGTATGTTGTTGCTTTGTTTTTATACGTTTTAGCCGATTGTTGTATGTTTTTGCTGTGTTTTTGTACGTTTTAGTTATGTTTTCGTACATTTCAGCTGTGTTATTGTATGTTTTTGCTGTGTTATTGTGCATTTGTTGTGTTTTGCTACATTTTAGCTAATTATTTATTTTAGCTGATCTTTTGTGCGTTTTAGTTGTGTTATCTTCGATTTTAGTTGTGTTATCGTACATTTTAGCTGATTTTCGTATGTTTTTCTGTGTTATTGTGCGTTTTAGTTGTGTTATAGTGTATTTTAGTTGTGTTATCGTACATTTTAGCTGATTTTGTATGTTTTAGCTGTGCTTTTGTCCGTTTTAGTTGTGTTATCTTCGATTTTAGTTGTGTTATCGTACATTTTAGCTGATTTTCGTATGTTTTTGCTGTGTTATTGTGCGTTTTTGCTGTTTTGCTACATATTTGCTAATAAATTGTATGTTTTTGATTTGTTTTTATACGTGTTTTGCCTATATATGTATTTTTTTGCTGTGTTGTTGAGTTCGGTCTAGTTGTGTTATCGTATATTATATCTGATTATTGTTTGTTTTAGCTGTGTTATTTGTATGTTTTTGCTGTGTTATTATGCATTTTTGTTGTGTTTTGCACTATTTATTGTATGTTTTTTGCTATGTTTTGCTATTATTGTATGTTTTGCAGTGTTTTTTACGTTTTAGTTGTGTTATCGTCTATTTTAGTTGTGTTTATCGTACATTTTAGCTGATTTTCCTTATGTTTTTTGCTGTGTATTTTGTGCGTTTTTTGATGGGTTTTTGCTAATATATTGTATGTTTTTGCTGTGTTTTTATACCATTTAAAAGCCGATTATTGTATGTTTTTTGCTGTGTTTTTGTACGGTTCAGCTGATTATTGTATGTTTTAGCTGCGCTATTGTGCATTTTAGTTGTGTTATAGTGGATTTTAGTTGTGTTATCGTACATTTTAGCTGATTATTGTATGTTTTAGCTGTGCTTTTTTTTGCGTTTTAGTTGTGTTATAGTGGATTTAAGTTGTGTTATCGTACATTTTGGCTGATTATTGTATGTTTTTAGCTGTGCTTTTTTGCGTTTTAGTCGTGTTATCGTGGATTTTAGTTTTCTTATCGTACATTTAGCTGATTTTTGTATGTTTTAGCTGTGTTATTATGCATTTTGTTGTGTTTTGCTACATTTTAGCTAATTATTTTATGTTTGTAGCTGAGCTTTTGTGCGTTTTAGTTGTGTTATCTTCGATTTTAGTTGTGTTATCGTACATGTTAGCTGATTTTCGTATGTTTTGGCTGTGGTTATTGTGCGCGTCATATTAGCTAATTATTGTATGTTGTTGCTGTGTTTTTATACGTTTTAGCCGATTGTTGTATGTTTTTGCTGTGTTTTTGTACATTTTAGTTATGTTATCGTACATTTCAGCTGTGTTATTGTATGTTTTTGCTGTGTTATTGTGCATTTTTGTTGTGATTTGCTACATTTTAGCTAATTATTTTATGTTTTAGCTGATCTTTTGTGCGTTTTAGTTGTGTTATCTTCGATTTTAGTTGTGTTATCGTACATTTTAGCTGATTTTCGTATGTTTTTGCTGTGTTATTGTGCGTTTTTTGGCTGTTTTGCTACATATTAGCTAATAATTGTATGTTTTTGATTTGTTTTTATACGTTTTAGCCTAATATTGTATGTTTTTGCTGTGTTTTGTACGTTTTAGTGTTGTTATTGTATATTTTATCTGATTATTGTATGTTTTAGCTGTGTTTTTGTATGTTTTTGCTGTGTTATTATGCATTTTTGTTGTGTTTTACCTCTTTATTGTTTGTTTTTGCTATGTTTTGCTAATTATTGTATGTTTCTGCAGTGTTTTTATACGTTTTAGCCTATTATTGTATGTTTTTGCTGTGCTATCTTGCTTTTTAGTTGTGTTATAGTGGATTTTAGTTGTGGTTATCGTACATTTTAGCTGATTATTGTATGTTTTAGCTGTGCTATTGTGCGTTTAGACGTGTTATTGTGGATTTTAGTTTTGTGATCGTACATTTTAGCTGATTTTTGTATGTTTTAGCTGTGTTATTATGCATTTTTGTTGTGTTTTGCTACATTTTAGCTAATTATTTTTATGTTTTAGCTGAGCTTTTGTGCGTTTTAGTTATGTTATCGTACATTTTAGATGATTTTCGTATGTTTTTGCTGTGCTATCGTGCGTTTTAGTTGTGGTATCGTACATTTTAGCTGATTATTGTATGTTTTTGCCGTTGTTTTGTACGTTTCAGGTGATTATTGTATGTTTTAAGCTGTGGCATTTTAGTTGTGTTATGGTGGAGTTTAGTTTTCCGATCGTACATTTTAGCTGATTTTTGTATGTTTCAGCTGTGTTATTTTGCACGTTATGTTGTGTTTTGCTACATTTTAGGTAATTTTTTTATGTTTAGCTGATCTTTTGTGCGTTTTAGTTGTGTTATCTTCGATTTTAGTTGTGTTATCGTACATTTTAGCTGATTTCGTATGTTTTTGCTGTGTTATTGTGCGTTTTGCTGTTTTGCTACATATTAGCTAATAATTGTATGTTTTTTGCTGTGGTTTTATACATTTTAGCCCTAATATTGTATGTTTTTGCTGTGTTTTTGTACGTTTTAGTTGTGTTATCGTATATTTTATCTGATTATTGTATGTTTTTGCTTTGTTATTATGCATTTTTGTCGTGTTTTGCCTCTTTATTGTATGTTTTTGCCGTGTTTTTAAACGTTTTAGCTGATTATTGTATGTTTTTGCTGTGTTATTTTGCATTTTAGTTGTGTTATCGTACATTTTCGCTGATAATTGTATGTTTTAGCTGTGCTTTTTTGCGTTTTAGTCGTGTTATCGTGGATTTTAGTTTTCTTATCGTACATTTAGCTGATTTTTGTAGTTTTAGCTGTGTTATTATGCATTTTTGTTGTGTTTTGCTACATTTAGCTAATTATTTTATGTTTTAGCTGAGCTTTTGTGCGTTTTAGTTGTGTGTATCTTCGATTTTAGTTGTGTTATCGTACATGTTAGCTGATTTTTATGTTTTAGCTGTGTTTTATGCATTTTTGTTGTGTTTTGCTACATTTTAGCTAATTATTTTATGTTTTAGCTGAGCTTTTGTGCGTTTTAGTTGTGTTATCTTCGATTTTAGTTGTGTTATCGTACATGTTAGCTGATTTTCGTAGTAGTTTTTGCTGTGTTATTGTGCGGTTTTTTGCCTTGTTTTTGCTTCATTATTAGCTAATTATTGTATGTTGTTGCTTGTTTTTTATACGTTTTAGGCCGCTTTGTTGTATGTTGTTTGCTGTGTTTTTGGTACGTTTTAGTTATGTTTTCGTACATTTCAGCTGTGTTATTGTATGTTTTTGCTGTGTTATTGTGCATTTTTGTGTGTTTTGCTACATTTTAGCTAATTATTTTATGTTTTAGATGATCTTTTTGGCGTTTTAGTTGTGTTATCGTTCGATTTTAGTTGTGTTATCGTACATTATAGCTGATTTTCGTATGTTTTTGCTGTGTTATTGTGCGTTTTAGTTGTGTTCTAGTGTATTTAGTTGTGTTATCGTACATTTTAGCTGATTATTGTATGTTTTAGCTGTGCTTTTGTCCGTTTTAGTTGTGTTATCTTCGATTTTAGTTGTTGTTATCGTACCATTTTAGCTGATTTTCGTATGTTTTTTGCTGTGTTATTGTGCGTTTTTGCCTGTTTTTGCTACACTATTTGCTAATAATTGTATGTTTTTGATTTGTTTTTATACGTTTTTGCCTAATATTGTATGTTTTGCTGTGGTTTTGTTCGTGCTAGTTGTGGTATCGTATATTATATCTGGATTTATTGTTTGTTTTAGCTGTGTTATTGTATGTTTTTGCTGTGTTATTACGCATTTTTGTTGTGTTTTGCTATTATTGTATGTTTTTGCTATGTTTTGCTAATTATTGTATGTTTTTGCAGTGTTTTTTTACGTTTTAGTTGTGTTATCGTCTATTTTAGTTGTGTTATCGCTACATTTAGCTGAATTTTCTTATGGTTTTGCATGTGTTTTGTGCGTTTTGATGGGTTTTGCTAATTATGTATGTTTTGCTGTGTTTTATACATTTAAGCCGATTATGTATGTTGTTTGCTGTGTTTTTGTACGTTTCAGTGATTATTGTATGTTTTAGCTGCGCTATTGTGCATTTTAGTTGTGTTGTAGTGGATTTTAGTTGTGTTATCGTACATTTTAGCTGATTATTGTATGTTTTCGCTGTGCTTTTTTGCGGTTTAGTTGTGTTATAGTGGATTTAAGTTGTGTTATCGTACATTTTGGCTGATTATTGTATGTTTTAGCTGTGCTTTTTTTGCGTTTTAGTCGTGTTATCGTGGATTTTAGTTTTCTTATCGTACATTTAGCTGATTTTTGTATGTTTTAGCTGTGTTATTATGCATTTTTGTTGTGTTTTGCTACATTTTAGCTAATTATTTATGTTTTAGCTGAGCTTTTGTGCGTTTTAGTTGTGTTATCTTCGATTTTAGTTGTGTTATCGTACATGTTAGCTGATTTTCGTATGTTTTTGCTGTGTTATTGTGCGCGTCATATTAGCTAATTATTGTATGTTGTTGCTGTGTTTTTATACGTTTTAGCCGATTGTTGTATGTTTTTGCTGTGTTTTTGTACATTTTAGTTATGTTATCGTACATTTCAGCTGTGTTATTGTATGTTTTTGCTGTTTTATTGTGCATTTTTGTTGTGATTTGCTACATTTTAGCTAATTATTTTATGTTTTAGCTGATCTTTTGTGCGTTTTAGTTGTGTTATCTTCGATTTTAGTTGTGTATCGTACCATTTAGCTGATTTTTTCGTATGTTTTTTGCTGTGTTATTGTGCGTTTTGCTGTTTTGCTCTATATTAGCTATAATTGTATGTTTTTTGATTTGTTTTTATACGTTTTAGCCTAATATTGTATGTTTTTGCTTGTGTTTTTGTACGTTTCTAGTGTTTGTATTGTATTTTATCTGATTATTGTATGTTTTAGCTGTGTTTTTGTATGTTTTTGCTGTGTTATTCTGCATTTTTGTTGTGTTTTACCTCTTTATTGTTTGTTTTTGCTATGGTTTTGCTAATTATTGTATGTTCTGCAGTGTTTTTATACGTTTTAGCCTATTATTGGTATGTTTTTGCTGTGCTATCTTGCTTTTAGTTGTGTTATAGTGGATTTTAGTTGTGTTATCGTACATTTTAGCTGATTATTGTATGTTTTAGCTGTGCTATTGTGCGTTTAGACGTGTTATTGTGGATTTTAGTTTTGTGATCGTACATTTTAGCTGATTTTTGTATGTTTTAGGCTGTGTTATTATGCATTTTGTTGTGTTTTGCTACATTTTAGCTAATTATTTTATGTTTTAGCTGAGCTTTTGTGCGTTTTAGTTATGTTATCGTACATTTTAGATGATTTTCGTATGTTTTTGCTGTGCTATCGTGCGTTTTAGTTGTGGTATCGTACATTTTAGCTGATTATTGTATGTTTTTGCCGTGTTTTTGTACGTTTCAGGTGATTATTGTATGTTTTAGCTGTGCATTTTAGTTGTGTTATGGTGGATTTTAGTTTTCCGATCGTACATTTTAGCTGATTTTTGTATGTTTCAGCTGTGTTATTTTGCACGTTTGTTGTGTTTTTGCTACATTTTAGGTAATTTTTTTATGTTTTAGCTGATCTTTGTGCGTTTTAGTTGTGTTATCTTCGATTGTTGTGTTATCGTACATTTTAGCTGATTTTCGTATGTTTTTGCTGTGTTATTGTGCGTTTTTGCTGTTTTGCTACATATTAGCTAATAATTGTATGTTTTTGCTGTGGTTTTATACATTTTAGCCTAATATTGTATGTTTTTGCTGTGTTTTTGTACGTTTTTATTGTTTGTATCGTATATTTATATCTGATTATTGTATGTTTTTGCTTTGTTATTATGCATTTTTGTCGTGTTTTGCCTCTTATTGTTTGTTTTTGCATGTTTGCTAACTATGTTGTTTTTGCCGTGTTTTTAAACGTTTTAGCTGATTATTGTATGTTTTTGCTGTGTTATTTTGCATTTTAGTTGTGTTATCGTACATTTTCGCTGATAATTGTATGTTTTAGCTGTGCTTTTTTGCGTTTTAGTCGTGTTATCGTGGATTTTAGTTTTCTTATCGTACATTTAGCTGATTTTTGTATGTTTTAGCTGTGTATTGCATTTTTGTTGGTGTTTTGCTTACATTTTAGCTTAATTATTTATTTTGTGTTAGCTGAGCTTTTGTGCGTTTTAGTTAGTGGTTATCTTCGATTTTAGTTGTGTATCGTACATGTTAGCTGATTTTTGTATGTTTTAGCTGTGTTATATGCATTTTTTGTTGTGTTTTGCTACATTTTTAGCTAATTATTTTATGTTTAGCTGAGCTTTTGTGCGTTTCGTCTGTGGTTATCTTCGATTTTAGTTGTGTTATCGTACATGTTAGCTGATTTTTCGTATGTTTTTGCTGTGTTATTGTGCGTTCTTTTGCTGTTTTGCTTCATATAGCTAATTATTGTATGTTGTTGCTTTGTTTTTTATACGTTTTAGCCGATTGTTGTATGTTTTTGCTGTGTTTTGTACGTTCTTAGTTATGTTTCGTACATTTCAGCTGTGTTATTGTATGTTTTTGCTGTGTTATTGTGCATTTTTGTGTGTTTTGCTACATTGTAGCTAATTATTTTATGTTTTTAGCTGCTCTTTTGTGCGTTTTAGTTGTGTTATCTCGATTTTTAGTTGGTGTTATCGTACATTTTTAGCTGATTTTTTCGTATGTTTTTGCTGTGTTATTGTGCGTGTTTTAGTTGTGTTATAGTGTCTTTTAGTTGTGTTATCGTACATTTTAGCTGATTATTGTATGTTTTAGCTGTGCTTTTGTCCCGTTTTTAGTTGTGTTATCTTCGATTTTAGTTGTGTTATCGTACATTTTAGCTGATTTTTCGTATGTTTTTGCTGTGTTATTGTGCGTTTTTTGCTGTTTTGCTACATATTTGCTAATAATTGTATGTTTTTTGATTTGTTTTTTATACGTTTTTGCCCTACTATTGTATGTTTTTGCTGTGGTTTTTGTTCGTTCTAGTTGTGTTATCGTATATTATATCTGATTATTGTTGTTTTAGCTGTGTTATTGTATGTCTTTTTGCTGTGTATTATGCATTTTTGTTGTGTTTTGCCTATTTATTGTATGTTTTTGCTATGGTTTTGCTAATTATTGTATGTTTTTTGCAGTGTTTTTTTACGTTTTAGTTGTGTTATCGTCTATTTTAGTTGTGTTATCGTACATTTTAGCTGATTTTCTTCTGTTTTTGCTGTGTTTTTGTGCGTTTTTTGATGGGTTTTGCTAATTATTGTATGTTTTTGCTGTGTTTTTTATACATTTAAGCCGATTATTGTATGTTTTTGCTGTTGTTTTTGTACGTTTCAGCTGATTATTGTATGTTTAGCTGCGCTATTGTGCATTTTAGTTGTGTCTATAGTGGATTTTAGTTGTGTTATCGTACATTTTAGCTGATATTGTATGTTTTAGCTGTGCTTTTTTTGCGTTTTCGTTGTGTTATAGTGGATTTAAGTTGTGTTATCGTACAATTTTGGCTGATTATTGTATGTTTTAGCTGTGCTTTTTTGCGTTTTAGTCGTGTTATCGTGGATTTTAGTTTTCTTATCGTACATTTAGCTGATTTTTGTATGTTTTAGCTGTGTTATTATGCATTTTTGTTGTGTTTTGCTACATTTTAGCTAATTATTTTATGTTTTAGCTGAGCTTTTGTGCGTTTTAGTTGTGTTATCTTCGATTTTAGTTGTGTTATCGTACATGTTAGCTGATTTTCGTATGTTTTTGCTGTGTTATTGTGCGCGTCATATTAGCTAATTATTGTATGTTGTTGCTGTGTTTTTATACGTTTTAGCCGATTGTTGTATGTTTTTGCTGTGTTTTTTGTACATTTTAGTTATGTTATCGTACATTTCAGCTGTGTTATTGTATGTTTTTGCTGTGTTATTGTGCATTTTTGTTGTGATTTGCTACATTTTAGCTAATTATTTATGTTTTAGCTGATCTTTTGTGCGTTTTAGTTGTGTTATCTTCGATTTTAGTTGTGTTATCGTACATTTTAGCTGATTTTCGTATGTTTTTGCTGTGTTATTGTGCGTTTTTGCTGTTTTGCTACATATTAGCTAATAATTGTATGTTTTTGATTTGTTTTTATACGTTTTAGCCTAATATTGTATGTTTTTGCTGTGTTTTTGTACGTTTTAGTGTTGTTATTGTATATTTTATCTGATTATTGTATGTTTTAGCTGTGTTTTTGTATGTTTTTGCTGTGTTATTATGCATTTTTGTTGTGTTTTACCTCTTTATGTTTGTTTTTGCTATGTTTTGCTAATTATTGTATGTTTCTGCAGTGTTTTTATACGTTTTAGCCTATTATTGTATGTTTTTGCTGTGCTATCTTGCTTTTTAGTTGTGTTATAGTGGATTTTAGTTGTGTTATCGTACATTTTAGCTGATTATTGTATGTTTTAGCTGTGCTATTGTGCGTTTAGACGTGTTATTGTGGATTTTAGTTTTGTGATCGTACATTTTAGCTGATTTTTTGTATGTTTTAGCTGTGTTATTATGCATTTTTGTTGTGTTTTGCTACATTTTAGCTAATTATTTTATGTTTTAGCTGAGCTTTTGTGCGTTTTAGTTATGTTATCGTACATTTTAGATTATTTTTCGTATGTTTTTGCTGTGCTATCGTGCGTTTTAGTTGTGGTATCGTACATTTTAGCTGATTATTGTATGTTTTTGCCGTGTTTTTGTACGTTTCAGGTGATTATTGTATGTTTTAGCTGTGCATTTTAGTTGTGTTATGGTGGATTTTAGTTTTCCGATCGTACATTTTAGCTGATTTTTTGTATGTTTCAGCTGTGTTATTTTGCACGTTTGTTGTGTTTTGCTACATTTTAGGTAATTTTTTTATGTTTTAGCTGATCTTTTGTGCGTTTTAGTTGTGTTATCTTCGATTTTAGTTGTGTTATCGTACATTTTAGCTGATTTTCGTATGTTTTTGCTGTGTTATTGTGCGTTTTTGCTGTTTTGCTACATATTAGCTAATAATTGTATGTTTTTGCTGTGGTTTTATACATTTTTAGCCTAATATTGTATGTTTTTGCTGTGTTTTTGTACGTTTTAGTTGTGTTATCGTATATTTTATCTGATTATTGTATGTTTTTGCTTTGTTATTATGCATTTTTGTCGTGTTTTGCCTCTTTATTGTTTGTTTTTGCTATGTTTTGCTAAACTATTGTATGTTTTTGCCGTGTTTTTAAACGTTTTAGCTGATTATTGTATGTTTTTGCTGTGTTATTTTGCATTTTAGTTGTGTTATCGTACATTTTCGCTGATAATTGTATGTTTTAGCTGTGCTTTTTTGCGTTTTAGTCGTGTTATCGTGGATTTTAGTTTTCTTATCGTACATTTAGCTGATTTTTGTATGTTTTAGCTGTGTTATTATGCATTTTTGTTGTGTTTTGCTACATTTTAGCTAATTATTTTATGTTTTAGCTGAGCTTTTGTGCGTTTTAGTTGTGTTATCTTCGATTTTAGTTGTGTTATCGTACATGTTAGCTGATTTTTGTATGTTTTAGCTGTGTTATTATGCATTTTTTGTTGTGTTTTGCTACATTTTAGCTAATTATTTTATGTTTTAGCTGAGCTTTTGTGCGTTTTAGTTGTGTTATCTTCGATTTTAGTTGTGTTATCGTACATGTTAGCTGATTTCGTATGTTTTTGCTGTGTTATTGTGCGTTTTTGCTGTTTTTGCTTCATATTAGCTAATTATTGTATGTTGTTGCTTTGTTTTTATACGTTTTAGCCGATTGTTGTATGTTTTTGCTGTGTTTTTGTACGTTTTAGTTATGTTTTCGTACATTTCAGCTGTGTTATTGTATGTTTTTGCTGTGTTATTGTGCATTTTTGTTGTGTTTTGCTACATTTTAGCTAATTATTTTATGTTTTAGCTGATCTTTTGTGCGTTTTAGTTGTGTTATCTTCGATTTTAGTTGTGTTATCGTACATTTTAGCTGATTTTCGTATGTTTTTGCTGTGTTATTGTGCGTTTTTGCTGTTTTGCTACATATTAGCTAATAATTGTATGTTTTTGATTTGTTTTTTATACGTTTTAGCCTAATGTTTTTGTACGTTTTAGTTTTGTTATTGTATATTTTATCTGATTATTGTATGTTTTAGCTGTGTTTTTGTATGTTTTTGCTGTGTTATTATGCATTTTTGTTGTGTTTTGCCTCTTTATTGTTTGTTTTTGCTATGTTTTGCTAATTATTGTATGTTTCTGCAGTGTTTTTATACGTTTTTGCCGATTATTGTATGTTTTTGCTGTGCTATCGTGCTTTTTAGTTGTCTTATCGTACATTTTAGCTGATAATTGTATGTTTTTGCTGTGTTTTTGTACGTTTCAGCTGATTATTGTATGTTTTAGCTGTGCTATTGTGCATTTTAGTTGTGTTATAGTGGATTTTAGTTGTGTTATCGTACATTTTAGCTGATTATTGTATGTTTTAGCTGTGCTATTGTGCGTTTTAGACGTGTTATCGTGGATTTTAGTTTTGTGATCGTACATTTTAGCTGATTTTTGTATGTTTTAGCTGTGTTATTATGCATTTTTGTTGTGTTTTGCTACATTTTAGCTAATTATTTTATGTTTTAGCTGAGCTTTTGTGCGTTTTAGTTGTGTTATCTTCGATTTTAGTTGTGTTATCGTACATGTTAGCTGATTTTTGTATGTTTTAGCTGTGTTATTATGCATTTTTGTTGTGTTTTGCTACATTTTAGCTAATTATTTTATGTTTTAGCTGAGCTTTTGTGCGTTTTAGTTGTGTTATCTTCGATTTTAGTTGTGTTATCGTACATGTTAGCTGATTTTCGTATGTTTTTGCTGTGTTATTGTGCGTTTTTGCTGTTTTTGCTTCATATTAGCTAATTATTGTATGTTGTTGCTTTGTTTTTATACGTTTTAGCCGATTGTTGTATGTTTTTGCTGTGTTTTTGTACGTTTTAGTTATGTTTTCGTACATTTCAGCTGTGTTATTGTATGTTTTTGCTGTGTTATTGTGCATTTTTGTTGTGTTTTGCTACATTTTAGCTAATTATTTTATGTTTTAGCTGATCTTTTGTGCGTTTTAGTTGTGTTATCTTCGATTTTAGTTGTGTTATCGTACATTTTAGCTGATTTTCGTATGTTTTTGCTGTGTTATTGTGCGTTTTTGCTGTTTTGCTACATATTAGCTAATAATTGTATGTTTTTGATTTGTTTTTATACGTTTTAGCCTAATGTTTTTGTACGTTTTAGTTTTGTTATTGTATATTTTATCTGATTATTGTATGTTTTAGCTGTGTTTTTGTATGTTTTTTGCTGTGTTATTATGCATTTTTGTTGTGTTTTGCCTCTTTATTGTTTGTTTTTGCTATGTTTTGCTAATTATTGTATGTTTCTGCAGTGTTTTTATACGTTTTTGCCGATTATTGTATGTTTTTGCTGTGCTATCGTGCTTTTTAGTTGTCTTATCGTACATTTTAGCTGATAATTGTATGTTTTTGCTGTGTTTTTTGTACGTTTCAGCTGATTATTGTATGTTTTAGCTGTGCTATTGTGCATTTTAGTTGTGTTATAGTGGATTTTAGTTGTGTTATCGTACATTTTAGCTGATTATTGTATGTTTTAGCTGTGCTATTGTGCGTTTTAGACGTGTTATCGTGGATTTTAGTTTTGTGATCGTACATTTTAGCTGATTTTTGTATGTTTTAGCTGTGTTATTATGCATTTTTGTTGTGTTTTGCTACATTTTAGCTAATTATTTTATGTTTTAGCTGAGCTTTTGTGCGTTTTAGTTATGTTATCGTACATTTTAGCTGATTTTCGTATGTTTTTGCTGTGCTATCGTGCGTTTTAGTTGTGGTATCGTACATTTTAGCTGATTATTGTATGTTTTTGCCGTGTTTTTGTACGTTTCAGCTGATTATTGTATGTTTTAGCTGTGCTATTGTGCATTTTAGTTGTGTTATCGTGGATTTTAGTTTTCCGATCGTACATTTTAGCTGATTTTTGTATGTTTTAGCTGTGTTATTATGCATGTTTGTTGTGTTTTGCTACATTTTAGGTAATTTTTTTATGTTTTAGCTGAGCTTTTGTGCGTTTTAGTTGTGTTATCGTACATTTTAGCTGATTTTCGTATGTTTTTCCTGTGTTTTTGTACGTTTTAATTGTGTTATCGTACATTTCAGCTGTTTCTTGTATGTTTTAGTTGTGTTATCGTACATTTTATCTGATTATTGTATGTTTAAGCTGTGTTATTGTGCGTTTCTGCTGTATTTTGCTACATTTTAGCTGATTATTGTATGTTTAGCTGTGCTATTGTGCGTTTAAGTTTTGTTATCGTGGATTTTAGTTGTGTTATCGTACATTTTTAACTGATTATTGTATGTTTTTGCTGTGTTTTTGTAGGTTTTAGCTGATTATTATATGTTTTTGCTGTGTTTTTGTACGTTTTAGCTGATTATTGTATGTTTGAAATTCGTAAATTCTTTTTTCTCAAAGTTTATATGTATAATAAAATAATACAACACTTTAATGATGAAATAAATAGGCCATTTATATCCAAATATTTGTAAACCCCAGGCAATGTAAGTATCTGGTTATAGGTCTTAATATTCTTCACGGTTGTTTTCTTTGTTTCAGGATGGGCAAAACACGAGCTGAAATTCAAAGGAAGTACAGAAAAAGGAAAAGTGCACGGATCCGGAGTTTCTTAAAAAGAGAGTCAGAAACTGTGTTCCTGCAAAGGTACTAAGTTAAAAGAAAGAACCTGAAAGAAGCATAAAAGAAATGCTGCTTAATAGACTGTCACGTTTTTCGAAAAAAGCAATTAGCTGCTCAAGACGAGGAAGAAAAGAATGTTTCAGATAGAAGTTATTTGTCAGTCACTTCTACCTCATCAGCACATCCCGGGAGAAACCTTTAGTTGTTAAGTTACCTTATATTTAAGGTAAGTCGAAAGGGATTAAAAAAGTACGTGCACGATCTTTGACAAGGCAGAGAAAGCTCAATGTAGCTCTATCAAAAGAAGTAAAAGATTTAAGATGACGAATTTACAAGTAAAAGAAAAAAAAACCACAAAAATTAACAGGTTAGAAATAAAAGTTAAAGCAGTTCAACTTTCAAATGAAGAGATAAACCACGGACGCAAACAGCAAATAGTCGTGATATATCAACTCTTGGCTTGACACCAAACAGGCGAAGATCAGTAAGAAAAAAATTACTTCTTGGTTACACTTAATTAAAAATATTGATGCCGCTAAATGAAATATCACTTACTTTCTACAAAGAAGAAAGATCTTTTACATCAAATTATAGGTGGAATAATAATTAAGAAAAACAGACTTGCGTCAACAATGAACGGGAAAGCAGATATGAAAAAGTGCTACTGCTAATATTTAAAGAATTAACACTTGAAGGTTCGTTTAGAAAACCTTAACCTTAATATTTCATTAGACTCGTTTTGTCGAATGCGACCTAGGTATATTTAAGTGGTATCCTTTATAAGTCAAAACCCTAGCTACGTTCGATATCCAATTTACAACATAACACAAAAAATGACTAGGACAAGGATTTTCAAAAAAATCCAAATACCCAACTTAAATGCTTCGAAACACGTTAGTGATGTTGCAAAACCAGATAGTTGTCAAATGGTGATTTTTGCAGTTTACGAGGTATGTTATACAAAGCATTTACGATCTTGCCACCGGTCTTATCATTTACTGTCATGTATAACCTTATCAACGAGGTTGATATATCATTTACTGTCATGTATAACCTTATCAACGAGGTTGATATATCATTTACTGCGATGTATAACCTTATCACCGGGGTTGATATATCATTTACTGTCATGTATAACCTTATCAACGAGGTTGATATATCATTTACTGCGATGTATAACCTTATCACCGGGGTTGATATATCATTTACTGAGATGTATGACCTTATCACCGCGGTTGATATATCATTTACTGCCATGTATAACCTTATCACCGGGGTTGATATATCATTTACTGCCATGTATAACCTTATCACCGGGGTTGATATATCATTTACTGTCATGTATAACCTTATCAACGAGGGTGATATATCATTTACTGCGATGTATAACCTTATCACAGGGGTTGATATATCATTTACTATGATGTATAACCTTATCACCGGGGTTGATATATCATTTACTGCGATGTATATCCTTATCACTGGGGTTGAAATATCATAAACTATGATGTATAACCTTATCACCGGGGTTGATATATCATTTACTGCGATGTATATCCTTATCACCGGGGTTGATATATCATTTACTATGATGTATAACCTTATCACCGGGGCTGATATATCATTTGCTGTGATATGTCCACTTAACACCAGGTATTGATATGTCATTAACTGTGAGGTATAACCTTATCACCGGGGTGACAAGTCATTTACTGCCATGTATAACCTTATCACCAGGGTTGATATATCATTTACTGTCATGTATAACCTTTTCACCAGGGTTGGTATATCATTTACTGTGATGTACATGTAGTACCTTATCACCGGGGTTGGTATATCATTTACTGTTATGTATAACCTTTTCACCGGGGTTGATATATCATTTACTGCCATGTATAACCTTATCACCAGGTATTGATATATCATTTACTGTCATGTATAACCTTATCACCGGGGTTGATATATCATTTACTGCCATGTATAACCTTATCACCGGGGTTGATATATCATTTACTGTCATGTATAACCTTATCACCGGGGTTTATATATCTTTTTCTGCCATGTATAACCTTATCACCGGGGTTGATATATCATTTACTGTCATGTATAACCTTATCAACGAGGTTGATATATCATTTACTGCGATGTATAACCTTATCACCGGGGTTGATATATCATTTACTGAGATGTATAACCTTATCACCGTGGTTAAATATCATTTACTGCCATGTATAACCTTATCACCTGGGTTGATATTTAATTTACTGTCATGTATAACCATATCAACGAGGTTGATATATCTTATCCCACTTGGAATTACCATTGCAGCAATACAAAATCACCGAGAGCACCTCTACATTCGCGAGTTGCGTCCCTTGTCAGGGTTCTCCAGTTCTGAGATTTCATAATGTGGTTTTAGTGATTCCAAGTAGGATTTACAAAGACAACAAGAAAAACGTTGCATTTCTCTGGAAATTGTCCGATTTTGAGTTTGGTGGAAAAATTCAGAAAGTTATTGATTGTTTTGAAGAAAACGGAGATAGGAATGAAAAGAACAGGCTTTTAAAAGTTGAAATAAATTATATTTATGTAAAAGCATGGATCGGCTGATTTTTCACGTTTTTTTTCCAAGCGAGGGGTAAACTTTCAAAATGGCGACTTTCGTCCCTTGTGTTTTTTAATGTTATATATTTCGGAATTTTTTGAAGTTTGTTAAAAATGGATTTCAGGCAAATTTATCGATATGTATGAACTAGTACCAACCTCGCATGTAATAAAAACACCGATCAATAATCTTTAAAACAAAAATCCTGACACCAAGCCCCCTGTGCTTTAACGATCGTTAAGTAGAAATTCCGTTTATTCATTTTCGTTAATGTGCGCCAAAGTCACTTTTATTCGTTAAAGTACTTTAACGACCGATAAAGTACTTTAACGACCGTTTATCTTATCGGAGATGATGATGATGATGGTGTTGATACTTGAAAATTCACAAAAAGACAAATCGAAAAAAAATTTACTTTCAGTAACCCAAACCTTTTACATACGGTAAAATACTGAAACTAAACTATGTACTGGTGGTATATGTGCCTACCTTAATCCTGATGCTCTCTCTCTCTCTCTTTCTCAACTTGATTCAAATGCTTAAATTTCTGCAAATATTTAGGGCTTTTACGAAATAGACTATATTCAATTTTTTTAAAAACAGAGAGAGGACCTGGTCGGAACGCATAGTATTTCAGAAAAAAACATAGACCCGATCTGATGATTTTATATTTAGTCCGAGAGATCTGACGTCGATTTTATTTTACTTTTCGACTTTTGTAAAATCGATTTTACAAAAGTCGAAAAGTAAAATAAAATCGACGTCAGATCTCTCGGACTAATTTTATACTAAGACATGCATCCCTTAATCCACATGGTAATGCTAAATGTACACTATAATATACATGATGTTGCCTTGAATGGGTTTGATAATACTATATTTTCCATCGGCTTTTAATTTAGATAATTCAATTTATTTATTAGGTCCTTAGATTCAACTGAATCTGTGACCACAAAACAGTTATATACATATACAAACAGAGAACAGTATTGTTATAAACTTTCAATACTCTGATATTTTTTAAAATAAAATACAAGTCAAAACTAAGAGTCCTCTGTCCTTAGTTCTAATGACTGTTTTATAAAGGAACCTACTATTTTAACTTGGTTGGGTGTTGATGGGTTTAGTAGAGTAATGATTTTGTTTATATCAGAGTAATGTATAAATTAGCATTTTCTATAATAAACTGAGATTCAATTAATTTGTTTCTTGGTATAATATTAAGTTTACAATGAAGAAAAAAATGGATCTCATCATCAAGAATATTACAATGTTTACAAAGTCTTTCTTCTATGGGAGTTTTCTTGTATCGTCCAATTTCAATTTCTAGGGTGTGATCACTAATTCTAAATTTTGTTAAAAGTCTACGAGATTTAAAATTTGGAAAAGATAAATAAAATTCTTTATTTAAATATTTCTTTAATTTTTGATATAATTGTAATTTGTTATTATGACTTAAGTTTTCAATTTTATTCTTGAGTAATTTTTAAGCGGTTAGCGTATACGCTAACCGCTTATTGACATCGTGTCTTGCAGGAAGTGATAGGTCAAAGCGACCCCTAGCGGTAACCTTAGACCTTTGACCGAAGATTCCTACATGCTATCTACTATGCCACGCCTACTTCCGTCATGCCTTATGCCATGGCGTGTAGTTTCATTCACAAAACGCCTATGAATGAAGTGTTAACGTAACTTTATGTTTACTTAGTGTCTCAACGATGACCTAACAGACCTGCATGCTTCCCGTGTAATAATATGGATTATAAAACAGCAGCATCCACTGTTTTCATTGAGAACTCCGACATAAATAAGTAAGTTGTTGTAATCTAACTTGAGGTTTAAAATTTCAAAAGTTATATAATCAGACAGGGAAGATACAAAATAGTTAAACGAAGAAAGAAGAATTTTGTGGTTGGCTTGTCGACATCAATCGCAGAAATGACACATCACTGGATCCGATGGCAGATCATTTCATCACCGGTATGTTATTGGGAAACATTTGTCGTTTTATATAGTGGGTTATGTCCCCCTGAATACAGGTGGCGTACGAATCGATCCGGTCCTAGCTTATTGCGACCGCCATATTGACGTACGTAACGTAGGCTGTATTATAATATTGAATGTGAAGATGGCTAGCAACTTCGGTGATTATGGATCGTGGGATCTTTCTGCACTCAAAGAAGAACTTAAAAAGCGCGGTGCGAGAGTTTCAGGTCGGAAAGCGGAGTTAATAGAGAGGTACATATTCGCGAATAGTTTCCTCATTCAAAAAGTCTGAAAGGGCTTGGTCTCAATAACAAATAGATCTACATATTTTTCCAAGATTCAAATCAATCGATACGATGGCACTGACGCTATAAGCGAATGTATGGTAATCATTTAATTAAACGATAGGCTGTGTTAACAGTCGTTTGTCATTCAGGCCCGTAGGCAGGTATTTTAGAAAGGGGGTGCGATTTTGAAGAATGTTGTTACACGCACCAACGGCGCGTTTGCGCACCACAGGTGCGCCTTACTAGGGGGGTTTGGGGGCATCCCCCCCCCCAGAAATTCTTTGAAAAAGAAACTCAAAATGGTGCATTTTGGGAGTATTTTAATGAACAATTAGTAGTCAAATATGATGTTTTGAAGTTCCATTTTTCTTGGGTGTTTTTTGGCGAATACATTAACAACCTTGTCGAGAACAACTAGTTTTGCATAGTGAATGTGCATCAAAGCAAGGCCGGTTAATCTATTTTCGGTCATAGATGCCCTCATGTATGTTCTTAGCCTTTTGAGTGAACTTGCCCCTCGTTCACAAGAACAGCTTGTGATAGGTAGAGTACATGCTATTTGTAACAGAACATATATGTTTGGAAACCGGTCCTTATCACAAATCTTCAATGCATCAATGAGAGTTGAGGGAGTGTTTTTAGTTTCAACGCATTCCTGTTTCCAAAGAATAAGTTCTGTTCCAAATGTTTCTACAGATGGAAGATCGTCACCATACATCTCTATCGCTTCATCAAGGTTAGAATCAACTTTGGTCTTGATAACTGATGGAACAAGTCCTATTAGTAATGAACTCTTGACCGAAAACTCTGAAATAAAAATAATTACCTGTTATAAAGTGAATTACATATACATAAAATTGGTCGAAAAATGAATGGCCACAATATATGAAACACAATGAATTTATATTGTTTCAAATATAGAATTTAGTGTTTTAAATGAAACTTTAATTTTCACCTCAATTTGAAATAGGAATATCACTAAACGTCTGTTACCATACCATACCATACTAGTAACTCATACTAATATTTTCTGAAAGATAATATACTTATATCCTGATTACCTGAAAATCTTTCCTTAATTCCATTTTTATATGGTCAACAAATGGTGCAGCTACATTTCTTTGGTAATATTGAAGAACCTGATGATGACATGGTTGTTTTTCACAAATCTCACAGTTTTCAACAGGGGTATTGGACCTATGCTCTTGTCTTTTGGCAATCCTTGGCAAAGTAGGTGTTTCACCAACCTGATAAGGTAACATCAAAGTAATAACAATAAGGAACTCCAAATGTTTATCCACTTTGACATTATGCTGCAGATTAATATAGTTCAATTCGTTGATATTTTAGGTATTTAATTTTGCAATTACAATAAAGAGATATCGAATGAGCAAAACATTTCTCTTTCATCAACATATTTTCTATTTACAATTCTATAATTAATATTTTGTGAGATTTTATATTAAAAATCCTTGTTAGAAATGTACAGATGCCAAAATAAACAGTTAACAATTGTTAATTCTTAAGTGTTTTTAGATTCCTCACAAAAAGAGTGAAGTGATTATATGTAAATACCCATTAGGATACCATGTGTTGTCAAGAAATTCAGTTAAAAAACTTTGATTCCAAACTTTATCATGTGGTATGGAATGACACAAAGAGTAAGTGAAGGATGAGCGTTTTTGCTATATAACCAGATAGCTTTTTACCTTTTCAGCCATCCTTACTGCTTGATCAAACCAATTCTGAAATAGTGGGTTGAAATTCTCCCTCATTGTGACATAATCTTCTTGCACTTTACTTATCTGAAATAAACCGTTTCAAATGAATTAGGTTTTGCTGAGATAACATCGTGATACAAAGAATATATACTCACTGCAAATCAAAGTGGAATTGATCAAAAAGATCTTAATGAGTTCTCCAAAACATATATTAAATTATAGACCAAAAACCTTTATCTTAAGTTTTGATTTAAGGTGTCTATCTAGTCAAGAGTATCGTACTGTCATACCTTTCTATGTTCCTTTTGTTGTTATTTTTTTAAATTAGCATTTTTGACCGCCATATTTGAGTGGCAATGTCATATATTCAAAACAAATCCATTAGGTCCTTAATTATGATTTTATGTGCTTACAGCAAAGAACAAAAAAGAAATTCATGGCGTAGTCTACACATAATAGTTCGTTTTATATTCATTAGTTATAAGATTTTTTGTAAATTGAAAATACAATGTGCGAATATGTAACTTACTTTCTGAATTGCACCCAAAATATCCAACTCTTTTTCTTGAAGACTCTTCGTTATCTCATCTAGTCTTGCCAGGGTCATGTATAATATCAAAAAATTGATAATAAAATCAAAAGATGTTATACTTTGAAGCAGTCCTGACGCATCTTTTTTGGAATCGTTGTTCCAGTCCTTGAATAGTTCCATCTGATTTAAATCTTCATGCATTCCATATGCAATGACTTCAAACGCCTTAACCATGTAAACATAGGCTTGATAAAAATGCTTATACGATTCATGGCGAACAGCCCATCTGGTGACACACAAATTCAACAATGGTTTTCTCTTGTTAGTATCAGGTATATCTCTTAAGATTATTGCTTTTAATAGGCCTTCTCTCTTTGGACTGTTATTAAAAAATAAACATACTGCTTTCATTTTGTCAATGACATTCCTAATTGATGGCAGTTTACATGAATGGACGATGACCAAGTTTAGTACATGGCTACAGCAATGAGTATATGTTGCAAGGGGAGCATGCTTTCTTATAATTTTTTGTACTCCTATAGATTCACTTGACATGTTGGGTGCACCGTCATATGACTGACCTCTCATATTCCGGACTTGAATATTCATTGCCTCCAAACCTGCTAGTATTTTTCCAGCGATATGTTCTCCAGTTATCCTTTCCAGCATAATAAACTCTAAAAATTCCTCTCTGATATTTTGGTTTTCATCCAGAAATCGAATGCACAGTGGAAGGATTTCCTTGTTGTGAGATTCGACTATTTTGCTTTTTGTATTTCATCAATGATATTCTGCTTGATCATTGACCCTATTATTGATATAAGTTCGTTTTGTATGGACGGTGACAAATATGTGCTATTTTTAGCTGTAGGATGTTCCAAATGTTTTTTTAAAAGTGCGTCCGATTCACTTAAAACTTTCAGCAAAGCTAAAAAGTTACCAGGATTCTTTGAAGAATCTTTTATATTTTCAATGTCTCCTCTTAATGCTATGTTTTGTCTTCCACAAAACAAAATCGTCTTAGCAATCATTTTTAAAATATGTCTGTTTTCTTTGCACCTGACCCTTTTCTCGTCGTCAGTAATAAAAGGAAGTGTTCTCTCTGGCTGTTCGTGTTTCAACACAAAGTTTGCAGAATCAATGGCACATTCCATGTGATATTTAGAATTTGTATGCTCGTTAAGTTTTTCTTTAATTTTGTGCCACTGTGTGAATGGCTTGTTCACAAAATTGCTTTTATTTTCTCTGTTTCTACAAAATAAACTGCAATGAAGGCAGAATACACCATCAAGACATGGACTATAAATTGCCCATGTATATCCTTCTATCATCTTTGGTTTGAAAGACCTGTAACATCCATGAATAAAAGTAGATGGGAATATTTGTCCTGGTGTTAACTTAATATGGTTTGTCAGTAAATGATACTTTTCTGCGTCACTTAATCTTTGTATTGCATTTAGGCATTCTTTTGGTGTCATCGAACAGTTTAAAATTCTACCAAGGTCAACCTTATATTTCTGTTCAATATTTGGAGCAGCATGAGTTTCGTCATCGATCCGGTGAAAAACGTTTTCGATATGAGCATTCACTGTTTCCATTTGAGCGTCTTCTGCTTCTATTTCAGCATTCTCTGTTTTCAAGTATAATAAATATTAAATAAGAAATAATGAATACACAGTTTCATTTGTTGATGTATTTGTGTATTGGTGTATGGCTATTACAAAACAGCCGGTGTAATTTGTAAATATACCACCTAATTTTGCAACACCTTATCTGAATATAATTCCTCATCAGTAGTGCGAATGTAGTTAGACTTATTGTTAAGTTTATTTTGGATTCAATTTCTTGATCTAAAAATTGAAAATTCAGAATATTTGAATTTCTGAAACACCCGGGTGCATATCTCTTGTCAAAGACCACTGCGATAGCTCAGTTGGTCTCGAGTGCTCGCTCCGTAAGTGGGAGGTCGTGGGTTCGAACCCCGACCGGGTCTGACCCAAGACTTGAGAGTGGGTAGTGACTTCTTTCGCCAAGCACTCGGCATTACGAAATGAAAGTCACGGTTCTTTCGGATGAAAACTTAAAATAAAACGAGGTCCCCTTTCACGGTAGGCGTGGCACGATAAAGAACCCTGCTGTATAATTCAATCAGCGCAACGCACTGGCAACATTTCTGCAATTTCGCCTATAGCTGGCGACGTCTCGATATAAGCGAAATATTCTTGACTGGGACGTTAAACACCATTACTCAACTCAACTCACCTCTTGTCAAAGTTTGCATGTTATACTATGTAATTGATTTGGGGCCTTTGCTACGTTCTGTTATGTTTGGATTTAATTATATTAGGCATTGAAACATTTGCTTTGTTTTTGGCTTTTGCAGTAATTGAATGTTTCTATCACCCTACAAAAATAAAGCTCTTAGTGGATGATTTGATGTCCATAAACCAGTTAAGTTAACCACATCGCATAATATTTAAAGTCACATGTTTATTTCAAGGTTGTAATAAGATGTGTATTGTGTTATCATTAAGAAGCATTTTTTTGGGTGTGTGTGTGTGTGTGTTTTTTTTTTATTATTATCTTTATTTGTTTTTTTTTTTTTTTGTTTTTTTTTTTTTTTGTTTTTTGTTTTTTTTTTGTTTATTATTATTATTATTATTTATTATTTTTTTTATTGTTATTATTTTTTGGGAGGGTTCAAACCATGGTCGAGTCATAATAAAACTAAGACTTGAGATACTGCTTTCTCACCTGGCGATCAGTATCAAGAGAATTTTTGACTGGTTCATCCGGTGCTAGGATAATGTGACTGGGGAGTGGAACGTTTGTCTGCGGCATACCGACCCGGTGAACTGGCACCTTAAAAATGTAACAGGAGGGAGAAAAAATGCAGGGTCGGACCGGGGATCGAACCCGGGACCTCCCGCACTATAGGCGAGTGCTCTACCACTGAGCTACCCAGACCGCTACAAAAAGTCGCCCCGAGTGCGCGGTAGTGCAAGGCAGACTATAAACACACATGCATACCACATGCATTTATAGATGAACTTCTTACATAACCCTAGATTAAAACTTGCTCTCGTCACGAATAGCAGAAAAAATTGCTGATGCGACGTTAAACAACATTATAATCAACCAACCATATTTGAGAATTGATTCACTGACCTTACCGTAGGTTGGTGGTTTTCATGGGGTTGTCCTGCTTTCTACACTGTTTAGAGTGACCGTCTTAATTCGAGGGAAATTATATTAAAGGGGCACAAAACTTAAATCTTTTTAAAATAACTGTGTAAAAACATATTTTACCTCCATCATATTCACTATTTACTTTCATTTTCTTTGTAGGTGGCAATAATTGATCATCCCTTTGCTGATGTAGTTCATATGGATTGGCAGGTTTATATACAATTGGAATAAAATGGTTTGGTTCAAATGGTCTTCCATGTGTGTTGTCCAAATTTCCATCTCTTGACCACATTAAAAATATGGTATTTTGATTGTTTGATGTAATAAGTGGTTTAACTACACCACTGATAATAGGTCTGATGTTATTGTTACAATCTGGGTATACAGACCAAATATTATTGCCTATGACTGAAGCAAGACCCATTACATCAAACATACCAGACCATTGTCTATCTGTACATGTCATCCAAGCTTCCTTCTCAATAGCTTTAACTGGGTCACTTATAACACTGGCTTCATCTCTCAGCACAATTGAAAACAAATTACTGCTGTCATATGTTATCTCTGGACAATCTGCAGCCATCAGGAATTTTGGGTGATTAGAATATTTATCGGCATTAATGTAAATTTCTGCAGCTGTCATCATCCTTAAGATGTTTGCTAAAGCATATGAACCGCTTAATAAAAATGACACAGAATTAAACAAACAATTTCCATTTCCAAGAGTTTTCACTGGAAATGCCTCGTGTTCAACAATTGGAATATCAAATGGCATCAGTGCAGCACCCAACTCATCCTGTTCCAGTTCAGATAACTGCTGTGTTGAAAATTGGTGTATACTTAATTTTTTACGGTTATGTTCAACAATTTCTTGAACTCTTTTCTTGTTGTTTGACTCAATGGCAAATTTTAAGTCATTCATTTTAGATCATAAGCTGCATAGGTTAATGTGGAAGAAACCTCGGTTTAATAAAATCTAAATTTGACAAGGATACGGAACAGAACACGGAACACGGATATGTCCCAAGTTTCAAAACTCTCTCTTTAACGATCAAGTAATTATCAGGCAAAATTACTCAACCATGAAAGTAGGTCAAATAATAATTTCGCATTTGAAGCGGCTAATTAAAGTAAGAATGTGTTCTTTGTTTCGGCGACTTAATTATGTTTTCAAAACGATTTTAAGGGTTTAATAGTGGTAAATGATTTTTAACGAGGCTTTAATAGTGCTTAATGGTTTTCAAAGGGGGGTGCGTTCGCACCCCTCGCACCCCCCCCCTGAATACGGGCCTGCATATCGTTGATGTAATATCTAGAATGTTCCCGTTTCCAGTCTAAATCGGACATACAGCCTTTACCAGGCATTCAGACGATCGTAGAATGACCGACATCCAGACATGCAGCGCATACGATGATCGATGTTACCTCATTGGGAAGCAAAAATGAAACACATTGATTAGCATTGATTGTAAATCTTTTCCTAAGTCTTAAGTTCTTTAATAAATAAATCGATTATATACATTGTTCAAAGCATTAGCAATGGGGAAAAAGTGAAGCGATAGGCTTACTATGCCGAGAAGGGAAATAACTCTTTCAATCTCGTTCCCACGTAAATATCAAGATTCAAGATACATAAGGGTACTCTATTTTTTTTTTTTTTTAATGCTCAGTTTATTAAAGTTTATTAAAATTTTAGGCCATAGGCACCTTGTGGTGTATTTGGATAATATAACAGAACATCGTGCTTTATCTGCAATGCATATTTTACAACAGTCCCTTGACATTATGTTTTTGATAAATAAATTGAAACATTTGTTTTTGTGCTGTTTGGTAAGCTTTACCACAAGCTTTATGTAGGATTCTGCGATTTATAACTTTTGTATGGTTAAGTTTAAACATATATATATATATAACCTCCATTTTACAAATACCAGTATAGAGAAAAATTGCAAAATTGTCTGCCATATTTTAAGGCAGTTGGAAAAGAAATTGTATATTATTGGAAAATGGAAAATTTTTTCTGTGACAAAAATCACAAGTTTCAATAATTTTTTTAAAATTTGGGAAAACTGTTTTATATATTGATATATTTTCTGTATGTTCGTTTGAGTGAAAGGGGTATTCTTTGGTCTGAAAAGATTAAAATTAAAAGCTAAATATTATCTTGTGCCCTTGGTTTTCAAAAAGTTTTCGTTTTTTTTATAGTTTTTTTCCCTCCTTAATCTCATAAAACCCAATTAAGCAGAGTTTCCACAGATTTATTAAGAAGATAATAAAATATAAAAAAAATAGGCAAGATAATTTTGAGAATGGAAAATAATTACACTACGGTAGAGTTCGGCTATCATAATTAAGTCCAGGGGACGGTTTAATGGACTTCGTTTTAAAAGGCATATTTCATTTTAAACAATGCTTTAACAAATTAATCAACACTTGAATAAATAATTAAGCTATATTTTAATAGTTTCAAGCCGTATGTCTGCATATTAATCAATATCTATGCGTGTATTTGAGTATATTTGAGTGTATTTGAGTATATTTGAGTGTATTTGAGTAAAAAGACGCTCCGATCAAATTTTTATAGTTTCATGGAGTGAAGGTTATATGCTCACGGCAAGAATTTTTTGTCGAAATATCCGCTTTTTATCTGCATCTTATTACAGAGTACCTTTTTTACCATTTGCGCTTACGCCCAAGTAAAGATTATTTCACTCTCTGGTGGAGGAAACCAAAGTGCCAGAAGAAAACCACCGACCTCCGACAAGCGGGCTGGCAAACCTTCTCCCGACAGACTCTGGTAGAGTGAAATGCAAAACTAAGAGCAAAACCATACTATGTATAGTTCCAAATATCAGTACAACTGTACTTATACTGAAAGAAGTTTGCTTATTAATCATATCTTTCCTTCAACGTAAAATGAGTTAACGTTTTTTATTCAACATCCGATTTTTTTTTGTTTATTTGTGTAAAACCAATCACGAAAAAAAAACACCTTATAATTGTTTATACCGATATTTTTCTGGCAAAGTATGTATAATTTTTATTTTTTTAAATGCATGTCCCACCAGCATAGTTTTACTCATGAACTCCGTATAAAACTAAGTGAAACAGGTTTATAGTCATTTCGTACCATCGATGTCGTACCATATTAAAAACTATTTCGTACCATTATCACCGTGGAAAATTACCTTTTCTCCATTATTCATAACTTTAAATAGTTATGGTTTACTTATAAAACTTATTTGTTATTAATAATATATGGTTTACACTTTATTTTATATTTTATCTTCTTACAGTTTTATTATGTAATTTAATGTTTATCGGCATTATAGTATATGGCAGATTTAGTTATTGTCACCCATTACAGGAAAAATAATGTTCTAATCCAAGTAATGAGGATCAGCGTTGATTGACTCTATTGTAATATTCTTCGTATTGTATTTGCCTCTGGCTACCCGGGGTTTGCCTCTAGCTACCCGCGGACATTACTTACATAATATAAACATATTTGTTAGATAACCTACCTACAACAAAAATTTAACGGTTATACCATGACCATTTCGTATAGTGTACTGCTAACGTTAAGCATGATTTTTCTTATGTTTAAACACTAAGCTACCAATTCGTACCATGTTATTTTTCAAACATATGTAATGTATATATTTTTCATGTGTAAATATTTTAACAATTGGCACATGCTATATTCATTGTTCACGATTTTACACACACACACACACACACACACACACACACACACACACACTGCTTCAGACTCCGACGCGCTGTGTCTCAAGGTCTTCTTTTGTAAGAAAAGCAAGCGGTAAACATTTATTGATGACAATTAATTTAAAAAACGCCCTCAAAAAGGAGACATCGCTTATTTTAAAAAATTGTTATTACGTTTTAACATTCTTTATTTAATAATAATAATGATAATAATAATAATAATAATAAAACGAAAAAGAAGAAAGAATATGTCGTTTTATTTAAATTATAACATTTTCAGTAAAAGTTGTATATTTTCAGCCAAACTAAAAACTAAATTCCCTGATAGGAAATTGTCTTAATTAATTTTAAGTTTTTATTATTTTAACAGGGTTGAAATTAATGAAAAAACTGCCGAGTTAGACACTGCAATATACAAAAAAAAAAAAAAAAAAAAAAAAAAATGCATGAATTACTATACACAGCGGGTGTCTTTGGGCGAGCAGTTCTCGGCATGAGATCGTTGTTCTCGTGCAAAACTGTCGCCCAAACGCTGAGAACACGAACCCCGAACTTTGACCAGTTATATTTTCGAGAAAGCTATTTTGAAAAAGCTAGTGGGACTTGCTATAGACAGTACATTGTATATGCACATCAAAGAGTTATTCCCCTTTAATTTTGGACATGGATTAATAAATATTATTTACACCAAAAATAAAGAATAAATAATAGTTTTAACCGAAAATTAGACAAAACTAAAAGTTAAAATTTCAGCTTTTATATTTCAGATGTTTGGAAATTATTTGTCTTAAACACTTTTACACATGTATAGTATAAATCAGAAGAAAACACAAATCACTAATTTGTTTGTTTTAGAAATAATGAACACATCGAAAACATAAATAAAAACAACAATAATAATAATAATATTAACCTCACGTTTGGAGCAAGGGTCCACTGTCATATATACCACAACCTTTTTACAATCCTTTTAGATATCTCTATATAACAATATATACTAGCGGAAAAAAGTAACTGTGCATCAATAAAATTTATAATTTCGCTACTAATATAACTGAATGTATATATCTTAAAATTTGCACAAATGGTAAGTGTATATACCTCTATCATATCGCTCGGTCATTGCATCAATTGCCCGTGATTTTTACGCTTCATGCGCACGGGTCGGTTTTCACGCAATTGTCGCACAGCATTTCAGTGTGACAATATTTTAGGAATAATTTACTGTTGTTTGTTTGTTTGTTTGGACACCAGAAAACCAGAAAAGCAAGTTTATTCGGTTAAAAGCTTCCATAGTGTAATGCCTAGGCTAAATGAAAATGATCGCCTCCGCGCAATTGGTATGCTTGAGGCTGGTATGACCCAAAGCTTTGTCACTAGACATTTTGGTGTCCACAGAAACATTGTTTATGCTTAATGGAGACGATACCAACAGTTTTGCACCACTAGAGACCGCCCTCGTTCAGGACGTCCACGCGTAACGACACGTCAGCAAGACAACCATATCCGGCTTGTGCACCTCCGGAACCGTTTCCAAACTGACAGTACTACTGCCCGGAGCATTCCTGGACTATGCCCAATCAGCCCCAGAACGGTACGGAATCGTTTACGGGAAAGACATATTCGCCCACGACGTCCTGGCAATTCCGTCCAATTCTACAATGACGTCATCGCACAGCTCGTCTTGCATGGTGCAGAACACAATAACGCTTCAATCGACGAGACTGGGCACAAATTATGTTCACCGATGAGACCAGATATGAAACAACATCCCTCAAGCATTCTTTAGGCATTTAATCAACTCTGAGGCGTCGCTGTCAGTACTGTGTCAATGCTAATGGTGGTCACAAACGATACTGATCTTGTGAACTGACTTTTACTATCTGCTATGTTTCTAGTCTCCTGCGTATGAAATAACAGTATCTGTAACCTTTTCACTGACATGAATTTGTAAAGAAATATCTAATAAACAAATACGAAATTATTCATTGCGTTGCATTTTTAAATTATTTTATAATCTCACATTTCAGTCATGCACAGTTTCTTTTTTCCGCTAGTATACAAAACTACTGTACCAAAAAAAAAAAAAAATTAAAAAAAATATGATATGATCCATATACAATGAAACACTTCAACCATTAATTTATATATAAAATATTTTATATATTTAAACTTATATTTTGCTCTTTATAGTTTATAGATACTTCCATATATTTCAGTTAATGAAATGTTAATATAGTGCTGTTGTCAAAGTCTTTAAAATGTCAAAAATATTAAACTTTATATATTTATTATTCAAATGGAATTTTATGAATTAAAAGAAATAAAGGACTAAGAAATAACTTACCTGTGAATAATTCTTTGCAACAACTCCTAACCATTAACAAACAAGTTCTGCGCATGTAATTCATTCTTGAATTGCATGACTGACCACTAGTCTAACCAACCAATGAAAAGAATAATTATATAGAATAGAAACAGAACCCCTAGTGGTCATTAGAGAGAAGATAATTAGAAATTAATAGAATTTGATGGAAGAAGAAAGACAACTCTTCCATGGATATTAAGAGTACAGCACAACTTGGTTAACCTTTAAAAGAAACAAAGTGTCTTTTATCTGCAAAAATGTTATTAATGATTTAAACCTAAAATAAATATAAATAAATTAAACTTGAAATAAAATAATTATTATAAATATTATCCAACTAACTTAACTAAATTAATTAAAATAAAACAATGCCCATTTACATGTTCGCATTATTATTATAATTTACTTTTAATTTTTTATTATTATTATTACGTTTGAAGCCATTGGTACGAAATGATAGTATCGCTGAATACTGTATGGTACGAAATGGTCATATTACATGGTACGAATTGGACCGATTTGGGTACAAAATGGTCATGTTACGAAACGACTAGCTACGGTGAAACATTCGTATTTCCACTACATTAATGTCAAATAGATTTTAAGAAACATCATTTATGGTGAAAGGATCAATGTATTTGCCGGCGACGATATGTGCCGATATGTGATGTACATATTATCGACCATTTTGCAGGAAAGAAAAATGCCTCATCTCGGTACATATTATCGCCGGCGACAATATGTACAGGGGCAACAATATGTACTGTCACATGTGTTACATACGATACAGAATATAGCTATATTTGCTATTTTGCACGTTTTGTATATTAAATGGTGATTACTTGTTTCTGTTACTTTATTGAGAAGACCGAAATGCATCTATTATATTTTTAGCATAAAAAGACTTAACATTACCTTTATCTTTAAATGAACAAGAGGCCCATGGGCCTAAACGCTCACCTGAGAATATGGCCAAAATCATTTGCAAAAATACATACAATATTCTAATATACATGCCGATACAAAAAGTTAATGGTTTTCAAGATCATTAACAATTTCAGTTTTTATGCACCTATAACCTTGAGCTTTGAATGTATGACCTTGAGCCATATATCAACATGATCGTCATATAAATATCTCATCTCCAGCTATCGGGTACTATGATCAGGCGGCGTAACTCTAATCGGTAGTTTACCTCTGCCATTTAGAGTTGTCGTTACTGTCAGATAACGTACTTACTGATGATTTAACTTTACACTGATGTATAAGGGAGAGATCCTTCTCTCTCTCTCTCTCTCTCTCTCTCTCTCTCTCTCTCTCTCTCTCTCTCTCTCAATTATTCTTTAAAATTTAAACACGGATTTAAGAGAGCAAAATTTCTCATTAAAATAAGAATTTAAGGCCTAATTTTGATACATTTACTTTAATTATTGTCGATGAAAGAAATCTCATAATCCCTTATTGGTATAATGTAAATCTTGTTTGTATGTATGAAAATAAATACTGTCTAAACTAACCTCATAATATATAAAATCTGAATTATATATGTTTTATCCATGTTGTTGTTGAGTAGATTTATTTAATTACTTGATCTATTTAATTAAAAAAAATTATATTTGCTTCAAAATAATCTTATAATAACCACTGATTGTAAAAACTATTTTTTTACACTCTATAAAATTGATTAAAATAAAAAGACAAACTTTTTATTATTTCACAGACTTTATTAATTTTTATATATTTATTGTTGAAATGTGGTGAAAATTTTACTTTTGTTATGAAACCATGAAATCTTGGAAAATTTAGAAACAAAAATATTTAGTAATTGTAATAGACCATTTTGTTAATTTATTGTAAACTGTTTACTGATTTTTCCCACGGTTTCTTTCTCACTTAGTGTATATTATTCACTCATGCATTCATTGATGATAAGATTTTTAATTAATTATTTCCGGTATTAACAGGTAAATCGACAGTTTGTTGAATGGAAATAACCAAACTGTCCCGCAAATGATCAACATAGCTAATGAGTGAACTAAGTAATTTACTACATCAAAAACAGCCCTTTGACACTTGCAATTTAGAAATATTTGATTAATTCTCATCAGTTTCTTATTAGCTTTACAAGAGTCCAAACATTTTTTTGAACTTATTTGCCACAAAGGTTATTTATTTATTTATCTATTTATTTATTTATTTATTTAATCATTAACTTGTATTCCCGTATTCAAAAATTACTTTTTTAACTTTTTTTTTTACCTTATTGGTGCATTTTCTTCGAACTTTTTTCGTTTGAAATTCTATTTCTTTATTTATTCCATTGTGAATTTATTTCCGTTTTATTTCTGTATGCTATAATCAATTTCTATAAGTCATTTATTCTTATTTGGTAAATTCTTTACTTTATTTATTTATTTATTCAATAAGTCTGCTTTAACTATTTTTTTTTACCTTACTGATGAATTATAATCCAATATTTTCCCCTTTTTTTCTTTTTAATTAATTTATACCATTGTAAAATTATTTTCCATTTATTTTTATATGCGATAATTAATTTTTAATATGTCACATATTTTTTATTTAGTAATTTCTTTATTAAATTTATTGTTAAGTTTATTTTTCATTTATCTATTAATTTTTAAATTATTATTATTATTATATAATAATAATAATAATAATAATAATAATTATTATTATTATTATTATTATTATTATGATGATTCCCCACCCAAAGGTGGGGAATCATATTGTTTTCGTTCTGTTTCTTCTTCTTCTTATTATTATGATTCCCCACCCAAAGGTGGGGAATCATATTGTTTTCGTTCTGTTTCTTCTTCTTCTTCTTCTTCTTATTATTATTATAATTTTTTATTTTTCCTTAAAATTGTCCGGTGCAGAACTCGGAAACGGTATGATGGGTTTCGATGAAATTTGGTACCAACAATCTGCTATCTTGGTAGATATTGTTAAATGATCCAATTTTTTTCTATCTCGACGGCTCAGCGGTCGGTGCGTGTAAATTGCGTAATTAAATACAAAACATCTTTCTGTCCAATATGTACAAAGAGAGATAACTCTTACAGAATCTTCTTCTTTCTTCTCCTAGTTTCTCAGATATATGAGCGCCCGATAAAAATGGGTAATCTGAATTAATGTATAAAGTTAAGCACTAAACAAAAATGATTGAATGTTAATGAACTACATGTTAATTAAGTGACTAACCTCTTTCTCACATACAGAATTTGTTCTTAATAAATTCTCAGTTACTATGTATTAAATTGTTAAAAATATATCAAATTTTTATCAGCACTGCCAAACAAGTTAAACGCACCATTCATGTGTATTTATTGGGGGAGGGACAGGAAGATGGGGTCTTAAAAACAAAAATCACCAATTTTTCCTTAAACACTTTGCAGTGTGCTATAAAACCATATATAGGGCTTTGTCATAACTTTTAAACTGTTGAGATCCCCACCCCTAAAGTATATATTTTCTGATTCCTAATGATAAAATGAAAAGAATGACACTAATCAAAGACACCTAAGGTCCTTTCCCCCTGAAGGGTAGAGCTGGGTGGTGCTAAGTTAATTTTAAACTATTGAAATCCCCACCCCTTATTTATGTATTTTCTGGTTCCTTATGAAAAGTTGAATAGAGTGATATTAAAAAAGGGCATCTAAGGTCATTTCCCACTGTGGGTAGTGCTATATACATGTATAGCTTTTAAATAGTTAAAATCCCTTCCACTCATCTGTATATTTTCATGTTCATTATGGACTTTTGAAAAGAGTGAGAAAAACCTCCAGGAAATCCTTTTCAAGAGAGGGTAGGGGTGTGAAGCCAGACTTCTTAACACCCACCCTCAGTCAAGAAACACTATCTTATGGCATACTTGATTTCATTTCTTAAGGCAATTTTACAGGATTAAATTCCTATTCAAAGAATTGTAAACAAATTCAATAGCATTATTACATGTTTTGATATGTATAATTGCTTAAATCTCTTTGTCAATTATCCATTAAATTAAATATGTAGGTTATGGGTACTTCACAGTCATGACACACGTCAATCAAATTTGTTGGTTAAACACCTCACAGTTCGTGAAATAGATTTGCTATCAATCAAAGTGGAATACTTGTCCAATCAAAATACACCAGCTAATTGTAATTGCCAAATTAATGGATAGGGTCTATGTTAGAAGACAGAACGCATGATTCTGATCTATTGAACTTGTAAAATTTACATACATTTCGAATTATAAATTTAAACATGCAGATTCAATTGGTTTCTTTTAACAAAAAAAAACATTGTTGCAACAATGGGGTATGAGGGAATGAAAATATATATTAAAATGAATACTACTCGAATTATAATTGTACTTGATGTTAACTTTAAATTTACTTGTCTTCCGTCCTTTCTCTTAGTCAGCTTTCGATTACTAGTAATGGATACTATCGATCCATCTCGAGATCAGTCCATCAGCAGGTGTATATTTTAGACAATATATAGATTATGGATGGTGGGGAATCATACGTAACTGGTATCCCAGTTACAATCTCTAGTTATTATTATGATTCCCCACCTTTGGGTGGGGAATCATATTGTTTTCGTTCTGTTTCTTCTTCTTCTTCTTCTTCTTATTATTATTATTATTATTTTTATAATTTTTTTTCTTCCTTAAAATTGTCCGGTGCAGAACTCGGAAACGGTATGATGGGTTTCGATGAAATTTGGTACCAACAATCTGCTATCTTGGTAGATATGGATAAATGATCAAATTGTTTTCTATCTCGACGGCTCAGCGGTCGGTGCGTGTAAATTGCGTAATTTAATTCCAAACATCTTTCTGTCCAATACGTACAAAGATAGATAACTCTTACAGAATCTTCTTCTTTCTTATTCAGTTTCTCAGATATATGAGCGCCCGATAAAAATGGGTAATCTGAATTAATGTATACAGTTAAGCACTAAACAAAAATGATTGAATGTTAATGAACTACATGTTAATTAAGTGACTAACCTCTTTCTTACATACAGAATTTGTTCTTAATAAATTCTCAGTTACTATGTATTAAATTGTTAAAAATATATCAAATTTTTATCAGCACTGCCACACAAGTTAAATGCATCATTCATTCTTGTTTAAAATTTTAGGAAAGGTTCCTGCACCATTAAAGTTTTACATCCATGGGTATTTATTGGGTGAGGGACAGGAAGATGGGGTCTTAAAAACAAAAATCACCAATCTTTCCTTAAACACTATAAAACCATATATAGGGCTTTGTCATAACCCATAAACTAATGAGATCACCATCCCTAAAGTATATATTTTCTGGTTCCTAATGATAAAATGAAAAGAATGACACTAATCAAAGACACCTAAGGTCCTTTCCCCCTGAAGGTTAGGGCTGGGTGGTGCTAAGTTAATTTTAAACTATTGAAATCCCCACCCCTAATTTATGTATTTTCTGGTTCCTTATGAAAAGTTGAATAGAGTGATATTAATAAAGAGCACCTAAGGTCATTTCCCACTGTGGGTGGTGCTATGTACATGTATAGCTTTTAAATAGTTAAAATCCTTTCCACTCATCTGTATATTTTCTTGTTCATTATGGACTTTTGAAAAGAGTGATAAAAACCTCCAGGAAATCATTTTCAAGAGAGGGTAGGGGTGGGAAGCCAGAATTCTTAACACCCACCCTCAGTCAAGAAACTATGTTATGGCATACTTGATTTCATTTCTTAAGGCAAGTTTACAGGATTAAATTCCTATTCAAAGAATTGTAAACAAATTCAATAGTATTATTACATGTTTTGATATGGATAATTGCTTTAATCTCTTTGTCAATTATCCATTAATATGTAGGTTATGGCTACTTCACAGTCATGACACACTTCAATCAAATTTGTTGGTTAAACACCTCACAGTTCATGAAATAGATTTGCTATCAATCAAAGTTGAATACCTGTCCAATCAAAATACACCAGCTAATAGAACTGCCAAATTAATGGATAGGACCTATGTCAGAAGACAGAACGCGTGATTCTGATCTATTAAACTTGTATAATTTACATACATTTCGAATTATAAATTTATACATGCAGATTCGGACTCCCGTGATCAATTGGTTTCTTTTAACAAAAAACATTGTTGCAACAATGGGGTATGAGGGAATGAAAATGTATATTAAAATGAATACTGCTCGAATTATAATTGTACAATTCGATGTTAACTTTAAATTTACTTGTCTTCCGCCCTTTCTCTTAGTCAGCTTTCGATTACTAGTAATGGATACTATCGATCCATCTCGAGATCAGTCCATCAGCAGGTGTATATTTTAGACAATATATAGATTATGGATGGTGGGGAATCATACGTAACTGGTATCCCAGTTACAATCTCTAGTTATTATTATTATTTTTTTTATAACTTTTTTTCTTCCTTAAAATTGTCCGGTGCAGAACTCGGAAACGGTATGATGGGTTTCGATGAAATTTGGTACCAACAATCTGCTATCTTGGTAGATATGGATAACTGATCAAATTGTTTTCTATCTCGACGGCTCAGCGGTCGGTGCGTGTAAATTGCGTAATTTAATTCCAAACATCTTTCTGTCCAATACGTACAAAGATAGATAACTCTTACAGAATCTTCTTCTTTCTTATTCAGTTTCTCAGATATATGAGCGCTCGATAAAAATGGGTAATCTGAATTAATGTTTACAGTTAAGCACTAAACAAAAATGATTGAATGTTAATGAACTACATGTTAATTAAGTGACTAACCTCTTTCTCACATACAGAATTTGTTCTTAATAAATTCTCAGTTACTATGTATTAAATTGTTAAAAATATATCAAATTTTTATCAGCACTGCCACACAAGTTAAACGCATCATTCAATCTCGTTCAAAACTTTAAGGATAGGTTCCTGCACCATTAAAGTTTTACATCCATGGGTATTTATTGGGTGAGAGACAGGAAGATGGGGTCTTAAAAACAAAAATCACCAATCTTTCCTTAAACACTATAAAACCATATATAGGGCTTTGTCATAACTCATAAACTAATGAGATCACCATCCCTAAAGTATATATTTTCTGGTTCCTAATGATAAAATGAAAAGAATGACACTAATCAAAGACACCTAAGGTCCTTTCCCCCTGAAGGTTAGGGCTGGGTGGTGCTAAGTTAATTTTAAACTATTGAAATCCCCACCCCTAATTTATGTATTTTCTGGTTCCTTATGAAAAGTTGAATAGAGTGATATTAATAAAGGGCACCTTAGGTCATTTCCCACTGTGGGTGGTGCTATGTACATGTATAGCTTTTAAATAGTTAAAATCTTTTCCACTCATCTGTATATTTTCTTGTTCATTATGGACTTTTGAAAAGAGTGAAAAAACCTCCAGGAAATCATTTTCAAGAGAGGGATGGGGTGGGAAGCCAGAATTCTTAACACCCACCCTCAGTCAAGAAACACTATGTTATGGCATACTTGATTACATTTCTTAAGGCAAGTTTACAGGATTAAATTCCTATTCAAAGAATTGTAAACAAATTCAATAGTATTATTACATGTTTTGATATGTATAATTGCTTAAATCTCTTTGTCAATTATCCATTAATATGTAGGTTATGGCTACTTCACAGTCATGACACAAGTCAATCAAATTTGTTGGTTAAACACCTCACAGTTCGTGAAATAGATTTGCTATCAATCAAAGTTGAATACCTGTCCAATCAAAATACACAAGCTAATAGAATTGCCAAATGAAAATATATATTAAAATGAATACTGCTCGAATTATAATTGTACAATTCGATGTTAACTTTAAATTTTCTTGTCTTCCGCCCTTTCTCTTAGTCAGCTTTCGATTACTAGTAATGGATACTATCAATCTATCTCGAGATCAGTCCATCAGCAGGTGTATATTTTAGACAATATATAGATTATGGATGGTGGGGAATCATACGTAACTGGTATCCCAGTTACAATCTCTAGTTGTTATCATTATTATTATTATTTTTATTATTATTAAATTTTAAAATAGCTTTGACACTACAATGGATGTGTGCTAATTAAGAGAGTTAAATTGGCATGTGTGGTCGATTTTCATCTATTTTTGAATAAATTTTGAAGTAATTTAGCTTTTGAATTGCATATTGATATTTAGATGTCTAGTTAGATAAATATTTTCTCTCTGCACGTAGACATGCATAAATGCAATATTATTTTAAAATTTGGAGATATAGTTGTTTTAACAACAGACAGATTTCAATTTTTAGCACATTTTAGTGAATATATACATATATTATTAGTGCACTTTACCTCGTAACTTTGAATGAATTTTGAAGTAATTTCTCATTGACCAAAAAGTTCAAAAATAATACCGGAAGAATCGGAAGGAAAAGAAGAACACAATCAGGGGTGCATAATTAAAAAATCTTTATCCATTACAAAGATATAAAATAAAAACCAATACGTCCCTATACATTTTATAGACCGTATTTAAGACCTCACCTACATAGGTAAATTTTTATGAAAAGCTATCGCATGACTGTCTATGCCAATAGTTAATAATTTTCAAGCTAATGCACAATTTTAGTTTTCATAAGCAAAAAAAAAAAAAAAAAAAAAAAAAAAAAAAAAAAAAAAAAAAAAAAAAAAAGTCAAAAAAAAGTCAAAACTGAAAACCCCAAGTCATCTGTTAAAATAGTCAAGTTATAATAATTTTATGCCATTTTACGAAATTTTAAAAATTAAACGCAAAAACGCGTAACCCATTTTTCGACCAAATTTCACAAAATGAACAAACTACAGGCCTAAGACCCTAGAAAAGCCAAATATCAAATCAGATTTTTTCGCAATAGCTAACGTGAGCTTAAAATCCCTTTAAAATACTCTCAATACTTTAATATTCACGCCTATACAAAAGAACATGATGTTCCAAATATTTAACAGTTAAGTTCTCTCGTGCATCCTCTTACTATTAGAATGACCGTTATGATATTCTAACAAACATTGTCCGTATAAAAAAATTTGTACAAGCCAGTCTATCAAATGATTAACGATTTCAGTACTTTGATAGGTCTGTGGTTTTGACTTTTGAACCCACGACCTTCATTTAATTTATATAGTATAGCAGAATATAATATTATATTCTTTTAACATACATGCATTGAAAAAAATAATTACCTGCCATATTGCACAAATTCTAGTGTTTATTTACCCAAGATGTCACGAGAATATTGAAAATTTTCATATGAAAAAAAGTTTTTTGTCAATTTGAATTATATTTAGGTGGCTATTTTCTAATGCTGGAAGGATATTATTTAGATTATCAAGGCCATAATTTTGGAATGACACCGAATACTCCTGAACTAGTTACTTCGTCAGTAATATAATCTCTACTACCATCTTGTCATATAATAATTCCGGCCAGCGATTATTAACATCCGTTATATTAGAGTGAAAATGTTTAAAATACTTATGATCTGATATGATGCCATTCATCAATTCATCTAGAATGATAATGATAAAACATTAAAACTAGAGTTATCCCCCTTTGTGTTGTTAAAGAGACAAAGTTTATATATCAAATATTAATTCAATCGCACTTTTATAGATTATTTCAGTCACTACTCGAGGTACTATTCACGATCTCTAATGTTACCGATCATTCCACCAACTGAGCTAAGTTATGAAAATTCAGCCATGTTGGAAGCTGGCCGTCCTACTGTAAGTAACGGTTTAAGTGTGGATTGTGGGCGGATCATTGATTGGATCACGTGTTTATAAGTAGCTGACAGATGGTAGTATACAACAGATCAATCAGAAGTTGAAGATGTCTGATGATAGTGAAAAACTTGTCCAAGATGATAAAATCCCTGCGCCAAGCGGTAAGTATAAGCTACTGGATCCCGCAGCATTGAAACAGCATACATGACATTTCATTAAATTGTACCATTTACCATACTTATTTTCAACAGCTTTCTTTGTAAGTTGTGTACAGTTACAGTATTTTTGTGTATTTCAGCGTTAGTGTCTCTGTAGGTTAATTACAGGTACAGTATTTCTGTGTATATCAGTGTTGATGTCTGTGTAGGTTAATTACAGTTACAGTATTTTTGTGTATATCATTGTTGATGTCTGTGGAGGTTAATTATAGGTACAGTATTTCTGTGTATATCAGTGTTGATGTCTGTGTAGGTTAATTACAGCTACCGTATGTCTGTGTATATCATTGTTGATGTCCCTGTATGTTAATTACAGCTACAGTATGTCTATGTATATCAGTGTTGATGTCTGTGTAGGTTAATTACAGGTACAGTATTTCTGTGTATATCAGTGTTGATGTCTCTGTAGGTTAATTACAGGTACAGTATTTCTGTGTATAATAGTGTTGATGTCTGTGTAGGTTAATTACAGTTACAGTATTTCTGTGTATATCATTGTTGATGTCCCTGTATGTTAATTACAGCTACAGTATGTCTGTGTATATTAGTGTTGATGTCTCTGTAGGTTAATTACAGGTACAGTATTTCTGTGTATATCATTGTTGATGTCCCTGTATGTTAATTACAGGTACAGTATGTCTGTGTATATCAGTGTTGATGTCTCTGTACGTTAATTACAGTTACAGTATTTCTGTGTATATCAGTGTTGATGTCTGTGTAGGTTAATTACAGTTACAGTATTTCTGTGTATATCATTGTTGATGTCCCTGTATGTTAATTACAGCTACAGTATTTCTGTGTATATCAGTGTTGATGTCTCTGTAGGTTAATTACAGGTTCAGTATGTCTGTGTATATTAGTGTTGATGTCTGTGTAGGTTAATTACAGTTACAGTATTTCTGTGTATATCATTGTTGATGTCCCTGTATGTTAATTACAGGTACAGTATGTCTGTGTATATCAGTGTTGATGTCTCTGTACGTTAATTACAGTTACAGTATTTCTGTGTATATCAGTGTTGATGTCTGTGTAGGTTAATTACAATTACAGTATTTCTGTGTATATCAGTGTTGATGTCTCTGTACATTAATTACAGTTACAGTATTTCTGTGTATATCAGTGTTGATGTCTGTGTATGTTAATTACAGCTACAGTATGTCTGTGTATATCAGTGTTGATGTCTGTGTAGGTTAATTACAGCTACAGTATGTCTGTGTATATCATTGTTGATGTCCCTGTATGTTAATTACAGCTACAGTATGTCTGTGTATATCAGTGTTGATGTCTGTGTAGGTTAATTACAGCTACAGTATTTCTGTGTATATCAGTGTTGATGTCTCTGTAGGTTAATTACAGGTACAGTATTTCTGTGTATATCAGTGTTGATGTCTCTGTAGGTTAATTACAGGTACAGTATTTCTGTGTATATCAGTGTTGATGTCTGTGTATGTTAATTACAGTTACAGTATTTCTGTGTATAACAGTGTTGATGTCTGTGTATGTTAATTACAGTTACAGTATGTCTGTGTATATCAGTGTTGATGTCCCTGTATGTTAATTACAGCTACAGTATGTCTGTGTATATCAGTGTTGATGTCTGTGTAGGTTAATTACAGCTACAGTATGTCTGTGTATAACAGTGTTGATGTCTGTGTATGTTAATTACAGTTACAGTATGTCTGTGTATATCAGTGTTGATGTCTCTGTACCTTAATTACAGTTACAGTATTTCTGTGTATATCAGTGTTGATGTCTCTGTAGGTTAATTACAGGTACAGTATGTCTGTGTATAACAGTGTTGATGTCTGTGTATGTTAATTACAGTTACAGTATTTCTGTGTATATCAGTGTTGATGTCTCTGTAGGTTAATTACAGGTACAGTATGTCTGTGTATAACAGTGTTGATGTCTGTGTATGTTAATTACAGTTACAGTATGTCTGTGTATATCAGTGTTGATGTCTCTGTACGTTAATTACAGTTACAGTATTTCTGTGTATATCAGTGTTGATGTCTCTGTAGGTTAATTACAGGTACAGTATTTCTGTGTATAACAGTGTTGATGTCTCTGTAGGTTAATTACAGTTACAGTATGTCTGTGTATATCAGTGTTGATGTCCCTGTATGTTAATTACAGCTACAGTATGTCTGTGTATATCAGTGTTGATGTCTGTGTAGGTTAATTACAGTTACAGTATGTCTGTGTATAACAGTGTTGATGTCTGTGTATGTTAATTACAGCTACAGTATGTCTGTGTATATCAGTGTTGGTGTCCCTGTATGTTAATTACAGCTACAGTATTTCTGTGTATATCAGTGTTGATGTCTCTGTAGGTTAATTACAGTTACAGTATGTCTGTGTATAACAGTGTTGATGTCTGTGTATGTTAATTACAGTTACAGTATGTCTGTGTATATCAGTGTTGATGTCTGTGTAGGTTAATTACAGTTACGTTATTTCTGTGTATATCAGCGTTAGTGTCTCTGTAGGTTAATTACAGGTACAGTATTTCTGTGTATATCAGTGTTGATGTCTGTGTAGGTTACTTACAGTTACAGTATTTTTGTGTATATCATTGTTGATGTCTGTGGAGGTTAATTATAGGTACAGTATTTCTGTGTATATCAGTGTTGATGTCTGTGTATGTTGATTATAGGTACAGAATGTCTGTGTATATCAGTGAAGATGTCTGTGTAGGTTGATTACAGGTACAGTATTTCTGTGTATATCATTGTTGATGTCTCTATAGGTTAATTACAGTTACAGTATTTCTGTGTCTAACAGTGTTGATGTCTGTGTTGGTTAATTACAGTAACAGTATGTCTGTGTATATCAGTGTTGATGTCCCTGTAGGTAAATTACAGTTACAGTATTTCTGTGTATATCAGTGTTGATGTCTGTGTAGGTTTGTTACAGGTACAGTATTTCTGTTTATATCAGTGTTGATGTCTGTGTTGGTTAATTACAGTTACAGTATTTCTGTGTATATCAGTGTTGATGTCTGTGTATGTTAATTACAGGTACAGTTTTTCTGTGTATAACAGTGTTGATGTCTGTGTTGGTTAATTACAGGTACAGTATTTCTGTGTATATCAGTGTTGATGTCTGTGTAGGTTAATTACAGGTACAGTATGTCTCTGTATATCATTGTTGATGTCTGTAGGTTAATTACAGGTACAGTATTTCTGTGTATATCAGTGTTGATGTCCCTGTATGTTAATTACAGTTACAGTATTTCTGTGTATATCAGTGTTGATGTCAGTGTATGTTAATTACAGTTACAGCATTTCTGTGTATATCAGTGTTGATGTCTCTGTAGGTTAATTACAGTTACAGTATTTCTGTGTAGAGTCGATAGGGTAATTTCGTACATACGTCTATATCAGTACACCTATGCAAAGTCGCTTTTTTATATTAACCGTGCAATAAATTTGTTTCGCTCTTCGCAATATTACTTTCTGGACAAAACTGGATTCGTTTTAACTTTTAATGGCATGGCAAATTAGGTGATGTGTTGTCGGATTTTGATTGGATAAAAGTTGTTATAGTAGGAATCTTCAAAACCTGTCATCACAAGCAAAGTTCAAGATCAACTGCAGCGAGATACATATTACATTGACAATAAGGTAGTTTTTATCATTTTTTTTAATTACAAGTATACTTATTTTTTGTCAAACCTTGAAATCAAATTTATTTAATAAAATATTATACTTACCATTTAGACCAGCATGGTTTAATATTTCATGATTGTTTGGAAGTGTACGGAATTACACGCATAAGTTTTTCAATAGTAATTTATGTTCGTCTAATTCCGTACGGTCATTCCCTGACTAAAATTTTGTTGACCTGTCTACAGTGAAACATTTCATATGCATTGTGTTTCTATGGTCCTCTGTTTTAAAAGTATTTTTAGCTCACCTGAGCTGAAAGCTCAGATGAGCTATTGCTATCCATCTTCGTCCGTCGTTTGTCGTGTGTAACCTTTTAACATTTTAATCTTCTCCTCCAAAACCACTGGGCCAAATTTAATGAAATTGGTAACCATCATACCTGGGTGAAGCCCTTTCAGATTTGCACAAATGAAGGAGTTAGGTCCCCTTGGGGCCTCATAAGGGGGAAATAGTGAAAAATTTTAAAAATCTTCTTCTCTTAAGCTACAAGAGATATACCTTAGTTATTTCATTTATAAGATCCTTAGATCATCTATTTTCAGATTTGCACAAATGGTAGCTATGGGGCTCAAAATGGGGAAATTGTAAGGCACTGAGTGGGGAAATTGCTAAAAATTATATATTTGTCACTATATCTTGAAAACCATTAACTTTTTGTATAGGCATGTATATCAGAATATTGTAGATATTGACATGACGATCATTTTGATATATGGTTCAAGGTCATATGTTGAAAGGTCAAAGTCACGGCTGCAAAAGAAGACTTAAATTGCTAATTATCTTGAAAACTATTAACTTTTTGTATAGGCATGTATATTAGAATATTGTAGGTATTGTGACAACAATCATTTTGATATATGGTACAAGGTCTTATGTTGAAAGGTCAAGGTCACAGCTGCAAAAGAAGGCTTAAATTGCTAATTATCTTGAAAACTATTAACTTTTATTATAGGCATGTATATTAGAATATTGTAGGTATTGCGACAACGATCATTTTGATATATGGTACAAGGTCATATGTTAAAAGGTCAAGGTCACAGCTGCAGAAAAAGACTTAAATTGCTAATTATCTTGAAAACTATTAACTTTTTGTAATTTAGAATATTGTTGGTATTGACATTACGATCATTTTGATACATGGGTCAAGGTCATATGTTGAAAGGTTAAGGTCACAGCTGCAGAAGAAGATTTAAATTGCTAATTATCTTGAAAACTAATCACTTTTTGTATAGGCATGTATATTACAATATTGTAGGTATTGATGTGACAATCATATATATAGGATTCGGCATTTCAAAAAAAATGTTGCGTATAAAAAGCACCCCTAGTCCGATGGTTGAAATTGAAAACGCCCTTTTAAAACGACATACCAGGAAAAGACTGGATACAAGGGTTCCTTGCGTGCCACCCTGACTTAACGATTTGATCACCAACAGCATTATCAACTGTGAGGGCAAGAATGTTAAACCCTACTGTTGTAGATAATTATTTTGTAGATTTGGGAAAACTTATTAGTGAACTGGGTTTGGAAATGTCCCCAGCTCATTATGCTTGATTCTCATTCATCACACAAAATGTTAAGGTTACTTGAATCGGCTCACGACAACCAAATAACGCTGTTTGCATTCCCGCCACTTACCACGCAATGGTTATGTCCAATGTATAAAACTGTTTTTGGGGCCTTATCTCGCTATTACAATCAGATATGTTCTGAATTCATGGCAACATCACCTGGTAACATCGTTTGTAAATGGAAGTGGCCAGCCTTATTCAAGGCGGCATATGAAAAAGCATTTACACCATCCAATATAATCAGCGGTTTTCAGAAATCAGGAATATTTCCTTTCGATCCGTCGAAAATTACAGATCAAGCGTTTGCTCCATCACAACCATTTGATTGTTTCAACAAAAACACAGCGAATACTTCAAATACGGAATTGACAACACACAATGTACAAAGAGTTCAAAGTAGCACATCTTCAAATACAAATTTGTCGGGAGCTTATTCGCATAGTAAAGCCATGTCATCCATATCCGAAGGAGCCATCACTCCAACAATAGGCAAGTCATCTATTGCATATTCCGATGATGATTTTTCTGAGATGGACACACCTATTCATTACATTACAAACTGTAAGGAACAACCAACTCCAACAGCACAGACTGGGGCACCAATAATTTCTCCAACAGCACAGACTAGGGGACCACCAACCAGTCCAATAACACAAACTTGAAGGACCATCAGGGACAACAATCCTATCAGCGGAGGATTTAATACTTTCTGTTCTAAGAGGTGAAATACCCTCAACTGAAGAATCTGGAGTCATTACCTTGGAAATCCCAACAATAGATGCTAATGAATTAGAAAGTATTGGTCAGAATGCCATACATTGGTCAAGCAGTGTAGAGTCAATATTCTCAGTTCCTGAATCTATAAATGAAACTAAAGAAGTGTCAAAAAAAAACTTACATCCCATAGAGTTCTAACTAGCCAGGAGATTATAGAATCCAGGAAAATAGATAAAGAAAACAGAAACTTGAAGAGGAAAAAATTGCAAGAAAAAAAGAAAGAGAAATGAAAAAGAAAGGTGTTAAAGTTTAAGGACAAGCTAAAAGTATCCCTTTATCCAAGATCATACCTTGTTTTGTGTGCAAGAAGAAAGAAAATAGGATGGTCAAAAAAAATGTATGGGTAAAATGCAGTGCTTGTCAACACTATTTTCATGAAGACTGTATACCAAAATTCATGATATCTTTTCTTCAATCAGAAAGCTTCCAATGCCATATTTGTGTGTCATAAATTTATGTGTTTATTTCTGTAAATTGGGAGATATTTGCCTACAGTTTTATGTTAATTCGCGAGTATGTGTATTTTCATTAATACATGTACTCTCATGTAGCATTTCTGGTAATTTATTTATTTTGTAACTGTTACTTGTTAAGAAGGAATATAATAAGTTACCCATGCAGTAGCTCAGTTGGTAGAGTACTCGCTCCGTGAATAGCCGGTCGTGGGTCTGACCCAAGACTTGAAGTTCTTTCGCCAAGTCTTTGGCATTACAAATTGAAAGTAGTGGTTCTGCCTAATGGTAACTTAAAATAAACGAGGCCGTGTCATGGTGGGCTAGGCACGCTAAAGAACCCTGCTGTTATTATGTCATCAGCGCAACGCACAGACAAAAGTTATGCATCTTCGCCTATAGCTAGCGATGTCTCGATATCATAAGTGAAATGTTCTTGATTGGGACGTTAAACACCCTTACTTAACTCGATTCAACTCTTTTGGTAGGGCGCATGACCTTATGTGGCCTGTCAGAACTTTACGTACCTGGAGCCCTAGGGACTACATGGGATCATGTACCATATGAAAGTCCTGTATAAAGTATTGACCGCCCTCGAAAGCTAAACAGTAATAAAATGAAATGCTGAAATAAACATATTTGAAAACAGCCAGAACCACCTAGGACATGCCAAAACAAAGGATAAGAAACACACACACACACACACACACACACACACACACACAATTATTAAAAAACTTCCTACTTTTGACGAAATGAATTAGCAGATGCTAAGATCACCGTGAAAGCAAATAAAAAGTTCAGAAAAATGTACTTAGCAGAACTTACCACACAAATGTGAGAACAAAACCCTCATTTACAGTTACAGTATTTTTGTGTATATCAGTGTTGATGTCCCTGTAGGTTAATTACAGTAACAGTATTTTTGTGTATATCAGTGTTAATGTCCCTGTAGGTTAATTACAGTAACAGTATGTCTGTGTATATCAGTGTTGATGTCTGTGTAGGTTAATTACAGGTACAGTATTTTTGTGTATATCAGTGTTGATGTCTGTGTAGGTTAATTACAGTTACAGTATGTCTGTGTTTATCAGTGTTGATGTCTGTGTAGGTTAATTACAGTTACAGTATTTTTGTGTATATCAGTGTTGATGTCTGTGTAGGTTAATTACAGTAACAGTATTTTTGTGTATGTCAGTGTTGCTGTCCTTGTACTAGGTTAATTACAGTTACAGTATTTCTGTGTATGTCAGTGTTGCTGTCTGTGTACTAGGTTAATTACAGTTTCAGTATTTATCATACTAGCTGCATAAGTAATCTGAAAATTTTAATTATCTGGAAAATAATAATTTTATTTTTATAGGCATGTAATTATTAGGATATTGTATAATTTGATATTACACCTATTTTGATGTAAGTTCAAGACCATTGGTTCAAAGATCAAGTTAATAGCTGCATTAGAACAAGGAAATGGTTTATTATCTTGAAATATATGAATTTTTGTAAGGCATTAGTACATTAGAATTTTCTAGGGTTTTGGTGGAATGACTATTTCAATGTATGGTTCAAAGTCATAGGTTCAAAGGTAAATGTGATAGCTGCATAAGGTATGTTAATGGTGAATTATCTTCAGATTAATAAATAGGCATGCATATAAGAGCATTGAAGGTATATAATGATATATGGTTCTTAGGTCATGGTTTAAAAAAATTTAGATACTACAAGATAGGAAAATTAAAATGGTTTATCATCTGGAAATTATTCATTGTATTTCAGATACTACATGCATTTTAGCTACTCTTTAGTATACTGGAACTAAATAATTTTAGATTAGGTATGGTGACATTGGGGTTCAAACTTGGGAAATATATATAGTTTTGTAATAACTGTTTTTGTCCATTGTAATTCTGCAGAATATTTTGGATATATCCTTGGGTGAGCATAAAGGGCAATGGGCCTCTTGTTATACTTTGTACTTTTTATTGCTATCCTTCTTCGTCTGTCGTGTGTCATCCGTCGTGTGTAAACTTTTTACATTTTAATCTTCTCCTCTAAAACCACTATGCCAAATTTAATGAAACTTGGTTACCATCATGCTTAGGTAAAGCCTTTTCAGATTTGCACAAATGAAGGAGTTATGTCCCTTTGAGGCCCCATAAAGGGGAAAATAGTGACAAACTGTAAAAATCTTTTTCTCTGATTGTACAAGAGGTATACCTTAGTTATTTCATTTATAACATTCTGAGGTCATCTAGTTTCAGATTTGCACAAATGGTAGCCATGGGGCTCAAAATGGGAAAATTGGCAAGGCACTGAGTGGAGAAATTGCTAAAAATTGTTTATTTGTCGCTATATCTTAAAAAGTATTAACTTTTTGTATAGGCATGTATATTAGAATATTGTAGGTATTGATACAATGATCATTTTGATATATGGTTCAAGGTCATGTGTTGAATGGTCAAGATCACAGCTGCAGAAGAAGATTAAAATATTTAATTATCTTGAAACTATAAACTTTTTATACAGGCATGAATATTAGAATATTGTAGTTATTACTACAATGATCTTTTTGATATATAGTTTAAGGTCATATGTTGAAAGTTCAACATCACAGCTGCAAAAGAAGGCTTAAATTGCTAATTATCTTGAAAACTATTAACTTTATGTACAGGCATGTGTATAAGAATATTGTAGGTATTGATACATTGATCATTTTGATATATGGTTTAAGGTCATATGTTGAAGGTTCAAGGTCACAGCTGCAAAAGAAGGCTTAAATTGCTTACTATCTTTAAAACTATTAACTTTTTGTACAGGCATGTATATTAGAATATTGTAGGTATTGCAATCATTTTGATATATGGTTCAAGGTCATATGTTGAAAGGTCAAGATCATTTTGATATCATTATCTTGAAAACTATGAACTTTTTTATAGGAAAACTAAAATTGTTAATTATCTTTAAAACTTTTAACTTTATGTATAGGCATGTTTATTAGAGTATTGTAGATTGCTACAATTATCATTTTGATATAGCTGCTTAAATATACTGAAATTGGTTAATGATTTGGAAGAAATATGACTGGATATTTCTGATTAAGTTTTGTGGCTGTTCTTAACTTGAGAAAACTGGTAAAGTTTTGTTCTTAACATATTGTCTATTGCACTTTGCAAACAATTTTGTACATATCCTCAGGTGAGTGTTAAGGTCCATGGGCCTCTTGTTCTTCTTTTCAGCTATATTTGGAAATATTTCAATTCAGACTTTAATTTTTGATGTTTTATTCAAAGAATTCATTTATCTGTATATCTAGTACATGGTTTAAGTCAGAGGTTGCAGTCATTGAATAAGCTTTAATTTCTATAAATAGACACTGTGAGCTATTGTATTCCAGACAGTTAAAAGATTGTTTGTTGTTGAAACAATAGTTTTCTATATTTAGAGCTGCAAGCTTCTAGTTCTGAGACAACTTGAAGATTCAGAGATTCTACTCAGTAAATTAAATGTTGTTGTTTGTCAGGAAAAGAAGAGTTTTTCAGTTTTCTCTAGTTTGAAGCTGATTTGAGTGGTCTAATACAATAGTCATTGATTGGCAGAAGTATTGAGTCTGTTTATCGATCTCTGACCCACCGTAGGATAAGATGAGATTACCTTCTTTTGTTTTGCAACATTTTATTTAAGTCTTCCTGTTAAATTTTATTGCCAGGCAGGTTTGAGTGATTATCAAATTGGGTCCAATAAGGTTGAGCGATTCACTTTTTAAGTTTCCTCATCCTTGTGACATGGCAAATTGAACACTATATTGAGTTCATAGTTTACCCATTTTGTTGAAATTTGAAATGTGGATAGTAACAGGCCATATGTAAAAAAAAAATTCATTTTAGGAATTATGCAAAGAAGATTAAGCTTTAATTAATTCCTATATAATGTTCTTTGAAATCTTCCATGATATATCATGCCCTTTAACATTTGCTTGGTATAAAGAAATGCAGTAGAACTTTGATGACTTAAAGTTTAGGATACTTCGGCCAAATATTTGAGCCATCGAGGGATCGAGATAGAATCTTGAAACTTTTTAATATAAAAAAGTCATAGAGAATGAAATGATGAAATTTTTCTTTTAAAAATACAAAATTTATTATTCATGGTGATATCTTGATATTGTTTCTTGTTTATTCTAGGGTTTAGACATTGACTACTTACTTTACATTTTTAATTGTAGGATTGGGACACAGACATTTGTTGGCTGGTCTAGCATTTCTTGGATTTTTCAATGTATACTGTTTACGAGTAAATCTCAGTGTTGCGTTGGTCGCCATGGTTAACAATACAAAAGCAAACAATAAAAGTACAAGTGGAGAATGTCCATCACCCAATGCTGAGACTAACATAACAAGTGTAAACCAAGTAGGTCATTAAAGGAAGTTTGGCAGTCTTGAATTTTAATATCTTATAGCATAAAAGAGTTCCCTTTTCAAAATAAAATTCATTCTGTTTCATTTTCGTTTTTGTCTCTTTGGACTAAAATCAGGTTATTTTTTAGCTCACCTGAGCACAAATTGCTTAAGTGAACTATTGTATGCTGGGTCTTTGTCCGTTGTGCATTGTCCGCTGTGAGTTGCGCGTCATCAGTTATGCTTCATGTGACATCGATTGTGCATCAACTTTTGATTGTTAACACTCTAGTGGCCAAAATTTTTAACTGATCTACCTAAAACTTGCTCAGACATTTTTCTTGACAAAAGATAGGTCAAGTTTATATATGGGCCATGTTGGTTCAGAAAGTGGGTTACTAGGTCAAACTAGAAAACCCCTGTTAACACTCTTGGAAACCCAATATTTGTTCAATCTTCATCAAACTTGCTCAGAATAATCCACTTAAGATCCCAATTTAGTCCAATCTTTATCAATCTTAACCAGAATTCTCTTGGCAAATACTAGGTCATGTTCTTGTATCGTTCATGTTGGGTCAGTAACTAAGTCACTAAATCAAATTATAGAAAAGCTTTGCTAACACTCTTGAGACACCAGTTTAGTGCAATTTTCATCATACTTGCACATCATTATCCTTTTGACAGAAGCTAGCTTAAGTTCATTTATGGTCATAATGGGTTAAAAAGTAGGTCAATAGTTCAAATTATAGAAAAACTTAACACTCTTGGGATCCAATTTTATATCCAATCATCATCAATAAGTAGGTCACTTGGTAAAAATAACCATTTAACACACTTTAAGCCCAAATTTTATACTAATTATCTTTGAAGTTGCTCAGAATTATTCTCTAGACAAACCCTAGCTTAAGTTTATATATGGGTCATGTTAGGTTACTAGGTCAAATTAAGAAAACCTTGTTAGCTGAGGTGAGCACAAAGTGCTGAAGTGAGAGATTTTGATCCATATTTGTTCACTGTGCATCAACATTTCATTGTTAACACTCTAGAGGCCATGGTTTTAGTTTAGTTTTTATCAAACTTGCCCCAAATGATCTTTATGAAAAAGCTCTCATACTCTCATAGATAAACCTTGTTAACACTGTAAAAGCCACAATGTACATCCAACTTACTGTCTCCAAACTTGCTCAAAATGATCCTGTTGGACAAGCTGTATCAATTTCATACACTGACCATGTTAGGCCAATATGTAGGTCTCTAGGTTCTCAATTGAGGAGCAACAATATCAGTGCTATTTGTTCCTCATACAAAATGATTTCCTTGATAAAACTACCTCAAGTTTGAATGTTGCTCATAGGTTAAATGAGAATCTATAAATCTTTTTAACTAATAAAGTCTTCAGTTGACCAAAATCAAGCTGAATGTGTATCATTTTCAGGTGAACACCTAGGTTTTTCATAGTCCTCTTGAATGGAACTATTGTCAGGTTTGACATTCAAATTTTAAGGCCAGAAAAGATCCATTTATTACAAGTAGGTAAAAAAAAACTGGGTTATATAAGACTTGTTTGCAATAATTAAGGCAAATTGTGTTAATTTTAAATAACGATAAACAAAACAAAATTGTGTGCATAAAATATTGAAAAACATAAATACTGTTTAGCACTTCAGATTTAGAATATGAAATTTTCCCCATGGTTGGAAACGTAGATGTTTTTGCTCATGAATTGTCCATTTTATCTCTCTTCAGCCTCTAATACAGTATAAAATGCTACCTATGGTACCACAAAAACTTGTATGGTAACCTCAAGCAAATGGGCCATTTCAGCTCACCTGGCAAAAACCAGGGTTATCTTATGGCATGGTAAAGAGTGTGTACGTGCATGCATGTGTGCATCCGTAAACTTTAATCATCTACTCTGAAACTAATCCACCAATTAAATTGAAATTTGGTATGGAAGGCCCTTAGTTGCTATAGATTACATTAGAATTTTTATCTTACATGTACGTCCTAAATCAAAGATGGCCTCTATTACTGTAAATAGCAAAAATCTTTAAATGACCATTACAGATTCATTTATGTACTGATTTTGTTGAAATTTAAAACATAGAAAATAGATGTCAGGGGATAAAACATATAAACTGGGAACAGGTTTTTAGCTCACCTGACCGAAAGGTCATGTGGGCTTATGGCATGGCAAAGCATGTGTATGTACATGTGTGTGTGCATGCGTGGGTGCGTGCGTGTGTCGTTAACACCTATTTTCAACTTCTCCTCCAAAACTGCTGGACAGATTTCAATGATACTTAGTCAGAAGCATATATGGGCCGGTGCAATTCAGATTTGTTCATGGCATTGCCATGACTACCAAAACTAGGTCAAGGTGACCTAGGGGTCCAAAAATCTTAAAAAATCTTCTTCTCCGAAAGTAATGATGGGAGAAAAAATCGGATGTGATATTTGGCTTCTCTAGGGTCTTAAGCCTTTAGATTGTTCATTTCCTGAAATTTGGTCGAAAAATGGGTTACGCGTTTTTGCGTTTAATTTAAAAAATTTCGTAAAATGGCTTCAAATTGTAATAACTTGACTATTTGAACAGATATTGACATGAGGTTTTCAGTTTTGACTTTATCTTGAAATGACCTTCAAATTAGGGTCAAGGTCACAAATCAAGGTCATGACCTAATTTGTGATTTATGCAGTTTTAGGCAATTTTCTTGCAAATATTAAGAGAAATATGAAATCAAAACATTGTAAAAATGTTTAGCATGACAAAATTTAAAAAGGTACCAAGTTTCATAACTATATGATAATCCATGTAGGAGTTGTTGCCCCTGAAATGTTATTTTTGGCTTATAAATACTAAAATTACTAATTATCTTGAAAACTGTTAAGTTTTTGTATAAGCATGTATAATAGAATATTGTAGGTATTGTGACAATGATAATTTTGATATATGGTTCGAGGTAAAATGTTCAAAGGTCAAGGTCACAGCTGCAAAAGAAGACTTAAATTGCTATTTATCTTGAAAACTGTTAACTTATTGTATAGACATATATTTAATAGTATTGTAGGTATTGATATGACGATCATTTTGATATATGGTTCAAGGTCATATGTATAAAGGTCAAGGTCACAGCTGCAAAAGAAGACTAAAATTGCTAATTATTTTGAAAACTTAATTTTTTTTGTATAGGCATGTATATTAGAATATTGTAGGTATTGTGACAACGATCATTTTTATATATGGTTCAAGGTCATATATTCAAAGGTCAAGGTCACAGCTGCAAAAGAAGACTTAAATTGCTAATTATCTTGAAAACTGTAAACTTTTAATATAGGCATGTATATTAGAATATTGTAGGTATTGATATAACGATCATTTTGATATATGGTTCAAAGTCATGTGTTCAAAGGTCAAGGTCACAGCTGCAAAAGAAGACTTAAATTGCTAATTATCTTGAAAACTGTTAATTTTTTGTATAGGCATGTATGTTAGAATATTGTAGGTATTGATATGACGATGATTTTGATATATGGTTCAAGGTCATGTGTTTTAAGGTCAAGGTCACAGCTGCAAAAGAAGACTTAAATTGCTAATTATCTTGAAAACTGTTAACTTTTTGTATAGGCATATATTAGAATATTGTAGATATTGATATGATGATCATTTTGATATATGGTTCAAGGTCATATGTTCAAAGGTCAAGGTCACAGCTGTAAAAGAAGACAAAAATTGCTAATTATCTTGAAAACTATTAACTTTTTGTATAGGCATTAGAATATTGTAGGTATTGACATGGCGATCATATATGGTTCGAAGTCATATATGTTCAAAGGTCATCGACTGCGATTGAATTCGGTACCAGAAAAAATTAATGGTTATTTTTATTAACGATATGTAAACAGTAAATTTGACAGTTACATATGACACAGATAATCACTTCTCTGATCACTTAACCGTGTAATTCATTATGTAACAACTTTCTTTAAAGTTTGAAAAAACAAGAGTGTGATGTGGGTCCGAAGTGACCCAAGTATGTTGGTACAGGTGTAGGCGTTCTAAGGATAAAACTTTACTATGCAACACCCCTATACATAGCAAAAAATAAATAAAAATAAAAATAAATAAATAAATAAATAAATAAATAAAGAGAGAGAGAGAGAGAGAGAGAGAGAGAGAGAGAGAGAGAGAGAGAGAGAATAGAACAATCAACCATTTAGACATATTTATGTTACGAGGCCGGAGTGGTGTGAAGGATTTGTAAATTCCTGAAGATGTGGAATAACTTGATGTTAAAATAATGTATTTAATTTTATTTAATTTTTGGTTAATCTCAAGTTACAGAAGAAACAATTTCATGGTTAGCACTATTCAGTTTAATTTGGGTACTAAAATAAAATGAGAAAGAACAATTCAGATAATAATTTTTGATGATCCTTGATAGAACTTGTCTATAAAGGCCACCTGTCTATAAAGGCCACTTTGGCCGCATCCCTTGAGTGGCCTTTATAGACAGGTTTCACTGTATATTAGAATATTGTAGGTATTGATATGAAGTTCATTTTGATATTTAGCTCAAGGTCATATGTTCATAAGTCAAGGTCATAGGTGCATTAAAAGACTGAAATTGTTTATTATCTTGAAAACTTTTTGTATTGGCATGTATATTAGAATATTGTATGTATTTTTGCAAATGATTTTGGATATATCCTCAGGTTGGCCATATCCTCAGGTTAGCATTGAGGCCCATGGGCCTCTTGTTTGTTTGTGCAATAGTTACATAATATTCAAATAAAGTCTGTTTTTAGCCTAAATCTTTGAAAATCCTCTTCTCCGAAAGTACATGGCCAATTTAAGGGAAATTGAATGTGGAAGGTGCTTGGGTGGTATAGATTCAAAATTGTAATCGACATGTCTGTTGGAAATCCAAGATGACTGTCCTTACTATAAATATCAAAAACCCATAAATGGCCATGACAGCTTTATTTATATACTGATTTTGTTGAAATTTGAAACATAGAAAATAGATGTTTTTCTGTACAATTTTTCTTTGCACAATAATTACGTTATATGCAAACAAGGTCTATTTTTAGCCTAAATCTTTGAAAATCTTTTTCTCTAAAACAACATGGCCAGTTGAAAGGAAATTGAGTGTGGAAGGTTCTTGGATGGTATAGATTAAAATCTTTATTGACATGTCTGTCAGAATCCAAGATGGCTGCTGTTACTATTTAAATAGCAGAAACATATAAATGGCCACTGCCAGTTTATTTTTGTACTGATTTTTTTGAAATTTGAAACATAGACAGTAGATGTCTGGGGATAAAACATATATAATGGGTTTTTCTTTTACAATTTGTTGTTGATGCAATAAATGCATGATATACAAATAAGGTCTATTTTAAAGCTGCATGAAGTTTTCCAAAGAAAAAATTAAAACGGTGCTTATCTAATTAATGATGTTCCTAATGAACAATGTTACATTTGGTTCAATGATAAAAGCTTGAATAAATACAGAAATTACAGTATTTACTTAGCGAGATGCAGCATTTGGGATCTAATTTTAGAACATGGTTACGTCATCAAAACCCGGGTCATTTAAACACAACTTTTAAAACGGTGAAATACGATAAATTAAACACAGAACTTTGTTGAATTTGTCATTTGTGACTTAGTTAGGGATACATAACACCATTTCAAATATATCTGGATATTAATGAAGGACAATTAATGCAATCTGTCATGTTTCACCTTTGATTCTAGGGTTTTCCGTACATCCGTGCGCATGCTCCAAGCTCATAATTACAATCGTAAAACACTGACCAACTGGTCAGAGGATTCCATTTATTTACAGCTAAAAGAAATAAAATTTTTAGAAAATGAATGTCACGGATCGTGGTTAGAAGATATCTATTTTTAAAAAATATATTTTTAGAAAATCAAAAAAAATTCAGAAAATTGAAAAACTTAATGCAGCTTTAAGTCTTTGAAAATCTTTTTCTCTCAAAGTTCATGGCCAATTAAAATGAAATTGAGTGTGGAAGGTCTTAGTGTGGTATAGATAACAAATTATGTCCGACATGTCCGTGGAAGGTCCAAGGTGGCTGCCATTACTAAAAATAGCAGAAACTTGTAAATAGCCATTACGGGTTCATTTATGTATCAATTTTTTACAAATGTGAAAATATGCCAGGGAATAAAACATATATATTAACTAGTTTTTCTGTACAATTATTTGTCTGTGCACTTATTAGGTAATTTGCAAATAAGGGCTATTTATAGCTAAAATCTTTGAAAATCTTTTTCTCTGAATGTACATGGCCATTTGAAAGGAAATTTTGCTTGAAATAAAAGAAAAAAAAGATATTGCTAGTGCATTTGATTTTGTTTTACTGATAAGATATATTTTAGAAAGCAATAACAAAATCATGGTGTTCCAGGTGAGCAAAACAGGCCCTATTTGGCCTCTTGTTTAATCTTGAAATATGAAAGGTATAAATCATATCATTTTTAAAAGAATGGTGAAAAATCAGTTCAATAGTTTTGAGTGTTCTTAACCTCTTCCGTTCCTACCGGTACAATTGTACGGGTAAGCATATTTTAAGCCTATGCGTCATCAGAAACTCTGATAACTTAGGTAATTCTAAACTGATTTTCTTGCCGCATATCTCATTTTAATCAGCAAAACTTGCTGAAAATAATGATATAACTTTCTAAGAGCAAGTATTTACCTTCATTAAATTATCTCCAGTTCAAATGCTGAAAACAAAATATTTTCTACACTTTTCAAGAGAGAATAGTATTTTACATTGATTTTGAAAGAGATTATTCACTTCATCGTTAATTCTTAAATAAGCAACAAATATTTAAAACTTGCATACCAAAGTGTTCACAATTATTTAAGCTTTTTAACCACATGTCTTTCAATTATAGAAAATCAACAGTAGGGTCATTGCAACCAATAATATAGAGCGGTCACATTTTTCAAGCTTGAAATTTTAAGTTACTCCTTGGAAAATGACAATTTTTAGCTCACCTGACCGAAAGGTCATGTGAGCTTATGGCATGGCACGGCCTGTGTATGTGCGTGGGTGCGTGCGTCGTTAACACCTATTTTCGACTTCTCCTCCAAAACTGCTGGACAGATTTCAATGATACTTGGTCAGAAGCATATATGGGCCGGTGCAATTCAGATTTGTTCATGGCGTTGCCATGGCTACCAAAACTAGGTCAAGGTGACCTAGGGGTCCAAAAATCTTAAAAAGTCTTCTTCTCCAAAACCGATGATGGGAGAAAAAATCGATTGTGATATTTGGCTTCTCTAGAGTCTTAAGCCTATAGTTTGTTCATTTCATGAAATTTGGTCAAAAAATGGGTTTTGCGTTTAATTTTAAAAATTTTGTAAAATGGCTTCAAATTGTTATAACTTGACTATTTGAACAGATAATGACATGGGGTTTTCAGTTTTGACTTTTTCTTGAAATGACCTTTAAATTAGGGTCAAGGTCACAAATCAAGGTCATGACCTAATTTGTGATTTATGCAGTTTTAGGCAAATATTAAGAGATACATGACATCAAATCATTGTTAAAATGTTCAGCATGACAAAATTTAAAAAGGAACCAAGTTTCGTAACTATATGGTAATCCATGTAGGAGTTGTTGCCCCTGAAATGTTATTTTTGGCTTTTAAATACCAAAATTGTGCATTAGCTTGAAAACTATAATCTTTTTGTATAGGCATGTATATTAGAATATTGTAGGTGTTGTGTCATTGATCATTTTGATATATGGTTCAAGGTCATATGATCAAAGGTCAAGGTCACAGATGCAGAAGAAGACATAAATTGCTAATTATCTTGAAAACAATTAACTTTTTGTATACGCATGTATATTAGAATATTGTAGGAATTGATATGACGATCATTTTGATATATGGTTCAAGGTCATATGTTCAAATATCAAGGTCACAGCTGCAAAATAAGACTTTAATTGCTAATTATCTTGAAAACTGTTAACTTTTTGTATATGCATTTATATTAGAATATTGTAGGTATTGCAGCAATGATCATTTTGATATATGGTTTAAGGTCATGTGTTCAAAGGTCAAGTTCACAGCTGCAAAAGAAGACATAAATTGCTTATTATCTTGAAAACTTTAACTTTTTGTATAGGCATGTATATTAGAATATTGTAGGTATTGACATGGTGATCGTATATGGTTCAAGGTCATATATGTTCAAAGGTCAAGGACATAGCCTTATAAGTATATTAAAATTTGTTAATTATTTGGAAATTATTCATTGCATTACAGTAACTTCATGCATATTATATATGCTACTTATAAATTAAATGTGACTAGATATATTTCTGATTAAGTTTTGTGGGAGTTCTTAACCTGAGAAAACTTGTAAAGTTTCTGTACCTAATATATTGTCTTTTGCTCTTTGTAAACAATTTAGGACGTATCCTCAGGTAAGCGTTAAGGCCCATGGGCCTCTTGTTTCATTTCTTGAATTTTTCTCATGAATAAATCCTCAAATAAGGAAACAAAATCCAGATTCGGAAAATTCACTATTTTTTCTTTCATTCTGTATAATTTCAAGTAAGATTTACTTTCTGTATTACATTTTATTTTCCTTATGAAGGTACGACCTTGATGCAATATTTTCAAAAAATATGGAATAAGAATCGCCTATTTACAATGTACCCAACTTTTGGTATGTAATGTTTATTGTGTCACATTTTAATTATCACACTTTACTTATTCTTGAACTAATAATGTCATGATTTATGCCAAAATCAACAGAATTTATTATATTTTATTTTAAAGTAAAAAAATGTCGATCTTTTGGTCACCTTTGAGACATTTTGCTGACCATTTTCAAAGTGAAATACTTGCCAGTAGAAAATTTCTTTCACAGCTGGACTTGTCAAAGAAATGAATCCAATCAGTCCTGTCATGATTTACAATAATGTTCCAGTAATAATAAATCATGTATTTTTTTAAATTCCTTCATTCTTCTTGAATTTCAAATATAATTTTGTTTTGATAGACATAAAGATGAAACAGACAGAAAAATGGAGTAGGGCCTATTCTAGTATTTATAAGTTCACCACTAGCATGTCTTCTACTACGTCCGTGTCATATTTGTAAATAAAATAGAGGTCAAATATTAGATCGTTTGTTTTGGAAGAATGATGTTTTTGTTTATTTGTGCAGTATTTCAAAAACAATGTCCAATAATAAAACACAAGTATAACTATGACCAGTTTAGCAATATGCAGTGTGCTTGTGATGTTGTGACCTCAGTGGCTGAGTGGATAAGGTGTTGGTATTACAACTTCTTGCGTTTTTCAATATTGTTGGTTCAACCTCAGTCGACTGCAAGTGAGAAAGGGGTTTTCCTTGTCGTAGGCGTCTACCTGTTGGCTAGGTACCAATATTATAGAAAGGACTGCTATGTTTGTCTGTGGAATAGGGGTGCTAAATCACTCTAAAGGTTGTGGACACTATTAAAAGCATATCTTTTATAATAATTTAAGTAAGATGAGTTGATATTTTTTCTTTCATCACAAAATTTTTTATAAAAACGACAAAAAATCAAAAGGAACAAATAGCACAGAAAATTTCATGGTGTGTCAGCTCACACTACAATAATATTTGATTGGGTCAACTTACTGAAAATCCTTTTAAGAAACTATTAACTGAAAGAAATGTACAAGACATGAAAATTACCTTTACATAATTTTAATGTAACTAAACGCTGGCCACATAGTTTTAAAAATAGAGTCCATTCATGATTCAAGTATCTTGAATTCAAAGTAAGAGCTTCAATGTCCAAGTGGTTTGAACCGTGACTTTCAACCTAGGCTCAAATCCCACTTGGACAGGTTTAATTTTGAGAAAGTTTGTCAGTTGGCATATCAAAAATCTTTTCTTAGTACATTCTGGTTCCTCTACCATCCCATAATTAAGTGCTCTGTAACAACCCACACCACTGACAGATACCAGCAACTTATAATGTTAAAAACCTTTAAATTAAGAACTACATCAAAACTTAATCAGAAATATAACCACTCACATTTCATTCATAAGTAGCTTATATAATATGCATGAAGTAACTGTAGTGCAATGAATAATTTCCAAATCATTAATCAATTTCAGCATACTAATGCAGCTTTGTCCTGGACCTTTGAACATGTATGACCTTGAACCATATATGATTGTCATGTCAATACCTATAATATTCTAATATACATGCCTATGCATGAAATTAAGAGCTTTTAAGATAATTAATAATCTTAGTATTCCTATGTTGATATGACCTTGACCTTTGAACATATAACCTTGAACCATATATCAAAATGATCATTGTCGTAATAAATACAATATTCTAATATACATGCCTATACAAAAATTTATTAGTTTTCAAGATAATTAGTAATTTAATTCTTTTTTTGCAGCTGTGACCTTGACCTTTCAACAAATGTCCTTGAACCATATATCAAAATGATCATTGTCGCAATACCTTAAATATTCTAATATGCATGCCTATACAAAAAGTTATAAGTTTTTAAGATAATTAGCAATTTCAGCTGTGACCTTGACCTTTCAATATATGACCTTGAATCATATATAAAAATGAAAATTGTCGCAATACCTACAATATTCTAATATACATGCCTATACAAAAAGTTAATAGTTTTCAAGATAATTAGCAATTTAAGTCTTCTTTTGCAGCTGTGACCTTGACCTTTCAACATATGACCTTGATCTATATATCAAAATGATTGTCATGTCAATATCTACAATATTTTAATATACATGCCTATACAAAAAGTTAATAGTTTTCAAGATATAGTGACAAATATATAATTTTTAGCAATTTCCCCACTCAGTGCCTTACAATTTCCCCATTTTGAGCCCCATAGTACCAATTGTGCAAATCTGAAAATAGATGACCTAAGGATGTTAAAAATGAAATAACTAAGGTATATCTCTTGTAGATTCAGAGGAGAAGATTTTCAAAGTTTTTCACTCTTTCCCCCTTTATGGGGCCCCAAGGGGACTTAACTCCTTCATTTGTGCAAATCTGAAAGGGCTTCACCCAGGCATGATGGTTACCAAGTTTCATTAAATTTGGACCAGTGGTTTTGGAGGAGAAGATTAAAATATATAAAAAGTTAACGCACGACAGACGATGAACGACGCACGACGCACGACAGTCGACGGACGGTGAACCATGTCATATCCAGCATCTTTCTTATAGTCACAGGTTCTAACTAGGGAGCCCAACTAGAAAACTGTCTTTAGGCATTTATTAACTAATAAAAAGACATTATATTAAGCACATGGTATTGACACCTTTGTAGTTTACAAACTTTGGCTGTAGGATAAAGAGGAAGTTGTGTAGGTAGAAATATTTTATTACAATGTTTAATGTTGCTGTGTGCTCACCCCATATACCATTATAAAATACATACTGTAAAAATATTATAAAAAGACTTTTATTGTGTAAATGAACAAATTTAGTGGATCTATGACTGTGTCACTGAGCCGGTAAATGCATTTAGTGTTTTTCATTTCTGTATATTTTTCAGGGTGAATTTAATTGGGATGCAAATACTCAAGGTATTATACTGGGTTCATTTTTTTATGGATACATCTTTACACAGATACCTGGAGGAAAATTGGCAGAAATGTTTGGAGGAAAAAAAATGTTTGGATTTGGAGTACTTTGCACAGCTATACTGACACTGATAACACCCCTTGCTGCCAGATACAACCTTGGTACATTTATTGCTGTAAGAGTTATAGAAGGGGTTGGAGAGGTTTGTTTTTTATCACTGCATTCTTTGTATCACTAAGGTGAAATAACCATGGCTTACATTAGTGATGCTATAAACATGTAGCACTGTCACATGGGCAGTCCATGCACCACCATGACATTCAACATATACAGGCAAATACTTTGTACTACAAATTTACATACTTTTACTAGGTCTCACCTTACTTAGTCTCAGAGTCTTCTTAACTAATACAAGTGCTTGCTAATGCTTAATGCTTTATAGCTATTGCTTAATAACTGAAGATGCAATTCAGCTTTTAAACAGATTTATTCTACTGTCCAAGAGATAGGTCTTTTCAGTGTGAAAGCCTGAATCCAACACACTGAATAGTGGTTGGTTTATACTTTTTGTAATGTCCAAAAGCAACAGATTAAAATATGATGTAACATGAAAGAAAATATACTTTGAGCTATTATTACTTTTGACACTGAGAAACTTGTCACTTCCTGAATCCATTCTTTGAAGTGTATAGATTTGGTTTAATGTAGACTACTTTACTAGTCAATATGTTCAAAATAGCTATTTGAATTGAGCTATTTTGTAGAGTAACTAATGTCCATATTCTGGTTAATTACTTAAAAGCATTACATGTCTTTCTAAATGTCCAAATAAATGTTAATTAGTCAATTAGAATGTTTTTATATTTTGTCTGTTGCACAATATAATAATTATTAGCTCACCTGAGGTTAAAGCTCAGATAAGGTATTGCTATCCATGTTCGTCTGCCGTGTGTAACCTTTTAACATTTTAATCTTCTCCTCAAAAAACACTGGGCTAAATTTAATGAAACTTGGTAACCATCATGTCTGGGTGAAAGCCTTTCATATTTGCACAAGATGAAGAAGTTATGTCCCCTTGGGGCCAAATAAGGGGAGGGGGGGGGGGGGAAAGAAGTGAAAAACTTTTAAAAATCATCTCTTCTGAATGTACAAGAGGTACCTTAGTTATTTCATGTATAACATTCTTGGGTCATCTAGTTTTAGATTAGCAAGTATGGGAGCCATGGGGCTCAAAATTGGGAAATGCAAGGCACTTATTAAATTTCTCAATATATCTTATAAACTATTAACTTTTTGTATAGGCATGTATATTAAAATATTGTAGGTATTTACCTGACAATCATTTTGATACATGTATATTAGAATATTTAAGTTGACCTGACAATCATTTTGATATATAGTTCAAGATCATATGTTCAAAGGTCAAGGTCATAGCAGCATAAGAAGTCTTTAATTGCTTATTTTCATTACTTTTTGTATATGCATGTGTATTAGAATATTGTAGGCTTTTGATGATCATTTTGATATATGATTCCAGGTCATAGATTCCAAAGTCAAGGTCACAGCAGCTTAAGAATAATTAAATTGTTAATTATCTTGAAAACTTTTTGTATAGGCATGTATATAAGAATAGTGTAGGTATTGATATGGCAATCATTTTGAGTTGTTTCAAGGTCACAGGTTCAAAGGTCAAGGACATAACTGCTTAAGTATGCTGAAATGATTTTGAAATTATTTATTGTACAACAGTTACTGCCTGCACATTAGGTACTTTTAAATGAAATGTGACCAGATATTTCTAAATAAGTTCTGTGGCAGTTTTTTAACTTGAGAAAACTTGGAAAGTTTTTTTCCTTAATATATTGTCTATTGCACATTGCAAACAATTTTGGACATATCTTTAGATGAGGTTAAGGCCCATGGGCCCCTTGTTTTATATTTTTAGCTCACCTGAGCTGAAAGCTCAGATGAGCTATTGCTTTTAATCTTCGTCTGTCATCCATCTTGCATCGTGTGTTGTCCTCCATGCATATATTTTAATATTTTAATCTTCTCCTCCAAAACCACTGAGCCAAATTTTATAAAACTTGGCAACTACCATCATGCTTGGGTGAAGGCCTTTCATATTTGCACAAATAAAGGAGTAATGTCCCTTTTGGACCCCATAAGAGGGGAAGAAGTGAAAAACTTTAAAAATCTTTTCCTCTGAATGAACAAGAGTATACCTTAGTTATTATCTCACCTGAGTGAATGCTCAAGGTGAGCTTTTCAATTGACCTAAAGAAGTAAAACCTTAAAACATCTTCTTGTCATGAACCAAAAGGCCTAGGAGCTTAAAACTTCATATATAGTATCAGGAAAAAGTCTACTAAATTTGCAAAGCTGATTAACCTTGACCTACATTGAAGGTGACCTAAAGTAGTTTAACCTTTAAACATCTTCTTGTCATGAACCAAAAGGCCTAGGAGCTTCCAACTTCATATACAATATCAGTACAAAAAGGCTTACCAAATTTGCGAAGCTGATTCACCTTGACCTCCATTGAAGGTCACAGTGACCTAAAGTAGTAAAACCATGAAACTTCTACTTGACATAATTCAAAAGGCTTAGAAGCTTGAAACTTCATATATAACATCAAGACAAGAAGCTCTACCAAATTTTTGAAGCTGCTTGACCTTGACTTACATTAAAGGCCACAGTGACCTAATGTATTAAACCTTTCAAATCTCTTCTTGTCATGAACCAAAAGTCCTAGGAGCTTGAAACTTTAAATATAGCATCAGGACAAAAAGGTTACCAAGTTTGTCAAGCTTGTTGACCTTGACCTACATTGAAGGTCACAGTGATCTGAAGAAGTTTAAGGTTTAACCTTTAAACGTCTTCTTGTCATGAACCAAAATGCCTGGGAGCTTAAAATTTTATATATGGCATTAGGAGAAAAAGGTCTGCCAAATTTATGAAGCTGGTTGACCTTGACCTACATTCAAGACCACAGTGACCTAAAATAGTTAAGCCTTTAAAATCTTCTTGTTATCGTCTTTTTTTAAAACAATGATTTAAATTTGATTAAACTTTATTGTAATCATGCCTAGGTTAAGGCCTTTCAGATTTGCACAGCTGAAGGAGTTTTGTCCCCTTGGGGCTCCAAAAGGAGGGAAATAGTGAAAAACTCAAAAAATCTTCTCCTTTGAATGAACAAGCGATATACCTTAGTAATTTTATTTATAACATTCTTAAGTCATCTTGTTTTAGATTTGCACAAAAGGTAGTCATGGGGCTCAAAATGCAGATATTGGCAATGCACTTAGTGGGGAAATTGATATATTTATCAATATATCTTGAATACTATTAATGTTTTTATAGGCATGTATATTAGAATATTGTAGGTATTGATTTGATTATCATTTTGATATATGGTTTAAAGTCATAGGTTCAAAGATCAAGGTCACAACTGCATTAGAAGAGTGAAAATATTGATTATCTTGAAAAATTTTAACTTTCTTCATAGGCATGTATATTAGAATATTGTAGATATTGATATAATGATCATTTTGATACATGGTTCAAGGTCATAGGTTTAAAAGTCAAGGTTTAAACTTCATAAATTGCTAATTATCTTGCAAACAATTTTGGACATATACTCAGATGAGCTTTAAGGAACATTGGCCTCTTGTTTTATTTATAACATCCTTAGGTCATCTAGTTTTGGATTTGCATAAATGGTAGCCATGTGGCTCAAAATGGGGAAATAGCAAGCCATTTAGTTCGTTAATTTGCTAAAAATATATATTTGTCAATATATCTTAAAAACTATCAACTTTTTTGTATAGGCATGTATGAGAAGACTGAAATTGCTAATTATCTTCAAAATATAAACATTTTGTATAGGCATGTATAGTAGAATATTGTAGGTATTGACATGGCGATCATTTTGATATATAGTTCAAGGTCATAAGGTCTCTCTTGATTGCTGTGGGAGATGATTGGGTGCAGTTGTGTGTCTTATATTTCATTCTGAGATTTATTGGGGAGGGGGTTAATATGTCTTCTATTTTCTGTCAAAGATGTTTTGTTGTAATGTTGTTTAAAATCACATCAGCAATTTTAAGCTATTCAAAAATAGAGGTTATTAATCTTTAAGTATTAAACTAAGAACAAGTTTGCATATGTGTGTGATGTGCAAGTGTGAATTATGGTCTGCTTTGTACTTGCATGCTCCCAAGGCAACTTTTTAAGGTGCTAGCTCACAAGCAGGCCACAGAAAAGCATACCACTCTCCCAGTGACATTATCCTGGCATTGAATAAACTAATTCATATACACTGATACTAATGTTGAGCACCATATAAGTTAGCATTATGTCAAATTTTAAGTCATATGTTTGACCAAGGGATTCAAATGCCTAACTTATTGATCATGAAGTGGATGCTGTATCACTGATCCAACTAGGTGGTTGCTATCATAAATGTTTTTAAAGTAGCAATATCTCTTCTGTTTGCTGATTGGGGATTAGTTATATCACATGTGTTTGGTATAGAGAATGATTGGGATTGGGTGTTAATTATATATAAGTTGTTCTGGAGGAGCATTCACTATTTCATTTCTGATTTCTATGGAGGATAATTTTGGGAAGTTTTATGTCATCTGTTTGCTGTGGAAATTTTGGTAATTTATTGAATGTTGTTTTATATCACAACAGTAACTATTAATGTAACCTTACCATTTCCCGGATTTAAGTTGTTCCGTTTTTCTAGTCGGCAGGTAGTTTGATAATTATGGTTCCTATTTTTGTAACGTTTAGTATATGTTTTTCGGCAGCATGGCCAGTCATTTTTACAGACTATCTTCGCATGCATTTTAGGAGTCTGCATGATACCTTAGCGTAAGTTTGTTTGTCATAACTTTGTAGTGATATAAACCGCACGTCATTCAAATATATGTAACACTGAACAAGCCTTTCTATGTTATTTGGTACATGCAAGATCTATTAACACGTTCTCAGCAATGCTACACTTGTTTTTGTCAATTTGATTATTGTATAACATACTCAGTAAATGTTTCTTATTCGTTGTCTTGTGTCATTTATAAGACATTGATTATCCACATAATTTTCATTATTTTAGGCCAACGTGTTCATCTAATCTGATTTGTCCTAAATTTATACCATTTTTGGGGCTTATATGCTCACCTGGCATATGTGGTTTAAGTGCCTTTGTATTGCAAGTTTGTTGTATGAGTATTGTGTGCATTTTGTGTTATTATACTGTTGTATGCTTATGCTGTTTGTTTGTATATTTGTAGTATTTCACCCTTTCCGGAGGTTTGATTACATTTGCAAGTAAAGTTAACTGAAACACATTCAACGAGTTCAGTTGTTGTCTTTCTTGAAACAGAACAATTTAGCTATTTGCCATTAGATATTTTTTCTTTAACTAGAGAATTATTCTAATCACAAGTTGGTGTGTTCAACTGGTCAGGAAGCTTTGGGTTTGGAAGTTTATGCCTTCCATTAACCTTCAATAAAAGATGATTATTGTCTATACTTCTTTAGATTGCTGTTTAGGATTTGTGGGTTCTTTTTTATTTTTGCTTTATAAGAAAAAAGTTATATCTCTTGTTTGCTGTGTTGGATGATTCAACATGTCCATCTGAAATCCATGATGGCTTCCATTATTAATAACAGCAAAAACCAATAAATGGCTATTATGGGTTCATTTATGTACCAATTTTATTGAAATTCAAAACATAGAAAATATAAGTTCAGGGATAAATTATATATAACAGGTTTTTCTGTACAATTTCAGTATATGCAACAATTAATTATTATGCAAATAAGGTCTATTTTTAGCCTAAATCTTTGAAAATCTCCTTCTCTGAAAGTACATGGCCAAATCAAAGGCAATGTAGTGTGTGAGGTCTTTTGTTGGACAAGTGGTATATTTTAAAAATTATATTGGATATGTTCGTCTGAAATTCAAGATGGCTTCCATAACTATAAATAGCAAAAATCTATAAATGGCCATTATGAGTTTGTTTATGTACCAATTTCGTTGAAATTTGAAACATAGGAAATAGATGGCAGGGAATAAAACATATATAATGGGTTTATCTGTATAATATTTTGTTTGTGCAATTATTTGGTGTGGAAGGTCCTTGGGGAGTTTAGTTTAATAATTGTATCTGACATGTCTATCCAAGATGACTGCAATTACTATATAACATTAAAATATTTCTTTACATATTTTCATTTTTGCAATTATTACTTTATATGCAAATAAGAAGTTGTTTTTTTTAAAACTATTTTTAGTCTAGATCTTTGAAATTCTCCCCTGAAAATATATGGCTAATTTAAAGGCAATTTTGTTACATATTGCTAGAAATATTATTTCTAAGGATATTATCAGTAAGTTTGTCTATGTTTAAAGGGTACCTGTAATGATTTTCAGTTTTGACATAATTTATTCATCATACTTAAATATGGCTGTAGCGAAAATTCCATAAAATTCCATTCCATAATAAGGTAGATATCGGTGATTTTCTAATACATCTCTAGAAATCCAAATAAAAAAAGTCAATATCAAGGCTCCCATGTTGTGACATCATACCAGTAACATCCCTCCGCAGAATATTATTTACCAACTACTGAAATAAGTCATATCCGAACTTGTAGTTTAACTTTCTATGATTATTTTATGGGAAAACTATTTAATGAAGTGGAACTAACATCTGTTAGACTTGTACAGAAAACATATGCAACTTTTGAGGTCTTAATCAAGGTATGCAACTCTTGATTCACCTATAGATTCGTGTCATATTATCTAATCTGTCTTAAGTACTGAACACACGTACAGTGGCAGGACATTTGAATTTAAGAAAGTCTAGGCAAATTATTGCACGAAGGGGAATTAACAAAGCGAGAGAGAGAGAGAGAGAGAGTAAATTTTAACATTTATTACCTGTGTGAGGGAGAGATAGAGTGGGAGGGACATTTTGTTTTTCATCTGTATTTATGTGTCTATTAATAAGATGTTAAACATGGAGAGAGAGAGAGAGAGAGAGAGAGAGAGAGAGAGAGAGAGAGAGATTACAGTGTTGTGTGTTTCTTTAGTAATGAATTTTAAACTGAGGGATAGAGAGAAAAATACTTGAATCTGCAGTGTTGTACATTTTTTAGCTCAACTGGCTAAAGCCAGATGAGCTTATGGCATGATGTGCGCGTGCGTGCGTGCATGTGTGCGTGCGTGCGTCCGTTAACAGCAAAAACTCAGAAACTACTGGGCCAATTTTAGCAAAACTTTGCAGGAATGATCCTTAGAAGGAGTAGATGAAAATTTGTACAATTGTTTTCCATGGCAACCAAAAGTAGGTCACAGCGACCTAGAATGTAAAAAACCTAAAATAAGCTTCTTCTTTGAAACCATAGGTTATATTCAAAATCTGATGTGATATTTAGCTTCTAGACACCCTTAAACATGTAGGTTGTACATTTCGTAAAATTCTGTCAAAAACTAGGTTACGCGTTTTTAGCGTTTTTCTGTCGTACTTCGTAAAAAAGTGAAAATAAGGCTTATAATGGAAAATCAACTTTGAAAATCTTCTTCTCTGAAACCATGAAGCCTTAAGCTTTCATATTTGGCAGTTAATATCAGCTTGAGCCCCTTTACCAAGTTTGTACAAATGGTGGCCCCCGGTCCATTTTTGGCCCCACCCCAGGGGTCCATATATCAGCATATGCATATATGGCTCATAATGGAAAATCAACTTTGAAAATCTTCTTCTCTGAAACCATGAAGTATTAAGCTTTCATATTTATCAGTTAATATCAGCTTGAGCCCCTTTACCAAGTTTGTACAAATGGTGGCCCCCAGTCCATTTTTGGCCCCACCCCAGGGGTCCATATATCTGCATATGCATATATGGCTTATAATGGAAAATCAACTTTGAAAATCTTCTTCTCTGAAACCATGAAGCCTTAAGCTTTCATATTTGGCAGTTAATATCAGCTTGAGCCCCTTTTACCAAGTTTGTACAAATGGTGGCCCCCGGTCCATTTTTGGCCCCACCCCAGGGGTCCATATATCTGCATATGCATATATGGCTTATAATGGAAAATCAACTTTGAAAATCTTCTTCTCTGAAACCATGATGCCTTAAGCTTTCATATTTGGCAGTTAATATCAGCTTGAGCCCTTTTACCAAGTTTGTACAAATGGTAGGCCCCCGGTCTATTTTTGGCCCCACCCCAGGGGTCCATATATCTGCATATGCATATATGGGTTATAATGGAAAATCAACTTTGAAAATCTTCTTCTCTGAAACCATGACGCCTTAAGCTTTCATATTTGGCAGTTAATATCAGCTTGAGCCCTTTTACCAAGTTTGTACAAATGGTGGCCCCCGGTCCTTTTTTGGCCCCACCCCAGGGGTCCATATATCTGCATATGCATATATGGCTTATAATGGAAAATCAACTTTGAAAATCTTCTTCTCTGAAACCATGAAGCCTTAAGCTTTCATATTTGGCAGTTAATATCAGCTTGAGCCCCTTTACCAAGTTTGTACAAATGGTAGGCCCCCGGTCCTATTTTTGGCCCCACCCCAGGGGTCCATATATATGCATATGCATATATGGCTTATAATGGAAAATCAACTTTGAAAATCTTCTTCTCTGAAACCATGAAGCCTTAAGCTTTCATATTTGGCAGTTAATATCAGCTTGAGCCCCTTTACCAAGTTTGTACAAATGGTAGGCCCCCGGTCTATTTTTGGCCCCACCCCAGGGGTCCATATATCTGCATATGCATATATGGCTTATAATGGAAAATCAACTTTGAAAATCTTCTTCTCTGAAACCATGACGCCTTAAGCTTTCATATTTGGCAGTTAATATCAGCTTGAGCCCCTTTACCAAGTTTGTACAAATGGTGGCCCCCGGTCCTATTTTTGGCCCCACCCCAGGGGTCCATATATCTGCATATGCATATATGGCTTATAATGGAAAATCAACTTTGAAAATCTTCTTCTCTGAAACCATGAAGCCTTAAGCTTTCATATTTGGCAGTTAATATCAGCTTGAGCCCCTTTACCAAGTTTGTACAAATGGTGGCCCACGATCCATTTTTGGCCCCACCCCAGGGGTCCATATATCTGCATATGCATATATGGCTTATAATGAGATATCAACTTTGAAAAACTTCTTCTCTGAAACCATGAAGCCTTAAGCTTTCATATTTGGCAGTTAATATCAGCTTGAGCCCCTTTACCAAGTTTTTGCAAATGGTGGCCCCCGGTCCATTTTTGGCCCCACCCCAGGGGTCCATATATCTGCATATATATATATTGGAAATCAAATTAAAAAATTTTCTTCTCTGAAACTGTAAGGCATAATGCTTTTATATTTGGCATTTAACATCAGCTCAAGTCCCTTTACCAAGTTTTTACAAATGGTGGCCCCTGGGCCATTTTTGGTCCCACCCTAAGGGCCAATATATCTACATATGCATATATGGGAAATCAAATTTAAAAATCTTCTTCTCTGAAACTGTAAGGCTGTAAGCTTTCATAATCAGCTCAAGTCCCTTTACCAAGTTTTTACAAATGGTGGCCCCCGGTCCATTTTTGGCCCCACCCCAGGGGTCCATATATCTGCATATATATATATTGGAAATCAAATTAAAAAATTTTCTTCTCTGAAACTGTAAGGCATAATGCTTTTATATTTGGCATTTAACATCAGCTCAAGTCCCTTTACCAAGTTTTTACAAATGGTGGCCCCTGGGCCATTTTTGGTCCCACCCTAAGGGCCAATATATCTACATATGCATATATGGGAAATCAAATTTAAAAATCTTCTTCTCTGAAACTGTAAGGCTTTAAGCTTTCATAATCAGCTCAAGTCCCTTTACCAGGTTTGTACAAATAAAGGCCCCTGGGCCATTTTTGGTCCCACCAAGGGGCACATATATCTACATATACTTATATGGGAAGTCAAATTTAAAAATATTCTTCTCTGAAACTGTAAGGCCTACAGCTTTTATATTTAGCATTTAACGTCAGCTCAAGTCCCTGTACTGAGTTTATATAAATGAAGGCACAAGAACCATTTTTGTCAGTTGAGCTCCACAGGCCCTTTTGGGCCTCTTGTTTAATTATGAATTTTAAACTGAGGGATAAAGAAAGTCATTTGTTTGGTATGTCACTCGGAGAGAGAGAGAGAGAGAGAGAGAGAGAGAGAGAGAGTATCCACTTTTTGGTGTGTAACAGAATGAGAGAGTATCCACATGCTTGTATGTGTGTCAGAGAGAGAGAGAGAGAGAGAGAGAGAGAGAGAGAGATTATCCATTTTTATGTGAGAGAGAGGGGAGGAAGCAGAGAGATAGTGAGTTTAAAGTACTCTAATTATTTGAGGAAAGTTAAAACATGTGTATATAATAATGAGGCCATTCCTGTCTTCTCAGGTTGAACAGTATATCCACAAACCGAGATCAATGAAATAAAGTAATTAGTGTTTTTCACCTTCATATTGATTAATGATCATTAGTGATCGCTGGGATATACTTAGAATATACGAAAGGATTAGTAAGGGGATTTTTGAATCCCTTAATGAGGAATTTTCCACTGGTGAAAAAACATGTGATACCTTAAAATGTTAATTCCAATTTCCACCTGAATTGAAAATAACACATTTTAATTAATGAGAGAGAAATTTATATGCATGATAATGTCTTTCTTGTATTCACTTTAGTATTCATTCATTCATTCATTCATTCATTCATTCATTCATTCATTCATTCATTCATTTATTTATTTATTTATTTATTTATTTATTTATTTATTGACACCTTCATACATTTGTGGTGCCCACTTGCAATAAGTCATCTTAAAAAAAAACTTTTTCAGGTTATCTTGAAGAAAATTTACAGATTATTGTCTGGTGTATATTATTATTATTAATATTATTATTATTATTTGAAATTTAGGACTATTAAAATGTGATTTTTCTTTATTCTGCAATTTCATTCTTAGACTTATCTAAAGTAGCATGTAACATTTTGTCTACTATTAACGGAAAGTCCCCTAGTGAATTCAGATGTTAGATAATTTTCTCAGTAATTTTTAAGAAGTTTCTCATTGCCATAAATTATGAAAGAAATACTAGTATCTTAAAATGTGGAAAAAAGGAAAGAATATGAAACAATGTAAAAGTGTTTCACTTTCTTTAAAAGAGTTTGTTGAATTTGTATATTAAAAAAACACGCTTTATGGGAAAATACTGGTAAAATTAAAATTATGCTAATTTTCAAAGTAATTTTGAAGTAATTAGCCATAAACGTAAATCTTTGAAAAGCATGTTTTTAGAAGCAGAAAAAAATGTAGAAAATGGAACGATGTGAAGTTTTTACAATTTTTATTTAAAACATGACTTTCTTGTTGATCAAAAATAAGCATATGTATGTAAATCATCACCTATCTACTATATAACTTTGAGACCGTACAAATATATGCGTGTTATGTAGATTACAAAATGATGTGAAATTCTTACAATTTTAATTTAAAGCATTATGTTTTTTGTTGACCAAAATAAGCATAATTATGTAAATCATCACCTATCTACTATATAACTCTATATGAGACCATACGAATATATGCGTTATTTAAGGGTATTTTTCAAAGTTATTTTGAAGAGATTTGCCATTGTTGTAAAATTATAAAAAAAAAATCATGTGATGCAGAAAAACTGTAGAATATGAAATGATGTGAAACTGTTTAGGAATATTTATATTAAATTCACAATAAAATAAAAACTATACCAGGTACATGTCCTCCCTATATATATACGTATACTGAGCTCTATAGCTGCATACAGGTGACAGATGTAAGGTGACCGTTATAGTTGGATATGTTAAGATTATTATTTTTTTATTAGACACATTCCTTAGATGTAGACCCACACCTGTAATTAACAGGATGTAACTTGTAATTTGCAAAATTGATTTGCAGATTGATAAAGTTATCTTACGACCAGTAATATACAATAAATATATTTACATTTCGAGTAAAGTAAAATGATTTTATTTGGTAAACATTATTTGTCATATACAGTATAAAGATTTCACTGCGGAAAAATAGATATTTCATTTTGAAATTTTAAATAGTAAGAAAAAGAAATTTTTCCTTTGTTTTCATGTCTATAATAAAAAAAAAAAAAAAAAAAAAAGAAAAAAAAAAAAAAAAAAAAAAATAATAATAATAATAATAATAATTTTAAAATATATATTTTAGGAAAAATAAAAAATAAAAAATTGACGACCAGAGTAGTCTATTTAAAACAACTCTGTTGATCTACTTACAGCATTTTATTTTATTAGATTTTAGTTTTCACTTTTCCTTGGGCATACATTTAGCTGTGATTTTTTAAAATTCTTTATTCTATATATACAAATCTATAAAATTATTATTATAATGATTATTATTATTATCTCGTTTTTTTAAAATGTGGTCTCACTCCAAAATATGTGTCATTTCATTTTAGACATTTATATATTTCACGTAAAATAATTTGAGATGGAATATCTTTTTTTTTTTTTCTTTTTTATTACCCCAGCATTAATTTGTCATCGGACAGTTGAAAAGAACTATGTTACAAACTTTCAATTGTGTGAACATCTTCCGATTATCGAAGAAATGTAATGCCGCCAGACTACTTAAAAGTTTTCTACATCACTGTCATTTAATTTTAACTGTCAATAAAAATTGAACAAAAGAGCATAGGCGATTGAATTAAGTTTATGTTGATTTTTAGCCTGTGCCTCTGTCATGTGCTGATTTTGAATTTCTATTAAAATAATGCATTCAAAATCAGCATATGACAACTTGAATGCACTATTTTCATAGATATTCAAAATCAGCACATGTCACCACAGTAGGTTCCATAATATTCTTTCGGTAGTCTGTCCAGTCTGACTTGATATTTAATTCATTTTAAATTGTCGAAGATAAAATTAATTTTCCGTGTATTTGAAAAGTTAAAACTAATCGCGTATTTTTAGCTCACCTGAGCACACAAAGTGCTCAAGTGAGCTATTGTGATCAGTCTTCGTCCGTCATCCGTCGTGCGACAAGCGTCATGTGTCAACTTTTGCTTGTTAACACTCTAGGGGCCACAGTTTTAATCCAATTTACATCAAACTTGGCCACAGGGATCCTCTTGACTAAAGCCAAGCCAAGTTCGAACATGGGTCATGTTGGGTCAATAAATAGGTCACTAGGTCAAATCAAAGAAAAACCTTGTTAACACTCTAGAAGCCACAGTTTTTGATTAATCTTCTTCGAACTTGCTCAGAATGAAATCCTTGACCAAAGCAAAGTCAAGTTCGAATATGGGTCATGTTTGGTCATTAAGTGGGTCACTAGGTCAAATAATAGAAAAACCTTGTTAACACTTCTGAGGCCCCAATTTAAGTGCAATCTTCATCAAACATTGTCAGATTGATCCTCTTAGCAAAAGCTAGCTCAAGTTCATATATGGGCCTCGTTGGGTCAATAAGTAGGTCACTGTGTCAAATAATAGAAAAACTTTCTTAACACTCCTAAGGCCCCAATTTGAGTGCAATCTTCATTAAACATTGTCAGATTAATCCTATTGACCAAAGCTAGCTTAAGTTTGTATATAGGCCATGTTTGGTCAATAAGTAGGTCACTAGGTCAAATAATGGAAAAACATTGTTAACACTCCTGAGGCCCCAATTTGAGTGCAATCTTCATGTAACTTAGTCAGAATGATCCTCTTGACAAAAGCTAACTCAAGTTTGTACATGGGCCATGTTGGGTCAATAAGTAGGTCACTAGGTCAAATAATAGAAAAACCTTGTTAATAACCACGAGGCCCCAATTTAAGTGCAATCTTCATCAAACATTGTCAGATTGATCTTCTTGACCAAGGCAAGCTTTTGTTCATATATGGGCCATGTTGGGTCAATATGTAGGTCACTAGGTCAAATAAAATTTTTTTTGGTTATCTCCGTAGGCATTAATTTGAGTAAAATCGTCATCAAACATTGTCAGATTGATCCTCTTGACCAAAGCTAGCTTAAAATTTGTATATAGGCCATGTTGGGTCAATAAGTAGGTCACTAGGTCAAATAATGGAAAAACATTGTTAACACTCCTGAGGCCCCAATTTGAGTGCAATCTTCATCAAACATTTTCATATTGATCCTCTTGACCAAGCTAGCTTAAGTTCGTATATGGGCCATGTTGGGTCAATAAGTAGGTCACTAGGTCAAATAATGGAAAACCTTGTTAACACTCCTGAGGCCCCAATTTGAGTGCAATCTTTATCTAACTTAGTCAGAATGATCCTCTTGGCAAAAGCTAGCTCAAGTTCATATATAGGCCATGTTGGGTCAATAAGTAGGTCACTATGTTAGATTCCAGAAAAACCTTGTTCACACATCTGAGGCCCCAATTTGAGTGCAATCTTCATGTAACTTAGTCAGAATAATCCTCTTGACAAAAGCTAGCTCAATTTCGTATATGGCCCATGTTGGGTCAATAAGTAGGTCACTGTGTCAAATTACATGTATATAAAAACCATGTTAACACATCTGATGGCTCAATTTTTGTCCTATCTTCATCAAATGTAGTCAGAAAGATCCTCTTGACTAAAGCTAGCTGAATTTTTTTTCTGGTTCTGTTGTGTCAATAGATCGTGAGGTCAAATTATATAAAAACTCTGTTAACACATCTGAGGCCCAAATTTTAGTCCAGTCTTCATTAAACTTGCCGAGATTGATCCTCCTTACAAAAGCTAGCTCAAGTTTATATATGGGTCATGTTTAGTCACTTGTTCAAAATAAAGGAAAAATCTCTTTTAAAAATAGAGGCTCCAGTTTGCCAAAATCAAGCTGAGTGTACATCATTTTCAGGTGAGCGTCCAGGGCCTTCGTGACCCTCTTGTTTGTTATAGCTATGCAACTTGTCATAATTCTTGAGTCTGTCCAGTCCGATTTGATAAAATAATTTATAATTCTTTTAAAAAAAAGTCAAAGATATAATCAGTTTTCTTGTTATTGACAAGTTAACACTCCTCACATATTTTTCAACAGCTATGCAACCAAATGCAGTCACAATTCTTGAGTAGGTTGGGACTTGACTCAATATGTTCATCAGATTTGTTTTGTTTCTGGTTCGAATAAATAATGACTATACTCCAAATTCATCACTTATAAGATTGTCTACTGGTTCCCCAAACTATTTGACATAAATAGGTACATGTCAGAGTTGCTACTTTCTTTTACATACGTCAATATATCATCATTGTTACTACTGTCTATTATGTTAGATACAACTTCTAATACTGCAATGACATCACACGTTTATAACTCAAAACGAGGCGTTTCACTTTGCAATAAAGAGAAAGTTATAAAATGTGGATTTAAAAACGCTATAACTTTTTTATTTTGTCACCAATTTTGATGCGGTTTTCAATATTGTTATATTTAAATAATATATAAAACAATTGTGATAAAAAATGTTTGGTTACAGGTACCCTTTAAGTAATTGGATATATTTTAAAAGAAAAGGCCAAAAACAAAATTAAAGATGTTCCAGGTGAGCGATACGAGCCTGATTGGGCCTCTTGTTAATAGAGAAGGATGATGAGGTGCAAGTTATGTATTTTCTGTTTGCTATTGAGAAAGATGGGGGCTCTTTGTTGTACCTCTTCTGTTTGGTTTTGAGAATGATGTGGAGTTTAATATTTCCTCTGTTTGCAATAAAAATGATTGGCATGATTTTGTTTGCTATTAAGGATGATGTGGAATGGTCAAATTTTTTTAACATTAAATTTCTTTGGTATTTACTAACCTACAAAAACAGAAAAAATTAATTACACCTCCTCTCTCTCCCCCCCCCCCCCCAAAAAAAAAAACAAAAAAAAACAAAAAAAAAAAAAACTAGTTTTTAAACATCACCACCAAAAAATGGTTCTTTTTAGTATGATTGTAAATTATATAAAACATTTTGTTTTGTAGGGAGTGACATTTCCAGCTATGCATGCTATCTGGGGAAATTGGGCACCAGTATGGGAAAGAAGTAAACTCGCTGGATTCTGTTATGCAGGTGAGTTAGTTTTTTACAAAATTTTTAAAGTGCTAATAAATTCTTGTTCATGTTGAGAGATAGAGAGAGAAGGTGCATAGATGTGTAGATGGACTAGATTAAAGTTTGTACCCTGAAGGCCCTGTCAATAATCCAAAATGGCCACAGAGTTTATTCAAATCTGAAATATATAAAGTTGATAGTAATACATAATACCTTTCAAGTTTTTAAGCTCACCTGGCTTTAGCCAGCGTGAGCTTATGGTATTATGCGGTGTGTGTATGTGCGTGCATGCGTGCGTCCGTAAACTTTACATTTTAATCTTCTTCTCCAAAACCACTGGGCCAAATTTAATGAAACTTGGTAACCATTATGCCTTGGTGAAGCCCTTTCAGATTTGCACAAATGAAAGAGTTATGTCCCCTTGGGGTCCCATAAGGGGGGAAATAGTGAAAAAATTTAAAAATCTTCTCCTCTGAATGTACAAGAGATATACCTTAGTTATTTCATTTATAACATCCTTAGGTCATGTAGTTTCAGATTTGCACAGATGGTAGCCATGGGGCTCAAAATGAGGAAATGGTAAGGTACTGAGTGGGGAAATTGCTTTAAATTTTGTATTTTTCAGTATATCTTGAAAACTATTAACTTTTTGTATAGGCATGTATATTAGAGTATTGTAGGTATTTTGACAACAATAATTTTGATATATGGTTCAAGGTCATATGTGGAAAGGTCAAGGTCACAGCTGCAAAAGAAGACTTAAATTGCTTATTATCTTGAAAACTATTAACTTTTTGTAGAGGCATGTATGTTAAAATATTGTAGGTATTGACATGACGATCATCTTGATATATGGTTCAAGGTCATATGTTGAATGGTGAAGGTCACAGCTGCAAAACAAGACTTTAATTGCTAATTATCTTGAAAAGTATTAACTTTTTGTATAGGCATGTATATAAGAATATTGTAGGTATTGACATGGTTATCATTTCAATATATGGTTCAAGGTCATATGTTGAAAGGTCAAGGTCATGGCTGAAAAAGAAGACTAAAATTGCTAATTATCTTGAAAACTATTTACTTTTTGTATAGGCATGTATATTAGAATATTGTAGGTATTGACTTGGCGACCATTTTGATATATGGTTCAAGGTCATATGTTCAAAGGTCAAGGTCAGCTGCAAAAGAAGACTTAAACTGCTAATTATCTTGAAAACTTTTAACTTTTTGTATAGGCATGTATATTAGAATATTCAGGGAGGGTGGGTGGGTTAACTGATGTGGTTAAAATTATAAGCAGCTATCACAATGGAGAGCGATTCCAGAAAAAGGCTGGGCGGAAACTAAATATTTGCAATTTCTTGCGTAGTATGCACCAATGTATTGGAAAGGAGCGCGGGGAATTTGAAATACTTAAATAACAGGATTTTCCTAGTATTTGAAAATCCCCTTATTCTTAAAACTATTAACTTTTTGTATAGGCATGTATGTTAGAATATTGTAGGTATTGAAATGGTGATCATTTTGATATATGGTTCAAGGTCATATGTTGAAAGGTCAAGGTCACAGCTGCAAAAGAAGACTTAAATTGCTAATTATCTTTGAAAACTACTAACTTTTTGTATAGGCATGTATAATTAGAATATGGTAGGTATTGACATGACGATCATATATGTTCAAAGGTCAAGGACATAGTTGCATAAGTATACTGAAATTGGTTAATGATTTGGAAATTCATTGCACTACAGTTACTTTATGCATATTATATAAGCTACCTATAAATGAAATGTTACTGGATATATTTCTGATTAAGTTTTGTGGCAGTTCTTAACTTGAGAAAACTTGTAAAGTTTCTGTACTGAATATATTGTCTATTGCACTTTGCAAACAATTTTCGACATATCCTCAGGTGAGCATTAAGGCCCATGGGCCTCTTGTTTATGCAAATGAATGAAAATCTTCCTCTCTCAAACCACTAAGCAAATAACAATATCATTAAGTTTGGAAAGTCATTTGCAGATATAATTAAAACTTAATTAGTGAGACAGGCACCGTTATCTCACCTGAAAAAATAATCAACTTGTCATTGCCTGTATTCATTCTTCTTCTCAAAAACTTGTAAACATATGGGATAATAACTTGGCAGAGATATTGCAAGAACTTAGTGTATTTTTATACGCTCGTCATATGACGGGACGTATTATGTTACGGTGCTGTCCGTCCTGGGCGGGTGGGCGGGCGGGCATCCGGGCGGGCGTCTGTTAACAATTTGTATTCCGTTCAATAGAGACCACAAACATTTATGGATTCAAATGAAATTTGGTATACAGCTTTACCATGGTAATACCTTGTGCAAGATCGAATTACAACTTTTTCGGATTATTTTTGGAGGAGTTATGCCCCTTTTTTAACTTAGAAATTTTTGTATGTATGACCATGTGGTTTCCGATCATCAGAGCCTACAACTATTTATGGATTCAAATGAAATTTGGTATACACATTTACGATTGTTATTATCTGGTGCAAGTTCGAATTACAACTTTTTCAGATTATTTTTGGAGGAGTTATGCCCCTTTTTTAACTTAAAACATCTTTTTATCATACTGCACAGATCACGACAACAGTTCAAATTATAATTAAGCTTTATAGATATAAATTATTTCAGGTTGGTTAAAAAAAAAGGTTCTCAAAACATTTCAGACATAAAATGTATTTGTTTCCTAAAATCTTCCTGCATGCAATGCTTAACACATGAAAACACTGCCATGACCTAACAGTATATTTTAAACTTCTTCCTTCCTGGAAATGAATATGAATTATATAGCAGTCTACCACTATCCATTTAGCAGTATATTTTTACATACATATATCCTAGTTGTTCTTATACTTCTCAGTAAAGAATGGAACAATCTAGAGAATTAGTGACGAATTCATTCGGAACATCCTCTGGATGTGAAATGATAAAGGCGACAACTTTCTCCTTTTTAGCAGCATATATTTGCATCTTGGGGACCTTGAAAACTCCTCGATAGATTTTGCTAAAAATTTCTGAGGTTATGGAGTCTAATGCGATCTAGCTATCTAACTTGGTGAAATTTTTGGGAATAATCGGTATCATACTTAATTTTGGGGTCAAACATGCAAAAAATGAATTTTTCCAAAAAACAATTACGTTTAACGCACTCCTGTTCAATAACAGTTCATTGTACGAAAAAGTCATCCATTGACCGAAAAATGTTTAAGATCTGACGGAAAAGACGGTATTTTTATATTTTTTCTATCTTTTACATAAAATCCACAATAACTGTTTAAAGTCGGCGCTATCATCCAAAAACAATTTAACGTACCGTTTTGAATTCGTACCCATATTAAAGTAACCAATTCTTTACCAAATTATTGGTAGGTTTGGCACTTATCCGTTAGGTCTGTGTCAAACTTTTGAGTGGCAAGTTCTGTGGATGAGCTCTACTGATAGAAATCCTCTAGATTGTTCCATTCTTTCCCGCGAAACCCCTAAAGGTGTCGCCACACTAGTAAATAGTACTACTCGATCAATATAACACGGGCGTATAATGCTACGCTCGGCGGTGCTCTTGTTTTTGCATGATGCAGCGTGTGTCCCTATGTCCATGTGTGCATGTGTGGGTATGTGCTTGTGTGCATCTGTAACTCACATTTTCAACATTTCCTCAGAAACTACCTGGCCAATATTAAATATCAAATGAAGGGTTATGGGGGTGGTGTTTGCAGTTATTTGCAGTTTTAGGCTATTTTCTTGCAAACTAAACAATACATTGCAAAAATGTTAAGAATGACAAAATCTAACAAGTTACCAAGTTTCATAACAATATGTTAATTCATGTAGGAATTGTTGCCCCTGAAATATATAATTTGTGCTTGAAACATAACCAGGGTATCCCATCTTAAATTATTTTGCAAGAGAAATGTTATTGTTTAATTTGTAATGACATGGTTTTCAGAAAAAGATTACATTTTTAAAAACAAGATAATAATTATAATAATAATAATAATAGTAATAATTTAAAATAAAAAAAAAAAATTATTAATTAATTTTTTTGAGAGTGAAATGATGCAATCAAACAACATAACATATTCAATGTGTGCCCAAGGAAAAGTGACATTTCAAATCTAATAAAATCATGTGATGTAATTAGATCAATACATACTTTAAAAAAGACCAGTCTGTTTGTCAATGTTTAAATTTGGCCTGAATGGTATATTTTTTATATTAATTATTATTATTATTATTTATTATTATAATTATTATCATTATTATAAATGGCAAGGAAAATTTAGGAAAAATTTAAAAAAAAAATGTTTTCTTACTTTGAAAAAGTCTGAGAATGTCCTGTATGCTATCATAAAACCATATTTAAGTAATATCTTTATTTGAGAAAAATAATGTTTCAAATGAAATTATTTTATTTAACTGTATTATTATATATTACTGAGAGTCTTTAGATAACTCTATAAACCTGTAAATCAATTTTGCTAATTGTAAGTGACACCCTGTTGATTATAGGTATGGATCTAAGGAATGTGTCTAATAAACAAATGGATTAATAATTAGCCTAATTATTGGTATAGGTATTAATTGGGTACAAATTACACTTTAATTAATATTTTTAGCTCAACTGGCTATAGCCATTGGTATGTTATTAGCCGGATATGCAAATTAGCAGCTAAATATATTGACTGTGACATATACTTATGACTTCAGAATTTATATGTAACAACAGTGCTTTTGTAACTATAATTGGACATTAGCAATATAAATTTCGTCTTAATTACATCACCCAAATTTGCTGCCACATTTCCAGTTGATGAATGAAAATGTACAACACTTAACCTATGTACATTTTGCTACTAACAGATATTGTTCACTAACATGTAATGCCACCTTGTCCACATCAGTTCACTTCTTTTAAAAGCTCAATGAAACTACTGTAAACCTTTTTATATTAGTACATACTAGTTTCAGCAATTTCCTTCAACATAAGTAATTAATGGCACCTTAACTTTATGCGTGTACTCAGAATCCTTTTCACATGCTTTTAGTGTGATACCATTTAAGAAAAACAAACTGACTGCCAACAACACTAATAAACACTGCTGCTAAAATTTCACATTTTAAAGTCATCATAACTGTATGGGTCATGCAACAGTATTCAAAGAGCATGTTAACATGCATACAAGATATTAAATGGTATATTTTATTTGGTCACTGACCCATCAAATGCCACTGGCCATTCACATGGCATTTACTCATCAGATTTTGTATAAGTCCTCACAGTACCGATCATTGTTTTACCTAGAACACAAACTTGTAGAAAAAATGATAAGTTTATGCCCATAGTTAAAAGCAAGTGTGGATATGCCCCCACTTTCACAAGAATTCCAAAACTGGATCTGAAACAAATGAGCTCAAACCCATGTTTCATATCTAGCAATGCATTGGGCCTGCTAGTTGAGCAGCACAGGCCCTCTTGGGCCTCTTGTTATCATAAAAAATCAGAGAACTCTGAGTTAGGATTTGTCTTATTTTATTAGTTGGTAAATAATACTTTGTAAGGGTTGGTTACTACTTTGACAACACTACATAAGACCCTTGATATCGACCTTTTCGATTTAGATTTCTAGAGATGTGTTAGAAATTCACCGATATCTTCCTTTTATTAGAATGGATTTTTATGAAATTTTTGGTAAAGCCATATTTAAGTATGGCAAATAAAATATATCAAAACTGAAAATCATTACAGGTAATCTTTAACATGTAAAATTCCTGTAGCAGCAACAGTTTCCTTTTTACAGGAACGTTTTATGCTAATTGCAGATGCACATCAATTTTTAGTTATGACTAGGGTCAAGTATGTGAAAAATACCAAACTTAATTCAAGTTAATAGGACTTTCTATAACAGTTTGCATAATTCACTTTCACAAACACAGTGACTCTAACACTTGGTAAAGAAACATACTAGTATTTAACAAGTTTTTTTTCTGTACAATTTTGAAGTAGTGAGAAATAGTGTCTCTATTTAACTCCAATCTTCGTAAATCTTCTCTGTAAGTATCTGGCTAATTTAAAGGATATTTGGTATTAAAGATGTTTGGGTGTTAAAAATTAAAAATTTTATCAGGCTTCCAAAATGTGTGATGGCTACCATTATTGTAAATAGCAAAAACCTATAAATGGCCAGTACAGGTTATTAATCTACCAATTTTGTGAAATCTTAAATAATAAAATGAAAAATTTAGAGAGTTTTAGTTTGTAACACATCAGGTAAATTTTAAGGTAATATTTTCTTCAGAATATTTAATGACAAATAACAAGAAAGTAAAATATTACAAGGAATCACAACAACAAGTTTTCACTTTAGTGATACATATTTTGTTGAACATGTAGATCTGATTCAATTCATAATTCATTAAACATGTAGATTTGATTTGATACATATTTTGTAGAACATGTAGATCAGATTTGAATATGTGTAGAACATTACAGACAATTTTAACCAAATTTAAAATGGGAATCTTTAAATGAACAACATAGAAATTAGAACCAGAGTGTCTATTAAAAATTCAAGATAGCAACTATAATTATAACTGTGAAAAGCAAAATTGTAAATGAACAATAATGTTTTGTAGAGTTCCTATAATTTTTTTTATGTTATTTGAACCAGGTGCACAGATGGGAACTGTTTTTTCCTTGCCAATATCAGGGATTCTCTGTGGATCAGATTTTCTAGGAGGTTGGCCCTCTGTATTCTATGTTTTTGGTAAGTTTTTAAATTTATAAAACAACTTGTATACATATGTATTATGTGATGACAATCTCTTAATCAGTCGTTTGATATTGAGTTATTATGTAGTTAAGGCAAAACCCAGATTTTATTTACATGGAGTATTTAATGTTGTAACACATCATTTAAAAACAAAATTGTATATGTAAAAACTTTTGAAATTATGTGGTCATTGCTGTTACTCCTGCACACAGTATTATCAACATTCTAGAAATATTATCTTAGCATCTTTATTGTTTGTACCACAACAGACCAAGTATACTGTTGTCCAAAGGAAATATAGGTATTAAAGTTATGAAATTATTCACAAAATCAAACAATTTCTTGGATATAGCTGCCTCACACATAAGTATCAAAGTGGAATCTTGATTGTAGAATAAAGTTTAAGTGAGATAATCCTTATTTTGATCGCTTGTCATTCTTATAATTTGATAATTAAATCTTACTGTAAATGATGATTTTTGTGTGGAGTTTATTATAGTCATTATAAAATTATATTTGGGGTATCTTTGGGAATCAGAAATTAAAAATTGACAGTAAACAAACAACTTTTCAAAATGTTTTGTCGATGCTGATATTGATAACATAATGAAACAAACATAATCCAGTGGGAGACTATGTGCATTTTTACATGCCAATGTGGAAGTTTATTGTAGGAAAGGAAACCAACACCCCTAAGGTACAATTGTAGGCTAATAATTATTCTAAGTGGATACCTTGTGGTATTCGGCAGAGTTCCATAAGTCAATTATAAATAAGATAAATAAAGTATGGTGCTCAACACTTAGGATAAATGATGGTAATACTTTATTTGTGTCGACATGTTTCAGCAGCTAGGTTGCCGTCATCAGGACTGATTTACAAAAAATTTTTTAATTAGATTAAGTATAAAAGTTGGCTATTGTATTGCCAAAAAAAATCACGTGACATTGATTGGTCTGTGTTGGCTTCTATGTTACGTTGATGAGAGAATGATCAGTTAAAGAATAAAAAAAATAAAATAAAATTAACGTTGCATATTTACAGTTATTGTTTGTTCTTATTTAAAAGACCATAAATACTGTATACAAAGACTTCTTTTGTTGACATTAAAGCCAGAAGTTTGTCTAGACAGATCGTATCATCCTCCGATGGATGGGGTATCTTTGTTTTTACTGTGGAGTATGATTCAATGTTCTCTTGTGGTTTGTGTAGCTGGAGCTCCTTTAAAATTTCGTTGAATTTTTCATCTATGCTGGTGGATGAATTGGATTGATATCCTAATTTTTTAGCTCACCTGACTGTAAGGTCATGTGAGCTTATGGCATGGCACGGCGTGTGTATGTGCGTGCGTGCGTGTGTGCCTGCGTGTGTGCATGTGTGCGTGCGTGCGTCGTTAACACCTATTTTCGACTTCTCCTCTAAAACTGCTGGATAGATTTCAATGATACTTGGTCAGAAGCATATATGGGCCGGTGCAATTCAGATTTGTTCATGGCGTTGCCATGGCTACCAAAACTAGGTCAAGGTGACCTAGGGGTCCAAAAATCTTAAAAAATCTTCTTCTCCAACACTGATGATGGGAGAAAAAATCTGATGTGATATTTGGCTTTTCTAGGGTCTTAAGCATATAGTTTGTTCATTTCGTGAAGTTTGGTCGAAAAATTGTTTACGCGTTTTTGCGTTTAATTTAAAAAATTTTGTAAAATGGCTTCAAATTGTTATAACTTGACTATTTGGACAGATAATGACATGAGGTTTTCAGTTTTGACTTTTTCTTAAATTGACCTTTTAAATAGGGTCAAGGTCACAAATCAAGGTCATGACCTAATTTGTGATTTATGCAGTTTTAGACAATTTTCTTGCAAATATTAAGAGTTATATGAAATCAAAACATTGTTAAAATGTTCAGCATGACAAAATTTAAAAAGGTACCAAGTTTCATAACTATATGATAATCCATGTACAGTAGGACGGCCAGCTTCGATATTTTCCGTTAAACCCGTGGTTTTATCTTCAGGGCCTTTCAAGGGGAATAATTCAATTTTGGTCACTAGGTGTCGCCTTATCGTCACCTCGTAGAATATGCATTTCGTGGTTATCGTAATAAATCATTAATAAAATGGGTTTTTTAACTTAAACTGTATAAAAATTCTTATGAATTAGAAGGATAATTGATTTTTGTAAACGACCACAACAATTGTTAACCCATCAAAACAAATTAAAACGTCGAAATTCTTGACATAATGCGGGGTGTTGTGAAAGGTCAAAATGAATTGGGCGGTGCTGAGTCAGTTTACACCCTGTAAATTGAATTGACAGAATCTCATCCCACACCGATTGGGTTAAAAATTATACATGTAACCAATAGTATTTAGATTACCGGTCATTTTGATACCAGATACAAACCATCATTTGCACCGGTTTTCACACGGGAAGTCGACAAAATTGGATCACTTGCATGCCGAGAATTTTTGAAAACAAAACAAAACACCGTACTAATTATTGGATATGCACTTATATTATTTATATATTACTGTTCTATATATTTAATTTTATAGTTTGAAATTAATTTTTACTTAGTTTTATTTTTATTTACGTTTTATGCAGAAAAAAATGCCACGAAAATCCAACCGCAGGAATCAAAACACAGATCGCCCTCCTGGCCCTTGTACTGTTGTAGTCATCACGATACCTCTAAAGTAATACTAAGATAGGTTCATCTGTCTCAAAAATTGAATAAATTTTTTTTTCACTTTTATTACTTTGAAAGATTTTAATTGTATTTGTAGAGAGTGTGGTGCTAGATTAAAAGTGGGGTTAGGCCAGTTGCCTGATGCAACTTGTGATAGCAGTGGTGCAGAGAGATTAACTGATTCTAATGACCAACATTTGCTTGTTGTTATTGTTTGTTGTGTTGTGGTTTTTTAAATAAAATTTTCTGATTTGTTCTCAATATGGAAGCATAGAACCACAATTAGACCACTGAATAAGTATGCATACACTATGATACAGTTGTGTCATGTATTCAGGTTCCATTGGTCAGCACTGATACTGAAGGAGAGACAGGTGAATTCACAGTAGAATTTTTACTTACAAAATATTATCAACTCGAACAGTTTTAAGTTTATGTATTTACAAGTTGTGAGACAGTGAATATGTCACTTTAGCATCTTAATATTAAGTTGTTGTTTTTTAAACTTAACTTTTAGGTTTATTTGCAATCTGCAGTTCCTGAAGTATCCAAATCTTGGATTTAGCATATGCTATGCATGAAGCCATGATAACTTCGAAACTTGTTATGATACATGTTTGACACCTGAGCTGACTCTAGACTCATTAACATTTGATGAAATTGATATCTTTTCTTTCAGAAAAGTAGTAATTTATTAGGGTACAATACAGTGGTGTTATCTAGTCTACATAAGAGGTTTACACAAATAAGACAGTATCTGTTTTCAACACCAACACTACATGTGACTTTACAATTTCAGATTTAGATACAAGAAAGCTTTGCCATTCACCTGTATGGTTACTAAGAATGCTACATTTTAAGTCCACATTTGTGCTTTGTCTGAAATTCTATTGTCCTTCCAACTGCAAGATGAAAAAGGAACAAATTCACTTCTTAGCCTACATACCACAGTTATAACCTTTGAAAAACAGGTTGAACATCTTAACAACAGAATGTAATGTTTTGAACTAAAATTTACTTTGTTGTTTCTTCGAATTCTAAATCTTTTTGAGAATTATGGCATACTGAGTTTGTTATTATAACTCAAGGAAGCTGTCAGAACATATGCAGCTACACAGACAAACATGCCATCATATGATTAACTGTCATGTAAAATCAAAATATCTAATTCTGTTTTGTGAAATTTATTTTACAGATTAAAAATATTCAGTTTCTCTCTTTTATTGGTAGCTGTACATTCAATACTCAGAATCTACAGTGCTTCTTCCCTTTACATCTTTTAGTGACAGATTTAGCTGACAACTTTGACTCAAATTTTTCAACAAAAAAATAAATATATTTGATATCAATATTGCTTTCTAATAAAGCAAACTTCAGAATTCTAAAATTGAAAAAAAGCACATTGGCACACACTAAAAACCCCTGTTGATTCCAGGATATTAGTCATTTGTACAGATTGGAACTATATATTCCATTTTTAATTTTGTTGATATTTTCATTATTTTGCACATTACACATTTTTGCAAATACAAATAAGGAGCCTTATAGGTTGTAGTTTAAAGCTCACTTTAATATCACAGTGCCTCTCGCCACCTAGGTTCGAAATTCACTTTGGCTGATCCCAGCATGAGGAAAATCTGTTAGTTTGCCTGCGAAAGGTTGGTGGTTTTCAGCAGAGACTGGTCTCTTCCACTTTCTAAGAACTTGCCCCCTCTATAAGTGAAATTTTGACTGGGGTGTAATAAAAGGTAATACTCCACTCCACATAACCACAGATAAGTAATCAACTTTTTTTTAATTAAAAAAAATTATTATTTTTTTTCTTTATATTTTTTTTATGTTATTATTATATTAATTATAATATTTTTTCTTGATGATTATCTGACTACTCATGCCTACAGAATTATTTCCATATACAGTGTATATGGTTATGTCTTATAATGTGGCATCATAAATTTTTCAGCTTTTTGCAACGAGAGCAAGTTTATTAATCAAGTATATATGCAGCAGATGTGCCTGTATTTATAATGGTCTGTCTTGTAATTACTAATACCACACTGTCAGGGCAATTTATTTTGTTAAGATGCAAGCTCACTGAGTTCATATGCCACACACAAGCAAACCACTTGCCCTGTCTCATTGTTCTGGTACCAAGTGAAACAGTGGATATTCTGTCCACCAAATGAATAGTTCCAGGTGAGGAGACAGTATTTCAAATTTTGAAGTCTTAGGTATAAATTGACTGAGGTTTAAACCTACAGCTGTTGCATGTTGAAGATTTGAACCCCAGTGCAACTTTGTAAATGACACATGCAAGAAATACTTGTTCTAAATTTTTAACTTGGTTGGGGAATAATTTTTTCCTTTGTTTCAATGAAAAGAATTTTTTAAGAAAATTATCATTTCTCAAAAAAAGGAAAAAAATGCATTGATAATAAAATTTGAAATTTTAGCATAGTTTCAAATTTAGAAATAAAACTTTGATTATAACAAATTCTAAATGAAGTGAAAATTGCAAATAAGCTTCCATAGCATGATAGAATTCATTTATAACTCCCGAGCACCTGTGTTACATCTCTTTACTTGGACAATGTTGCATTTAGAATTTTCTAAAAGAAAAACGATTAATTTTTACTTCTTTTTGGATCTTAGTTTTCTTTTTATAGTTAAATTATGCAAACAAAAATTATATCATAGAAAATAAGTCAATTTTTAATCGAATTCATACGAAGGACTGTAAACAAGGGAGGTAAGTATACACAAACGAAAAATCTATCATGGACTCGGAGCAACACCTGCTATTTTCTGAATTGACAGAATCGCATCCCACACCGATTTCGGACAAAAATTTAATATGATCACATTAAGAAATGAAAATTATTTCATAATTTAATAATAAGAACCCATCATATGTCCTAATTTTTTCACAATACGTGTCTGAAGCACCGGTGTCGTCCGACAGCTGTGAGGTAACCTCGACTTTAAAAGCGTTTATCTCGTAACTTAATCGAGATTTTTGGCTATTTTGTAGATTAATTGAAGGAAAAAATATTTATTGTTTAAAATATTTGTTCATTTCAAATTTATAACGATGTCATCTGACAGTTTTCTTTAAAATTCGAGACCGACTATTGTTTCCGATTTTGTACCTAAATTTAAACCGAAAGTCACGTGACCAAAGTTACGAAAATTCAGCCATGTTGGAAGCTGGCCGTCCTACTGTGTAGGAGTTGTTGCACCTGAAATGTTATTTTTGGCTTATAAATACTAAAATTGTGCATTAGCTTGAAAACTATAATCTTTTTGTATAGGCATGTATATTAGAATATTGTAGGTATTATGACAACAATCATTTTGATAAATGGTTCAAGGTCAATATGATCAAAGGTCAAGGTCACAGATGCAAAAGAAGACTTAAATTGCTAATTATCTTGAAAACTGTTAACTTTTTGTATAGCATATATATTAGAATATTGTAGGTATTGATATGATGATCATTTTGATACATGGTTCAAGGTCATATGTTCAAAGGTCAAGGTCACAGCTGCAAAAGAAGACAAAAATTGCTAATTATCTTGAAAACTATTAACTTTTTGTATAGGCATATATATTAGAATATTGTAGGTATTGTGACAACGATCATTATGATATATGGTTCAAGGTCATATGATCAAAGGTCAAGGTCACAGCTGCAAAAGAAGACTTAAATTGCTAATTATCTTGAAAACTGTTAACTTTTTGTATAGGCATGTATATTAGAATATTGTAGGCATTGCAGCAACAATCATTTTGATATATGGTTCAAGGTCATATGTTGAAAGGTCAAGGTCACAGCTGCAAAAGAAGACATAAATTGCTTATTATCTTGATAACTGTTAACTTTTTGTATAGGCATGTACATTAGAATATTGTAGGTATTGATATGATGATCATTTTGATAAATGGTTCGAGGCCATATGATCAAAGGTCAAGGTCGCAGCTGCAAAAAAAGACAAAAATTGCTAATTATCTTGAAAACTATTAACTTTTTGTATAGGCATGTATATTAGAATATGGTAAGTGTTGTGAGAACGATCATTTTTTGATATATGGTTCAAGGTCATGTGTACAAAGGTCAAAGTCACAGCTGCAAAAGAAGACTTAAATTGCTAATTATCTTGAAAACTGTTATCTTTTTGTATAGGCATGTATATTAGAATATTGTAGGTATTGACATGGCGATCATAAATGGTTCAAGGTCATATATGTTCAAAGTCAAGGACATAGTTGCATAAGTATACTGAAATTTGTAAATGATTTGGAAATTATTCATTGCATTACAGTTACTTCATGCATATTATATAATCTACTTATAAATGAAATGTGAGTTGATATATTTCTGATTAAGTTTTGTGGCAGTTCTTAACTTAAGAAAAGGTGTTAATATATTGTCTTTTGCACTTTGCAAACAATTTTGGAAATATACTCAGGTGAGCGTTAAGGCCCATGGGCCTCATGTTATAATTGGCGGGTGGTTCTGGGATTAATTGTGATGGAATTTTAATTTCTTCCTGTTTCCCGGCTGCTTTCATAATTATGTAAATTTAATTGTTCGGTGAAAGTTATTTAGGCTGTACATGAGGAGTATAGGTCCTCGCTGGAGTGTGGCCATATGAAAAATATATGATCAATAAATCTCCACCATACCAGTGGTTTAAGTTTTTGTGTACTTAGATAGGACCTATACCCCTTCATGTACGGCCTAAATAACTTTCACCGAATAATTAAATTTACATGTGAAAGCAGCCGGGAAGAAATCCATTACTTGGACTGCACAATACGGAAGAACAAAGAAGGTCTACTAAGCACCACATTATATACCAAACCAACTGATGCACATGTCTATCTACACTATACATCATGTCACCTTAGCCAACAAAAAAACACCCATAATGAAAATAATACTGGGAGAACAACTACAGAAACAGGAAGAAATTGAAATTCCATCACAATTAATCCCAGAACCACCAGCCGATTATAAAAAATTAGGATATCAATCCAATTCACCCACCAGCATAGATGAAAAATTTCAACGAAATTTTAAAGGAGCTCCAGCTACACAAACCACAAGAGAACATTGAATCATACTCCACAGTAAAAACAAAGATACCCCATCCATCGGAGGAAGATACGATCTGTCTAGACAAACTTCTGGCTTTAATGTCAACAAAAGAAGTCTTTGTATACAGTATTTACGGACTTTTAGATAAGAACAAACAATAACTAAATATGCAACGTTAATTTTATTTATATTTTTTATTCTTTAACTGATCATTCTCTCATCAATGTAACATAGAAGCCAACACAGACCAATCAATGTCACGTGATTTTTTTTGGCAATACAATAGCCAACTTTTATACTTAATCTAATTAAAAATTTTTTTGTAAATCAGTCCTGATGACGGCAGCCTAGCTGCTGAAACATGTCGACACAAATGAAGTATTACCATCATTTATCCTAAGTGTTGAGCACCATACTTTATTTATCTTATGCCAATGTGGAGTATAAACATAAACTAAAAAATTCAAACAATTTACGGTGAGATTTCTTTTGCTTGTTTAAAAATACCTTATATTATGTCTCTCTTAAAGATGCTAGGAGTCTGGTTGTCACATATAGTATCAGGTAGCACATTAAAACATTGTAAGAATTATCAGATTGGCAGGCATATACCAGTATTCATATATACAGTATTCGCTAACTCGCATTAGATCAACACTGAATTTAAGTTATACTGTCTGTCACTATTTGTACTCAGCATGATGCATAAGTGTGTATATTGTAACTGTTCCAGAAAATAAAATAGAAATTAAACTATTGTCATTTAATTTCACATTGTTTTATGAAATAGTCATTTAATTTCACATTGTTTTTAATGATATGGTCATTTAACGTCACATGGTTTATAAAATGGTCATTTAATGCCATATGGTTTATCAAGTATTCATTTAATGTCACTTGGTTTATGATTTGTTCATTTAATTTCACATGGTTCTTCAAATTATTGTGAAAATGATTAAAAGCAGCTTTAGATATGTTCCTTCTTGGGATATTATGTTTGTTCCACCATTATAATGGAAAAGTGATCACTTCCACAACAATCATCATAGACAGTCTGTAAGGTATCATTGTAAATATCTGGATTTAAAAATACTGACAAACTTTCACTCACAAAAATATGAAGAGGGTTCTAAAAGAGGTGGGGTGTTGAAGATGCTGAAATAAATAAGCAAACAAGTTGTTCTCAGTTACTTAGTTTACTTAGGTATCAATGTCTGGAATAACACTTTGTATTTGCATTTTGGGAGAAAATGTACCATGTTGCAAAATTTTTCAGTCATCTTAATTTAGAAACATGTTTAAATTAAGGTTTGTCCCCACATGCAAAGACAATTCATAGCTGGATTTGGATTCATATAATTTTGGAACATTAGGATTTATAAATGTTAAACTGCTTGGCTTATGTTTTTATATTTATCAACTTTTTCAACCCCTAGTGTCACTGATGAAAAGTGACTTTCCAAAATGTGAAAATATGGCACATCAAAATTAAACAGGTATTTTTGTAAGATATTAACCAAATGGTTTAGTCATTTTGTATTGCATGGTTTATGATACAGTGATTTTAGCTAACTTGCATTATGATATGTTCATATAAAGAATTTATAAGAATAAAATTACTAAATATCAAGAATATATCAGAATAAGCCCTTTCAACCAAATATTAAACAGATCTAAGGATGATTATGTAAAAAACTAATTTTATGTTTTAAGGTACAAAGAGTTTTGAAAAACTGATACAGTTTATGAACAAAGCAAAATAAAACAAAATCAACACCCTATTTTACAGATAATTATTGTACAATTTTAACTAATGTATGTCTACTATCAAATACTCTCCCCTTTTCTATTATATTAAGTCCGAGGTCATGACTGCATTAGAAAACTGAAATAATTAATTATCTTGAAAACTATTAACTTTTTGAATAGTCATGTATATATATTGATAAAATGATCATTTTGATATGTGGTTTAAAGTCATACATTTAAAGGTCAAGGTCATAGCTGCATAAGAAGACTAAAATTTTTAATTATCTTGAAAACTATTAACTGTTTGAATAGGCATGAATATTATAGGTATTAGTACAAAAATCATTTTGATATGGCTGAAGTTCATACATTTAAAGGTCAAGGTCATAACTACATAAGAAGACTAAAATTGCTAATTATCTTGAAAATAATTAACTTTAAATTTTTACATAGGCATGCATATATTAGAGTATTAAAGGTATTGATATTATTATTTTGATATATGGTTCAAGGTCATAGGTTAAAAGGTCAAGGATATAACTGCATAAGTATACTGAAATGGTTAATCATTAATGATTTGGAAATTATTACCTCACCTGACCGAAAGGTCATGTGAGATTATGGCATGGCGCAGCGTGTGTATGTGCATGTGTGCGTGTGTGCATGAGTGTGTGCATGCATGCTTAGTTAACACCTATTTTCAACTTCTTCTCCAATACTGCTGGACAGATTTCAATGATACTTAGCCAGAAGCATATATGGGCCAGAGCAATTCAGATTTGTTCATGGTGTTACCATGGCTACCAAAACTAGGTCAAGGTGACCTAGGGGTCCAAAAATCTTAAAAAATTTTTTTCTCCGAAACCGATGATATGAGAAAAAATCTGATGTGATATTTGGCTTCTCTAGGGTCTTAAGCCTATAGTTTGTTCAATTCGTGAAATTTGAACGAAAAATTGGTTAGGTGTTTTTGCGTTTAATTTAAAAAATTTCGTAAAATGGCTTCAAATTGTTATAACTTAACTATTTGAACAGATAATGACATGAGGTTTTCAGTTTTGAAATGACCTTTAAATTAGGGTCAAGGTCACAAATCAAGGTCATGACCATATTTGTGATTTATGCAGTTTTATGCAATTTTCTTGCAAATATTAAGAGATATATGAAATCAAAACATTGTTAAAATGTTCAGCATGAAAAAATTTTAAAAGGTACCAAGTTTCGTAACTATATGATAATCCATGTAGGAATTGTTGCCCCTGAAATGTTATTTTTGGCTTTAAAATACCAAAATTGCTAATTATCTTGAAAACTGTTAACTTTTTGTATAGGCATGTATATTAGAATATTGTACCGTAAATCTCCAGATATAAGACTACTTTGCCTATAAGACGGGGTGGGATTTCCCCATCATTTTGCATGCGTGCATGCGTGCGTGCGTGCGTCCATAAACTTTACATTTTAATCTTCTTCTCCAAAACCACTGGGCCAAATTTGATGAAACTTGGTAACCATTATGCCTGGGTGAAGCCCTTTCAGATTTGCAAAAATGAAGGAGTTATGTCCCCTTGGGGCCCCATAAGGGGGGAAATAGTGAAAAACTTTAAAAATCTTCTCCTCTGAATGTACAAGAGATATACCTTAGTTATTTCATTTATACCATCCCTAGGCCATCTAGTTTCAGATTTGCACAAATGGTAGCCATGAGGCTCAAAATTGGGAAATTATAAGGTACTAAGTGGGAAAATTGCTTAAAATTATATATTTGTCACTATATCTTGAAAACAATTGACTTTTTGTATAGGCATGTATATTAGAATATTGTAGGTATTGACATGACAATCATTTTGATATATGGTTCAAGGTCATATGTTGAAAGGTCAAGGTCACAGCTGCAAAAGAAGACTTAAATTGCTAATTATCTTGAAAACTATGAACTTTTTGTATAGGCATACATATTAGAATATTGTAGGTATTGACATGATGATCATTTTGATATATGGTTCGAGGTCATATGTTGAAAGGTCAAGGTCACAGCTGCAAAAGAAGACTTAAATTGCTAATTATCTTGTAAACTATGTACTTTTTGTATAGGCATGTATATTAGAATATTGTAGGTATTGACATGACAATCATTTTGATGTATGGTTCAAGATCATATGTTGAAAGGTCAAGGTCACAGCTGCAAAAAAAAGACTTAAATTGCTTATTATCTTGAAAACAATTGACTTTTTGTATAGGCATGTATATTAGAATATTGTAGGTATTGTGACAAAGATCATTTTGATATATGATACAAGGTCATATGTTCAAAGGTCAAGGTCACAGCTGCAAAAGAAGACTTAAATTGCTAATTATCTTGAAAACTATGAACTTTTTGTATAGGCATGTATACTAGAATATTGTAGGTATTGACATGACGATCATTTTGATATATGGATCAAGGTCATATGTTGAAAGGTCAAGGTCACAGCTGCAAAAGAAGACTTAAATTGCTAATTATCTTGAAAACTATAAACATTTTGTATGGGCATGTATATTAGATTATTGTAGGTATTGACATGACAATTATTTTGATATATGGTTCAAGATCATATGTTAAAAGGTCAAGGTCACAGCTTTAAAAAAGACTTAAAATGCTAATTATCTTGTAAACTATGAACTTTTTGTATAGGCATGTATATTAGAATATTGTAGGTATTGACATGACGATCATTTTGATATATGATACAAGGTCATATGTTGAAAGGTCAAGGTCACAGCTGCAAAAGAAGACTTAAATTGCTAATTATCTTGAAAACTATAAACTTTTTGTATGGGCATGTATATTAGAATATTGTAGGTATTGACATGACAATCATTTTTATGTATGGCTCAATGTTATATGTTGAAAGGTCAAGGTCACAGCTGCAAAAAAAAGACTTAAATTGCTTATTATCTTGAAAACAATATTGAGTGCGGAAGGTCCTTAGGTGGTATAGATTCAAAATTGTATCCGACATGTCTGTCAGAAATCCAAGATGGCTGCCATTACTATAAATAGCAAAAATAAAAAAATGGCCATTTTGGGTTGATTTTTGTACTGATTTTGTTGAAATTTGAAACATAGAAAATAGATGTCGGGGGATAAAACATATATAACAGGTTTTTCCTTACGATTTTTTGTTTGTGTAATAATTACGTAATATGCAAATAAGGTTTATTTTTAGCCATAATCTTTGAAAATCTTCTTCTCTTAAAGTACGTGGCCAATTGAAAGGATATGGAAGTGTGGAAGGTCCTTGGGTGGTATAGATTCAAAATTGTATCCAACATTTCTGTCGGAAATCCAAGATGGCCGCCGTTACTTTAAAGTAGCAAAAATCGAAAAATGGCCATTATGGGTTTATTTACATGTATATACTGATTTTGTTGAAATTTATAACATAGAAACTAGATGTTGGGGATAAAACATATGTAATGGGTTTTTCTGTACAATTTTCCATTTTTGCAATAATTATGTAACATGCAAATAAGATTTATTTCAGCCTAAACCTTCTGAAAGTACATGGCCAATTGAAAGAAATTTTATGATTCATAGCGCTTGAAATAATAGAAAATAAGGATATTGCTAGTGAGTTTGTTTACATTTTATTGATTGAATATATTTAAAAAGAAAAAGCAAAGAACAAATAAGGATGTGCCAGGTGAGCGATACAGGCCCTATTGGGCCTCTTGTTGATGATTTCAGGCGATACTGCACCTATAAGACGACCATGATTTTTTAGACAAGGTCATACTGGTACCAGTATTTGAAACTATTAAGTTTTTGTATAGGCATATATATTATAAAATTGTAGGTATTGCAGCAACGATCATTTTGATATATGGTTTAAGGTAATGTGTTCAAAGGTCAAGGTCATAGCTGCAAAAGAAGACATTAATTAATTATAATATTGCTTATTATCTTGAAAACTATTAACTTTTTGTAAACGCATATATATTAGAATATTGAAGGTATTGCAACGACTGATCATTTTGATATATGGTTTAAGGTAATGTGTTCAAAGGTCAAGGTCATAGCTGCAAAAGAAAACATAAATTGCTATTTATCTTGAAAACTGTTAACTATTTGTATAGGCATATATATTAGAATATTGTAGGTATTGCAGCAACAATCATTTTGATATATAGTTTAAGGTAATGTGTTCAAAGGTCAAGGTCATAGCTGCAAAAGAAGACATAAATTGCTAATTATCTTGAAAACTATTAATTTTTTGTATAGGCATGTCTATTAGAATGTTGTAGGTATTGTGACAACGATCATTTTGATATATGGTTTAAGGTCATATGTTCAAAGGTCAAGGTCACAGCTGCAAAAGAAGACAAAAATTGCTTATTATCTTGAAAACTTTTTGTATAGGCATGTATATTAGAATATTGTAGGTATTGACATGGTGATCATATATGGTTCAAGGTCATATATGTTCAAAGGTCAAGGACATGGCTGCATAAGTTTACTGGAATTTATTAATGATTTAGAAATTATTCATTGCATTACAGTTACTTCATGCATATAAGCTGCTTATAAATGAAATGTGACTGGATATATTTCTGATTCAGTTTTGTGGGAGTTCTTAACTTGAGAAATTTTGTAAAGTTTCTGTACCTAATATATTGTCTTTTGCGCTTTGCAAACAATTTTGGACATATCTAAAAGTGAGCGTTAAGGCCCATGGGCCTCTTGTTAATTGTACTATAGTAACTATTTGCATATTAGCTACCTATATGGCTTGTTCTCATTAAGTCGTGGATTCTAATGAAGTCGTGGATTTTATTCACGTGAATTTTATTTGAATAACGTGCACGCGATTTTATTCCATGGACAACTGGCTGACACAGGCAGGTGTACTGATTACTCCCTGTTCAAAATGAGGAAAAAGCAGGTAAAGACACTCATAAAGCAAATGAACATATTATCCCTAATCAGTTTTCAAGAACTGATGCCATTTATGTAACAATAAGAGCATAAACATATTCTGCTGCTATTATACCCAGCGTAACACACAGTAGCCCAGTCAACTTTTTATTTTCTTGTCAACTTCCGGTCACGTGATAAGAAGGGGGTTTCCCCGGTCCCGTGATCTGCACCTTGCTGTAGTCATTGTAAAATGATGTAAACAAGATTAAGAAACATGTATTATTGTAATAAAGTTATAGATAGAATAGAACAGAATCACATCAAGATAAAATATTGCAAATTTGTTTTTATTGATATAGATTTATAGCTGACACTGATCACATAAATCACATGTGCAAATAAATCAAAATGTGTGAAAACTAAACAATATAATAATAATAATAATAATAATAATAATATGATGATGATAATAATAATAATAGGATAATAATAATGATGATATATTTTAAAATTAAAACTCAAAAGTTCTTTGGAAAAAATAGAAATTTGAAAAAACAGAAAAGTGAATAGTTAAACAGTAGAGTAAATAATTTTGAAATATCAATGAATGCCTATAAATACATTTACATAACTTTTCTTTCTCTCTGATAGGTTCGATCCACTCATGTTAAAAGAACCTTAATAATTTATGAAAGAGATTAATTTTAACAATGGGTAAAAGTACTATGTTTTCGAAGGAGGAGGAAGAGTTGTTAGTTTAGCATGTGGAAAGATTATCACAGTTTGGATATGGATTGAACAGGTCACAGGTTGATATTTTGGCAGGTGAATTGGCAGTCAAATTGGGTAAGAAAGGCACTGATGTTAAATTGAGTAACAACTGGCATTATGGAAGGATAGGTTGAGTGTTATAAAACCAAGAAGTTTAACATCAACTAGAGCAGAGTGTTTTACAAAAGACAGGGTTGACAAGTGTTTTGATGAATTAGATGCAACACTGGAGAAATATGACCTTAAATCCAAGCCACATCTAATATACAATATTGACGAAACAGGGCTACAATCAGAGTCCCAATGTCAGTGATATCAATTAAAGCTGGGAAGCCTCAGGCCATAATCAGCCACTACTAATTTAATTGGATGTGTAAATGCTGTTGGCAACTCTCTTCCACCATTCTTTGTTTTCAAGGGTAAATGACTAAACCCAGAGTTATTGAATGGATCATTACCAGGGGCAGGCTATGCAATGACAGAATCAGGGTGGTCAAATGGAACAGCTTTCCAAAGTATTTTTGAAATTTAAACAGGCTGGACTGGAAAATGATGATCATGTTTTATTAATATATGATGGACATGCATCTCATGTTTCCCTAGATATTATAGAATGGGCTAAAAGGAACAAAATAATCTTGTTTGTACTACCTCCCCACACATCACATGTTCTACAGCCCCTAGATGTTGGATGCTTTGGTCCCTTTAAAGGTATATATTATGGCGAGTGTAATCTATGGATGGCAAGAGAGTGGGGTCGAATCATTACAAGATATCAGATATGTGAGCTGGCATGTAGAGCATATGTTAAAGCCATGACACCAAGTAATATTCTGTCAGCATTTAAGAAGACTGGAATCAGCCCATTTAAAGAGTACCTGTAACCAAAAATTTTTTTAATTGTTTTATATATTATTTAAATATAACAATATTTAAAACCGCATCAAAATTGGTGACAAAATAAAAAAGTTATAGTGGTTTGAAATCCACATTTTATAACTTTCTCTTTACCGCAAAGTGAAACGCCTCTTTTGAGTTATAAACATGTGACGTCATTGCAGTATTAGAAGTAGTATCTAACATAATAGACAGTAGTAACAATGAGGATATATTGACGTATGTAGAAGAAAGTAACGACATATACCTATTTATGCAAATTAGTTTGTCATTATTTGGGGAAGCAGTAGACAATCTTATAAGTGATGAATTTGGAGTATAACCGTTATTTATTCAAACCAGAAACGGACGAATCTGATGAACATTTTGATTCGAGTCTCGACCTACTCGAAAATTGTGACTGCATTTGGTTGCATAGCTGTTGAAAATATGTGACGAGTGTTAACTGGTCAATAACTCGAAAATTGATATCTTTGACTTTTTGTAAATAAATTATTTTATTAATTCAGACTGGACAGACTCGAGAATTACGATAAGTTGCATAGCTATAACAAAAAAAAAAAAAAAAAAAAAAAAAAAAAAAAAAAAAAAAAAAAAAAAAAAAAAAAAAAAAAAATAATATGATCAGTTTTAACTTGTCAAATACACGAAAAATTAATTTTATCATCGACATTTTAAAATGAATTAAATATCAAGTCTAACTGTACAGACTACCGGATGAATATTGTGGAACTTACTGTGGTGTCATGTGCTGATGTTAATAAAAATTGAAAATCAGCACATGAAAGTGGCACCGGCTAAAAATCAATACATAAAAATCCAATCTTTTGTGCAATGTTTATTGACAGTTGAAATTAAATGACCGCGATGTAGAAAACTGTTTAAGTAGTTTGGCGGCATCATATTTCCTCGATAATTCACACAAAGTTTGTAACAAAAAAAAAAAAAAAAAAAAAAAAAAAAAAAAAAAAAAAAAGATATTCAATCTCAAATTATTTTACATGAAATATATGATGATTGTTTAAAATGAAATGACACGGATTTTAGAATGAGACCACATTTAAAAAAACGAGCTAATAATAATAATGATTTTATGGATTTGTATATATAGAATAAAGAATTTAAAAATATCACAGCTAAATGTATGCCAAAGGAAAAGAAAAAACTAAAAATCTAATAAAATCAAATGCTGTAAGTAGATCAATAAACATGTTTTAAATAGACTATTCTGGTCGTCAATTTTGAATTTCCAATTTTGCCTAAAAGTTATATTGTATTATAATTTTTATTATTATTATTGACATGACAACTAATGAAAAATTTCTTTTTCTTACTTTTTAAAATTTAAAAATGAAATATCCATTTTTCCGGAGTGAAATCTTTGTCCTGTATATGACAAATAACATTTACCAAATAAAATTATTTTACTTTACTCGAACTGTAAATATTTTATTGTATACGGTATTACCGGTCTTAAGATAACTTTATCAACCTGCAAATCAATTTTGCAAATCATAAGCGACATCCTGTTAATTACAGGTGTGGGTCTAAATCTAAGGAATGTGTCTGATAAACAAAAGGATTAATAATAATAATAATAATAATAATAATAATAATAATAATTAGTTTATTAAAGTGTCATATATAATCATACCATAATATTTTTTTTTACATATACATATACATAAATTACAATAAAATATATATGATTAAATCCAGCCGTAAAATTGACTTATGAGACACTATAAAACACAATATATACATTAAGAATCATTACATAGCATAAAATCATATAAACTTTTTTCTTCTGTTAAAACACTGATAGATGTATTGAGCTAAAAAAGGTTGTATGGGACCATGATTTAACAAAACATTAAAACTGTCATCAAAAGTAAAACTACTAAAATTTTCAATATACATGTTCGCTTTCTGTAAAAGTATAAAACGTAAATCTGAATAAATAGGACATAAAAATAAAAAATGCTTCTCATCTTCCACAGAAGACATATCACAAAATTTACACAACCTATCGGATAGTGGTATGGGCGGCCTGGAGTATTGCCCAGTTTCGATGGCGAGTGGTAACATTCCGGCGCGAGACATGGCCATTACCCTTCTGTGTGTATGTGGAATGTCAGCTTTAACAAAATATTTGGCGTACGGTGTGTTTTTGTATTGCTTGTAGGTTCGTAGTTTGCTACTATTATCTAGTTCGTTTTTCCATTCGCGTGTATCAAGTTGTTGTAATTTATGTGCAACTATACGTAAAACCCGATTTGTCGACAAGTTTAAGTCCGTAATAAGGCTGTCGGACTCTATACTGTGTACAGTTTTATTAATTTGAGAAACCCAACCTTTTCGACGTCGTGATGACCACTTAAAAATTTTATAACACCATCTATTGTTATCCATGCGGTTTAATTTGCACAACAGACAAATACCCGCTAGTCTTTGTTTTGTATAACACGACTGCCATCCCATGTCACCTCTTGTAGCAACATTTGATGTATAGCGTCCGACAGACATAAAAATCTACATGCTTTATTCTGAATCGAGTTGATCACACTATGTTGTTTTGTTCCCCATATTGAGCTACCGTACATCAAAACCGGTTCCACAATAGAATTGTAAAGGCGGGTGAAAACGTCATAAGTCATTCCACCGTTGACTATGAATTTACCTACGAGGGCGACAAGAGCACGACTAGCTGATTTAGATAGCTCGGACACGGCTTTTTTCATATTAAGATGCTCGTCCATCCATAGTCCGAGGTATTTATAACATTCTGTAACATCTGTAGTGTTGAGTCCACACTTAAATTCACAGGTGGTTCTATTAACAGATGGGTTTCGAAAGTGAACTACTTTGGTTTTTGAAGGGTTTACGTCCAGTTTCCAATCTAAACACCACTGACTGACGATGTCCAATAAATGTTGCAGACTTTCGGCATTGGGGGCTATTAGCGCAATGTTATCAGCCTAAAGTAATATACTTAAAATGTCACTATCTATCATCACCCCACACTTGGCGTCGTTAACTCTTGTTACTAAGTCGTTGATATATATTGAAAATAGGCTAGGAGATAATATGCAACCCTGTTTCACACCGGAAGAAACCTGGAACCAAGGGGTTCGTTTATCATTAACCTTTACAGAACAGTTAACATTGGTGTATAAAGATTGTATTGCACGGAGGAATTTGCCGTCAATCCCTGCTCTCTACATTTTCATCCATAATAGTCCACGATCTACGGTGTCAAACGCCTTGCGCATATCAATAAAACAAACGTAAGTTGACTGTCTGGAGATTTTTCTTTCACTGACAACCGAGTAAAGCGAATAAATATGCTCCTCACAACTGCGGTTTTTTCTAAATCCATTCTGTTCCTCACATAGAATGTAATTACTTTCAAGCCATGCTGTGAGACGCTTATTCAATATCGCACTATATATCTTGGACGGTACTGATATTAATGTAACCCCGCGATAATTTAGAGGGTCCATTCTATCACCAGACTTATATATGGGGCTTATAATACCCAAGTTCCATTCTGTTGGTACAGTTCCTAGTTCGAAACAACCATTACATATAGTATATAATAAGTTAGCTGCAATGTTTTTCAACACTTCAGCGGGAATTTCATCGACACCAACCGCTTTGCGTAATTTAGCATCCTGAACTGCCGCAAAAATCTCTGATTGACTGATAAGTTCATTTAAAGCTGAAGTGTCGGAACCACTGTGTGAAATGAAATTTTCGTTTTGCTGTTCGGTATTGTTTGTATAGATGTTTTCAAAATCGGCTTTCCAGCGATTTAAAGCTTTATCGGAATTAGTGTCCATTTGACCGTTTTCCCCGATGACAGCCCACGGTATAGACTGCTTCTGCTCGTTAGCAATGCCGAGTTTCCCTATAGACTTCCAGAAGTCTCTTTGGTTAGCACTATGCAACTCCTCCTGAATTTTAAGATGTTGATTTCGCTGGTGTTGTCTTTTATACTTTCGGTTCAATCTGTCAAAAATTTTCCTTTCGGAGCAGAACACTGTTTTCAGATTACCGTACGCTTCGCACAACTGGAACTGTTACATTTTAACCATTGTTTTTCGGCTAATTTAACTTTGCTCCACTGTTCATTCAAATTATCATTCCAGTACGGTTTATATTTAGAATGTTTTAATTTCACATTATTATGTTGATTGTCTGACGAGACCTTTGGAAGTTTGTTATTCATTTCTTGGTGAATGAGTCTAGTAAATTCGTTATATGCATACTGTATGTCATTGTTCACTTGTATATGATGCTCGATTTGTTCAATGGTACTAGCAACGGCCATATATGTAGCCTCACTGTCGCACAAAAAATTTTCGTCAAAGGTACTAAAGTCATATTTTCGGCCATGCGATTTTTTACACTGTGGTATTACTGTTATCGGATTTTCATTTTTTGGGATATTCACTTTGGACACCAAAATGGAATGATCCAGTGTTTTATCAGGATAAAAGCCAATTTCATTTTTAATAAATTACGGTCATTGTAATCGCTTTAAACGTACACACATTATCCAATTGTTCATGTGGCATACAAATATAATCAACCACTGACCGACTCTGTGAGGACACGCAAGTCCAATCATTGTCATCAAAACGACCATTTAAAACACAAAAATTTACATCTGTAAGAAATTCTACAAATAAATCATCATAATGGTTTTCAACGGTATCTAATACCTGTCTAGGACGGACATTGTCTAGGCCCTCAATATAGTCTGTGTTGGTACCTATTCTTGCATTAAAATCACCTAATACAAGTATTTGACCTTAATGCTGATTGCAATAAATTTGCTGCAATAAATAATCAAAAAATAAATTGGGATCAGCTGTATGGGTAATATCAGAAGGGGGTAAGTAACATACAACAATACACAAATTGAAATCTGACGTTTTGACCTCAGATTTAACCATAAAATACCTTCAACACTTCTGTCTATTTCAGATATATCAAAATTTTCATAAATTTTATTTTTTATTAATACACCGACACCCCCAGAGCCTCTTTTGGCTCTGTGATGCTTCCTTTTTCTATTATTACCTATAAAAGTATAACCATTAATTGTTAAGTCTTTATTGTCTTGTAAAAAAGTTTCACATAAACATAAAATGTCACAATTAGAGTAATTTAAAACTGCTTTTCTAAATCTAGAGTTCTCGTTATCCGATAATGACCAACCCCTGCAGTTCCATACTCCAAGCCGCAGAATATCCTATGTGGAGATTGTAGTTCTCCGTTGATCCATCGCGTTTTTGCGTATTAAACGTCCCCCCGAGAAACGATACTGTTTTTCCTGACCCATTTCACGTAGAATTGTTTTTAAATTTGCTTGATAATTTCTCTTTTCCAGAGGGATGTCGTTTTCTATATAAACGTTTGAGTACATCCTGTGCCCTTTCAATGTCCTTTTCTTTTTCATAACAATACATTTCTGTTCAAAATTTTCAAATTCGACAATTACAACACCCGGTCGACTACCCCAGTTTATTTTCCTATTAGCCGACTTTACGGACACATCATTCAACACTAACCCGTCGCGGATCAGTGCTTGCACTTTATTAATAGTAATCACGGGGTGTTCTGTTTCACGTGAATCAAAATCTAGGTTACGAATCACGACACAATGTTTATTTATATCTTGTAGAATTGTCTTGTCTTTTTTCTCATTTTCTGCAATTTTTTCTTCAAGCTTTTCAACCTTGCGCTCGAATTCAGTGATCTTGACCTTCAATTCCGAATTTACACATTTCAATGACTCCTCAACCTTTTCGTTAATTTTCGAGTCTATCATTTTTAATACATTTTCGGACACCTTATCGGAAATTTTTTGTTCAATATTGTCTTCTAAGATGTGAATTCTCTCTTCTAAACGAGTTGTAGCATCTTTTACAGATTTAAAATCACTAGCTAATTGTGAAATTAGTCCAATTAGCATATTTTGACTATCTATGTCTTGGGGGTGGGGCTGCTCATTTCTTTGTTTTTTAATGTATATCTGTTCAGACACCATGTCATTGGACAATTGTCTCTTCCTTTGATTATCAGATGTTGAAATAGTCATATTATTTTTACTTACAACATTGTCTGGATCCATTATACCCTCCTCCACATATGTTGGTAATGTAAACACTGAGCTCACATAGTCTTTTGCGCCATATTGGCTTAAAGGAGACACAATAGAAGTGTTTAACAGGCTCATAATTTCCAACTTCTGACACCAAAATGTCCACAAAACGTCTTTTTATACAATATGCGAACTATTTGAAATGTTTAAAACTCTTATATACAGTCCAAAACTGTTAAAAAGTTATGAAAACTTTAAAAATATCCGAGCTCTGTAGATACATGACTACACTTTATTATAATAATCTTAATTATCGGTACATGTCAAACGAATGTTAATTCCAATTCATTAAATAGTTTTCCCGTACAATAATCATACAAAGTTAAACTACGAGTTCGTATTTGACTTATTTTAGTAGTTGATAAATAATATTCTGTGGAGGTATGTTACTGGTATGACGTCACAACACAGGAGCCTCGATATTGACCTTTTTGATTTGGATTTCTAGAGATGTATTAGGAAATCACCGATATCTACCTTATTATGGAATGGAATTTTATAGAATTTTTGCTACAGTCATATTTAAGTACGACAAATAAAATACGTCAAAACTGAAAATCCTTACAGGTACCCTTTAACAGAAATTCAAGGCCAGATGAAAAATGCATACCATCCAAATCATTCATCAATAAACCAACAGGTGGCAAAGAAGATCAAAATAGAGAGGGTGGCACTAAGATTATCAAGAAGATGTTGACAGATACAATGGAACTTTCAGCACCAAAATCAGCAAATGAATGTAGGAAAAAGCCTGCTTTAAAAAGACCAAATATTGGTAGGAAAGCAAAGACAGAGGACCAACTATTTAAAGAGTTGACGGCATTTGAGGATCCAGCTGATGACAGTGAACTGTGTTGTGTTTGCAAAAAATTTTCACCACCTGGTCTTCGTGACTGTATTGACCTTGTAATTGTTAAGTGGGCAGAGTGTTTAAAGTGTGGCCACTGGACTCATCTCCGGTTCTGTAGTCAGTAGTAAGACGTCATGGAGACTTTTTGTGCCCTCATTGTGCTAATAAAATTTGAAAAAAGTAAAATAAGATAAAAATGCTGAAATAAAATAAAGAAAATAACAATGAATCTTTATGATATGATATGTATATATATAGAGGATATTTAACAGTGAAGCATGAATATGAAATTTATTTTTTCGAGTGGAGTGAGAAAATATTGATTTTCTCACTTAAAGAGACAAAATAAAATTCATATTCATACTTCACTGTTAAATGTTCTATTTATTTTATATCACTGTTTGAATTGTTTTTATATCTGACATGTTTGGTTTATTAAAACAATGGATTGTGCTCTCACATACAGATGTGATCGTTGTTGACGTTAATAAACAACATTGACAAGGTACACTGTTATTCGCTCGTCTAATGGTTGACGCAATTAGGAAAACCTGCGGCACTGAAGTGTGACGAGAAACAAGTACAGGGCACCCATTCGCAATAATAAAAAGGGGAGTAACTCTAACTAAAAAAAACCCTCTAAATTGCACGTGAAGGAATTCGGAGTGAAATACATATATTTTCACCGGTGAAAATATATGTATTTCACTGCTGTGAAAATATGTGTTTTATCAGTTAAATATTTTCCATTATTTCATTATTGATATAAAATAAATATTAGTATAAATATATGATGAAAAACTTTTATTTTTTATTAATTCTAAGTTTTTATGTAAACTGATAAATTACTGTAGAATCTTCAATTGGAGCATATTTGTTGCACCAGGTAAAATATTACATTATAAAGTAAATTTTTTTCAACAGATCATTCTATATTGATAGATATTTATTATAATGAAATACCATTGTTAAAACATACATAAATCTGTTGGTTTTAAACACTGGAGTTCACTTTCAGAGTCTTTACAGCCATAGCCATAGCCATGGAAACCCCTATGGGTCAGCCAATGAAAATCCAAGACAATGAGAATGTCATGGAGTGAAGGTCACCAACGGTAGGGTCATAAATCAGCAATTTTTGACATGATAAACAAGTTTAAATGTGGAAAAGTTGTTGTATACAGAAAATAGAAAGTTGGTTTTACCTTCCAATCAAAAAATTTTAGAATTCGGACAAAAATTGCGTAAATACTGTAGATTTTAAGCTTAAATCCACGACTTGATAAGAATACAGCATAAATGAAATGTGACTAGATATTTCTGATGAAGTATTGTGGCAGTTCTAAACTTGAGGAAACTTGTAAATTTTCTGTAAATACACATGTAACATATTGTCTATTGCACTTTGCAAACTTTGCAAACAACATATCCTCAGGTGAAGGTAAAGGCCCATGGGCCTCTCATTAAGTTGATACAGCTTTTTGATACAAACACTGTTTCAATACAATTCAGCATAGGAAATTAAACATGTCATAAAACATTATTCTTTATTATTAAGAAGGTAGAAGTTTTAAATATACAATGCATGCAGTTACCACCAGTCAGTCTATAAACTATTTTCCTTTGGATAGTTTATTTTGTTTTCCTGTATTATTTTAAAATATTTAACAAGCCAATAAATATAACTAGAGTTAGTTTACTAAAAACCCAAGTTGTCTTAACAGGTTTGTCGGCATACTTCTAGGCCTTTAGGAGTGAAAATGTTTTTTCTCTCAGTATAAGACTGTCTTTCAGTACTTTTATTACTTTGATAAGTAAATATGATGTTGCACAGTATTGGAAAATTACTGTCCTATTTAAGATCAAAAATGCTTTTTCATTCATTGATTTTGATGATTTAAAACACATTTTAGCTCACCTGTCAAAGCCAGGTTGAGCTTATGGAATGGTAAAGCATGTGTGCATGCATGCATTAATTCAATTAATTAATTAATTTAATCTTTTCTCTTCTGAAACTAATGAGCAAATTTAAATGGAATTAGCTATGGAAGGTTCTTTATTGTTAAAGATTGAAAATTTTATCTGACATGTTAATCCAGAATCCTAGATTACAAAAACATATAAAGCATTTTGGGTTCATTTATGTACCAATTTTGTTGAAATTTAAAACAGAGAAAATAAATGTCAGGGGACAAACAGTCATGAAATGGGTTTTTTTGTACAATTTTTTGTATGCACAATAATATGCAAACATCTGTGAAAGTATATATAACCAGTATATTACCAGTTGAAGGAAATTCAGTATTGATGGTTCTTGGGTGGTAAAGGTTTAAAATTGTATCATGTCTAAATTCCAAGATGGCCATTACAGGTTCATTTATGTACCAGTTTTGTTGAAATTTTTAACAAAGAAGATAGACCTAGAGAGATAAAACATATTTATCAGATTTTTCTGTACAATTTCTTGTTTGCACAATAATTGCATGATATGCAAATAAGACAAAGTGTTAGCCTACTTTTCCTGAAAGCACATGTCAAATTGAAAGGAAATTTATGGCAAATATTTATTGATATTTCAGAAAACTATGAAATTGCTAGTGAGATTGTTTATGTTTAAAAAACTGGATACAAAAAAAAAAAAAATTATAAATTAAAAAAAAAAAAATTAAATAAAAAAATAAAAAATAAAAAAATAAAAAGGTGTTCCAGGTGAGCGATACAGGCCCTATTGGGGCTCTTGTTTCCAATTTATCTAGAAATTGCAAATTTGTCCAAATTAAGTTCTAAACTTGTTTTGTAAATGCAATTATTAGACATGCATATTTGACACAAAGCACAATATTCATGAAAAAAAAAATTATTTCAGAGGGTTTACTTAGTGTCTGACGCATAAACAGGGTCATTATATATAAAGGGGTGACAAAATTTCAAAAATTACTAAATATAGAAACATCTTGATCATGATGACTATACATACTATATAAGCCTATCTAAAAATGACTTAAATTTTTTTAACACATCATTGAAACATCTTACAAAAGCAAATCCCTCTGTCTCTTTAACTTATGATCATGATACAGAAAATTGTTATTTTTTAGCTCACCTGACCAAAGGTTATGTGAGCTTATGGCATAGCACAGTGTGTGTGTGTGTGTGTGTGTGTGTGTGTGTGTGTGTGTGTGTGTGTATGTGTGTGTGTGTGTGTGTGTGTGTGTGTGTGTGTTTGTGTCTGTGCATGTGTGTGTGTGTGTGTGTGCATCATTAACACATATTTTTGACTTCATCTCTGAAAGTACTGGACAGATTTCAATGAGACTTGGTCAGAAGTATGTCTGGGTCGGTGCAATTCAGATTTGTTCGTGCCTTGCCATGGCTACCAAAACTAGGTCAAGGTGACCTAAGGGTGCAAAAATCTTAGAAAATCTTCTTCTCTGTAACCGATGATGGGAGAAAAAATCTGATGTAATATTTGGCTTCTCTAGGGTCTTATGCCTATAGATTGTTCATTTTGTGAAATTTGGTTGAAAAATGGGTTACGCGTTTTTGCGTTAAATCAAAAATAATTTCGTAAAATGGCTTCAAATTGTTATAACTTGACTATTTGAACAGATATTGACATGGGGTTTTCAGTTTTGACTTTTTAGCTCACCTGAGCCAAAGGCTCAGATGAGCTATTGCAATCTATCACAGTTCGTCGTCCGTCATCCGTCGTGCATCGTGTGTCATCCGTCGTGTGTAAACTTTACATTTTAATCTTCTCCTCCAAAACTACTGCACCAAATTTGATGAAACTTGGTGATTATCATGCCTTGGTAACAGCCTTTCAAAATTGTGTTCCGGGTTTGGCCACGCCCAACAAGATGGCCTCTGTTATTAAAAATAGCAAAAAGACAAAAAAATCTTCTTCTCTGAACCAAAAGGTGCAGGCAAATTTTGATTGGATATTTGGATTTAGCATACCTGGGAACATTAAAATTGTGAATTTCATGAAAATTGAGCGAAAAATAGGTCACACGTTTTTCGCGTAAAATTATGTAAGTTTGAAAATGAGACATTTGTTGTTATAACTCAATAACGGCTGAAGGTAATTGTATGGAGTTTTCACTGTTGATCTTGTCTTGCTATTTTCTTGCAAAAGATGTCAAGGTCAAAGGTCAAGGTCATGTCCCTGCTTTTGACCTTTGATAAAAAATTCTATTTTTAGCTCACCTGACCGAAAGGTCATGTGAGCTTATGGCATGGCGCAGCGTGTGTATGTGCGTGCATGTGTGTGTGCATCATTAACACCTATTTTCAACTTCTCCTCCAAAACTGCTGGACAGATTTCAATGATACTTAGTCAGAAGCATATATGGGCCGGTGCAATTCAGATTTGTTCATGGCGTTGACATGGCTACCAAAACTAGGTCAAGGTGACCTAGGGGTCCAAAAATCTTAAAAAATCTTCTTCTCCGAAAGTAATGACAGGAGAAAAAATCTGATGTGATATTTGGCTTCTCGAGGGTCTTAAGCCTCTAATTTGTTCATTTCGTGAAATTTGGTCAAAAAATGGGTTACGCGTTTTTGCGTTTGATTTAAAAAATTTCGTAAAATGGCTTCAAATTGTTATAACTTCATTATTTGAACAGATAATGACATAAGGTTTTCAGTTTTGACTTTTTCTTGAAATGACCTTTAAATTAGGGTCAAGGTCACAAATCAAGGTCATGACCTAATTTGTGATTTATGCAGTTTTAGGCAATTTTCTTGCAAATATTAAGAGAATTATGAAATCAAAACATTGTAAAAATGTTCAGCATGACAAAATTTAAAAAGATTCCAAGTTTCGTAACTATATGATAATCCATGTAGGAGTTGTTGCCCCTGAAATGTTATTTTTGGCTTATAAAAACTCAAATTGCTAATTTTCTTGAAAACTATTAACTTTTTGTATAGGCATGTATATTAGAATATTGTAGGTATTGCGACAATGATCATTTTGATATATGGTTTAAGGTCATATGTTCAAAGGTCAAGGTCACAGCTGTAAAAGAAGACAGAAATTGCCAAATATCTTGAAAAATATTAACTTTTTGTATAGGCATGTATATAAGAATATTGTAGGTTTTGATATGACGATCATTTTGATATATGGTTCAAGGTCATGTGTTCAAAGGTCAAGGTCACAGCTGCAAAAGAAGACTTAAATTGCTAATTATCTTGAAAACTGTTAACTTTTTGTATAGGCATGTACCGGTATATTAGAATATTGTAGGTATTGTGACAAAGATCATTTTGATATATGGTTTAAGGTCATATGTTCAAAGGTCAAGGTCACTGCTGCAAAATGAAGACTTAAATTGTTAATTATCTTAAAAGCTGTTAACTTTTTGTATAGGCATGTATATGAGAATATTGTAGGTATTGATATGACAATCATTTTGATATATGGTTCAAGGTCATATGTTCAAAGGTCAAGGTCACAGCTGCAGAAGATGACTTAAATTGCTAATTATCTTGAAAACTGTTAACTTTTTGTATAGGCATATATATTAGAATATTGTAGGTATTGATATGACGATCATTTTGATATATGGTTCAAGGTCATATGTTCAAAGGTCAAGGTCACAGCTGCAAAAGAAGACTTAAATTGCTAATTATCTTGAAAACTGTTAACTTTTTGCAAAGGCATATATATTAGAATATTGTAGGTATTGATATGACGATCATTCAAGGTCATGTGTTCAAAGGTCAAGGTCACTGCTGCAAAAGAAGACTTAAATTGCTAATTATCTTAAAAGCTGTTAACTTATTGTATAGGCATATATAGTAAAATATTGTAGGTATTGCAGCAACGATCATTTTGATATATGGTTCATGGTCATATGTTCAAAGGTCAAGGTCACAGCTGCAAAAGAAGACTTAAATTGCTAATTATCTTAAAAACTGTTAACTTTTTGCATAGGCATGTATATGAGAATATTGTAGGTATTGATATGACAATCATTTTGATATATGGTTAAAAGTCATGTGTTGAAAGGTCAAGGTCATTGCTGCAAAAGAAGACTTAAATTGCTAATTATCTTGAAAACTGTTACCTTTTTGCATAAGCATGTATATTAGAATATTGTAGGTATTGTGACAAAGATCATTTTGATATATGGTTTAAGGTCATATGTTCAAAGGTCAAGGTCACAGCTGCAAAAAAAGACTTAAATTGCTAATTATGTTTAAAGCTGTTAACTTTTTGTATAGGCATGTATATGAGAATATTGTAGGTATTGATATGACAATCATTTTGAAATATGGTTTAAGGACAAATGTTCAAAGGTCAAGGTCACTGCTGCAAAAGAAGCCATAAATTGCTAATTATCTTGAAAACTGTTAACTTTTTGTATAGGCATATCTATTAGAATATTGAAGGTATTGATATGACAATCATTTTGATATATGGTTCAAGGTCATATGTTCAAAGGTCAAGGTCACAGCTGCAAAAGAAGACTTAAATTGCTAATTATCTTGAAAACTGTTAAATTTTTGTATAGGCATATATATTAGAATATTGTAGGTATTGATATGACGATCATTCAAGGTCATGTGTTCAAAGGTCAAGGTCACTGCTGCAAAAGAAGACTTAAATTGCTAATTATCTTGAAAACTGTTAACATATTGTATAGGCATATATATTAAAATATTGTAGGTATTTCAGCAACGATCATTTTGATATATGGTTCATGGTCATATGTACAAAGGTCAAGGTCACAGCTGCAAAAGAAGACAAAAATTGCTTATTATCTTGAAAACTGTTAACTTTTTGCATGGGCATGTATATGAGAATATTGTAGGTATTGATATGACAATCATTTTGATATATGGTTCAAGGTCATATGTTCAAAGGTCAAGGTCACAGCTGCAAAAGAAGAATTAAATTGCTAATTATCTTGAAAACTGTAAACTTTTTGTATAGGCATATATATTAGAATATTGTAGATATTGATATGACAATCATTTTGATATATGGTTCAAGGTCATATGTTCAAAGGTCAAGGTCACAGCTGCAAAAGAAGACTTAAATTGCTAATTATCTTGAAAACTGTTAACTTTTTGTATAGGCATATATATTAGAATATTGTAGGTATTGATATGACGATCATTCAAGGTCATGTGTTCAAAGGTCAAGGTCACTGCTGCAAAAGAAGACTTAAATTGCTAATTATCTTGAAAACTGTTAACATATTGTATAGGCATATATATTAAAATATTGTAGGTATTTCAGCAACGATCATTTTGATATATGGTTCATGGTCATATGTACAAAGGTCAAGGTCACAGCTGCAAAAGAAGACAAAAATTGCTTATTATCTTGAAAACTGTTAACTTTTTGCATGGGCATGTATATGAGAATATTGTAGGTATTGATATGACAATCATTTTGATATATGGTTCAAGGTCATATGTTCAAAGGTCAAGGTCACAGCTGCAAAAGAAGAATTAAATTGCTAATTATCTTGAAAACTGTAAACTTTTTGTATAGGCATATATATTAGAATATTGTAGATATTGATATGACAATCATTTTGATATATGGTTCAAGGTGATATGTTCAAAGGTCAAGGTCACAGCTGTAAAAGAAAACAAAAATTGATAATTATCTTGAAAACTATTAACTTTTTGTATATGCATGTATATTAGAATATTGTAGGTATTGCGACAACGATCATTCTGATATATGGTTCAAGGTCATATGTTTAAAGGTCAAGGTCACAGCTGTAAAAGAAGACAGAAATTGCCAAATATCTTGAAAAATATTAACTTTTTGTATAGGCATGTATATAAGAATATTGCAGGTATTGATATGACAATCATTTAGATATATGGTTTAAGGTCAAATGTTCAAAGGTCAAGGTCACTGCTGCAAAAGAAGACTTAAATTGATAATTATCTTGAAAACTGTTAACTTTTTGTATAGGCATATATATTAGAATATTGTAGGTATTGATATGACGATCAATTTGATATTTGGTTCAAGGTCATATGTTCAAAGGTCAAGGTCACAGCTGCAAAAGAAGACTTAAATTGCTAATTATCTTGAAAACTGTTAACTTTTTGCATAGCCATGTTTATGAGAATATTGTAGGTATTGATATGACAATCATTTTGATATATGGTTAAAAGTCATGTGTTCAAAGGTGAAGGTCACAGTGCAAAAGAAGAATTAAATTGCTAATTATCTTGAAAACTGTTAACTTTTTGTATAGGCATATATATTAGAATATTGTAGATATTGATATGACGATCATTTTGATATATGGTTCAAGGTCATGTGTTCAAAGGTCAAGGTCACAGCTGCAAAAGAAGACTTAAATTGCTAATTATCTTGAAAACTGTTAACTTTTTGTATAGGCATGTACCGGTATATAAGAATATTGTAGGTATTGTGACAAAGATCATTTTGATATATGTTTAAGGTCATATGTTCAAAGGTCAAGTTCACAGCTGCAAAATGAAGACTTAAATTGCTAATTATCTTAAAAGCTGTTAACTTTTTGTATAGGCATGTATATGAGAATATTGTAGGTATTAATATGACAATCATTTTGATATATGGTTTAAGGTCAAATGTTCAAAGGTCAAGGTCACTGCTGCAAAAGAAGACTTAAATTGCTAATTATCTTGAAAACTGTTAACTTTTTGCATAGGCATGTATATGAGAATATTGTAGGTATTGATATGACAATCAGTTTGATATATGGTTCAAGGTCATATGTTCAAAGGTGAAGGTCACAGCTGCAGAAGATGACTTAAATTGCTAATTATCTTGAAAACTGTTAACTTTTTGTATAGGCATATATATAAGAATATTGTAGGTATTGATATGACGATCATTTTGATATATGGTTCAAGGTCATATGTTCAAAGGTCAAGGTCACAGCTGCAAAAGAAGCCTTAAATTGCTAATTATCTTGAAAACTGTTAACTCTTTGTATAGGCATATATATTAGAATATTGTAGGTATTGATATGACGATCATTCAAGGTCATGTGTTCAAAGGTCAAGGTCACTGCTGCAAAAGAAGACTTAAATTGCTAATTATCTTAAAAGCTGTTTACTTATTGTATAGGCATATATATTAAAATATTGTAGGTATTTCAGCAACGATCATTTTGATATATGGTTCAAGGTCATGTGTTCAAAGGTCAAGTTCACAGCTGCAAAATGAAGACTTAAATTGCTAATTATCTTAAAAGCTGTTAACTTTTTGTATAGGCATGTATATGAGAATATTGTAGGTATTAATATGACAATCATTTTGATATATGATTTAAGGTCAAATGTTCAAAGGTCAAGGTCACTGCTGCAAAAGAAGACTTAAATTGCTAATTATCTTGAAAACTGTTAACTTTTTGTATAGTCATGTATATGAGAATATTGTAGGTATTGATATGACAATCATTTTGATATATGGTTTAAGGTCATGTGTTCAAAGGTCAAGGTCACAACTGCAAAAGAAGACTTAAATTGCTAATTATCTTGAAAACTGTTAACTTTTTGTATAGGCATGTACCGGTATATTAGAATATTGTAGGTATTGTGACAAAGATCATTTTGATATATGGTTTAAGGTCATATGTTCAAAGGTCAAGGTCACTGCTGCAAAAGAAGACTTAAATTGCTAATTATCTTGAAAACTGTTAACTTTTTGCATAGGCATGTATATGAGAATATTGTAAGTATTGATATGACAATCATTTTGATATATGGTTCAAGGTCATATGTTCAAATGTCAAGGTCACAGCTGCAGAAGATGACTTAAATTGCTAATTATCTTGAAAACTGTTAACTTTTTGTATAGGCATATATATTAGAATATTGTAGGTATTGATATGACGATCATTTTGATATATGGTTCAAGGTCATATGTTCAAAGGTCAAAGTCACAGCTGCAAAAGAAGACTTAAATTGCTAATTATCTTGAAAACTTAACTTTTTATATAGAAATATATATTAGAATATTGTAGGTATTGATATGACGATCATTCAAGGTCATGTGTTCAAAGGTCAAGGTCACTGCTGCAAAAGATGACTTAAATTGCTAATTATCTTAAAAGCTGTTAACTTATTGTATAGGCATATATATTAAAATATTGTAGGTATTTCAGCAACGATCATTTTGATATATGGTTCATGGTCATATGTTCAAAGGTCAAGGTCACAGCTGCAAAAGAAGACTTAAATTGCTAATTATCTTGAAAACTGTTTACTTTTTGCATAGGCATGTATATGAGAATATTGTAGGTATTGATATGACAATCATTTTGATATATGGTTCAAGGTCATGTGTTCAAAGGTCAAGGTCACAGCTGCAAAAGAAGAATTAAATTGCTTATTATCTTGAAAACTATTAACTTTTTGTATAGGCATGTATATTAGAATATTGTAGGTATTGACATGGCGATCATATATGGTTCAAGGTCATATATGTTCAAGGTCAAGGACATAGTTGCATAAGTATACTGAAATTTGTGAATGATTTTGAAATTACAGTTACTTCATGCATATTATATAAGCTACTTATAAATGAAATGTGAGTGGATATATTTCTGATTAAGTTTTGTGGGAGTTCTTAACTTGAGAAAACTTGTAAAGTTTGTGTACCTAATATATTTTGCGCTTTGCAAACAATTTTGGACATATACTCAGGTGAGCGTTAAGGCCCATGTGCCTCTTGTTTAAACATTTCAGGTGATAATGGCATGGGATTTTCAGTTAATTGTAGGTTTTGACATGACGATCATTTTGATATATAGATCAAGGTCATGGGTTCAAAGGTCAAGGTCAAAGATGCACAACTATTACCTTTATAGTTGATTATCTGCAAAATTATTAACTTTTTGTATAGGCATACATCTTACAATATTGTAGGTAATGGGACAATGGACATTTTGATATACATGTATTAATAAAGGTCATGGGTTCAAAGGTCAAGGTCACAAATGCAGGCAAGTACTGAAATGGTTGATTATCTCAAAAACTATAAACTCCTTGTTTCATTTTAATATTCTCCTCCAAAACCACTGGGCCAAATTTAATGAAGCTTGGTAACCATCATGCCTGGGTGAAGCCCTTTCAGATTTGCACAAATGAAGGAGTTATGTCCCCTTGGGGCCCCACAAAAAAAAAAAGGGGGGGGGGGAAGAGTGGAAAACTTTGAAAATCTTCTCCTCTGAATCTACAAGGGATATACCTTAGTTATTTCATTAATAACATCCTAAGGTCATCTATTTTCAGATTGCACAAATGGTAGCATTGGGGCTCAAAATGGGGAAATCATAAGGCACTGAGTTGGAAAATTGCTAAAAATTATATATTTGTCACTATATCTTGAAAACTATTAACTTTTTGTATAGGCATGTATATTAGAATGTTGTAGATATTGACATGAGAATCATTTTGATATATGGTTCAGGGTCATATGTTGAAAGTTCAAGGTCACAGCTGCAGAAGAAGACTTTAATTGCTAATTATCTTGAAAACTATCAAGTTTTTGTATAGGCATGTATATTAGAATATTGTAGGTATTGATATGACGATCATTTTGATGTATGGTACAAGGTCATATGTTCAAAGGTCAAGTTCACAGCTGCAGAAGATGACTTAAATTGCTAATTATCTTGAAAACTATTAAGTTTTTGTATAGGCATGTATATAGAATATTGTAGGTATTATGACAACGATCATTTTGATATATGGTTCAAGGTTATATGTTGAAAGGTCAAGGTCATATCAACATAGGAATACTTAAATTATTAATATTCTTGAAAGCTATTAATGTCATCCTAGGCATGTATATTAGAATATTGTAGGTATTGACATGATGATCATTTTGATATATGAGTCAAGGTCATATGTTGAAAGGTCAAGGTCACAGCTGCAAAAGAAGACTTAAATTGCTAATTATCTTGAAAATATTAACTTTTTGTATAGACATGTATATTAGAATATTGTAGGTATTGCGAGAAAGATAATTTTGATGTATGGTACAAGGTCATATGTTGAAAGGTCAAGGTCACAGCTGCAAAAGAAGACTTAAATTGCTAATTATCTTGAAAATATTAACTTTTTGTATAGACATGTATATTAGAATATTGTAGGTATTGCGACAAAGATAATTTTGATGTATGGTACAAGGTCATATGTTGAAAGGTCAAGGTCACAGCTGCAAAAGAAGACTTAAATTGCTAATTATCTTGAAAACTATTAAGTTTTTGTATAGGCATGTATTTTAGAACATTGTAGGTATTATGACAACGATCATTTTGATATATGGTTCAAGGTTATATGTTCAAAGGTCAAGGTCATATCAGCATAGGAATACTTAAATTATTAATTATCTTGAAAGCTATTAATGTCATCCTAGGCATGTATATTAGAATATTATAGGTATTGACATGACAATCATATATGGTTCAAGGTCATATATGTTGAAAGGTCAAGGACATAGCTGCATTAGTATACTGAAATTGATTAATGATTTCGAAATTATTCATTGCACTACAGTTACTTCATGCATATTATATAAGCTACTTATGAATGAAATGTGAGTGGATATATTTCTGATAAAGTTTTTTGGGAGTTCTTAACTTGAAACTACGTTTCTGTACGTAATATATTGTCTACTGCACTTTGCAAACAATATTGGACAAATCTCCAGGTGAGTGTTAAGGCCCATGGGCCTCTTGTTTCTTGAAAATGACCTTTAAAATATGGCCAAGGTCACAAATCAAATAATTTGTGATCTATGCAGTTTTAGGCAGTTTTTTTGCAAATATTAAGAAATATATGAATTCAAAATATTGTAGAAATGTTCAGCATGACAAAATATAACAAGGTACCAAGTTTTATAACTAAATGATAATCCATGTAGGAGTTGTTGCCCCTGAAATGTTATTTTTGGCTAAAAAATTCAAAATTGTGCATTAGCTTGAAAACTATTAACATTTTGTATAGGCATGTATATGTAGGAATATTGTAGGTATTAATATGACGATCATTTTGATATATGGTTCAAGGTCATATGTACAAAGGTCAAGATCATAGCTGTAGAAAAAGACTTAAATTGTGAATTATCTTGAAAACTGTAAACATTTGTACAGTCAACCCTCTTTATAACGACCAAGTTCGTTCCCAGGTGATTTTTTCGTTATAAAGAAATTTCGTTATAGAGAATACAGAGTAGTCTCCCCTTGACAGATCAAGATTTTAGTTTCACAATGATTATTAAATAATATAGTTCTCTACTTAGCCCATGATTTTTTGACTTGTTTTAACAAATGTACTTAAAAGTTAATTTTATATTAAACTGGAATATTAATTTTTTTTTATACTTTTAAGTCAAATTTGCATAGTTAATTAATTGAGAAATAATTTTGAGACAAAACTAAATCCTTTATTTAACTCCAATAATTTTGACTGGGACCTTAAACACACTACATTTGAAAATTCTTGACTGGCCTGTTAAGCCTTCTATAAATGAAATATTTTTAATGTGTTGATTTCAGAATCTCAACATAAGTGAAATATTCTTGACTGGAATATTATTATAAGACCACATTTCATCAAGCTTACCATGTATTATTAAGACATAACAGTTACATTTAAACTCAGGTGAGCAAATTAGGACCATCTTTGGCCTCTTGTTTATTTTTATAGCATCAATGGTTTCTTATATTCATGAAATGATTTGCTGACTGCCGATCTTCTAGACCTTTTAAAAAAATCAAAACTGTTTAGATTTTGATTATTCAATTCTTAATAATCTTCTTGACACTTTATTAAATGCCAAGCTATGTAATTGGTCTTGAATCACTTAGCGACACAGGTGTGTGACGATGTTAATTGACCGATTCACAGGTAATCATCTTGTACACTTCAGCACGCTTTTTAGCTTAACTGGCTATAGCCAGCTGAGCTTATGCCATGGATTTTCCATGCGTCTGTGAGTCCATGCATCCGTGCATGCGTGCATAAACTTTATTCTTCTCCTCTGAAACCACTGGGCCAATTGGGACCAAATTTGGTGTGGACGATCCTTAGGTGGGGAAGACTAAAGTTTGTACCAGGCGACCCCGCCTGACATCCAAGATGGCTGCAGGTACTATAAATAGAAAAAAAACACAAAAATGGCCATTGTGGATCCATTTTTCCCCCAATTTAGCTTAAATTTGAAATGTAGAAAGTATATCATGGGGAATTCAACATATGTAACAGGTTTTTGTGAGAAATTTTTTATTGACCCAATTTTCAAGAATTATGCAAATTAGGTGTAATATTTAACGGGTTTTTGTGAGAAATTTTTTATTGACCCAATTTTCAAGAATTATGCAAATTAGGTGTAATATTTAGCGAAATCTTTGAAAATCTTCTGTTCTGAAACCACTGGGCCAATTGGAATGAAATTTTGTGTGGTTGATCCCTACTTCGGCCTGACTAAAGTTTGTACCAGACAACCCCGCTCAACATCCAAGATGGCCACTGTTACTATAAATAGAAAATACACAAAAATGGCCATTGTTGATCCATTTTTCCACTGATTTAGCTCAAATTCAAAATGTAGAAAGTATATTGTGGGGGATTCAACATATGTAACAGGTTTTTGTGAGAAATTTTTCATTGACCCAATTTTCAAGAATTATGCAAATTAGGTGTAATATTTAGTGAAATCTTTGAAAATCTTCTCTGAAAACACTGGGCCAATTGGAATGAAATTTTGTGTGGAAGGTCCCTACGTCTGCCTGACTAAAGTTTGTACCAGGCAACTCCGCCTGACATCCAAGATGGCCGCCATTATTGAAATAAAAAAAAAAAAAAAATGGCCATTATGGATCCTTTTTTCCACCGAATGAGGTCAAATTTTAAATATAGAAAGTATACTGTATGGGATTCAAAAAATATAATGGGTCTTTTCTGAAAATTTTTATTGACCCAATTTTCAAGAAATATGCAAATTAGGGGTAATTTTTAGTAAAAATCTTCTCCTCTTAAAACCACTGGGGGAATTGGAACCAATTTTCATGTGGAAGGTTTCTACATCAGCTTGAAAAAAGTTTGTACCAGTCCAAGATGCCCATTGTCATTAGATATAAAAAAAAAAATAGCTATTGTTGATCCATTTTAAACTCAACTGGCTAAACCCAGCTGAGTTTGTGGCATGGTGAAAGTTTGTCAGTTAACTTGCTGCTTGGTCGTGGTTTTCTCCGATACTCCAGTGTCCTCCACCATTTCCAAAACTGACAGTCTTCGTATAAGAGAATATTCTTGAGTTGAACATTAAACAGCATTACAAACAAAAACAAACATTGTCTTACATATTATGCAGCCAGTTGAGCATCACTTGTTCACAGTTGAATGAACTTGGTCGGTAAATTTGTCATTGAAGTGGTGTCGTTGTAACAAAATGTTTTTATAGGTAAATTGTACCATTGTACCCAAAATTACCTGTCAATGTAAGAAGGTGTAAATTCTGTTGTAAGGAGGGGAAAAAGCACTATGTACGTTCGTTCCCTCAAAATTTTTGTTGGTAGTTGTAAATGTCGTTGTAACGACGGTCGTTCTAAAGAGGGTTCTCTGTATAGGCATATATATATAAGAATATTGTAAGTATTGATATGACAGTCATTTTAGTATATAGTTCAAGGTCATATGGTCAAAGGTCAAGGTCATAGCTTCATAAGTGAAATTGCGAATTATCTTGAAAGCCATTAACTTTTTGTATACGCATATATATTAGAATATTGTAGGTATTGATATTACAACCATTTTGATATAAGGTTTTAGTTCATATGTTCAAAGGTCAAAATCATGGCTGCATAACTGTATGGTCAATGATTTGGAAATAATTCATTGTACTATAGTTAAATCATGCATATGAGCTATTTATAAATGAAATGTGACTAGTTATTTTTGATTAATTATTTCGGGATTACCAAACTTGAGGATTTTATAAAGTTTTTGTAATTAAGTTCTTTGCAAGTTTTTGGACATTTCCTCAGATGAGCGTTAAGGCCCATGGGCCTCTTGTTGCATTATGTAGGCACCACCAAAACTAAATCCAGCAAAAATAAAATACATCTTTTTTGACAACAAATTTTATTCTGCAAAATGTCCAGCTGTATGATATATACACAATTTTAAGTAACATAGTTACAAAGTTATATTCATACAGACAGCGAGTAAAGCCTTAAAGGCTTTAATTTTTTCAGTCTATCTGGAAACTTCAAAGTACTAATATATTTTTAAATTATAGTATATAGCATTGTATTTATACTTACAGGTGTTATAGCTTGTTTATGGTTTGTGGCATGGATGCTTCTTGTTCATGACAGTCCTGATGAGCACCCAAGTATATCTCAAGAAGAAAAACATTACATAGAAAGTTCTATAGGTGTGAGACAGGTATATTGATTATTATCATTGAATGTTCAAAATTTTTCAGAAAGAAATGTCAGACATAAAGTAAAATATTTTTACAGATCAAACACAATATAGAGAGTTCTAAAGATGTCACTCAGATGGATATGCATTACACTGAAAATGTAAAAAAGATGTTACATATATGATAGTTGAATGATTGTTGTGCTGTAATTACTTTAGACATTGAGAAGTTTTAATTAAGAGCTCCCTGGTTATCCCTGGCTCCAACGAAGTTGGTGGGGGATATAGAAATGGGTTCCATCCGTTCATCTGTTTGTCCGTTAGTCAGTCACAAGTACAATGTTAAGTTTTTCCTTTAAAGTTTTCAAACAGTTAAAATTCTTCAGAATTTTTCATTCTAATTTAAAGAAATTATTATCCTAATTTATTTTTAAACATGTGTATATGTTTTTACATAATTTATTGACCAGAAAACTCATCTAGAACACAATCATGTTAACCTTTTGCGTTAATGTTTGCTACATGTTTTTAGCTCACCTGACCGAAAGGTCATGTGAGCTTATGGCATGGCGCGGCGTGTGTATGTGCGTGCGTGTGTGCATCGTTAACACACATTTTCGACTTCTCATCCAAAACTGCTGCAAAGATTTCACTGATACTTGGTCAGAAGCATATATGGGCCGGTGCAATGCAGATTTGTTCATGGCATTGCCATTGCTATCAAAAGTAGGTCACTGTGACTTAAGGGTGCAAAAATCTTTAAAAATCTTCTTCTCTGAAACTGATGATGGGAGAAAAAATCTGATGTGATATTTGGCTTCTCTAGGGTCTTAAGCCTATAGTTTGTTCATTTTGTGAAATTCAGACGAAAAATGGGTTACGCATTTTTGCATTTAATTTTAAAATTTTTCATAAAATGGCTTCAAATTGTTATAACTTGACTATTTGAACCGATATTGACATGGGGTTTTCAGTTTTGACTTTTTCTTGAAATGACCTTCGAAATGGGGTCAAGTCAAAGTACAAGGTCATCCCCTAGTTTGTAATTTGGCCGTTTTAGGCTATTTTCTCCAAAATTTTAAAGATATATAATATGTAAAACATTGTTACAATGTTCAGCATGACAAAATTTAAAAAGATACTAAGTTTGGTAACTATATGATAATGCATGTAGGAGTTGTTGCCCTGAAATGTTATTTTTTGCTCATAAAAACTAAAATTGTGCATTAGCTTGAAAACTATTAACTTTTTGTATAGGCATATATATTAGAATATTGTAGGTATTGAAATGATCATTTTGATATATGGCTCAAGGTCATACCTTCATAGGTGCATTAAAAGACTGAAATTGTTTATTATCTTGGAAACTATTAACTTTTTGTATAGGCATGTATATTAGAATATTGTATGTATTTTTGCAAATGATTTTGGCCATATCCTCAGGTGAGCGTTAAGGCCCATGGGCCTCTTGTTATATTATGATTTTAGAATAGCAAGTTAATTATAATAAATTTATACCAAAAAGAAATAGTGCTATTACTTCCAAAGTGTTAACATATTTCTCTGCAACATTTTAATACCTGCAACTTTAGTATTTCTTAGTAAAAATGCATATTTTATATGAAAAATGTACATTTTGAGAAAATTAACTTGTTTATTTATTTTATAGGATTTTCTGTAGAAACTCTAGATATCATGTTATTATTAGAAGACGTTTAACATATATACATGGTTTTTTAAGTGGTTCAGTATTTTGGGATAAATATGTCAATTTTAAAATGAAAATGCTGATTTTGAGAAAATTCTTTTTTGTGGCTCTTACCAATTTACTGTTATCTTTGATGGAGTTCTTTATATTGGATGGGTATTTTGGTGTAGGATTTTATTTTTCTGAAAAAATATACATTTAATATTTTCATTTGCCTTGTGAAATTCCCATAGCTGCAAGCTTGAGAGCCGTTGTAATTACTACTGACAATGAATGCCGAAAAATTTTGTCACTCCGTGTATGAATACATATAAAATGCAATACACAATCCGGAACTACATTATCGTAGGTAAACAAACAGGACTGTCATGTCACATTTGTTTACATTCGAGACGAGACTGAAAAACACATTTACGAGATATTACAAAGTAAAATCAAAGAAATTAATAAAATAATATTTTAATAGCATATATAGGCACCTGGCTGATATTCGTCGTAATATTGACATTGTGAGAGACAGAGTGGTGTTTTTGATGGCCTGTTGAAAGAACAGACAACAACAGATCAGTCAAAACCATCAAACCACAAACATTTTTTGAACAATCGGATCTTTAAAAAAGTCTTCCTACCTTGACAAAGCTGCTATATACCCTGTTATTTTGAGACAGTGTGTAATGGTACAACTTGTCAATCAATTCTGTGTCACGCGGGATGTAAATTTCAAATGGAATTAGATTCACGCATGTTTGCCACATCCAGTGAAAATTGTCCGTATCACATGCTGTGTTTGTTGATCGGAAAAACTGAAAAATCATTTACATGCTTTTAATCAATTTACAAGGAATACAATAGGAACTCCAAGTACTACACAGCTCCTTGCTAACCTTAAAACGATAATTTTCTAAACTTTGAGAGATATTTGCACCACACCAGGCGTAAAGAATAAGTATACTTCTCACTGCTTTGCTGTCTACATTTGAATGATACCGAGTATGAAGCTCGGCGCATTATGTAAGAGTGAATCTCAACCTAACAATGTCGACATTCTAGAAAAAATCTCTCGGTAAATCCCTGTCCACTCACATATCACAGATTAGAAACCCACATGCTTGGCCATTAAAAATTATCCTCAGCTACAGTACCCCCCTTCCCGTTTCAGATTCACAAATTTCTACTCCGAGATTTAGCCAGCAATCTTTTACTCCAAACTTCTTTGCAAATTGAAATGGGGCTACACAGGTGCACCTGATTTTCGACTGAAATATAGTCCACGAATAACAACACATTTATCGTTGATATTCAATTTTTATACATATTATTTATATCCAATATTCTAAAAAAATTCATTATGTTAATGAAAAATCGAGAAAATACCATCAAAATGCCTGATAACACTATAATTTTTCAAACCAAAACTCCCTGTTGTTACCCCACATTAAAAATATTGCGGATTAATAATGTCGTTCTCGGTCTTAAATTCAGCTGTTGCGTCTACTGGACTCCCCCGATGTGCATGTGTTATAGATGGGAATTTTTTTCTTAAGATAAATGAAGAATTTTTTTAAAAAATATTTAACGAAAATATAACAATTGAACTGTTTTAAAATGGTATTCATTGTCAGTATGAAGGCAACAACTTTGCAAGCAAACTTGTCATAACGCGCTAACGTGCGTTATTCCGTTTGCTTGCAAAGTTGTTTCCTTCATACTGACAATGAATACCATTTTAAAACAGTTCAATTGTTAATTATTTATTATACAAATATTTAAAAAAAGGGATGATGATTATAATGCTACTGCTGCTGATGACAATGACGTATGCTGCTGATGATGTTGAATTTATGCTAGGGATGATGTTGAATTTTCTTAATGATGATGATGATGGTGTTGATGATGCTGATGCTGATGCTGATGATATAATTACAAACTGCGCATGATGTCTGATTTTATTGTGTTTTGATTGGTTGATGTATTCTGTATGACGTCATTTTTTATTTATTTATTTTCATATAACTTTGCACTTTTGTCGAAATACTGTTATTAAAAGACCAATGTTTACAATGGCGACATACAAACAGCAGAGTAGGTCAACACTCATGGCATTTTAAATAAGACTTGAAATGATTAAACAACTAAAGAACTGAAAAAATATTATCCATATTTCACAATAATATGTGAAAATTAGTTAATAATATGCAACTAGTAAAATTAAATGGATGACCTTAAATTAGCTGAAAAACAAAATCCGTCTGTAACTTACTGCTGGCTAGCATAGCTGCTTACAGCGAAACAAATTCGACAATTTTTTATTAGATGTGATGCAATTCCTCAAAGCAATAGATGTGCCATCCGATGATGCCATTGTACGGTGTGAAATCCCAACTGTTTACTTGCAAGCATGTAAGTTTTCGGCAAACTTTTTTAGTAACTGACACGAGGTATCAAGTCATTTCAGCACCATGTCAATTCAGCACCAGTGTAAACAGTCATTTCGGCACCAATTTAAAGTCAATTAGGCACCGACTACAATTATATTCGACACCAAAAAAAAAAAAAAAAAATTAAATTAAGAAATTCGGCACCAGTAAAAAATATATATGATTTGTTTCAAAAAATTATTTTAGGTTTTCGTGTCTGGTTTGTGTATAGATTTAATATTTGTTTTTGTTAATTTAGTACCTGGTAAGTTTAATTACAAGATGTTAATTTTACATTTATCCTACATATTATGTCACAGATCGCTAGACTATGTATAATCATCATATAACCTCCTTTGAAGTCGGGTACCAAAGGCAGCAGAAAGCAAGTGATATGGGTCTGAAAGGACCTTATTTTGTTGGTACAGGTATTACAAAGTTTGATAAGAATTTCATTTGAAGTGTGCGGAGCAGGGCTTGTGGAATATAGAAATACAACATAAGCTAAATATGATGATGTTGATGATAATCCATATTATTGTTTTTAGTTGTTAACCAGGTTTTTGTAGAAACCTAGTTCTTAGATTACCGAATGTCGGCGGGCGAGGGTCGGGCGTGCGGACGGGTGTAAAAAAATGGTTTCCGGATGATAACTTAAAAAGTAAATAACATTTTTGAAAGAAACTTGGCACATACATGTATTGTGATAAGATCTTGGTTGGGATTGCTTTTGGGATAAATACATCAAAGGTCAAGGTCACAGTTGCTTGGTCATTTTACAAAATAAGCAACCTCTAGCTATATCTTGGCCATATGTAAAGATAATGACATGGGGTTTTCAGTTTTCATATTTTCTAGCAATGCTGATGAAAATAAAGCCAAAATCAAAGGTCAAGGTCATGACCTATTTCACAAAATAAGCAACCTCTAGCTATATCTTGGCCATATGTAAAGATAATGACATGGGGTTTTCAGTTTTCATATTTTCTAGCAATGCTGATGAAAATTAAGCCAAAATCAAAGGTCAAGGTCATGACCTACATTTTGACCTTTGTGTTTTCTGCACTAAGATGGCTATTGTTGCATGAAATTTACAATTTTTGGCATGAAATTGGCTATTTTTGATGATATTTAGACATAGAATTCACTATTTATGAAATTTTAGTTTTGTAAAATGATTATGGTGGCAAAATATTTTGATGTTGACTATTTTTGCATTAAATTGGATATTTCTGAATATATTTAGGTGCAGATGCCACTATGGATCTTTTCTTAAATGAAATTATATTGAAATGAAAACATAACATTCAGTTTTCTAAAAAATTTGTCATAATTGCAATCTTTAAAATGTTCTCATGTATGATGCTTTTATATATATATATATATATATATATATATATATATTTACTACCAACCAAGTGATGTGAGACACATGATCACCCATAATTATTGTTAACTAGGTACCATTTCTCTCTGAAACCCCCTTCTCCGAAATACGAAAACCTGGTTTTCACGGAGTTTCCATGACTCTTTTTAGTTATGATCTTCTGTGGTCTTAGCTAGTTTTTCGAATGACCTATTGTCGGTACCGAAATGACTTGGTGCCGAATAAACCGGCATGTTGACGTACATGTACATGTACAAATACATGTCACGTACATGTATTTTGCAACAGTGACAGTGAAAATTTACACACTTTTTTTAAAAAATGCAAAACAACATTTAAAATTCCTAATAAAAAATCAAACCTTGTTTAATCAGTGTCTTTTTATTATTAAACAAAAATTGTTTGTTGACCTACTTTGTGTTATGTCGTAGGTAACAGATGTTACCTCATTTGGCAGCCATCCAAGTGTGTCACAGCCAACATAATCAATGTCACATTGTATCAATGCGCCACTGTACACAAAAAAGTTGGATGTTTTCGATAATGATATCGGACATTTTAATAGAGACAACGTTTGTAATTGTAAGGATTGGTTTTTACGGGAAGCGGTTTTATACTAAATTTGTTATCTGTCACCGTCAGGTTATACTTCAATAACTTTGCAAAAATTGAAAACCAACCCTTAAGAAAACTTGCTCTTGATGATTTTCATACAGTGGATATATAATAGTAATTATTACATTGTCACATATATATATATTTTTTCATTAATAGCATATTACATGTGGAATTTTTCAACCAACAACTTGTCTTTTTGATGATGATGATGATGATGATGATGATGATGATGAACAAATTTTCTCTTTCATTATTTCCTGTTTTTCAAAATGATGTTATATATTTTAACATATGCATTTAAACCTAAATAGCTTATAATCACTTCTGTTTTTAATGAATACAACATCAACAACAACAATATAAACAACAAAAAATGAAAAAAAAAAAACATGAGAAAAAGAATCAGGTTCTATTCATGTGTTACTGATGAAAAATGTTTACTGCTTATGGATATTGTTGATATTTTGATTAAAATACATGAATATGAAATGTCTTTTAAAAACATCATAGTTTCCCAGTCATTGTTAAGATAACAAAAGACTCGGTAAGTTTAACATGATATTGAATAGAAGTTGTAATTACTGAAACTATTGGTCGAAAATAGAAAGTTAGTAGAGCGGGAGATCTGAATGACAATGTCTTCTTGTTGTTTATGCCATCACTACTTTAGACAATAAGCTTTTTAGCTCACCTGAGCTGTTAGCTCAAATGAGCTATTGCCATTTTTCACTGTCTGTCATCAGTCATGTGTTGTGTGTTGTGTATTTACTTTTAACGTTTTAATCTTCTCTAAAACTAACGCATTAAATTTGATGAAACTTAGTTGTAATCATGCCTTGGTTAGGCTGTTCACATTTGCACAAATGAAGAAGTTAACTCCCCATGGGGCCCAATAATTGGGGAAATAGTGAAAAAAAATCTTCTTCTCTGAATGTACAAGAGATATACTTTAGTTATTTCATTTATAATATTCTAAGGGCACCTAGTTTCAAATGGTAGCCATTGGGCTCAAACTGGGAAAATGGCAAGACAGTTAGTGGGGAAATTGCTAAAAATTATACATTTGTCAATATATTATGAAAACTATAAACTTTATGTATAGGCATGTATATGTACATAGAAATATTGAAGGTATTAAAATGGTGAACATTTTGGTATATTGTTCAAGGTCATACATTCAGAGGTCAAGGTCATAGTTGCATAAGAAGACTAAAATTGTTAGTTATCAAGAAAACTATGAACTTTTTGTATAGACATATATATTAGAATATTGTAGATGACTATTATATGATGACTTTTTGATATATGATTCAAGGTCATAGGTTTAAAGTTCAAGGTCATAGTTGCGTAAGAAGATTGAGATTTTTAATTATTTTGAAAACTATTAACTTTTTGTATAGACATGTATATAAAAATATTGTAGGTATTGATATGATGATCATTTGGATAAATGGTTCAAGGTCATAGGTTCTTAGGTCAAGGTCATAGCTACAAAAATATACTAAAATGGTTAAGGAACTTGATGTTATTCATTGTACTATAGTAACTACATGCAATATAGCTACTTATAAATGAAATGCGACTAAATATTTCTGATTAAGTATTGTGGAAGTTCTTTCTGTAATCAATAAATTGACTGTTACACTTTGCAAACAATTTTAGACATTATCCTCAAGTGAGGGTTAAGGCTCACAGGCCTCTTTTTGTTTATTTCATCATGTGTTAAAACATTCACACAATCTTAATTCAGAGATCCATGTTTTTTAATGCCACCATGACTTACATAATTATGACAGTTCTAATTCAGAGATCCATGTTTTTTAATGCCACCATGACTTACATAATTATGACAGTTCTAATTCAGAGATCCATGTTTTTTAATGCCACCATGACTTACATAATTATGACAGTTCTAATTCAGAGATCCATGTTTTTTAATGCCACCACGACTTACATAATTATGACAGTTCTAATTCAGAGATCCATGTTTTTTATGCCACCACGACTTACATAATTATGACAGTTCTAATTCAGAGATCCATGTTTTTTAATGCCACCATGACTAACATAATTATGACAGTTCTAATTCAGAGATCCATGTTTTTAATGCCACCATGACTTACATAATTATGACAGTTCTAATTCAGAGATCCATGTTTTTTAATGCCACCATGACTTACATAATTCAGACAGTTCTAATTCAGAGATCCATGTTTTTTAATGCCACCATGACTTACATAATTATGACAGTTCTAATTCAGAGATCCATGTTTTTTAATGCCACCATGACTAACATAATTCAGACAGTTCTAATTCAGAGATCCATGTTTTTTAATGCCACCATGACTTACATAATTATGACAGTTCTAATTCAGAGGTCCATGTTTTTTAATGCCACCATGACTTACATAATTATGACAGTTCTAATTCAGGGATCCATGTTTTTTATGCCACCATGACTTACATAATTATGACAGTTCTAATTCAGAGATCCATGTTTTTTAATGCCACCATGACTTACATAATTATGACAGTTCTAATTCAGAGATCCATGTTTTTTATGCCACCATGACTTACATAATTATGACAGTTCTAATTCAGAGATCCATGTTTTTTTTAATGCCACCATGACTTAAATAATTCAGACAGTTCTAATTCAGAGATCCATTTTTTTTTAATGCCACCATGACTTAAATAATTCAGACAGTTCTAATTCAGAGATCCATGTTTTTTAATGCCACCATGACTTAAATAATTTAGACAGTTCTAATTCAGAGATCCATGTTTTTTAATGCCACTATGACTTAAATAATTCAGACAGTTCTAATTCAGAGATCCATGTTTTTTAATGCCACCATGACTTACATAATTATGACAGTTCTAATTCAGAGATCCATGTTTTTTAATGCCACCACGACTTACATAATTATGACAGTTCTAATTCAGAGATCCATGTTTTTTAATGCCACCATGACTTACATAATTATGACAGTTCTAATTCAGAGATCCATGTTGCTTGTACCACAGTGACTTAAATAATTCAGACAGTTCTAATTCAGAGATCCATGTTTTTTAATGCCACCACGACTTACATAATTATGACAGTTCTAATTCAGAGATCCATGTTTTTTAATGCCACCATGACTTACATAATTATGACAGTTCTAATTCAGAGATCCATGTTTTTTAATGCCACCATGACTTACATAATTATGACAGTTCTAATTCAGAGATCCATGTTTTTTAATGCCACCATGACTTACATAATTATGACAGTTCTAATTCAGAGATCCATGTTGCTTGTACCACAGTGACTTAAATAATTATGACAGTTCTAATTCAGAGATCCATGTTGCTTGTACCACAGTGACTTAAATAATTCTGACAGTTCTAATTCAGAGATCCATGTTGCTTGTACCACAGTGACTTAAATAATTCAGACAGTTCTAATTCAGAGATCCATGTTGCTTGTACCACAGTGACTTAAATAATTCTGACAGTTCTAATTCAGAGATCCATGTTGCTTGTACCACAGTGACTTAAATAATTCAGACAGTTCTAATTCAGAGATCCATGTTGCTTGTACCACAGTGACTTAAATAATTCTGACAGTTCTAATTCAGAGATCCATGTTGCTTGTACCACAGTGACTTAAATAATTCTGACAGTTCTAATTCAGAGATCCATGTTTTTTAATGCCACCACGACTTACATAATTATGACAGTTCTAATTCAGAGATCCATGTTTTTTAATGCCACCACGACTTAAATAATTCTGACAGTTCTAATTCAGAGATCCATGTTTTTTAATGCCACCACGACTTACATAATTATGACAGTTCTAATTCAGAGATCCATGTTTTTTAATGCCACCACGACTTACATAATTATGACAGTTCTAATTCAGAGATCCATGTTGCTTGTACCACAGTGACTTAAATAATTCTGACAGTTCTAATTCAGAGATCCATGTTGCTTGTACCACAGTGACTTAAATAATTCTGACAGTTCTAATTCAGAGATCCATGTTTTTTAATGCCACCACGACTTACATAATTATGACAGTTCTAATTCAGAGATCCATGTTTTTTAATGCCACCATGACTTACATAATTATGACAGTTCTAATTCAGAGATCCATGTTGCTTGTACCACAGTGACTTAAATAATTCAGACAGTTCTAATTCAGAGATCCATGTTTTTTAATGCCACCACGACTTACATAATTATGACAGTTCTAATTCAGAGATCCATGTTTTTTAATGCCACCATGACTTACATAATTATGACAGTTCTAATTCAGAGATCCATGTTTTTTAATGCCACCATGACTTACATAATTATGACAGTTCTAATTCAGAGATCCATGTTTTTTAATGCCACCATGACTTACATAATTATGACAGTTCTAATTCAGAGATCCATGTTGCTTGTACCACAGTGACTTAAATAATTCTGACAGTTCTAATTCAGAGATCCATGTTGCTTGTACCACAGTGACTTAAATAATTCTGACAGTTCTAATTCAGAGATCCATGTTGCTTGTACCACAGTGACTTAAATAATTCTGACAGTTCTAATTCAGAGATCCATGTTGCTTGTACCACAGTGACTTAAATAATTCTGACAGTTCTAATTCAGAGATCCATGTTGCTTGTACCACAGTGACTTAAATAATTCTGACAGTTCTAATTCAGAGATCCATGTTTTTTAATGCCACCACGACTTACATAATTATGACAGTTCTAATTCAGAGATCCATGTTTTTTAATGCCACCACGACTTAAATAATTCTGACAGTTCTAATTCAGAGATCCATGTTTTTTAATGCCACCACGACTTACATAATTATGACAGTTCTAATTCAGAGATCCATGTTTTTTAATGCCACCACGACTTACATAATTATGACAGTTCTAATTCAGAGATCCATGTTTTTTAATGCCACCACGACTTACATAATTATGACAGTTCTAATTCAGAGATCCATGTTGCTTGTACCACAGTGACTTAAATAATTCTGACAGTTCTAATTCAGAGATCCATGTTTTTTAATGCCACCACGACTTACATAATTATGACAGTTCTAATTCAGAGATCCATGTTTTTTAATGCCACCACGACTTACATAATTATGACAGTTCTAATTCAGAGATCCATGTTGCTTGTACCACAGTGACTTAAATAATTATGACAGTTCTAATTCAGAGATCCATGTTGCTTGTACCACAGTGACTTAAATAATTATGACAGTTCTAATTCAGAGATCCATGTTTTTTATGCCACTATGACTTAAATAATTCAGACAGTTCTAATTCAGAGATAGATGATTATTGATACCATCATGACTGTAAGCTAAATTTAAAAAAACAAAATAATTAATAATGCCACTATGGACAATTATCAGGCAAAGTCTAAAACCAGAGCTACAGTGATTTTTAATGCCACAATGAGATTAAACAATGATGATATCAGCATTAAGAACTGTAGTTGTTATCCATGTCATTAATAGTATTAGATGATGATGATGGTGGTGGTGGTGGTAGTGATGTGAAAATATAAGTAATACTATTGACAACTGGACAGACCTATTCCAGAGTCACACTTATTGTTTATGTTTTTATGATTTAAGTACATGTGATTATTTAGATTTGTAACTGCAGTAGTTGTAAATGTCAGCATGACTTAATATTTAGAGAAAAAGAAATATTTAGAGAGTCTTATTCCAAGTTGTGCTAACCTTTAGCTCACCTGGCAAGGCCAGGGTGAGTTTATGACATGGTAAAGCATGTGTGTGTGCATGTGTTGGTGCAGTGCATTGCATCCGTGCATGTGAGCAGACATGTACAACTGTGTGTCTGTGCATTTGTAAACTTTAATCTTTGCCTCTGAAACTAATTAGCCAAATTTAATAAAACTTGGTGTGGAAGTTCCTAGTCTTTATAGATCAAAAGTGGTATCCAACATGTCGGTCTCAAATCCAAGATGGCTGCCATTAATATATATAGCAAAAACCTATAAATAGCCATTAAAGGGTTCATTTATGTACCGATTTTGTTGAAATTTAGAACATAGAAAATAGATGACACGGAATAAAACATTTGGTTTTCTGTACAACTTTTGCTTGCACAATAATTACTTAATATGCACATAGGGTTTATTTTTAGCCCCAGTCTTTAAAAATATTCTTCTCTGAAAGTACATGTCCAATTGAAAGGAAATCTACTGAGAAAGGTCCTTAGTTGGTAAAATTAAAAAATTTATATCTGACATGTCCATTGATTGTCATCACAATAAATACCAAAAACCTATAATGGCCATTACAGGTTCACTTTTATCTCAATTTTGTTAAAATTTAAAACTTATAAAATAGATGTTGTTGGTTACAATATATATAACAGGCTTTTATGTACAATTTTTCGTTTTGGCAAAAATTACCTAATACTGTAGATCACTTTTATTTTGCGAGGAATATTTCCAGCACACACAGATATTTCGATGTTTTGAATTTTACTTATACTGAATGGATACCCCTCTTGTTTCAAGAACACTCCAGTTTACTTTATGCATGACATTTTGAAAAAGAATTTTAAAGAATTTTTTATTTTTATTTATGTTATTAAAAAAAAGTACAAATTAATCCAAATCAAATTTAAACATAGACAAATAACTGTGTAACAGTCACAAATTGTATAACTCTGGACACATGTGACATGTAATGTGTAAAACTAACAACTGTAAATTTTTATATTTATGCTGCAACCAATTTTGAATTTTTTATTCATTAAGATTCTAAATGCAAATTCAAATATTCACAAAAAAGGCCAAGATGGTCTTGACAGGAAATTTTCTACTCAGAAAAAATAAGGTGATCCACAGTATGCAAATAAGGTATATTTTTAGCCTACATCCTAAAAATCTTCTTCTCTAAAATATTTGCTAATCTAATTTTAATGAAATATATGAGAATTATATCTTGAAATATTAAATAATAAGGATATTGCTAGTGAGTTTGTCTACATTTAAAAAATTTGATAAATTTAAAAAGAAAAAGCCAAGAACAAAATTAAAGGTGTTCCAAAAGAGCAATACAGGCCCTATTGGGCCTCTTTTTAAGCCTTCATGACCTTAGACATTGAAATTGTTATTTTATCATGAACAGGCAGTTTTTATTTCTAGTTGTTGTGTTTGGTTATGCCATGTCAACCTAAAAGTTAACAGTATAAATATAGAGCTGCAGTTTTTGTTCTTAAATTATGTTTAAGACAGTTAAGCCAGTGGCATCATTGCTTTAGATAGTATAAATGACATCAATTTTATTAGTCCCCTACCGGCGAAAGCCGAAGGGGACTATAGGTTTGCACTCTGTCCGTCCGTCCGTCCATCTGTCTGTCACACTTAAGTTTTCCACACTTTTTTTCTAAATGCTATCAGAAAATGAACTGATTTTTTGTATATGAGTCTACCATGATGACTTACAGATCAAGTTAACCTTTCGTTTCCATCTGCTAATTTTTATCAGAGTTATGACTCTTTGATCTTTGAAAATTTACTGAAATTTCAGTTTTCTGCACTTTTTTTCTACACACTTTTAGATAATGAACTGATTTTTGGTATATGAGTCTACCATGATGAGCTACAGATCAAGTTAACGTTTCGTTTCCATCTGCTAATTTTTAACGGAGTTATGGCCCTTTGATCTTTGAAAATTCACAGAAATGTTAGTTTTCTGCACTTTTTTTCTACACGCTTGCAGTTATGGAACTAATGTTGGTATATGACTTTACCATGATGAGTTGCAGATCAAGTTGTTGTTTCATTCTGGTCTGCAAATTTTTACGGGAGTTATGGCCCTTTGAACTTTGAAAATTCACTGAAATTTCAGTTTTCCGCTCTTTTTTTCTAATTGCTTTTAGATAATGAACTGATTTTTGGAGTATGAGTCTACCATGATGAATTACAGATCAAGTTCAGGTTTTGTTTCCATCTGCTAATTTTTACTGGATTTATGGCCCTTTGATCTTTGAAAATTCACAGAAATTTTAGTTTTTCACACTTTTTTTTCTACACGCTTGCAGAAATGGAACTAATGTTTTGTATGTGACTCTACCATGATGAGTTACAGATCAAGTTTATGTTTCCTTTCCATCTGCTAATTTTTACGGGAGTTATGGCCCTTTGAACTTTGAAAATTCATTGAAATTTCAGTTTTCTGCTCTTTTTTCTAAATGCTTATAGATATTGATCTGATTTTTGGTATATAAGTCTACCATGATGAGTTACAGATCAAGTTTACGTTTCGTTTCCATCTGCTAATTTTTACTGGAGTTATGGTCCTTTGATCTTTGAAAATTCACAGAAATTTTAGTTTTCCACATGCTTGCAGTTATGGAACTTATGTTTTGTATGTAACTCTACCATGATGAGTTGCAGATCAAGTTGTCGTTTCATTCTGGTCTGCAAATTTTTCTGGGAGTTATGGCCCTTTGAACTTTGAAAATTCACTGAAATTTCAGTTTTTGCTCTTTTTTTCTAATTGCTATTAGATAATGAACTGATTTTTGGAGTATGAGTCTACCATGATGAGTTACAGATCAAGTTCAGGTTTTGTTTCCATCTGCTAATTTTTACTGGATTTATGGCCCTTTGATCTTTGAAAATTCACAGAAATTTTAGTTTTTCACACTTTTTTTTCTACCCGCTTGCAGAAATGGAACTAATGTTTTGTATGTGACTCTACCATGATGAGTTACAGATCAAGTTTATGTTTCCTTTCCATCTGCTATTTTTTACGCGAGTCATGGCCCTTTGAACTTTGAAAATTCATTGAAATTTCAGTTTTCCGCTCTTTTTTCTAAATGCTTATAGATATTGATCTGATTTTTGGTATGATGAGTTACAGATCAAGTTTACGTTTCGTTTCCATCTGCTAATTTTTACTGGAGTTATGGTCCTTTGATCTTTGAAAATTCACAGAAATTTTAGTTTTCCACACTTTTTTTCTACACGCTTGCAGTTATGGAACTAATGTTTTGTATGTAACTCTACCATGATGAGTTGCAGATCAAGTTGTCGTTTCATTCTGGTCTGCAAATTTTTCTGGGAGTTATGGCCCTTTGAACTTTGAAAATTCACTGAAATTTCAGTTTTTGCTCTTTTTTTCTAATTGCTATTAGATAATGAACTGATTTTTGGAGTATGAGTCTACCATGATGAGTTACAGATCAAGTTCAGGTTTTGTTTCCATCTGCTAATTTTTACTGGATTTATGGCCCTTTGATCTTTGAAAATTCACAGAAATTTTAGTTTTTCACACTTTTTTTTCTACACGCTTGCAGAAATGGAACTAATGTTTTGTATGTGACTCTACCATGATGAGTTACAGATCAAGTTTATGTTTCCTTTCCATCTGCTATTTTTTACGCGAGTTATGGCCCTTTGAACTTTGAAAATTCATTGAAATTTCAGTTTTCCGCTCTTTTTTCTAAATGCTTATAGATATTGATCTGATTTTTGGTATGATGAGTTACAGATCAAGTTTACGTTTCGTTTCCATCTGCTAATTTTTACTGGAGTTATGGTCCTTTGATCTTTGAAAATTCACAGAAATTTTAGTTTTCCACACTTTTTTTCTACACGCTTGCAGTTATGGAACTAATGTTTTGTATGTTACTCTACCATGATGAGTTGCAGATCAAGTTGTCGTGTCATTCTGGTCTGCAAATTTTTCTGGGAGTTATGGCCCTTTGAACTTTGAAAATTCACTGAAATTTCAGTTTTTGCTCTTTTTTTCTAATTGCTATTAGATAATGAACTGATTTTTGGTGTATGAGTCTACCATGATGAGTTACAGATCAAGTTTATGTTTTGTTTCCATCTGCTAATTTTTACCGGAGTTATGGCCGTTTGATCTTTGAAAATTCACAGAAATTTTAGTTTTCCACACTTTTTTTCTACACACTTGCAGAAATGGAACTAATGTTTTGTATGTGACTCTACCATGATGAGTTACAGATCAAGTTGTCGTTTCATTTCCATCTGCCATCTTGAACAACATGTATAATTTATAACTATAAATCTTTGTACCATACAATAAGGTACATTTTACTTAAAACTTTGGGATAAGTGATATATGCGACCAGTAGGGGACTATGTAATGTTTTGCAATACTCTCAGAATGCTTGTTAATTTAGACAGACAAATTTTAATATAAAAAGAAATGGTCTACTGTAATCTTAATTATTACATGTTTAAGACTCTGAAAGAATTTAATTTCTGTTTTTAGAACTTATCCACTCCATGGAAGTCTATATTTACATCTACTGCTGTCTGGGCAGTTTGTGCAGCACATTTTGCTAATAACTGGGGGTTTTACACAATGTTAACATGTTTACCTACATACCTTAAAAGTATATTAGGATTTGATATCAAACAGGTATGTATATTTTGCTACTAATTATTATTTTTTGGATTTATTATCTATAATATACAAAAAAGTGAAAACTAAAGCAATTCAGCGATAATAAAGTTAAACTAAAGCATTTCAACTACAATAAAGTGAAAACTAAAGCATTTCAGCTAAAATAAGGTAAAAACTGAAGCATTTCAACTACAATAAAGTGAAAACTAAAGCATTTCAGGTAAAATAAGGTAAAAACTGAAGCATTTCAACTACAATAAAGTGAAAACTAAAGCATTTCAACTAAAATAAGGTAAAAACTAAAGCATTTCAACTACAATAAAGTGAAAACTAAAGCATCTCAACTACAATAAAGTGAAAACTAAAGCATTTCAACTACAATAAAGTGAAAACTAAAGCATTTCAGCTAAAATAAGGTAAAAACTAAAGCATTTCAACTACAATAAAGTGAAAACTAAAGCATTTCAACTACAATAAAGTGAAAAATAAAGTATTTCAACTACAGTGGAGTTCACCTATAACAAAGACGGATGTAACGAATTTAGGCCTTTAACGAACTAGAAAAATTCCGCGACCAATTTACTATATAATCTATGTTTAATTGTATTGCTTATTACGAATTGGCCTATAATGAAAAAATGCCTATAATGTAGTAAATTTCACGTCCTGTGAAAAAAATATAAAGGTAAATAAAAGGTGTATAACAAAGTTGGTAAAATTGATCCTAATTATGACTTATCGTCGACAACAGATTAAAAAAGAACCACTTCAGAACATGTAACCGGCCAGACAGTAAGCGTGGATGTCATGATAGGATAAAAGGTGTTAAATCACCTATACACCAAATGTAACATCTTTGATGCTATACCTACACGTGTTTATTCAAAAACAAGAGGCACGCTGAGAGTTTAGAGTAGTGTGTGTAAAGTTATTTTAATGAATAAAAATTGTGTGTGACAGTTTAATTATCCCATCGATAAATAAGAAAAGTGCCTGTGAATCGTGTGCCAAATTGAGACTTTATGTGGATACCCTGGGGTCTGCTTTATTTATTTTATGTGTGAGTGAAAAAATATATGACAGTTTGTCAGATCTAGAAACATTTTTATGCAGCCAAAAATTTGTGAAACAGTCAAAAACTAATGACAGCTTTTTATACGCCCGTCAAAGACGGGGCGTATTATGGGATCACCCTTGGCGGGCGGGCGGGCGTCCGGCAGGCGGATGGGCGGGCGGGCGTACTGGCGGCGGGTTTGTCCGGCCCTTAACTCTGACATCTATGGTCAAAATGACTTGAAACTTGGTATGCTTACTAACCACGATGATGCGAAGTGCAGTGCTCAGGAACCATAACTCTAGCTTCCTTAATTTTTGAGTTATTTCCCTTTGAATGCTGTTAGCATGTTTGTCTGGATCATAACTTTGACATCTATGGTCAGAATGACTTGAAACTTGGTATGCTTACTTACCACAATGATGCCAAGTGCAGTGCACAGGAACCGTAACTCTAGCTACCTTAATTTTTTAGTTATTCCCCTTTGTGTGCTGCCAGAGTACGCGGTGGGTTTGTCTGGCCCATAACTCTGACATCTATGGTCAGAATGACTTGAAACTTGGTATGCTTACTTACCACGATGATCCGAAGTGCAGTGCTCAGGAACTGTAACTCTAGCTTCCTTGATTTATTCTACCAGGGAGCAGATACACATAGAGTTGTAGGCTGAAGAACTTGCTGTCTTTGAAACAACCCAGTATACTAGAGATTACCTCAATTTTGTGATGAAGGTTACAAGAACATGATGGTAAAATTATATAAATGGTGTGGCTGGTGGTAAGTCTTTTTTGTTACTGAAAATAATACCAAAATCTCAATAATTACTATTGTTTTTTATTGTACTTGTTGACTTGTGCACTGCATTTTGTATCATTGTGATGAATAATTGAATTGACTTATTGATTATGAACAGCTCATATGAACTGTATAAGTCCCTTTACAGTTCATAATAAACAAAATATCCACATAAATGACTTGCAGATTTGACAGGCGTATCATGCTCTGCCATGCGGAACTCTTGTTTAGCATGTGTTAGTGATTAGTGTTCAGAATGTGGCATTTAAAAGGATTTTAATTATTTTCTGATAAGTAACATGGATTTAATTTTTAATTTATAATTTTTTCCATAACTTTTCACAATGGATTAAAGTGACATGTTTTCAACAATTTGGATTGATTTAATGTTATAATATAAATATCAGATGGTAAGAAAGAAATATTGATTTTTTTTTTTTGGTAAATGAATAAAATTATTTAATCTCTAGTTTGTTTTATCAAAGTTTACTGAAAATACAACAGATAGAACTTTATCAGCAAACAAAGCAAATGGATGGTTAAATGCTTAATATATATACATGTTATATTTATGACGGTTCTCTATTATTCTTAAACAAAATTTCATAATTGATCAATTATATTTTAATTTTAATAAAAAATATTAGTAAACCATATATTAGCTTTAATTTCTTTTAACGTTCTCTACTTCCGGATTATGCAATACACACATTGACAAAGGGAGTTAACTCATCTCTGCATTCTCGAAAATGATACTTGGGACTAAATAATTGTTTAAAACGAAATATGCCTATAACGAAGTCTATTAAGCCATCCACTAGACTTTGTTTTAGCCAAACTCTGTTGTACTATAAAGTGAAAATTAATGCATTTCAACTACAATAAAGTGAAAACTAAAGCATTTCAGCTACAATAAAGTGAAAACTAAAGCATTTCAACTAAAATTAAGTGAAAACTAAAGCATTTCAGCTATGATAAATTGAAAACTAAAGCATTTCAGCTAAAATAAATGAAAACTAAAGCATTTCAGCTAAAATAAAGTGAAAACTAAAGCATTTCAGCTAAAATAAAGTGAAAACTGGAGCATTTCAAATACAAAAAAGTGAAAACTAAAGCATTTCAACTACAATAAAGTGAAAACTAAAGCATTTCTAATACAATAAAGTGAAAACTAAAGCATTTCAGCTAAAAAAGAAAACTAAGCATTTCAACTACAATAAAGTGAAAACTAAAGTATTTCAACTACAATAAAGTGAAAACTAAAGTATTTCAACAACAATAAAGTGAAAACTAAAGTATTTCAACTACAATAAAGTGAAAACTAAAGCATTTCAGGTACAATAAAGTGAAAACTAAAGTATTTCAACTACAATAAAGTGAAAACTAAAGCATTTCAGCTACAATTAAGTTTAAACTAAATTATTTCAGCTAATATAAAGTGAAAACTAAAGCATTTCAGCTAAAATAAAGTGAAACTAAACGTTTCAGCTACAATAATGTGAAAACTAAAGTATTTCAGCTACAAAAAGTTAAAACTAAAGCATTTCAGCTAAAATAAAGTGAAAACTGGAGCATTTCAACTACAATAAAGTAAAAACTAAAGCATTTCAACTACAATAAAGTGAAAACTAAAGCATTTCAACTACAATAAAGTGAAAACTAAAGCATTTCAGCTAAAAAACAAAAACTAAAGTATTTCAACTACAATAAGGTGAAAACTAAAGTATTTCAACTACAATAAAGTGAAAACTAAAGTATTTAAACAACAATAAAGTGAAAACTAAAGCGTTTTAGGTACAATAAAGTGAAAACTAAAGTATTTCGACAATAAAGTGAAAACTACAGTATTTCAACTACAATAAAGTGAAAACTAAAGCATTTTAGGTACAATAAAGTGAAAACTAAAGTATTTCGACAATAAAGTGAAAACTAAAGTATTTCAACTACAATAAAGTGAAAACTAAAGTATTTCAGCTACAATAAAGTTTAAACTAAAGCATTTCAACTACAATAAACTGAAAACTAAAGCATTTCAGCTACAATAAATTAAAAACTAAAGCATTTCAGCTAAAATAAAGTGAAAACTAAAGCATTTCAGCTACAATTAATTGAAAAATAAAGTATTTCAATTACAATAAAGTGAAATCTAAAGTATTTCAGCTACAATAAAGCGAAAACTAAAGTATTTCAGCTACAATAAAGTGAAAACTAAAGTATTTCAACTACATAAAGTGAAAACTAAAGTATTTCAGCTACAATAAAGTTTAAACTAAAGTATTTCAGGTACAATAAAGTGAAAACTAAAGTATTTCAACTACAATAAAGTGAAAACTAAAGTATTTCAGCTACAATTAAGTGAAAACTAAAGTATTTCAGCTACAATAAAGTGAAAACTAAAGCCTTTCAGGTACAATAAAGTGAAAACTAAAGTATTTCAACTACAATAAAATGAAAACTGAAGCATTTCAGCTACAATTAAGTTTAAACTAAAGTATTTCAGCTATTATAAAGTGAAAACTAAAGCATTTCAGCTAAAATAAAGTGAAAACTAAACGTTTCAGCTACAATAATGTGAAAACTAAAGCATTTCAGCTACAAAAAGTTAAAACTAAAGCATTTTAGCTAAAATGAATTGAAACTAAAGCTTTTCAGATACAATGAAGTGAAAACTAAAGCATTTCAACTACAATTAAGTGAAAACTAAAGCATTTCAGCTATAATAAAGTGAAAACTGGAGCATTTCAGCTAAAATAAAGTGATAAAGCATTTCAGCTAAAATTAGGTGTAAACTAAAGCATTTCAGCTAAAATAAATTGAAAACTAAAGCATTTCAACTACAATAAAGTGAAACTTAAAGCATTTCAGCAAAAATAAATTGAAAACTAAAGCATTTCAGCTACAATTAAGTGTTAACTAAAGTATTTCAGCTAAAATAAAGTGAAAACTAAAGCATTTCAGCTACAATTAAGTGAAAACTAGAGCATTTCAACTGCAATAAAGTGAACAATAAAGCATTTCAGCTACATTAAAGTGAAAACTAAAGTATTTCAACAACAATAAAGTGAAAACTAAAGCATTTCAGGTACAATAAAATGAAAACTAAAGCATTTCAATTACAATAAAAAGAAAACTTAAGCATTTCAGGTACAATAAAGTGAAAACTAAAGCATTTCAGGTACAATAAAGTGAACTAAAGTATTTCAATTACAATAAATGAATACTTAAGCATTTCAGGTACAACAAAAAGAAAACTAAAGTAATCCAATGTCAATAAAGTGAAAACTAAAGTATTTCAACTACAATTAAGTGAAAACTAAAGCATTTCAGCTAAAATAAAGTGAAAACTGGAGCATTTCAGCTAAAATAAAGTGAAAACTCAAGTATTTCAACTACAATAAAGTGAAAACTAACGCATTTTTCAGCTAAAATAAAGTGAAAACTAAAGTATTTCAATTACAATCAAGTGAAAACTAAAGCATTTCAACTAAAAGTGAACACTAAAGGATTTTAGCTACAACAAAGTGAAAACTAAAGCATTTTAACTACAATTAAGTGAAAACTAAAGCATTTTAGCTACAACAAAGTGAAAACTAAAGTATTTTAGCTATAATAAAGTGAAAACTAAAGCATTTCAGCTAAAATAAAGTGAAAACTAAATGTTTTAGCTACAATAATGTTTAAACAAAAGCATTTCAACGACAAAGAGTTAAAACTTAAGCATTTTAGCTAAAATGAATTTGAAACTAAAGCATGTCAGCTACAATAAATTGAAAACTAAAGCATTTCAACTACAATAAAGTGAAAACTTAAGCATTTCAGCTAAAATAAATTTAAAACTAAAGCATTTCAGTAAAAATAAATTAAAAACTTAAGCATTTTAGCTAAAATGAATTAAAAACTAAAGCATTTCAGGTACAATAAAGTGAAAACTAAAGCGTTTGAACTACAAAAAAGTGAAAACTAAAGCATTTCGGCTATAATAAAGTGAAAACTAAAGTATTTCAACTACAATGAAGTGAAAACTAAAGCATTTCAGCTAAAATTAAGTGAAAACTAAAGCATTTCAGCAAAAACAAATTGAAAACTTAAGCATATCAGCTACAATAAAGTGAAAACTAAAGTATTTCAGCTAATAAAAAGTGAAAACTAAAGCATTTCAGCTACAATAAAGTGATAACTAAAGCATTTCAACTGCAATAAAGTGAACAACAAAGCATTTCAGCTACAATAAAGTGAAAACTAAAGCCTTTCAACTACAAAAAAGTGAAAACTAAAGCCTTTCAACTACAAAAAAGTGAAAACTAAAGCATTTCAGCTATAATAAAGTGAAAACTAAAGCATTTCAGGTACAATAAAGTGAAAACTAAAGCATTTCAACTACAAAAAAGTGAAAACTAAAGCATTTCAGCTATAATAAAGTTAAAACTAAAGCATTTCAACTACAATGAAGTGAAAACTAAAGCATTTCAGCTGCAATAAAGTGAACAACAAAAGGTTTCAGCTACAATAAAGTGAAAACTAAAGTATTTTAACAACAATAATGTGAGTGAGTGAGTGAGTAATGGTATTTAATGTCCCAGTCAAGAATATTTCACTTATATGGAGACGTTGCCAGCTATAGGCGAAAGTGCAGAAATTTTGCCTGTGCGTTGCGCTGATGGCATTATACAGCAGGGTTCTTTAGCATGACATCCCTGCCATGACATGGGACCTCGTTTATTTTAAGTTCCCATCCGAAAGAACTGTTACTTTCATTTCGTAATGCCGAGTGCTTGGGGACAGTCACCACCCACTTTCAAGTCTTGGGTCATACCGGGTTGGGGTTCGATCCAACAACCTTCCACTTACAGAGCATTTCAGGTACAATAAAGTGAAAACTAAAGTATTTCAATTACAATAAAGGGAAAACTAAAACATTTTAGGTACAATAAAGTGAAAACTAAAGCATTTTAGGTACAATAAAGTGAAAACTAAAGCATTTCAACTACAATTAAGTGAAAACTAAAGCATTTCAGCTATGATAAATTGAAAACTAAAGCATTTCAACTACAATAAAGTAAAAACTAAAGCATTTCAGCTAAAATAAAGTGAAAACTGGGGCATTTCAGCTAAAACAAAGTGAAAACTAAACCATTTTAGTGAAAATAAAGTGAAAACTAAAGCATTTTAGCAAAAATAAAGTGAAAACTAAAGCATTTCAACTGCAATAAAGTGAAAACTAAAGCATTTCAATTACAATAATGTGAAAAGTAAAGCATTTTAGCTAAAATTAAGTGAAAACTAAAGCATTTCAGCTACAATAAAGTGAAAACTAAATCATTTCAGCTAAAATAAAGTGAAAAAGCATTTCAACTACAATAAAGTGAAAACTAAAGCATTTCAACTTAAAGTGAAAACTAAAGCATTTAAGCTACAACAAAGTGAAAACTAAAGCATTTCAGCTAAAAGTGAATACTAAAGCATTTCAGCTGAAATATGGTGAAAACTTAAGAATTTCAACTAGAATAAGGTGACAGCTAATGCATTTAATGTAAAATAAAGTGAAAACTAAAGCATTTCAGCTTCAATAAAGTAAAAACTAAAGCATTTCAGCTAAAAATGAAAACTTAAGCCTTTCAGCTAAAATAAAGTGAAAACTAAAGCATTCCAGCTTAAATAAAATGAAAAGTAAATCATTTTAGCTAAAATAAAGTGAAAATTAAAGCATTTCAACTACAATAAAGTGAAAACTAAAGCATTTCAACTACAATAAAGTGAAAACTAAAACATTTCAACTAAAAGTGAAAACTAAAGCATTTTAGCTACAACAAAGTGAAAACTAAAGCATTTCAGCTAAAAGTGAATACTAAAGCATTTCAGCTGAAATATGGTGAAAACGTAAGAATTTCAACTAGAATAGGGTGAAAGCTAATGCATTTAATGTAAAATAAAGTGAAAACTAAAGCATTTCAGCTTCAATAAAGTAAAAACTAAAGCAATTCAGCTAAAAGTGAAAACTTAAACATTTCAGCTAAAATAAAGTGAAAATTAAAGCATTTAATCTACAATAAAGTGAAAACTTAAGCATTTCAACTACACTAAAGTGAAAACTAATGCATTTCAGCTAAAATAAGTGAAAACTAAAGCATTTCAGCTAAAATAAAGTGAAAACTGGAGCATTTCAGCTTCAATAAAGTAAAAACTAAAGCATTTCAACAACAATTAAGTGAAAACTAAAGCATTTCAACTACAATAAAGTGAAAACTAAAGTATATCAGCTAAAAGTGAAAACTAAAACATTTCAGCTAAAATAAAGCGGAAACTAAAACATTTCAGCTAAAATAAAGTGAAAACTAAAGCATTTCAGCTACAATTAAGTGAAAACTAAAGCATTTCAATTACAATAAAGTGAAAACAAAAGCACTTCAACAACAATGAAGTTAAAACTAAATGTTTCAGCTACAATAAAGTGAAAACAAAAGCACTTCAACTACAATATAGTTAAAAGTAAAGCCTTTCAGCTAAAATAAAGTGAAAACTAAAGCATTTCAACTACAATAAAGTGAAAACTAAAATATTTCAGCTAAAATAAAGTGAAAACTAAAGCATTTCAGCTACAATAAAGTGAAAACTAAAGCATTTCAACTGCAATAAAGTGAACAACAAAGCATTTCAGCTACAATAAAGTGAAAACTAAAGTATTTTAACAACAATAATGTGAGTGAGTAATGGTATTTAATGTCCCAGTCAAGAATATTTCACTTATATGGAGACGTTGCCAGCTATAGGCAAAAGTGCAGAAATTTTGCCTGTGCGTTGCGCTGATGGCATTATACAGCAGGGTTCTTTAGCATGACATCCCTGCCATGACATGGGACCTCGTTTATTTTAAGTTCCCATCCAAAAGAACCGTAGCTTTCATTTCGTAATGCCGAGTGCTTGGGGACAGTCACTACCCACTTTCAAGTCTTGGGTCATACCGGGTTGGGGTTCAAACCAACAACCTTCCACTTACAGAGCATTTCAGGTACAATAAAGTGAAAACTAAAGTATTTCAATTACAATAAAGGGAAAACTGAAGCATTTTAGGTACAATAAAGTGAAAAATAAAGCAATTTAGGTACAATAAAGTGAAAACTAAAGCATTTCAACTACAATTAAGTGAAAACTAAAGCATTTCAGCTATGATAAATTGAAAACTAAAGCATTTCAACTACAATTAAGTGAAAACTAAAGCATTTCAGCTAAAATAAAGTGAAAACTGGAGCATTTCAGCTAAAATAAAGTGAAAACTCAAGTATTTCAACTACAATAAAGTGAAAACTAACGCATTTTTCAGCTAAAATAAAGTGAAAACTAAAGTATTTCAATTACAATCAAGTGAAAACTAAAGCATTTCAACTAAAAGTGAACACTAAAGCATTTTAGCTACAACAAAGCGAAAACTAAAGCATTTTAACTACAATTAAGTGAAAACTAAAGCATTTTAGCTACAATAAAGTGAAACCTAACGCATTTCAACTACAATTAAGTGAAAACTAAAGCATTTTAGCTATAATAAATTGAAAACTAAAGCATTTCAGCTACAATAAAGTGAAAACAAAAGCATTTCAGCTAAAATAAAGTGAAAACTGGAGCATTTCAACTACAATAAAGTGAAAACAAAAGCATTTCAGCTAAAATAAAGTGAAAACTAAATGTTTTAGCTACAATAATGTTTAAACAAAAGCATTTCAACGACAAAAAGTTAAAACTAAAGCATTTTAGCTAAAATGAATTTTAAACTAAAGCATTTCAGCTACAATAAATTGCAAATTGAAGCATTTCAACTACATAAAGTGAAAACTAAAGCATTTCAGCTAAAATAAATTTAAAACTAAAGCATTTCAGGTACAATAAAGTGAAAACTAAAGCATTTCAACTACAAAAAAGTGAAAACTAAAGCATTTCAGCTATAATAAAGTGAAAACTAAAGTATTTCAACTACAATAAAGTGAAAACTAAAGCATTTCAGCTAACATTAAGTGAAAACTAAAGCATTTCAGCAAAAACAAATTGAAAACTAAAGCATTTCAGCTACAATAAAGTGAAAACTAAAGTATTTCAGCTAAAATAAAGTGAAAACTAAAGCATTTCAGCTAAAATTAAGTGAAAACTAAAGCATTTCAGCAAAAACAAATTGAAAACTAAAGCATTTCAGCTACAATAAAGTGAAAACTAAAGTATTTCAGCTAAAATAAAGTGAAGACTAAATCATTTCAGCTACAATAAAGTGAAAACTAAAGCATTTCAACTGCAATAAAGTGAACAACAAAGCATTTCAGCTACAATAAAGTGAAAAGTAAAGCATTTCAACTACAATGAAGTGAAAACTAAAGCATTTCAGTTAAAATTAAGTGAAAACTAAAGCATTTCAGCTAAAATTAAAGTGGAAACTAAAGCATTTCAACTATAAAAAAGTGAAAACTAAAGCATTTCAGATATAATAAAGTGAAAACTAAAGCATTTCAACTACAATGAAGTGAAAACTAAAGCATTTCAGCTTAAATTAAGTGAAAACTAAAGCATTTCAGCTAAAATTAAAATTAAAGCATTTCAACTACAATAAAGTGAAACTTAAAGCATTTCAGCAAAAATAAATTGAAAACTAAAGCATTTCAGCTACAATAAAGTGAAAACTAAAGTATTTCAACTGCAATAAAGTGAACAATAAAACGTTTCAGCTACAATAAAGTGAAAACTAAAGCATTTCAGCTATAATAAAGTTAAAACTAAAGCATTTCAACTACAATGAAGTGAAAACTAAAGCATTTCAGCTGCAATAAAGTGAACAACAAAAGGTTTCAGCTACAATAAAGTGAAAACTAAAGTATTTTAACAACAATAATGTGAGTGAGTGAGTGAGTAATGGTATTTAATGTCCCAGTCAAGAATATTTCACTTATATGGAGACGTTGCCAGCTATAGGCGAAAGTGCAGAAATTTTGCCTGTGCGTTGCGCTGATGGCATTATACAGCAGGGTTCTTTAGCATGACATCCCTGCCATGACATGGGACCTCGTTTATTTTAAGTTCCCATCCGAAAGAACCTGTAACTTTCATTTCGTAATGCCGAGTGCTTGGGGACAGTCACTACCCACTTTCAAGTCTTGGGTCATACCGGGTTGGGGTTCGAACCAACAACCTTCCACTTACAGAGCATTTCAGGTACAATAAAGTGAAAACTAAAGTATTTCAATTACAATAAAGAGAAAACTAAAACATTTTAGGTACAATAAAGTGAAAACTAAAGCATTTTAGGTACAATAAAGTGAAAACTAAAGCATTTCAACTACAATTAAGTGAAAACTAAAGCATTTCAGCTATGATAAATTGAAAACTAAAGCATTTCAACTACAATAAAGTAAAAACTAAAGCATTTCAGCTAAAATAAAGTGAAAACTGGAGCATTTCAGCTAAAATAAAGTGAAAACTCAAGTATTTTTACTACAATAAAGTGAAAACTAATGCATTTTTCAGCTAAAATAAAGTGAAAACTAAAGTATTTCAACTACAATAAAGTGGAAACTAAAGCACTTTAGCTAAAATAAAGTGAAAACTAAAGTATTTCAACTACAATAAAGTGAAAACTAAAGCATTTTAGTGAAAATAAAGTGAAAACTAAAGCATTTTAGCAAAAATAAAGTGAAAACTAAAGCATTTCAACTGCAATAAAGTGAAAACGTAAAGCATTTCAATTACAATAATGTGAAACCAAAGCATTTTAGCTACAATAAAGTGAAAACTAAATCATTTCAACTGCAATAAAGTGAAAACTAAAGCATTCCAGCTTAAATAAAATGAAAAGTAAATCTAATCAGCTAAAATAAAGTGAAAAAGCATTTCAACTACAATAAAGTGAAAACTAAAGCATTTCAACTACAATAAAGTGAAAACTTAAGGCTTTGAACTTAAAGTGAAAACTAAAGCATTTAAGCTACAACAAAGTGAAAACTAAAGCATTTCTGCTAAAAGTGAATACTAAAGCATTTCAGCTGAAATATGGTGAAAACTTAAGAATTTCAACTAGAATAAGGTGACAGCTAATGCATTTAATGTAAAATAAAGTGAAAACTAAAGCATTTCAGCCTCAATAAAGTAAAAACTAAAGCATTTCAGCTAAAAGTGAAAACTTAAACATTTCAGCTAAAATAAAGTGAAAATTAAAGCATTTCACCTACAATAAAGTGAAAACTGAAGCATTCCAACTACACTAAAGTGAAAACTAATGCATTTCAGCTAAAATAAGTGAAAACTAAAGCATTTCAGCTACAAAAAGTGAAAACTAAAGCATTTCAACTACAATAATGTGAAAACTAAAGCATTTCAACTACAATAAAGTGAAAACTAAAGTATATCAGCTCAAAGTGAAAACACAAAACATTTCAGCTAAAATAAAGTGAAAACTAAAACATTTCAGCTAAAATAAAGTGAAAACTAAAGCATTTCAGCTACAATAAAGTGAAAACTAAAGCATTTCAATTACAATAAAGTGAAAACAAAAGCACTTCAACTACAATGAAGTTAAAACTAAATGTTTCAGCTACAATAAAGTGAAAACAAAAGCACTTTAACTACAATATAGTTAAAAGTAAAGCCTTTCAGCTAAAATAAAGTGAAAACTAAAGCATTCCAGCTTAAATAAAATGAAAAGTAAATCATTTCAGCTAAAATAAAGTGAAAATTAAAGCATTTCAACTACAATAAAGTGAAAACTAAAACATTTCAACTAAAAGTGAAAACTAAAGCATTTAAGCTACAACAAAGTGAAAACTAAAGCATTTCAGCTAAAAGTGAATACCTAAAGCATTTCAGCTGAAATATGGTGAAAACTTAAGAATTTCAACTAGAATAAGGTGACAGCTAATGCATTTAATGTAAAATAAAGTGAAAACTAAAGCATTTCAGCTTCAATAAAGTAAAAACTAAAGCATTTCAGCTAAAAGTTAAAACTTTAACATTTCAGCTAAAATAAAGTGAAAATTAAAGCATTTCATCTACAATAAAGTGAAAACTTAAGCATTCCAACTACACTAAAGTGAAAACTAATGCATTTCAGCTAAAATAAGTGAAAACTAAAGCATTTCAGCTACACTAAAGTGAAAACTAAAGCATTTCAACTACAATAGTGTGAAAACTAAAGCATTTCAACTACAATAAAGTGAAAACTAAAGCAATTCAGCTACAATAAAGTGAAAACTAAAGTATATCAGCTAAAAGTGAAAACTAAAACATTTCAGCTAAAATAAAGTGAAAACTAAAACATTTCAGCTAAAATAAAGTGAAAACTAAAGCATTTCAGCTACAATAAAGTGAAAACTAAAGCATTTCAATTACAATAAAGTGAAAACAAAAGCACTTCAACTTCAATGAAGTTAAACTAAATGTTTCAGCTACAATAAAGTGAAAACAAAAGCACTTCAACTACAATATAGTTAAAAGTAAAGCCTTTCAGCTAAAATAAAGTGAAAAGTAAATCATTTTAGCTAAAATAAAGTGAAAATTAAAGCATTTTAACTACAATAAAGTGAAAACTAAAACATTTCAACTAAAAGTGAAAACTAAAGCATTTAAGCAACAACAAAGTGAAAACTAAAGCATTTCAGCTAAAAGTGAATACTAAAGCATTTCAGTTGAAATATGGTGAAAACTTAAGAATTTCAACTAGAATAAGGTGACAGCTAATGCATTTAATGTAAAATAAAGTGAAAACTAAAACATTTCAGCTAAAATAAAGTGAAAACTAAAGCATTTCAGCTTCAATAAAGTAAAAACTAAAGCATTTCAGCTAAAAGTTAAAACTTAAACATTTCAGCTAAAATAAAGTGAAAATTAAAGCATTTCATCTACAATAAAGTGAAAACTTAAGCATTTCAACTACACTAAAGTGAAAACTAATGCATTTCAGCTAAAATAAGTGAAAACTAAAGCATTTCAGCTAAAATAAAGTGAAAACTGGAGCATTTCAGCTTCAATAAAGTAAAAACTAAAGTATTTCAACAACAATAAAGTGAAAATTAAAGCATTTCACCTACAATAAAGTGAAAACTTAAGCATTCCAACTACACTAAAGTGAAAACTAATGCATTTCAGCTAAAATAAGTGAAAACTAAAGCATTTCAGCTACAAAAAGTGAAAACTAAAGCATTTCAACTACAATAATGTGAGAACTAAAGCATTTCAACTACAATAAAGTGAAAACTAAAGTATATCAGCTCAAAGTGAAAACACAAAACATTTCAGCTAAAATAAAGTGAAAACTAAAACATTTCAGCTAAAATAAAGTGAAAACTAAAGCATTTCAGCTACAATAAAGTGAAAACTAAAGCATTTCAATTACAATAAAGTGAAAACAAAAGCACTTCAACTACAATGAAGTTAAAACTAAATGTTTCAGCTACAATAAAGTGAAAACAAAAGCACTTTAACTACAATATAGTTAAAAGTAAAGCCTTTCAGCTAAAATAAAGTGAAAACTAAAGCATTCCAGCTTAAATAAAATGAAAAGTAAATCATTTCAGCTAAAATAAAGTGAAAATTAAAGCATTTCAACTACAATAAAGTGAAAACTAAAGCATTTCAACTACAATAAAGTGAAAACTAAAGTATATCAGCTAAAAGTGAAAACACAAAACATTTCAGCTAAAATAAAGTGAAAACTAAAACATTTCAGCTAAAATAAAGTGAAAACTAAAGCATTTCAGCTTCAATAAAGTAAAAACTAAAGCATTTCAGCTAAAAGTTAAAACTTAAACATTTCAGCTAAAGTAAAGTGAAAATTAAAGCATTTCATCTACAATAAAGTGAAAACTTAAGCATTTCAACTACACTAAAGTGAAAACTAATGCATTTCAGCTAAAATAAGTGAAAACTAAAGCATTTCAGCTAAAATAAAGTGAAAACTGGAGCATTTCAGCTTCAATAAAGTAAAAACTAAAGTATTTCAACAACAATAAAGTGAAAATTAAAGCATTTCACCTACAATAAAGTGAAAACTTAAGCATTCCAACTACACTAAAGTGAAAACTAATGCATTTCAGCTAAAATAAGTGAAAACTAAAGCATTTCAGCTACAAAAAGTGAAAACTAAAGCATTTCAACTACAATAATGTGAAATCTAAAGCATTTCAACTACAATAAAGTGAAAACTAAGTATATCAGCTAAAAGTGAAAACACAAAACATTTCAGCTAAAATAAAGTGAAAACTAAAACATTTCAGCTAAAATAAAGTGAAAACTAAAACATTTCAGCTAAAATAAAGTGAAAACTAAAGCATTTCAGCTCAATAAAGTAAAAACTAAAGCATTTCAATTACAATAAAGTGAAAACAAAAGCACTTCAACAACAATGAAGTTAAAACTAAATGTTTCAGCTACAATAAAGTGAAAACAAAAGCACTTCAACTACAATATAGTTAAAAGTAAAGCCTTTCAGCTAAAATAAAGTGAAAACTAAAGCATTTCAACTACAATAAAGTGAAAACTAAAGCATTTCAGCTAAAATAAAGTGAAAACTAAAACATTTCAGCTAAAATAAAGTGAAAACTAAAACATTTTAGCTAAAATAAAGTGAAAACTAAAGCATTTCAGCTACAATAAAGTGAAAACAAAAGCACTTCAACTACAATGAAGTTAAAATAAAGCATTTTAGCTAAAATAAAGTGAAAACTAAAGCATTTCAGCTAAAATAAAGTGAAAACTGGAGCATTTCAGCTTCAATAAAGTAAAAACAGCATTTCAACAACAATAAAGTGAAAACTAAAGCATTTCAACTACAATAAAGTGAAAACTAAAGTATATCAGCTAAAGTGAAAACTAAAACATTTCAGCTGAAATAAAGTGAAAACTAAAACATTTCAGCTAAAATAAAGTGAAAACTAAAGCATTTCAGCTACAATAAAGTGAAAACTAAAGCATTTCAATTACAATAAAGTGAAAACAAAAGCACTTCAACAACAATGAAGTTAAAACTAAATGTTTCAGCTACAATAAAGTGAAAACAAAAGCACTTCAACTACAATATAGTTAAAAGTAAAGCCTTTCAGCTAAAATAAAGTGAAAACTAAAGCATTTCAACTACAATAAAGTGAAAACTAAAGCATTTCAGCTAAAATAAAGTGAAAACTAAAACATTTCAGCTAAAATAAAGTGAAAACTAAAACATTTCAGCTAAAATAAAGTGAAAACTAAAGCATTTCAGCTACAATAAAGTGAAAACAAAAGCACTTCAACTACAATGAAGTTAAAATAAAGCATTTTAGCTAAAATAAAGTGAAAACTCAAACATTTCAGCTAAAAGTGAAAACTAAAGCATTTCAACTACAATAAAGTGAAAACTAAATGTTTCAGCTACAATAAAGTGAAAACAAAAGCACTTCAACTATAATATAGTTAAAAGTAAAGCCTTTCAGCTAAAATAAAGTGAAAACTAAAGCATTTCAACTACAATAAAGTGAAAACTAAAGCATTTCAGCTAAAATAAAGTGAAAACAAATACATTTCAGCTAAAATAAAGTGAAAACTAAAATATTTCAGCTACAATAAAGTGAAAACTAAAGCATTTCAATTACAATAAAGTGAAAACAAAAGCACTTCAACTACAATGAAGTTAAAAGTAAAGCATTATAGCTAAAATAAAGTGAAAACTCAAGTATTTCAGCTAAAAGTGAAAACTAAAGCATTTTAGCTACAATAAAGTGAAAACTAAAGTATTTCAGCTAAAAGTGAAAACTAAAGCATTTCAACTAAAATAAAGTGAAAACTAAAGTATTTCAGCTGAAATAAAGTGAAAACTAAAGCATTTCAGCTGAAATAAAGTGAAAACTAAAGCATTTCAGCCAGCCATTATTTAAGGCGGGCAAATGAGGCCCACCAGAACTTAGTTATTTCTTTTAGCAATCTTTTAAACATTGGAATCCTAAGTTGGTGAAATCAACTTCTCTTATTTTTAAGTTTTTAACTAAGAACCTTTAAACATATATTGAAAAAGTATGCCTTACTTTGTTTTTCACACTTAACAGCATTTCAGCATACTAGCAATTTTAATCTTTGAATTGTTGTTTTTTCAGGATGGTTTTTTGTCAGCTCTTCCATATTTAGTTTGCTGGGCAAGCCAGACGGGGTCAGCTATTTTGGCAGATTTTCTAAGAAGTAGAGAATATTTTTCTACAGTCATTACTAGAAAAATGCTCAACTCATTTGGTAAGACTTGCATCCTGTACTATATTGACCTTTAACCCTTACAATCCACATGTTTTGATATTTGAACAGATTTGTTGAATCTATATGATAAAATTCTTTTATTTATTTTATAAGTTAAAACAGTTGGTCCGTCCTAAAACAGATTCTAGTTAATACATTGTGACTAATAACAAAAAGGTTATTCCAATAAATCTCTCACTTTCCTTACTTTATTTTATACCTTAAGTGTCAAAAAACAAAATGTATTATTTCAAAAAGATATTATTTATTGTTCATAATTCATTTATTCTGACTGCTTGGTTGAAAAAATGGGAACCTTTTTTATTTGATAACATAATCTAAGAATTGAAGGTACTAAACAGTCGGGACATCAAATGTATGTAGGTCTAGTATCTAGAGGAGAATTTTTATCAAAATAACAGGGACATTAAATAAAAATTAAATGACAGAAAACTATCTATGGATGTAGAAATGCACTTATAATCTTAATTAACAGATTAAAGTCAGCTGCATTGGCCAAAGGGTCAACAGAAAATTTTCATGTTTAAAATTAAACAAGAAACCATTTCTCTTGATATTGAAATTTAATTACTGTAAATGTTCTCTTAATTGAAGCACTAAAACAATTGTTTGCATAAAGTAAAAAAATTGAATATTTGTAATGATACAAAGTATTTGCAATAAACTAGTACACAAAAACTGTAGATTTAAATTCATCAGAAAATTATATTGAGAATTTTTTGTTGCTTAGTAATTAGGTTAGTCTAATTATTAAAACATTACTATGACGTTATTAGTTATACAACATATGCAGAGGCCTTAGTTGCAATATAGTGTACTGTGTATGCTTAAAGATCAAAGTGCCTCTCATTGTCAGGTTCCCATCTCGTATGGATTGGTTGAATGTTTTTTAACATCGCATCAGCAATGTTTCAGGTTTTTGCAATGAAAGCAAGTTTCCTAATCTCTAAAGATAATTCTAAAATCAAGTTTGTTGATGTATGAGATGTGTAAGTGTAAATTTTAATTTCTCTTGTACTAGTGATCACTTGGGCCAACTTTTCATGATGCAAGCTTACCAAATCAGTACACTACAGACAAGCCTGCCACTCCCCTAATCACATTATTGTGACGCTGGGTGAAGCAGTCCATATCCTTTTCTCTAAATGCCAAGAACCACTGAGAAGGAAGCAGAATCTTAAGTTTTAAGTCTTATGTATTACTCATCTGGGGGTTCAACCCATGACACTCCCACCAATCACAAGAAATATGCTCTACCACTGAGGCAGTCCAGTCCTCTATGGGACAAGATCTTAGTGTTTGAGAAAGTTTCTCAGCTTGCTTGCCATAGTCCATGTTTTCTTCAAGTCAATGTAGTTACCTCCATCATTCCAAAACCATTAAACTACTCTACAATATATGTAAATCAGGAAATTATTGCAAGCAAGAAATTTATGCGAAAAATGCAAGTCCCGTTTCATCGCATAAATTTCTTGTCACATTTATTTTCCGATTTCTGTATGTTTATTGTAAATTGAGTTATTTCCCTTAACCGGAAGTTGTTATTGTAACTGATTAATTGAAGTACTTTCTCATTTAGTGGTAATTTTGTGCTGTTTCTTTTCTACTGGGAATTCTACCAGTAGAATCGAGACTCATACATCATTTTGAACTTTGACTGGGACATAAATTGACAGTACAGTGATATTAAGTTACCTTACACATTCTAAACTCGTGAGTCGAAGACGAAGATCAGTTGTACACATGCCGACATGGACATCCTAATTTGAATGCATAATTTTAATAAAAACCCAAGGGTTATATTTGTGTACGTTTCTTATTTTTTAATTACACATTTTTTTTTGTTCTGACAATCCTTTACCACTCTGGTTAATTTAAAATAACCTGTCACCAACGCACAAAAAATTACCGTCGGCACCCTTTGTTAACTTTCCACTGTTTCCTAGTATTTTAATAATGTCTACCAAAAGTTTGTTTATAATGTATATTTAAATTAAGGAAGACATAAGATAATAATTTCTGAGTCCATAATTTACTGTTTATAATTGTAAGATAAAAGATAGGCAAAATAAAAAAAAAATTGGAATTTAAAAAATTCGCATTAATTTCAAAACACATTTTACTTCAAAATCAACGATTCACATTAATTTCATGACGCATTAACTTCTTGATTTACAAAAATTTATTTTAAAAGATGAATTCCAAAGTAACAGAATGAAGTTGATTTTAATGAACAGTGAAATGTGCATTTAAATACTCCTACAACAAAGGTAATTAGCAACACACAATTTTTGTTATTCATGTTAAGAAAGAAAGTAAACCCAACATTAAAGGTAATATTTAGAAGAATGGTTTATTATACATGTAATGAACAGTTTTAAGTGGCATTATATACATTACTTTAAATATTAAAATGATTCTAAATAACACAAAAAACTTCATGATAAACAAACAGTATGACTTGATTAAGATATGGTATTTAAGCAGCACATTTATATGAAATATGGTTGTAAAAGGCAAGAGACTGATACAAGAACAAGAGGCCCATGGGCCTTATCGCTCACCTGAGGATATGTCAAAAATTGTTTGCAAAGTGCAATAGACAAAATATTAAGTACAGAAACTTTACAAGTTTTCTCAAGTTAAGAACTGCCACAAAACTTAATCAGAAATAAATCCAGTCACATTTCATTTAAAAGTAGCTTATATAATATGCATTTAGTAACTGTAGTGCAATGAATAATTTCCAAATCATTAACCAATTTCAGTATACTTATGCAGCTTTGTCCTTAAACTTTGAACATATGACCTCGAACCATATATGATCATCATGTCAATACCTACAATATTCTTTTATACATGCATATACAAAAAGTTAATAGTTATTTTTCAAAATAAATAACAATTTCAGTCTTCTTATACTGCTATGACCTTGACCTTTGAACCTATGATGTTGAACCATATATAAAAAAGATTGTCATTTCAATATCTACAATATTCTAATATATATGCCTATACAAAAAGTTATCAGTTTTCAAGATAATTAGCAATTTAAGTCTTCTTTTGCAGCTGTGACCTTGACCTTTAAACATATGACCTTAAACCATATATAAAAAAGATTGTCATGTCAATGCCTACAATATTCTAATATACATGCCTATACAAAAAATAATACTTTTCAAGATAATTAGCAATTTAAGTCTTCTTCTGCAGCTGTGACCTTGACCTTTCAACATATGACCTTGATCAATGTATCAAAATGATCATCATGTCAATACCTACAATATTCTATTATACATGCCTATTCAAAAAGTTAATAGTTTTCAAGATAATTAGCAATTTAAGTCTTCTTCTGCAGCTGTGACCTTGACCTTTCAACATATCACCTTGACACATATATCAAAATGATCGTCATGTCAATACCTACAATAAACTAAGTAATACTAAACATGCCTATACAAAAAGTTACTAGTTTTCAAGATATAGTGACAAATATATAATTTTTAGCAATTTCCCCACTCAGTGCCTTACAATTTCCCCATTTTGAGCCCCATGGCTACCATTTGTGCAAATCTGAAACTAGATGACCTATAAATGAAATAACTAAGTTATATCTCTTGTAGAGGAGAAGATTTTTAAAGTTTTTCACTATTTCCCCCTTTATGGTGCCCCAAGGGGACATAACACCAAATCTGCAAATCTGAAAGGGCTTCACCAAGGCATGATGGTTACCAAGTTTCATTAAATTTGGCCCAGTGGTTTTGGAGGAGAAGACTAAAATGTAAAAATTTATGCTCAGGTGAACTGAAAATTGAATTTTTCTCTAAATTCTTGAAAGTACTTCAACATAGAATTTGTGTTGAAGATAATGTGAAGATACTTATGGCAAGTACTGGTTTTCACATATCTATAAACAGCCCATTTAACACATACTCTACTGTTTTATCAAAAATTGCATGAATTTACTTCTTAATTAAATCAGCAATATGAGTTCTACAGGTCTGAAAAATTTCAATCAAAGACTATGGCTTGATCACAACTCTGTCCCAATTCAGTGGTAAATGCTGCATTTTGAATATCAAGTGAGATTTATTGAAAAATAAGAAAAATACATGTGAATTCTTAAATAAATATTCAGTCAATTATTTCCAGTACCATCCTGTCAAAAGTTAAATACTAAACTAACAAATTACCGCCCAATCATCAGCTCATCTCAACCAATTGTTAGCTGTATCCCAGCCCCTCATTAGCTATATCTTGGCAGCTTCTTGGCAGCAGCTATCCATCTCTCAGCAGCTTTTTGGTCACTTCATGACTGGTTTTCTCATTAGTTTTTTCAGTTGCTTGGCCCTTGTTAGCTTTTGCATTCGCTTGACCCATGTTAGCTTCTTGGCACCTGGGCAGGTTTTGGGCCACTCGTTAGCTTTTTTGACCACTTAAATCCTAATTTGCTTATGCAAATTAAATAGTTTGTATTAGTATTTTAGACGTAATTAAACTTGAATATTTATTTGATGGGACATGATAATCCAAGTGTGGATACAACCTTGTAGTTTAAGAGTATGTCACCAATATCTTTACTGTGTACTGACTGAAAATCTACATACTATATATATATATACTCCTGTTTTCTCAACTGTTTCAGAGAGATCTCAGTGCCTGAGATTAATACACATAAATTTAATTCCTGCTCAGTAGATTCCTGTGTGAAAAAAAAAAGTGTCAGTTTGTAAATATTTTTGGTTTACTTTAGTTACTCTGGTGTCCTTCTTCATCTCAGAACTGACATTCTCCATAAGCTAAATGAAAGACTCTTGACTCTGGCATAAAACACTATAACTACTCTCTACCATCTCGAAACTTACTATTGTTAAAACACTAGCTGATACTTCACTCTGCCATTCAACATTCATTTTGATACAAGTGAAATAATCTTGGCTGGTGTGTAAAATACCTTTGCTTCACTCAACCATCTCTTAACTGAAAGTCTTGATAAATAAAAGAGACTTGCCTGGGATGAAACTTCATTTGTTTTACTCCACCATTCCAGAACATACCATAAATTTTAGAGTTAAGTGAAAGAATCTTGACTGGGGCATAATTATTAAAACTACACTCCACCATTTTAAAGCTGACTGTCTCAATATAAATGAAAAGAAATTTGTCTATTAAAATCTTTGTAGAGTAAAACACAATTAATTAACTTCACTGTCTAAGAAATGACTATCTTAACCAAAGAATGAGTCTTGCTATACTGTTGAATAAAAGACATTTTTACTTGACACAAACATCTGGGAACTGACTGTCTTGAAAAAACTTAAGTGTGATGCTAAACACCAGTACTTCATCCTACATTTCCCATAACTGATAATCTTAATATAAGTCAATAAATCTTGACTGGGGCATAAAACACCATTCTTTCACTCCACCATCCAATTGGCTGTCTTAATATAAAACAAGAGGCCCATGGGCCTTAATGCTCACCTGAGTAAATGTCTGAAATTGTTTGCAAAGTGCAACAGACAATATATTCAGTACAGAAACTTTCCAAGTTTTCTCAAGTGAAGAACTGTCACCATACTTAATTAGAAATATCTTGAGTCATATATAAAATGATCGTCATGTCAATACCTACAATCTTCTTAAATGCATGCCTATACAAAAAGTTAATAGTTTTCAAGATAATTAACAATTTCAGTCTTCTTTTGCAGCTGTGATCTTGGTTTCGTCTCACCTAGCATAGATTTCATATTTTACTATATAAAAGTAGAGTGTAGGATGTATGCTAGGTGGACTTGGTGTCATTTAGAAAACAATAAGATTTAATTACAGGTGATCTATAGTCTGTATTAAAAAATCAAGAAAAAAAGTCACTAGAAGAAAGTAATAAAAATACATTGTATACATAAAAATTCAGAAGGATTGTGTGATTTTCCTACATTTTGATTTATATTTTGAATTTTGTCAATTTTAAGCTTCAGGAGATATCATTTTTAAAAAATGAAGTTGTTTTTTCTACATTTTTTGTGTTTAGAAAATTAAACTGTGTAATGTTAAAACAACATATTTCATAATATTCATTGTCAATATTGCATTATGGCTTATAATAATACTATAATAATTTTAATACTATACAGTTGTAATAATTCTTAAAAATAACATTTTCACAATTTTTGTTCACATGAGTATGTTATATAACAAAAAAAAAAAAAAAAAAAAAAAAAAAAAAAAAAAAAATTAATTAAAATTTTCCCAAACATTTGCCAACTGATTTTTTTCTTTTATTTCTTTAGACTGTCACAGTTCTATTTTCTAAAACATTTTCATCACATCAAAGTTTACAGCAAAAATATGTTATTAATAATATAATTTTCACAAGACTTTATTTTCAAATTAAATATAATAATATTTTGTTCCACATTTTAAAATAAGAACACAGTATGAGCAAATTTTTTTTACATTACATTACATTTCTTGGATCACCAAATTTGTTTATTTTTTTCATAGTTCAATAACTATCCATTATGAATCATTCCAAATGGAGCAAATCGGATGCAGCACCGGCATATTCATTAATAAGTCCATTTTGGAACCTGTACTTAAGTTGTGCCAAACATGAGTCAATTTGCCGATATCTTCTCCTTTTAGCACGTTTCTTTCCTACTCCTACAAGTTGAATCAACTTTGCCTCATTGGTAGCTTGTAATTTCTGAAGCAGTTGCACAATTGAAAAGATGTTGGGTTGTGCATGTGTACACAGTTTGTTCACTTTACTATGCCAACCTTCTACATTGTTAGTTGTCCTGGCCCCCTGGTTTTCAAAGTGATTCCAGAGATCGAGCTGATGGCCCTCTACCCAGGTCTCTGTCACATAGTCCTTAAACACAAATACATTGAGACTTTCATCGTCATTGTCCTCAAGGGCATTGAATCAAACATCCTGAACCTGATTAACTTAGACAAGTGGAAGAACTGCTGCATGTCGTATTAAACTTTTAAGTCCATCATCCCCTCTGTACTGAACAGTCAGACCACCTCCCTGAGTTTTTTGCCAAATACACTGAGTGTAATGGAAGAAACAACATTTTACATCTGTCTGGGGTAACACAGTCCTTATAGCATTTCTAGAAGCAAGTTCAAAATCTAGCATTGCTGATTCTGGTGCTAACAACATGTTCTTCTGAACTATGGCATCCCTCAAAAGTGTGAAAAATCTAACATAAGTAGTCTCTGTCTTGTTTGGAAGAAGAGCAAACACAAGATGGAATACAGTCCCTGTATCAACACTTCCATGAATAATATAAAGCTGACTGAATAAACCTGGACAAGAATAAAAAGTACCTGGATCACAAAACATGGTGGATAAGTCACATAGTTTACTCAAGTTGTCATCTGTTCCAAAAATCATAATCCGCCGTCCTTCATTGTCTGCATCATCACACAACAAAAATCTTTCTCCAGCTAATGTCTCTTTCCAGGCACCATCAAGTTCTATTTCTTGTTGTGTTGTGGGCAGTTTTGGAATTGTTTTTGATCGATTTCTATACAGAGATGCTCTACAACTTTCAGATGTTGGAATTTTTGCAATCAAGTCACCTACATCATCATCAAAGATTTGGTTGCATAGACTGCCAATTTCTTCATCAAAAATTGTTAGAACAGGACATATTTCCTCTCGGCACCATTTCCTTACATTATTGATAAAGGCATCTGCTGCTAACTGAACAGCATCTAGACCATGATTATGTTGTCAAGCAAAATTAACTGGTATGTTGTTCAAAGTTGTAATTAAATCTTCATTCATTTCTTCTACTTCTAACAGAAAATTTGTAACCAGCATGTAATAGGTAATGTCCACCTCTGCCATTATCTAAAAAGTCAATCTGTATCTGTGCATTAGTCATCACAAAATAGAAATAATCACAAAGTGTTCTGTTACACCACTTGTAACAATTTAAGCTAAAACCCCCCAAAATCCAAGCTGAAAACTTATGATATGAAACTATTTTAAAATTTTCATTCTTCAATAGTACCTTCACAATAAAACAACTTTTTAGTTAACTGTGAGATTTTATAAGTATAAATTATAATAACATACAAGAAAATCATTAAAAAGTGTTAAAATAATGAATGAAAGATGAAAGTAATATGTAGGCAGTGTCCTCAACTGTAATGTTATAATAACTAAGGATTGTAAAAAACATAATTCTTTGATAGTAAAGCATAAAAGTTTTACTTCACATTTAAAAAGCTTTATTAGTTGGTATAAACATCATAACTTTTATATAAAATTTTGTTTTAATTTGTTATGTTTTAGTGAACAAATTTATCCACTGACAGTTAATTCAAATGTATACATTCCAGATAACTAAAACACAGCCACTAAATCTTACTCTTATTATTAGTGTACACGTGTCTTCTGTTACCACTTTAATTTTAATTTCATAAAAAATATTTCAAAAAAATGTAATATTTTAAACAGATATATTGCAACCATCCCCTTTTTTATGAGACAGACTATAACCGTGTAAAAATTTGAATGTATGCTAGGTGAGACAACCAATTTTTAAAATGTATGCTAGGTGAGACTAAACCGTGATCTTGACCTTGAAACTTATGACCTTGAGCCATATATCAAAATAATCACCATGTCAATTCCTACAATATTCTAATATACATGCCTATACAAAAAGCTAATTGTTTTCAAAATAATTAACAATTTCAATTCGGTCAAGTAGTTTTGGAGGAGAAGATTAAAATGTAAAGTTTATACACGATGCACGACACACGACGCATGACGCAAGACGTACGGGGATAGACTGCAAAAACCCATTATTTTAACTGTCAGCTCAGGTGAGCTAAAAATAATAAAATGTTAATTATCTTGAAAACTATTAACTTTTTGTATAGGCATTTACTGAAATGGTTAATGATTTGGAAATTATTTATTGCACTTTAGTTACTACATGCATATAAGCTACTTTTAATTAAATTGTGACTAGATTTTTCTGGCTTATGGCATGTGTGTGTTCTCCTCAGAAACTACCAGGCCAATATTGGTCAAACTTCACTTGAAGAGTTATTGGGAGGGTGCTTTCTCAATTTGTACTTTTGGTTGCCGTAGCTGTTAAAAGGAGGTCACTGTGACCTACATTTGAAAAATATTTTTAAAAAAATCTTCTCCGGTAGACAAAAACCAATTTGATTTTCAGCATCTCTAAAGTCTTAAGTATATAGTTTGTAAAATCATAAAATTCTGCTAAAAATATGTTATGTGTTTTTGCATTTAACTTTGAAAATATCGTAAAATAGTTTCAAATGGTTATAAACTGACTATTTCAACAGATTTTAACTGGTTTTGTTATTTTCTTGAAATGACCTTCAAAATTGGGTCAAGGTCAAAGATCAAGGTTTGTGATTTTTGCAGTTTTAGGCTATTTTCTTGCAAACTAAACAAGATAGATTAAAGCAATACATTGCAAAAATGGTTAGAATGATGAAATCAAACCAGTTACCAAGTTTCGTAACAATATTCTAATTCATGTGGGAATTTTTGCCCCTGAAATAGTATTTTTTGCTTGAAAATACTAAAATTTTGAATTAGCTTGAAAACTATTAACTTTTTGTATAGGCATATATATTATAATATTGTAGATATTGAAATGAATATTTTAGTTCACCTGATGTATTTCAGATTATTGTAGGTATTGATATGACAATCATTTTTATAAGCTTGTCTATGACTGGACCTATTATGGTATGGCGCAGTCCATCCGTCCGTCCATCCGCCTGTAAGCCCACATGTGGTACACTGACTCAAGAATGCTGTGAGCAATTTTAATGAAACTTTTGTGAAATGTTTGTATCTAAGGCAGAAAGCTCCCTTTCGTTTTTGAGATTCGTATGTTTTCTCGTTGCGGAGTTATTGGCCTTTAATTGTCAAATTTTAGGCATTTTTAGCTCAACTTGCTATAACCAGCTGAGCTAAGGACATGGTTTTCCATGCATCCATGCGTAAACTTTAATCTTCTCCTCTGAAACCACTGGGCCAATTGGGACCAAATTCGGTGTGGAAGGTCCTTAGGTGGAGTAGACTAAAGTTTGTACCAGGCGACCCCGCCCGACATCCAAGATGGCTGCTGTTACTATAAATAGCAAAAACACATAAATAGCCATTGTTGAGTCATTTTATAACCGTTTTTGTTCAAATTTGAAATGAAGAGAGAAGATAGCGGAGCATTCAACATATATAACGGGTTTTTCTGAGAAATTTTTCGTTGACCCGATTTTTACGAATTATGCAAATGAGGTGTAATATTTAATCAATTCTTTGAAAATCTTCTCCTCTGAAACCACTTGGCCAACTAGAACCATATTTGGTGTGGAAGGTCCCTAGGTGGGGTAGACTAAAGTTTGTACCAGGCGACCCCGCCCGACATCCAAGATGGCTGCTGTAACTATAAATAGCAAAAACACATAAATATCCATTGTCGAGTCATTTTTTAGCTCAACTGGCAATAGCCAGCTGAGCTTATGGCATGGCGAAGCGTGCGTGCGTCCGTGCGTAAACTTTAATCTTCTCCTCTGAAACTACTGAACCAATTTTAACCAAATTTGGTGTGGAAGGTCCCTAGGTGATGCAGATTAAAGTTTGCACAAATCAACTTCCTGCGGCATCCAAGATGGCCGCCGTTACTATAAATAGCAAAAAGTGATAAATGGCTGATACATGTTTATTTATCAACCGATTTAGTTCAAATTTGGTATATAGAAAGTAGATGCCTAGCCATTTAACATATGTAACGGGTTTTTCAGAAAAGTTTTTTATTGGGTCGCTATTAGCAGAATATTCAAATAAGGTGCTTATTTAGCCAATTCTTTGAAAATCTTCTCCTCAGAAACTACTAGACCTATTTGAACCTAATTTGGTGTGGAAGGTCCCTAGCTAATGCAGATTAAAGTTTGCACAAATCATCTTCCTGCGGCATCCAAGATGGCCGCCGTTACTATAAATAGCAAAAAGTGATAAATGGCTGATATACGTTTATTTATCAACAGATTTAGTTCAAATTTGGTATATAGAAAGAAGATGCATAGCCATTTAAGCTTTATAATGGGTTTTTCAAAAACATTTTTTATTGGGTTGCTATTAGCAGAGTCTTCAAATAAGGTGCTATATTTAGCCAATTCTTTGAAAATTTTCTCCTCAGAAACTACTGGACTTATTTGAACCTAATTTGGTGTGGAAGGTCCCTAGGTGATTCAGATTAAAGTTTGCACAAATCAACTTCCTGTGGCATCCAAGATGGCCGCCGTTACTATAAATAGCAAAAAGTGATAAATGGCTGATACATGTTTATTTGTCAACCGATTTAGTTCAAATTTGGTATATAGAAAGTAGATGCCTAGCCATTTTAGATATATAATGGGTTTTTCCAGAAACATTTTTTATTGGGTCGCTATTAGCAGAATATTCAAATAAGGTGCTATATTTAGCCAATTCTTTGAAAATTTTCTCCTCAGAAACTACTGGACCTATTTGAACCTAATTTGATGTGGAAGGTTCCTAGGTGATGCAGATTAAAGTTTGCACAAATCAACTTCCTGCGGCATCCAAGATGGCCGCCGTTACTATAAATAGCAAAAAGTGATAAATGGCTGATACACGTTTATTTGTCAACCGATTGAGTTCAAATTTGGTATATAGAAAGAAGATGCATAGCCATTTAAGATATATAATGGGTTTTTCAAAAACATTTTTTATTGGGTTGCTATTAGCAGAATATTCAAATAAGGTGCTATATTTAGCCAATTCTTTGAAAATTTTCTCCTCAGAAACTACTAGACCTATTTGAACCTAATTTGGTGTGGAAGGTTCCTAGGTGATGCAGATTAAAAATTGCACAAATCAACTTCCTGTGGCATCCAAGATGGCCGCCGTTACCATAAATAGCAAAAAGTGATAAATGGCTGATACACGTTTATTTATCAACCAATTTAGTTCAAATTTGGTATATAGAAAGAAGATGCCTAGCCATTTAAGATATATAACGGATTTTTCAGAAACATTTTTTATTAGGTCGCTATTAGTAGAATCTTCAAATAAGGTGCTATATTTAGCCAATTCTTTGAAAGTCGTCTCCTCAGAAACTACTGGACCTATTTGAACCTAATTTGGTGTGGAAGGTCCCTAGGTGATGCAGATTAAAAATTGCACAAATCAACTTCCTGTGGCATCCAAGATGGCCGCCCTTACTATAAATAGCAAAAAGTGATAAATGGCTGATACACGTTTATTTATCAACCGATTTAGTTCAAATTTGGTATATAGAAAGTAGATGCAAAGCCATTTAACATATACAACTGGTTTTTCAGAAACATTTTTTTCTTTGGTCGCTATTAGCTGAATATTCAAATAAGGTGCTATATTTAGCCAGTTCTTCGAAAATCTTCTCAGAAACTACTGGACCTATTTGAACCTAATTTGGTGTGGAAGGTCCCTAGGTGATGCAGATTAAAGTTGCCCAAACTGGCATCTAAAATGGCCGCCGTTATTATAAATAGCAAAAAGTAATGAATGGCCAATACACATTTATATTTCATACAATTTGGTTCAAATTTGGTATGTAGACAATAGATGTATAGCCATTTCACAAACATATCATTTTTTCTGAAAAATTCTTTGAAAATCTTCTCCTCTGAAACCACTGGGCGAGATAGAACCATATTTGATGTGGAAGGTCCCTAGGTGGAGTAGACTAAAATTTTTACCAGATGACCCCGCCCGACATCCAAGATGGCCGCTGTTACTATAAATAGCAAAAACACATAAATAGCCATTGTTGAGTCATTTTTTAACCGTTTTTGTTCAACTTTGAGATGTAGAGAGTAGATAGCTGGGCATTCAACATATATAACGGCTTTTTTGGAGAAATTTTTTGTTGACCCGATTTTTTAAAAACTATGGAAATGAGGTGTAATATTTAATCAATTCTTTGAAAATCTTCTCCTCTGAAACCACTGGGCAAACTACAACCATATTTGGTGTGGAAGGTCCCTAGGTGGGGAAGACTAAAGTTTGTACCAGACGACCCCACCTGACATCCAAGATGGCCGCTGTTACTATAAATAGCAAAAACACATAAATAGCCATTGTTTATTAATTTTTTAACCATTTTTGTTCAAATTTGAAATGTAGAAAGTAGATAGCGGGGCAGGGCATTTAACATATATACCGGGTTTTTCTGTTACTATAAATAGAAAAAAACACTTAAATGGCCATTGTGGATCCATTTTTCAACCAATTAAGCTCAAACTTGAAATATACAAAGTAAATCGTGAGGGATTCAACATATTTAACCGGTTTTTGTGGGAAATTTTTCGTTGACCTGATTTCAAGAATTATGCATATTAGGTGTAATATTTAGCGAAATCTTTTTAAAATCCTCTCCTCTGAAACCACTGGGCCAATTGGAATGAAATTTTGTGTGGTAGGTCCATACGTCGGCCTGACTAAAGGTTTTACCAGGCAACCTCGCCTGACATCCAAGATTGCCGTCTTAACTAAAAATAGAAAAAAAAAAGGCCATTGTGGATCCTTTTTTCAACCAATTGAGCTCAAATTTTAAATATAGGAAGTATACTGTGTGGGATTCAAAATATATAATGTTTTATTTATGAGAAAATTTTTATTGACCCAATTTTCAAGAAATATGCAAATTAGGTGTAATATTTAGTAAAAAACTTTTCCTCTAAAACCACTGGGCGAATTGGAACCAAATTTCATTTGGAAGGTTCCTACATCGGCCTGAAAAAAGTTTGAACCAGTCCAAGATGCCCGTCGTTACTAGATATAAAAAAAAAACAAAGACAAAAATAGCCATTGTGGATCCATTCTAAGCTCAACTGGCTAAACCCAGCTGAGTTTATGGCATAGCGAAGCATGCCTGCATGTGTGTGTTGCAAAGTAGGCTTCATTGAAGCAAAAAGGTCATAAGCTCAATTCATTTGCCATCTTTAGCTGATGAACGAATTATGGTAACCACATCACATTGTCTTACAGGGGCAACAGTGGCCAAGTGGTCTTAAGCATTCGATGTTACGGATCACAGCACCTCTCACCCATGACATTGCGCATAAATCCCAGTGGCGCTAGCACTTCATCTTTGAAAGTTTGTCAGTTAACTTGCTGCTTGGTCTTGGTTTTCTCTGATACTCCAGTGTCCCCCACCATTTCCAAAACTGACGGTCTCCGTGTAAGTGAAATATTCTTGAGTTGAACGTTAAACAGCATTACAATAAAAAAACAAACATTGTCTTACATATGCAGCCAGTTGAGCATCACAGGCCCTATTGGGCCTCTTGTTTTGCATGTTGTACAATAACTCAAAAATGCTTTGAACAATTTGAATGAAACTTTTGTGTTATATTGGTATCCATTGCAGAGAGCTCCCTTTTATTCTTGAGATTCTTATGTTTTCTTGTTGTAGAGTTATTGCCACTAATTGTCAAATTTTAGGCATTTTTTGCATGTTGTAACTTAAAAATCATTTGAACTTTTTTATGAAACTTTTGTGTTATATTTGTCCTATAATCAAAAAGTTTTGTGACTAAACATTGAGAAATAAATTTGCTACTTTTGTTTTTAAAAAATATGTTTCAGCTAAATCTCAAGTTGTTAATGACATTAAAAAAGAAGTTTAAATATCTGATGGGCGTATCATGCGCTCCAGGCGCAGCTGTTTATTATATATGGTTCAACATTATAGGTTCAAAGGTCAAGGTCATAGCTGCATAAGAAGACTGAAATTGATATTTATTTTGAAAACTATTAACTTTTTGTATATGCATGTTTAGTAGAATATTGTAGGTATTAATATGACAATTATTTTGATATATGGTTCAAGGTCATAATGGTTTAAAGTTCAAGAACCAATGCAGAAGAAGACTGAAATTGTTAATTATCTTGAAAACTACTAACTTTTTGTACCGACATGTATAATTATAGAATATTGTAGGTATTGATATTATGATTATTTTGATATATGTTTTAAGGTCATAGGTTCAAAGGTCACTTTCTCAAGTACATAAGCTGCATAAGTATAGTGAAATGGTTAATGATTTGGAAATTATTTATTGTACTATAGTTACTATATGCATATTAGCTACTTATGAATGAAATTTGACTAGATATTTTTGATTGTGGCAGTTTAAAACTTCAGAAAACTTTGAAAGTTCTGTAATTAATATATTGTTAATTGTACTTTGCAAACAATTTTGGACATATGAGTGTCAAGGCCCTGGATGGGCCTATTGTTAGTTTAAGTTTTACTATAAATATCTTAAACAAATTTGAGATATGAAAAGTGAACAGTTGACATAGTTAATGGATTTTGCCACACTTTTTTCCATTGGTTCGATTTTTACAGAATATGCAAAATGGACATAGAAATTTTGCAAATTCTATAAAAATCTATGCTAAATGAAAATGAATTAATAAGAAGATCCAAACCAAATTAGATGCCTATCAATTAAACTATAGGCCTTTTAAGTCAGGTGAGGGATACAGACCAATTTGGCCTCTTGTTTTTCATGATTGGTAGTTATTTAGTGTTAAAGTATGTTACTACATGATTTGCATCTGTAAAAACCTGATTGTATTTGCACCTTAGCATTAATATGTTAAATGTAATCAAAATATTTCAGCACATTATAAAAAAGTTTTATAGATCTACATATGCTTTGATAAAATTTAAATTAGCTAGGTAATTTACAATCTGTAAATGCTATATTGACAGCTTGGCTGAGGTAGGATCCAAAGAATGATCTTTCTTTTGATTTTTAGACAGATTGATGTGATGACATACCACCATATTATAATTGATAAACAAAAGAAAATATAATTACATTAAAAAGATTTTGATGTTTTGTTCTTCTGTGATAAGTGAGACTTATTGTTTTAATTCACAGTAGATAATATACTTTTCAGGTTTAATCATTCCAGCCATTATGATTATTTGTATACAGTTTGCAGGCTGCAATTATAAAATAGTCATTGCCATGTTGACAATGGCTGTAGGTTTAGGTGGTGTAGCTGCTGGTGGCTACCAGGTAAACCACCTAGATCTTGCATCAAATTTCGCAGGTAAACAAAAAACATGTTGCCAGAGGACTTTACAAGCTTTGAATTTGATTGAATTCCACATTAGTGCTATTAGATTAATCCTTTCACTGCCTATCTGTCAGTTTTTTGTGCATGTAATGACAAATGACTGTATTAATCATGCATAGTGCATGTAATGACAAATGACTGTATTAATCATGCATAGTGCATGTAATGACAAATGATTGTATTAATCATGCATATGTATTAAAATTAACGTGTAAAGGAAAATTTGATTAATTTAATCTTTGGTTCAGTTCAATATATGTATTTGAAATGCACAAATTAAAGTTTCAGATGAAAAGGGGTTATTCTATCATTCTCTTCACTACTGATTTTTACATTAATATATTAACAGATGTTTTGTTTACACTTATAATGTGTTGATAAAACATTTGTATAAAATTACTTTATATCTGTAACTATAGTCTTTTATCTATTACTTACTATTTACATTAACACCTTATTTATTGTTTATATTTTCATTCTAGGATTATTGCAGAATATTATTAATATTTGCTGAAACTAATACTCATTTTAATGATTTTGTAGAAACATTCTTTTAATCTCTGCAGTTATCAAATTGTTTTAGAATCTTTGTGCTCTCCATGTCACTCCTATCACCACAATCATATATCCAGTGATTTTGCTCTGGTTTTTAAAAACTACCTTCCACCTTTCAGATTGGGAAAATTTGGACCCTTTTTATGTCACATATTACATTCAGAATTTTGACATTCATTGCAAAGATTTTATATTGTGACAATGTCTAACATTTTTTGTCTGTCAGAACAGTTTTGGACAACTGGATTTAACTTAAACTATTTGATTGTGTGTCACTGTTGCCTTTTGGGGAATTTTAGTCGTCAAATTGGGAAATTTTAGTCTTATTTCTCAAGGGGAAACTACCTTTATTCGGTAGTAATTTTAGGCAAACAAAACCACTGATATCACATTATTACCTAATACATGTATAAAAAATGACACAATTATGACCTTAAATTTTATAAAGATTCTGTTATGTCATAACACCAAATATATTAAGTCACTTCAATCACCTTATACATGTCATTTCACCCCATCACCTTAAAATGTCATGTCACCCTATACATGCCATGTCACCTCTATCACCTTATACATGTCATATCATCCTATCACCTTATAGTGTCATGTCACCCTATCACCTTATACATGTCATGTCAACCCTATCACCTTATAGTGTCATGTCACCCCTATCACCTTATACATGCCATGTCACCCTATCACCTTATACATGTCAAGTCACCCCTATTACCTTATAGTGTCATGTCACTCCTATCACCTTATACATGCCATGTCACCCTATCACCTTGTATGTGCTATGTGCCCCTATTACCTTATACATGCCATGTTACCCCATTACCTTATACATGTCATGCCATCCCATTACCTTTTACATGCTATGTGCCCCTATTACCTTATACATGCCATATCACCCAATTACCTTATACATGTCATGTTATCCTATCACCTTATATATGTCATGCCATCCCATCACCTTATAATGTCATGTCATGCCATCCCATCACCTTATTAATGTCATGTCACCCTATCACCTTATAATGTCATGTCACCCCTATCACCTTATACATGCCATGTCACCCAATTACCTTATACATGTCATGTTATCCCATCACCTTATACATGTCATGTCACCCTATCACCTTATAATGTCATGTAATTCCTATCACCTTATTATGTCATGTCACCCCTATCACCTTATGCAAACCATGTCACCCCTATTACCTTATGCATGTCATGTCATCCCATCACCTTATACATGTCACCTTATCACCTTAAAATGTCATGTCACCCTATCACCTTATTCATATCATGTCACCCCTATCACCTGATACATGCCATGTCACCCTTATCACTATTACCTGATACATGCCATGTCACCCCTGTCACCTGATACATGCTATGTTACCCCTATCACCTTATAATGTCATGTCATTCCTATCACCCTATACATGTCATGTCATTCCATCACCTTTTACATTTCATATTAACTCATTCACCATATATATGTCATACAAACCCTATACATGTGGTGTCACCCCTATCATCTTATATATGTCATATCATCCCATAACCTTATACATGTCATATCACCCCATTTACCTTTTACATGCCATGTTACTCTATCACCTTATAATATAATATCACCCCTGTCATCTTAAACATCATCTCTGTCACCTTATAATATCATGTTATTCCTGTTACCTTATACATTTCATCCCATCACCTTATCATGCCATGTAACCCGTCATCTAATGTCACCTCTGTCACTATAATATCATATCACCCCTTTCACTTTATAGTTTATACATGTCATGTCATTAGGCTTTACCTGTCATTTTACTCCCACCTTTTAGCTATATTATTCATGCAGTATTGTTACCCCCTACCTCATACACGTCACCTCTGTAGTCTTTATTTTGTCCTGTTGAATGTTTTATTTGAATTGTATATTAGTCCTGTTCACAGCATGTTTATATTTTGATGCCATTTAGGATTATTAGTACCAGCTATCTTATTGAATTGTATACAGTTTGCTGGGTGCAACCACATAGTTGTTGTAGTATTACTAACATTTTCTGTTGGACTTGGTGGTTTTTGTATGGGAGGATTTAATGTTAACCATCTTGATATTGCACCAAATTTTTCAGGTATATAAAAACATGATACCCCGGTAGTTTAAATTCAGTTGAGGTGAGAAACAACATAACCTTTGATCTTTAATGATGGTATAACTGCTGTTTTTGTTTTATATATTCCATATTGTTTTCACATTATCATTAAAAATTTTGTTTACAAACTAGCTAATCCAACAATTAAATGTCCTAAGAATGATATTTTGGATAAAAGTAGTCATGTTTAGAATGTGTAATGTTTATTGAAATTTCTTTTAGAAATACGTGCTAATTTAAACCAGATGCCTTATTTAGTTTTTAAAGTCAAGATTGATAAAAAAATATCAGATGAACATCCTATTGCTTTCAGTAAGAGACCATAATAAGAAAATAAGAAAAAAAAATTAAAAAAATAATAATAATAAATTATTTTTAAACTGTATATATATATATATATATATATATATATATATATATATATATATATATATATATATATTCTTTATAATTTAATTTCTGCCAACAGGTACTTTAATGGGTATATCCAATTGCCTAGCAACAATACCTGGATTTTTAGGTCCTTACATTGTGGGAGTATTAACAACTAATAATGTAAGTAATTTAGTATGGTTGTCTAACTTTCTGACATGATAAAAATGAAGGATCAGGAGATTTATATGACTTAAATCCTATTTCAGATAATTGTAAAACAATTTAATTACCAATAAACTATTAGAATTTTGATTCTCTGTTACACTGTATAGAAGAGAAAAATAATTAATAATAAATACAATTCACAAATCCTTCTTACATGTCCTAGGTATATTATTGCCAAACTCAAGATATAAAAATATCACATGAGCAGAAATGATCTTTGTCAACCTCTTGTAACAATCACTTCTAAAATGACAATAATAACTAACAGATGCATGTTTAAGTGCTTCATATCATACATCAATTTGTTGCTATTTCTTGTTAAAATGGAAATTAATCTGACATTCAGTTACAGACCCTTATGATAAAAAGGGCCTCATTGTTACAGCTGTCTGAGGCATGCACTTACGGATCACCATGTCTCTTATTCATGTCATTGCCTAGGTTTAAATCTTGCTCTGTAGAAATAAAATGGTGTGATAAAATTGTTAGTTTGCTTTCCAAAAGTGGGTGGTTTTCACCTGTTTCCTCCCCTGTTCTAGAACTGACCCTCCTGTATATCAATGAAAGAATCTACTTTGGCAAAAACATCATTACTCTGCTCCACTCCACTCCTGATGAAAAGGTCAAGGTGTAAATTTGGTAAATTTGATTAACTAGATTAAATAATCTTTTGTTTTGGCACCTCTTCTAAAATATATTATCCTTTTTAGCTCACCTGAGCCGAAGGTTCAAGTGAGCTTTTCTGATCAAAATTTGTCTGTAGGTGTTGTCCGCGGCATAAACTTTTACCATTCAACTTTTCCTCTGAAACTACTGGGCAGATTTCAATGAAACTTGGTCAGATGCATATACAGGTTGGTGCAATTCAGATTTGTTCTTGACATTGTCATGGCTCACAAAACTAGGTCAAGGTGACCTATGGGTCCAAAACACTGCTCTATTTGCAGGGCACCTGTTAATGTTAAACTTATGCAGATCATATGAACGCTTGTAAATTATGACAATATCCTTGTTAATATAACGAATGTATGAAGTAATTGACATGTTGCATTCCTTGCCGATTCAGACTTTGGTATCAACCTGAATCATGTGAAATCAAATTCAGGGCATCACTAAAATGTCAACAATGATTGATTGCATGGTGATAGAAATGGGTCATAATGTAACTACCAGTATTTTACATATATGTTCGAGCTGATACCTGTACCAAAAAATTTAATTGATTTAACGTCTTTAAATATCTTTAGATTTTAATTTTATTCTAATTATTTTATCATATATTGCACAAAATATACAAAAATAAATCTTATAAATGATACAAATCTAAAATTTTGGCCACTCAGATTCACTGTGCAGCCATCACAACCACGATGTTTCCAGTGATTTTGTTATTGAATAAAATAAACTGATAATGTGTTTTAATCTTCTCTATGATTGAAAAACCCCAAAAAATCCAACATGACATTTTTGGTAGAAAACTTTTCAATTTATCATCAAAAACGAGTCCTAGCATGGTGATGAAAGTCATGTGACACTTTGTCCAGAACATATCTTAGAATTGCATTAAAAGTTCCACATTGTTTTCTTTTGTATCATTGCATGATAATAAATGAAACACCTTTGATTTGGCGACCTAAATGTTGTAATGCTAGTAAATGTTGCCCCTGGCTAGTAAAAAATTATACTTGGTAGTCCTTCTTGGAGCCCTGATATTTGGCTTCTCTAGGGTCTTAAGCTTATAAATTGTTCATTTTGTGAAATTTGGTCAAAAATTAGGTTATGCGTTTTTGCGTTTAATTTTAAAAATTTTGTAAAATGGCTTCAAATTATTATAACTATTATTGACTATATGCATAGATAATGACATGTGGTTTTCAGTTTGACTTAATCTTGAAATAATCTTCAAAATGGAGTCAAGGTCAAAGACAAAGGTCGTGACCTAGTTTGTGGTTTGTGCAGTTTTAGGTGCTTTTCTTCAAAACTATAAGAGATATATAATGTCAAAACATTGTTAAAATGTTCAGCATGACACATTTTAACAAGGTACAAGGTTTCGTAACTATATGATAATCCATGTAGGAGTTATTGCCCTGAAATTTTATTTTTTTTCTTATAAATACTAAAATTGTGCATTAGCTTGAAAACAATATATTTTTTTTATAAGCATGTTGTAGGACCCTCAAATGTAAAAATCACGTTAAATGTAAAAAAGATGAAATTTGACGTTAAATGTAAAAACAATTTTACTCTAAATGTAAAAAATGCTACAAATGTAAAAAATTGACATCAAATGTAAAAAAGCATATGATACTAAATGTAAAAACATTTTAACGCTTAATGTAAAAATGCTGATTTTTAACGTTAAATGTGAAAACAAAAAAGTGATAAATGTGAAACAAAACATTGCTCACGTTAGCACAAATATGCATTAAATTGAGGATGTTTCCAATGAAAAACAAAAATCAAAGTACTGGGAAGCATTGAGCTAGCACCTATGTGTGGTTTCTTAAGATGTATTAAATGTTTTACAGGATTACAGTTAAAATAAACAACATTGAAAAATCATCATATATTGATATAATCACCTAGATAATTTTCAGTATTTGAGTCATTTTACGACAAAAAACAAGTTTTATAAATCTTTATTGAGTGCATGTGGTTCTGCATGGCAAGTGTGGACTGAAGCCGTCTTTATTATTCTGGCACATTGTTACTGATGCCGAAATCGAACCCATGTTGATCGATCGATCGAGATAGAAATTCCATCGTTTGTAAAATTAACATTTTCTACTGAATGGATTTGTTTTGTAAAAAAAATCCTAAAACTTCCAGCCAGATGCGGTATTCAAATCGGAAACCCTAGAGTCATCAGGGTTTACAAAGTGTTAGAGTAAACAGCTTATTTTTAACAATTATTAACAGAACTTTAGAATAGAACATAATGACACATACATGCCTATGAAAAGTTCAATAAAACCCAACAGACAGTTTAAGTGGAGATTTAGAACAAGATGGACAACACATTATGCAGGCATGAACTCTCACTAGGCGAGGTAGCAAGCTCACAAGGCCTGTGACCAAATGAGCAAAAAACAGTAGTAGTGGTTGTCGTAAAAGAAACAATAAATAAGTCAATAGACCTGATGTGCCGGGGCCTCAGTGGCCGAATGGTCTAAAGTACGCGCTTACGGATCACAGTGCCTCTCAACGCCTGGGTTAGAATTCAACTCTGGTCAGATCCTAGTGTGAGAAAGTTTGTCAGTTCGCTTGCCGAAGGTCGGGGGTTTTCTACGGGCACTCAGATTTCCTCCACCTTCCCAGAACTGACCCCCTAGAAATAAGTGAGATTCTTGACTGGGGCATAAATAGTGATCCTGATGTCTGTCCATCCCTTCCCAAATATTTAGTTTCTGATTTCATATTTATATGCAGTGCTAATGGTTAAAAAGGAAGGTTTTTTTTCGATTTTGGAAAATTTCACATTTATCATTCAAGAGTAATGCCCCTTTTTATGTTATTTGAAGTTTTACCCATTTCGGGATGATATCTCCAGAACCAGTGTGCCAATCAATTTCATTTATATATAAAGCTTATGGTCATGAAAAAAAAGATTCTTTTCGATTTGGGAAGATTTCCCATTTATAGTTCAAGAGTTATGTCCCTTTTTCAGTTATTCTGACGTTTTACCCATTCCGGACGATAACTCCAGAACCAGTTTGCCAGTTGATTTCATATTGGTATAGAAAGCTCATTGTCATAAAAGGAATGTTCCTTACAATTTTTGAAGATTTCCTGTTTATTGTTCTGGAGTTATTTCCCTTTTTCTGCACAGTCTACAAATTGACTTCATATTTATACACAATGCTTATGGTCAAGTAAAAAAGTTTCCTTTTACCAATGAAATTTGTGTTATTGTCTGGAAATGGGTAAAACTTCAGAATAACAGAAAAAAGATAATTCTTATTCTTACAATTTTAAATGTACCTGTTATATCTGCAGGCGGTTTTCTGAGAGGGTGGCAGTTATCCTTTAGATCACCAGTCTAGCTATTATTATTATTTAGATGCCGTAATGCAAATGCCATAGTATGATATAGCGAGAGTATTTTGCGCTATTTGCTATAAGGAATTAATAAGCATTACATTGTTGTCCCATTTGTATAATAGATTCGCGTCTTTTCTTCTGTATGTTTGTTGTTGAAGAGATGTTGTTTGAATAATTATGTAAAAGATGTGGTCATCTTATATTTTTTAGGTCACCTGACTGAAAGGTCATGTGAGCTTATGGCATGGCACAGTGTGTGTATGTGCATGTGTGTGTGCATCGTTAACACCTATTTTCGACTTCTCCTCCAAAACTGCTGGACAGATTTCAACGATACTTAGTCAGAAGCATATATGGGCCAGAGCAATTCAGATTTGTTCATGGCTACCAAAACTAGGTCAAGGTGACCTAGGGGTCCAAAAATCTTAAAAAATCTTCTCCGAAACCGATGATGGGAGAAAAAATCTGATGTGATATTTGGCTTCTCTAGGATCTTAAGCCTATTGTTTGTTCATTTCGTGAAATTTGGTCAAAAAAATGGGTTACACGTTTTAGCGTTTATTTAAAAAATTTCTATTGTTATAACTTGACTTTTTAAACAGATAAAGACATGAGGTTTTCAGTTTTGACCTTTTCTTGACTTTTTAAACAGGTAATGACATGAGGTTTTCAGTTTTGACTTTTTCTTGAAATGACCTTTAAATTAGGGTCAAGGTCACAAATCAAGGTCATAACCTAATTTGTGATTTATGCAGTTTTTAGACAATTTTCTTACAAATATTAATTTAAACATTTTTTAAATGTTCAGCATGACAAAATTTAAAAAGGTACCAAGTTTCGTAACTATATGATAATAATCCCTTTAGTAGTTGTTTCCCCTGAAATGTTATTTTTGGCTTATAAATACTAAAATTGTGCATAAGCTTGAAAACTATAATCTTTTTGTATAGGCATGTATATTAAAATATTGTAGGTATAGATATGACGATCATTTTGATATATGGTTCAAAGTCATATGTTGAAAGGTCAAGGTCACAGCTGCAAAAGAAGATATAAATTGCTAATTATCTTGAAAACTGTTAACTTTTTGTATAGGCATATATATTAGCTCGAATATTGTAGGTATTGCAGCAACGATCATTTTTATATATGGTTCAAGGTCATGTGTTCAAAGGTCAAGGTAACATCTGCAAAAGAAGACATAAATTGCTTATTATCTTGAAAACTTGAACTTTTTTTATAGGCATGTATATTAGAATATTGTAGGTATTGAAATGGCGATCATATATGGTTTAAGGTCATATATGATCAAAGGTAAAGGACATAGTTGCATAAGTATACTGAAATTTTTAATGATTTCGAAATTATTCATTGCATTACAGTTACTTCATGCATATTATATAAGCTACTTATAAATGAAATGTGACTAGATATATTTCTGATTAAGTTTTGTGGCAGTCATTAACTTGAGAAAACTTGAAAAGTTTCTGTACCTAATATATTTTCTTTTGGGCTTTGCAAACAATTTTGGACATATAGGTAAGCGTCAAGGCCCATGGGCCTCTTGTTTAGTTTGTAGTATTCTATGGACAGGATACTGATTTCACATTTTAAACTTTTATCAAGGAGTCTTTAAATATAAACAGATAAATTGTTAAATTGTGATGAAATTCAATATACATCGATATTTTGCCTGTATAATAATTAAAAAAAAAACCTATATAATTTTCAGCTCACCTTTTAGCTGTCTGTCCGTCCGTCTGTCAACAATTGCTTCAAACGACCTCTTCTCAGAAACTTCTGGTCACATTTTGTTTAAACTTGGTCAAAAGCATCTATAGAACATTGCCTTTCAGATTTATGTTTTTGGTTGCCATAGCTACCAAATGTGGGTCACAATGACCTACATAGTTGAAAACTTAAAAAAATCTTCTTCTCCAAAATCACTGCACTGAGATAAAATCTGATGTGATATTTGGCATCTACGGCATCTTATATACAAAGTTTGTGAATTTCAATAATTTTTGTGAAAAATTAGGTTACGTGTTTTTGCGTTTATTTTTTGTATATAGTAAATAGTACTTTTTTTTTTTTTTACAAAAATTACAATAATAAATAAATTTGGGTGAACTCTTTTTCCAAAAATCATTTTCTTATGTGAAGTAACATATGTTTAAACAATTTTCAAGAAATTCTGTAAAATACAAGTCGCTTTTTTCGACCTTTTTTCATTTTCAATTCTAGCAACCCAAGGGTTGAGGGTTCAAATCCCAGTGAGGCCACTTTTTTTTTTTTTTTTTTTTTTAAATTTCTGAATTTTATGACTTACAATGGTGCATGGAAGAGATTTTATGAATTTTTACTTTTTAGTGTAATTATTATTTTTGAAATACATGTAACATTAATATGTAGACATAGCTAAAACCTTGAAATATTTTTTTGTTTTGTTTTACAAAATCAATGTTATGTGACATAATTTAAACTAATTGAACAAATTTTTTAAAATAATTTGCAGTTGACTTTTACATTTTTTAAAAATATTTTAATTAATGTGTCAAATCTGTAAAGTCTTAAATCCGGATCTGAAAATTGCTGATTTGAGCTTTTGTTATGGATAGGCACTCTGCCATCCATCCATCAAAAGACTTCTTTTCAGACACTACTGGTCACATTTCATTCATATTAGTCAATAACATCTAAAGACCATTGCCATTCACATTTGTGTTTCTGGTTGCTATGGCTACCAAAAGTAGGTCACAGTGACCTACATAGCTGAAAACCAAAACAATAAAAATAATGTTCTCTGAAACAACTTCTATTGAGACAACATGTTATGACTTGCCAGGTATTATCAAGACATAACAGTTACATTTAAACTCAGGTGAGCAAATTAAGGCCATCTTAGGGCTCTTGTTTACATTTAATGTCAAGTTTTTACATTTGTAGCATTTGTTTACATTTAAAGTAAAATTGTTTTTACATTTAACATCAAATTTGATCTTTTTACATTTAACATGATTTTTACATTTGAAGGTCTTACACATGTATTTTAAAATATTGTAGGTATTGATATGATGATCATTTTGATATATGGCTCAAGGTCATATGTTGAAAGGTCAAAGTCATAGCTGCATAAGAAGACTAAAATTGTTAATTATTTTGGAAATTATTAACTTTTTGTATAGGCATGTATATTAGAATATTGTAGGAATTGATATGGCGGTCAAAGTCATAGCTGCATAAGAAAGACTGAAATTGTTAATTATCTTGGAAATTATTAACTTCATGTATAGGCATGTATATTAGAATATTGTAGGAATTGATATGGCGGTCAAAGTCATAGCTGCATAAGAAGACTGAAATTGTTAATTATCTTGGAAATTATTAACTTTTTGCATAGGCATATATAATAGAATATTGTAGGTATTGATTTGACGATCATTTTGATATATAGTTCAAGGTCAAATGTTCAAAAGTTAAGGTCATAGATGCATTAGGAGATTGAAATTGTTAATTATCTCGAAAAATATTTACTTTTTGTATAGGCATGTATACATGTATTAGAATATTGTAGGTATTGATATGAAATTCATTTTGATAAATAGTTGAAGGTCATACATTCAAAGGTCAAGGTCATAGATGAGTAAGAAGACTGAAATTGTTAATTATCTTGAAAACTTTTAACTTTTTTGTACAGGCATATATATTAAAATATTGTATGTATTTTTGCAAATGATTTTAGACAAATCCTCAGGTTGTACATATCTCAGTTGAGCGTTAAGGCCCATGGGCCTGTTGTTGAAGAATGTGTTCCTTAGGGACACTCCTTATTATAAATCTGTATGGATCATACAGAATTAACAATAATGGATTATCTTTAATGTTTCAGGAAACACAAGGACAATGGCAGTATGTATTTTATATAGCTGGCGGTGTATATTTATTTGGTTTCTTGGTGTTTGTGATATTTGCTCAGGGAACAGAACAGTCTTGGAACAGACCTAGTGTTGAGATATTACTGTTTAAAGGGAATGAAATACAGAATACCAGTATTAAAGATGTTGATAATAGTACAATTGTCACACAGACTTACTAATACTTAATTGCAACACATGCTTATCTTTATTGATCCAACATCATATAAGATATTTCTTCTTATAACATAATTTGGGTTCAGTTTTTAGGAGGGATAAGGGGTCTGAAAGAAAATTTAAATTAAAATAAACCCTTGTGGTACAGTAACATTTTGGAATTTTAAAGCTTGGATTTAATTTGAATCAATTTACTAAAAATGGAAAAAAAAATTAAATAGGTATGGTAATATTACCGTAATAAGATAAACTTTGACATTTTATGATGTTTTGCTAAATTTCATGTATATTTCAATGTAACAAATTTCTGAGTTTTGTCATCAGTAGTCAAACTTGTTAAATAATTTAAAACCTACCATCTTAATTTGAAACAAAAATTTTTCACTTTCTGTATAATTTAAATTCAATTTTGAAAACAATGCATGTTTACTGGGATTTAATTCTAGCAGCTTTATTGTTATGTTGGTCATGTTTGGTCAGTAAGTAGGTCAATAGGTCAAAGCATAGGATGATCCTCTTGACAAAAACAAGATCCAGTTTGTATACAATAATTAAGTCACTAGGTCAAATCATAGACTAGCCTTGTTTACACACAAGAAGTCACAATTTTATTACAATCTTCATCAGACTTTATCAGTATAGTCCTCTTGACAAAAACAATTTCAAGTTGGTGTATGAATTATATTGGCAATATAAAGGTCCCTAGGTCAGACCAAAAAAAAATCTTAACATTAAAAAAAATCCCAAATTCAGTTCAATATTCTTCAAATTTGCACAGAATGATGCTTTTGAAAAACATGAGACCAGTTTTAATGTATGATTAATGTTGGGTCAGTAAATAGGTCACTAGTTCAAAGCATGGAAAAACCTATTGAGAAACAAATTAAGTTCATTCTTCATCTAACTTGATCAAACTGATCCTCTTGACAAAAGCAAGTATATAGAAATATATATATAGAAATTTGTTAACATTGTAAAAATCAAAATTTCAGTTTATTCTTTTTCATACTTGCTCAGCATTACCTTTTGAAAAAAAGCAAGCTCCTATTTGTGAATGATTTATTTTGGGTCAGTGAGTAGGTCATATCGTAGATTAAAAAAAACCCTTGTTAACACACTTGAGCTCTCTTGTTTTGTTAAATAAACATTATTTCATTAAATTGAAACACTTTGCTTTAAATCATTCTATGTAAACTTTTTATATGAGTAAGTATGGTACATACTCAAGCTTGACTTGAGCTGTACTTTTTATTCAAAAGTCTGTCTGGACTTTCCTAAATCTGGCTGAAAAATGGCTACAGATATTTATATGAGCAAGGCTGTTGTTCGACTGGACAATTTAATGAGACTTTCTAACTCTTTTTTTAAAAAAATCCCATCTGGATTTTCAACCATACATTCTTTAAAAGTCTGACTGACTTTTGTTAATCTATCAGGAAAGTGATTATAAATATGTCAGTGAGCAGGACTATTGTTAAAAAAGTCCAGCAAGACTTTTGAACTAAACTTTTTAAATACTTAGTTAGACTTTCTAACCATACTATTCTGAATTTTGAATTGTACTTAATCAAAATGTCTGGCTGGACTTTAGCAAATGTAGTTGGAAAATTGCTCAAAAAATTTTAATGAGCCTGTATATGTTCTACTTGGCAGCAGCCATTATAGTTGAACATGGACACGATAAAAGAAAATGATAGAAATATAGAAACAGGACAAAAATAGAACAAACCCATGTGGTGACAATCAATAATTACAATTTGGATTGTTCTGTTGACAGGCATTTGATAAAAATGTCTAATGACATTATTATCATACTTTAGAGAGGGTTCCTAATAATCTAATTCTAGCTCATGGCTAATTATGTAAGGCCATTTGAACTTAATAGTGTGAAGAATGATAACAGAACAGCTACTTGGAACAAATTCAAAGGTTCACCCAGCTGAGTTGGAATATGTAATTGTAAGCAGATGATTGTTTACATAATTGTCATGGGGAGTGAAAGAGTGATGGATTAGTTAGCAAGTAGGATTTTGGAGCTGGATAGGCAGATACAAAAAAGAAATATGGAAGTTCAACTTTGCTACACACAAGTAAACTGATGAATTAACTTAAACATACCAGTCCAAGATACACTCTCACATTAAGAACTGTTTTGAGTGGAAATGCATTTTTTGTGTAACTGATACACGAGTAGAATTTGGTAAATATTTTGTCATACTGTAGCCAAATGTATATTAAACATGGTGAGAGTTTAAGTATATGATAAACAGAATAAACATGGTGAAATCCATAAGCCCTTGATCTGATATTGGGATCTGGGTCTGATATGGCATATGTTATGGATTTCACCATGTATTATTCTGTATATAAATATCTGGTGTTCAGTGAAAAAATTCACCTAAATTCTTTATTTAGCTTGACTTTTGACCACTATAGGTCATTTGGCTTAATTTGCTATTTTAGAACAATTGATTTTAGCATTCATATATTTTGAAATTTGGGTTTAAGTTTCCACAAAAAATTTTAGGTAACAGTTCAGTTATGTTGATAATGATAAAGAAAGAAATAAGCAGCTGAAAAACATGTACATATTATGTATTTGACTATAGCCTATACAACCAAGAATGTGACACAATATCCTGTCAATGACAAATCAGGGAAATATGATAAGCAAAGATAAACACATACTGAAACTACTGGTTATAAAACTATGACTTTGGACAGTCCAGTGGTATGGTAATATGGTACTATTGGAGGGTCCCAATTAAACCACATTTTCTAAACAACCAATTACTCAAAAATGCACATTGAAAATTAAACATTATCAATATTTAAATAAGGATTGAATTAAAATCTCTCTCTCACACACACACACACACACACACAACACACACACACACATATCAGGGCTACAGAGGTGTTGGACATTTTTTCAAAGCAACCGTACCACCGATGCTGTGAAAAGTTATACTTGACACTGTATTTTAAAAAGATTTTAATTTTTAATATCAAATAGATTTGAGGTTATTTAGGTACATGTGGTCAGGCTCATGTGTCCACATAGTGTTGATTTTGTACTGTCATCATTGATGACACAAGGTTTGATGGCCATCTTTGTTTATTGACAATTGTGCATTTCTGTTTTCCCGAAGTTACACGAACTTTACTGAACCTCATTTTGAGACCACTTTGATTGTATTTAGAGTGTGTGTGTGCACGTGTAAACATGATTGAAACACATTCAGTTACTAATTTTCAAATTTCCATAGGTATCATTTTAACATCAACTTAGAATCAGTAGTCACTTGACTCTTTTTTTTTTCAATTTGAATGACAATACTAGCATTGCAAATAAATGTATTTTTCACTTAAAAGTTTGTTTATAATGACCTATGTCCTTAGCTCAGGTAAAAACATTTACTATTTTAAATCAAAGCACAGACTGTGCTGAACGTAGGAAAGTAGTCATGAAAGCCTGGTAACGGGGTTGATATCGATACTTAGTTGAGAAGAGTGGAGTGGAGGAATGGTGCTTAACATTCCTGTCAAGATTCTGTCACTTAAATATCATGGTGTCAACGACATGAAAAGATATAATGCTTTAAATTACTTATATCAACATTTCAAAAAATATGCTATTTTTCCTCTCTTATCCTCTGGAACCACTGGGTCATGGTAACCAAGTGGTCTTAATGGAAATCTTAAAGGTCACAGTGCCTATCAGTGCCTAGATTAAAATGCTGCTTCGGCAGATCCTTGTGTGAGAAAGTATGTCAGTTTGCTTGGCAAACGTCAGTGGTTTTCTTGGGGCACTTTGGTATCCTCCTTCATCTAAGAACTGAACTACCTGGATATGTGAAAAAGTCTTGACTAGTGCATAAAACATCATTACCCCACTACACTTGGAAACCAATTTGCCAATTTAAATGAAATATGTTTGGATTAATCTTACTTGATGCAGATTCCAAACTGGCATTTTAGCAACATTCAATCAACAATGACCATTACAGCAAAAAGGGAAGATGACTTTTGTACTTTCTGACGACTGATTGATGCTAAAGACACCTCTGATAAGATAAAAAATAAGAAAGTACATAAGAGGACCTTGACTTTTGGCCTTGAACCATATATCAAAATGATCATCATATCAATATAATATTCATGTACATGCCTATTCAAAAACATAATAACATTCAAGATAATTAACAATTTAAGCCTTCTTATACAGTAATGGCCTTGACCTATGAACCTATTACATTGAATCATTCATCAAAATGGCTGTTATATCAATACCTAAAATATTCTAATATACAGTAGATTCCGCTTAATTGCATAGTCTGTGTGTCAGAAAATTTTATGCAATTAAGCGGAATATGCAAATAACCGAAAATGCCCCTTGGGCACAATTGATTGATGGATACATGGGTTGGGGTCATTTTAGTACTTGTGTAGGCATCATAGAACACTGTAGAAACAACAGAAAATAAGTTATTATTTTGAAATTAAAAAATGAAATAAATAATTCAGAATAAAAAAAATTTAAATTTTTTTTTTTTTTTTAATTTGTATATAATGTTTTAAAAATTCTAGCTGATCGATTGACGGATACTCCCGGTGAGGCCGTTTTTTTAGTAAACATCAAAGTCGGTGTACTGTAGAATCAGCAGAAAATTTGTAATTCCTTTGACATAAAAAAATAAATAATTAAAGATAATTGAAAAAAATATTTAATTACATGTAATTAAAATCTCAAGACTTGTAATATATTTTCTTTACTAAATAAAGATTTAAAATTCTGGCTGATCGTTTTTAACCTCGTATTTACATGGGATTCCAAAATGTGTATGGGTGGACTTTTCTTTCAGACCATCGATCTGTGTTTAATCCTAGAAAATGTATGTAACTTGAACATCTGTTGGTATTTAATTCATTGTTGCTTAACACTCGCGATTTTCGTATTTCTTGTTTATTTACTTCTTTTTAAAAATCCACGTGTTCGCACATGGCACTGAGTTATACTGTTCGAGTTATCTCCCTTTCACGGTACGATAATCTATTTTTAAATGTGACATAGAAAAAATCCAGTTGCTTGACAACGTGCACGATGTCCGGTAAAATTAAATTTCAAACAGATTTTGTGTAAATAAATTGAAAGATGTCTTATCTTGTTATTAATTTTATACAAAGTTATATATTAATTGTTTATTGACCAATTATTCGATCAGTCATAAATTGGAAATTCCCGTTGTTATGTGTAACTAGGTCTGATCCAATGAAATTAATGAATAAAACGTCACTTCCTTATGTAAAAAAATGTCTTTGATGTTGAATCTGTATACCGACAAAACTTGCTACATAAAGGGTTTTTCAGCCGTAAACGATGATTTCAACCAGTTTATCTTAATGAGGAAATAATAAATAAAGAATAAAGCATTTGACTAAGGTATGATTGATTGAGTTTACCCAAAAAGAACTGTATATACGCGTTATTAAACTTGCTATGGGATAACAGTCAACGTACATACAATGATACACATTCCTTAACCATGTTAACAAAAACATTAATTTAAAAAATGTTTTTGGCTTTATTTCAATCTTTATTTGAAAAACCCAGCACCGAAGTTCCAGTAAAACCATGTCTGGGTTTAGAAAATGTAATGGAAATAAATTTCAGTTTAAAAAAATCGTTATAAAACTTGTGTGACCCGGGTACAAATTTTTCACCTGTCATAGCCCTTTTTAATTGGTTTAACATAATTAATTACGTTTCCTGACAAACGCGTATTGACAGACCAATTGGATGACTACTCTACAAAGTGAACACTAATTAACTGGCTTCATATCTCACATGGTGTTAGCTGTACACATGTTTATATAATGTAAACATCTGTCGAGGTTACCTTTGCATTGTCGGCAAATATATTTTGTAATCATGAAACTTCAGACCAAGATCGCATAATTTTCAGAATTTTTTATGGAATTAAGCGGAATTTAGACTTTTGTTTATGCAAATAAACGGAATTTTTACATTGTTTAAATAGGAAATGGTTTGGTGCAGAGAAAAATTATGCAATTAACCGGAATATGCAATTAAGTGGAATCTACTGTACATGCCTTTACAAAAAGTTAATAGTTTTCAAGATAATTAACAATCTAAGCAATCTTATGTTGCTATGACCTTGACCTTTGAACCAATGACCTTGAACCATATATCAAAATCATCATCATATCCATACATACAATATTCTAATATACATGCCTATACAAAAAGTTAATAGTTTTCAAGATAATTAACTTTTAAGCCATTATTGTGGCTATGGCCTTAACCTCTGAACCTTTGACCTTGAACCAAAAAATCACAACGATCGTCATTCCAAAACCTACAATATTCCAAGAAACATGCTTATAAAAACGTTAGTGTTTAAGATAATTAACAATATTAGCTGTCTTATGCTGCTATGACCTTGACCTTTTAACCAATGTCCTTGAACAATATCAAAATGATTGTTATATCAATACTTAAAATACTCCAATATATATGCCTGTACAAAAAGTTAAATGTTTTCAAGATATACTTACAAATATATGATTTAAAGCAATTTCCCCACTAACTGCCTTGCCATTTTCCCGTTTTGAGCCCCAATACTACAATTCGTGCAAATCTATAACTAGATGAGCTGAGAATAATATATATAAAATAACTAAGGTATACCTCTTCTACATTCTGAAGAGAAGATTTTCACTATTTCCCCCTTTATGGGGCCCCAAAAGTACATAACTTCTTTACTTGTGGAAATCTGAAAGGCAACCAACAAGGCATGATGGTAGCCAAGTTTCAATGAATTTGGCTTAAGGTGATGAAGGAGAAGATTAAAATGTAAAATGTTTATGCACAATACAAAATGGACAACGGATGAAGATGGATCTCAATAGCTCTCAGCTCGGGTGAGCAAAAAACCACATAACAGTAAATTTTATATAAAATGACTGAAAAAGGAAGACATCAAAAAGTTTCCAAACAATAACAGGATTTTGTTTAGTAAAACCAGTACTTCTATCGCCATGAGTCAGAAAATGAAAGTGTTATTCAGATTCAGAAAAAAATAGAAAACGAGTGAAAGATGGCCCAAAACTCGGACAGAAACAGTGACGGCAACTATAATACTTGAAAGCAAAATCTAAAGACAGTCACTGTCAAGTTAATCAAAAGATTCTGATTTTGTAGCACTTGTGCCACTTGTAGCATGCCAGATCAGTGCAAATTTTGGGCATCAAATTATGAAAATGTCTGTATTTCTCAAAATTGTAAAGATGGATTTCTGTGCAAATACTATGAACTTTTTGCTTCTTCTATCTCTAATAATATTGAAATTCAAAAATAAAAAATAGACTGATTGATTTTTAACAACTGTATTGAAAGTAAAAAAAATAAAAAAAAAAAAAATAATAAAAAAAAAAACAAGAGGCCCATGGGCCTTAACGCTCACCTGAAGATATGTCTAATATTGTTTGCAAAGTGCAATAGACAATATATTAAGAACAGAAACTTTAAAAGTTTTCTCAAATTAAGAACTCCCACAAAACTTAATCAGAAATATATCCACTAACTTTTCATTTATAAGTACCTTATAAAATATGCATGAAGTAACTGTAGTGCAATCATTAATCAATTTCAGGATAATTATGCAGCTATGTCATTGCCCTTTGAACATATATGACTTCAAACCATATATGATTGTCATGTCAATACCTACAATATTCTAATATACATGCCTAAGCATGAAATTAATAGCTTTCAAGATTATTAATAATTTTAGTATTCCTATGTTGATATGACCTTGACCTTTCAACATATAACCTTGAACCCTATATCAAAATGACCGTCATGTCAATACCTACAATATTCTAATATACATGCCTATACAAAAAGTTAATTATTGCTTTCAAGATAATTAGCAATTTTAAGTCTTCTTTTGCAGCTGTGACCTTGACCTTTCAACATATGACCTTGAATCATACAACAAAATGATTGTCATTTCAATACTTACAATATTCTAATATATATGCCTATACAAAAAGTTGATAGTGTTGAAGATATAGTGACAAATATATAATTTCTAGCAATTTCCCCACTCAGTGCCTTACAATTTCCCTATTTTGGGCCCCATGGCTATCATTTGTGCAAATCTAAAAATAGATGACCTAAGGATGTTATAAATGAAATAACTAAGGTATATCTCTTGTAGATTCAGAGGAGAAAATTTTTAAAGTTTTTTACTATTTCCCCCCTTGTGAGGCCCGAAGCGGACATAACTCCTTTATTTGTGCAAATCTGAAAGGGCTTCACCCAGGCATGATGGATACCAAGTTTCATTAAATTTGGCCTGGTGGTTTTGGAGGAGAAGATTAAAATGTAAAAAGTTTACGCACGACGCACAACGGACGATGCACGATGGACGGAGATGGATAGCAATAGCTCATCTGAGCTTTCAGCTCAGGTGAGCTAAAAAACTTTGACTGAATCTTGACAGTCTATGTCACTATTCCCAATATTCCTGTTAATACATTTTCCCCAGTGAACCCTCAGGGGCCTTTTTTCCATAATACAGAGAAAAATTTCTGTCCTTCAATGCTTTCGTACATCCTTACTTTGACATTTTAGTATTTTTTTTAATTTCCTCTTTCTTTGACGGCAATTCTTTGTCCGATGATTCCAGTCACGATTTTGCTGGAACACAGGTGGAGCATATGATACAGAGTGTTTTTAATAAAGATTGAATAGAACCAAGAGTAAACATCGTTGTTTTGTTGTTGTTTCGATGTGTATTGGCCAGATGGATCGTTCTGTACATTGTTACTTAAGACCGGTGCTGTACCGTGCAGATGATCTACACATGTATTTACGTTTTTTTTGTTCACCCAACTAAAATCATACCTGAATATAAAGTGCTTTTATTCTGTATGAAAGTTAAAGTTAATTAAAGTTAATGTCCATTGCTGAGAAAATCGTATATGACAACTCCGGTCGGTACAGAATTTCAACATCAAACACATTTTTCTGATGAAATTAGGAAGTGACGTTTTCAATTAATTACATTGGATGAGAAAAAAATGACAAATTCCTCTGATCAAGAATTCCAGAAAATGAATGATTTAATGTCCTAGCTGACACATGTCGGTATTGCTGTTATGGCTAATCAGGTTTTATACAAGTGTAAGTCTAGTTACCATAAACAGTTAAGTCAACTTATAACGGTGTTCCAAAATTTGAAGAATATAACAGACAAGAAGAAGTTTTCCTGAAAATGAACGGGAAGTAACAATATCTTCCGAACAGTCCGTGACCTTTTTCTGCAATGCGAACTATACCCTCTATATTTTATTTATTATCTTCTTTTTAATTCTTTGATAAATATTTTTTATTTTTGTTTTCATAAAGATTCTCTATATATATTCATTTACAGAGTCATTGTTGTTCGTTTATTTATAAAAGAGCCGCTGTTCGGAGCTGGACAGTTGATATGCAAATTTCCAACCCGAAAAAAAGCAAATTCCTCCGCAACTCTGTGTGTGGTGGTAGGGGAAGCGGTTTTATTTATTTATTTATTATTCAATTATTTATTTTTTGTCTGTGTTACTTTCTTTTCTTCTCTAAAATGTGTGATTCGAAATTGAATTAAATAAAACCAGAAATGCATTTGTAACACCCAGATTGTGCTGTGCTGGACAGGTCTACATCTTTGAACGCAAGTATACAGTAGTGCTCAAGAAAACTGACATTTGTTTACATAGATACGATACGTTAGTTACCAACAACGACATAACTGGAAAAGTCTTCGACTTTCCTACGTAAAAATGATAATTGTTAATTCTTATCTGAAACATCTGACAATTATTTTTAATCAACAAAAGGAATGTTTAGTTAGTTCTAAAAATTCAGAAAAGTATACATTTGTTTCCAAAATCTAATGTTAGAATTTAAAAAAATTTGCTCTTTGATCTAAATAAAGATAAATGAAACAAAACAAATGGAACTCGCCAGCATAGCACGTGATCAATACTTCCTAACATTTGTGCGGAATGAAATGGATAACGTCTACGTCAAACATTCCCGAAAAAAACGTCATTATTACGGGAAAACGTAACCTTATGCGATTCTGTTGTCAAAAGAAATAATTGTCCCGCACAAACGCTATGAGGTATCACGTGGTACGCTGGTGAATTCCATTAACATATTGTGATTATCTAGCAGCATAGATTTATAATTACATTCTGAAGGGTATGGCAAGTAAAAATTTTTTTTAGGAAATTTGTGCAAATAGTTATAAAGTTTTAAGTGTGAAATTTTACCTAAAGCCATGCAATCAAGTCACTCTTGCTAAAAAATTACTTGAATATGTTGTAAAATTTATATGTTGGATTATGAAAATGTACCATAATGCTTGGTAGTAGCATTTTTATTTCATAAATTAACATGACTAATGAAAATGTTTAGCAAAATATCTTTCATCAAAATTTATCTATAGAAAAAAATGAATGTATAATATACAGAGTTCTCTTAAAAAGTAAACATTTGAATAAAAAAAAAATGATACAAAAAGAAATCCTCCAGATAATATAATTTTAAATGACAAAAATAATCACAAAGCACAAAAAGTAAAAAATGATGTTTCTATAAAACATTTTAACAACTGGTACATTGAAATATGATGAATATTAGTTTTGAAGTCATTTACAGAAACTTGAAACTGATGTCACCTGTTTATTTGGTTACATTGAAATATGATGAATATTAGTTTTGAAGTCATTTACAGAAACTTGAAACTGATGTCACCTGTTCATTTGGTTAAGTCATATCAATCTGAAGCAAATTAACAATTTAAAATCAAAACTAATTATTTTTTAACCAAATTATAGGAATGAACAAAATATAGACTATTAAAAGACAAAATATAGACTATTAAAAGACAAAAGAATAGCCACATATCAAGTTTTTATTTTTACATGTGTTATAGATTTGACCACTCCTATGCACACAGCCAGACATACACACATTTATGCATATTTATTATCTTTCACAAGGTCAGCTAATATTAATTAACAATACATGCAATATAATACAACAAAGACATATGTCAGAAAGTTTTTAATGAGGCAAGCAGTGCCCATTTTCAATAGCAGACTGGAACACAAACAGCATCATTTACCGTATCAGATGGGACAAACAGGGCCATTTGTAAGATTCAGACCAGTGATTAAAACAGTGTGATAAGTATATCAGTATTAGATTGGAGGACCAATATTTAACATGATTTGATTTGTTAGTTGCCTCATCTACAGCCGCTGTTCACAAAATATAAAAATAGGGATTCACAATGGTATCTGCAAGTCTTCTGATGACAGAACCAGCATGTAAATTCCAAGTAAATGCAAAAAATATAAAGGACATCATGGAGGGTTTCAGATTAAATACAGAAATAAATGTATTACAAATTTATCACAGACCCAGACTTGTCATCATAATTAGGTGAAGATTTTTCTGTTTTGATAGTTCTTTCTTCCACTTCCAATGGTATTTCTGGTATTGGACAACAAAACTTTTTGGATGAAGCATAGGATGACATCAAAAGAGCCTGAAATGAATACAAATTAAATAAATAAAGTCCAATATTAGATCCAGCTGTTAATATTTGAAAAACTTCCATATTTATTTTCTTTGTCAGCAATTTCTTTTACCCCTAAACTTTTTTAACAGTTAATTTCACGCTTTCTTGATGAACATATGTAAGAGTTGAATTGGGTATTGTAGCCTTTGTCTTAGGATTATTTTGGTGACACAATAAAAATAGACTAGAAACAGATTCAAAGTATTTGAACATATGCCTTTAAATTGATCACCACATTAATACCTTCAATATTCTTATATACATGCCGATACAAAATGTTCATAGTTTTCCAGATAATTAGCAATTTAAGTCTTTTTCATGTAGCTATGACCTTGATTATTAAATGTATGATCTCAAACCATACAACAAAATGATTGTCATATTACTATCTACAATATTCTAATATATATATATGCCTATACAAAAAGTTAATAGTTTTCAAGCTAATGCACAATTTCAGTATTTATAAGCAAAAAATAACACTTCAGGGGCAACAACTACTAAAGGGATTATTATTATATAGTAATGATACTTGATACCTTCTAAAATTTGTCATGCTGAATATTTAAACAATGTTTTGATTTCTTATATCTCTTAATGTTTGCAAGAACATAGCCTAAAACTGCACAAATCACAAATTAGGTTACAACCTTGATCTGTGACCTTGACCCCATTTTAAAGGTCATTCCAAGAAAAAGTGAAAACTGAAAACCCCATATCATTACCTGTTCAAATATTCAAATTATAATAAGTTGAAGCCATTTTACAAAATCTTTTAAATTAAATGCAAAAACTCGTAACCTATTTTTTTTTACCAAATTTCAAAAAATGAACAAACTACATGTATAAGCTTAAGTCCCTATAGAAGCTAAATATCACATCAGATTTTTTCTGTCATAGTTGGTTTTGGAGAAGATTTTTAAGATTTTTGCACCCCTAGGTCACCTTGACCTAGTTTTGGTAGCCATGGCAACACCATGAACAAATGTGAATTGCACTAGCCCATACATGCTCCTGACCAAAAATCATTGAAATCTGTACAGCAGTTTCAGAGAAGTTGAAAAATATGCATTATGCCACCAAATGTTTTTCTGTATTTTATTCAATAAAGCACATTCTAAAGAATAAATGGGCAAATTTTCAGAAATCCCAATTCTGGGAAATTTTTCGTCTTGGAACTGCTGGGAACTACCTTGAGTGCTAAATTTGTTTTCAAAGCAATAAAATTAAACATGAACAGATTTTAAAGGAATCAAAATCCTTTCTTTTGGATTTAAGAACTGCTTTTATTGCCGAAAAAAAAAAAAATGTTGATGGATAATTATGATTTTTTCGGAAAAATCGGTGTTCCATATGGTTTAAAACAATGAACATTTCACAATATAAGTGATTTTTATTTTCAAATGACTTGGAATGTTTAAGATGAATGATCATTATACCTAAGTCAATCTACTTACTGCAATACCAAATAATAAAGAACAAAAGCTAGCTGCCCATCCAAACTGGAACTTGTCTACCAAAACGCCACCAACTGTTGGTCCTAGAAATGCTCTTTAAAATGAAGTATAAAATTGATTACTGACATTTATATTCATATTACGGTTTTGCAATTTTTAGGGTTATTTACACCTGAGGATAAATACAGAAACAAAGTTCATTTACCAGCAAAGATGCATGATTGCATATAGTTGTAGTCACAATCCACAAAAAAAAAAAAGGAATTTTTCAAAAAATAATGGCATAGAATAAAACATGATCTTTAACCCATCATGATGCACTCATATTAAGCAAAGAGTCAATGGTTCAGAAAGAGATTTTATAATGAAAATTTTCTACTAGAGACCTAATGAACTTGTGTCCATCACCTGGACTACTGTGGCTTTGAGCAATTGAATAATATGCATATGAATAATATAGTTTGAAAGCTAATTTTTATTTTGATGGCTTTGAAAAATTTAATCTTCGAGGGCAGTAAAAAATAAAAATTGTTAATTGTTAAAGTTCATACAAAATTAAAATTTCAGAGGAAACATCTCCTGCGTAGTCAATTCTGGAATGTTTAAAGAAACCAAAGGACCTAAAAACACTGACTTTTGGTTACAAACAAATCAACAAAATGTCTTACACTAGGGTCTTTGAAAACCTGCTGTTCAGTGGAATTGTATTCTTTAAGAAGATGCTTCAGATCATTTGGCAACTGACTATCAAGAAGACTTGGGATTAATGAAGACTTAAATTTAATAGTTCTCAAATACATATACTGACAATTTCCTCATGTAAAGAAGGGAAGAAACAGGAACAGTGTATAATCAAAATACTGAAAGTACTGGAAAGCGGTAACCTGGTAGCTTGGAAAGTAAGGATAAAATTTTGATTATCTCACTTTTCAACAGAAAGTCCCTGGGGAAATTCAATTTCTCAAAAAAAAAAAAAAAAAAAAAAAAAAAAAATGCACAGCCCTTTGATTGGATTTTGGTAGACCTTTAGCTTTGTGGAATTATGTACGTTATATTTGTCATAAATATATGATGTTGTAATTTAGTTTAAGATCAGGCCCCATTTTGAATAGACTATTAACTGTCTACTAAACACCATTACTCCATTTTTCAGGTTTTTTTTCGAAATAAGGGATCAAATAGGCTCACCTGATAGAAAATGGCCGGTAAAAGTGTTTTGATACAAAATAAAATCCTCTTTATGATAAACAAATTAAATACTTAATATTTATTGAAACTGTGTAGCAAAATATCTCTCAACAAAAAAATCTTATTCAGTAATTAAGAAGTAATGACTTGTATCTGCTTAATTACCTGTCTCAATACATCAAAAAGTAATTTTTTCCAAAAAATGTTTTAAAAGGTCGCAAACGTACGAAGGTAAAAACTATGCCATGACCTTGCATTTGATCTTGGTCATTGAAGTTTCATTGAGACCTGTTCAGTTGTTTGAGCAGAGATCATTTATCATTGCAGATTATTACATGACTGCTGTTATTGTTAACATTCATAGCAGGTCGTATTTATGTACATTTTGTCTTCAGGCAAGGTATACACACTATAAACATTTATGTAAAAACTATTAGAAAAGTTGAAAAATCAATAAGTACTAAGAAATATCTAGTCAAAGCTCATTTATAAGTAGCTAATAAGCACACAAGAACTATAAAACAATGAATAATTTCTTATACATTAACCATTTCAGTATACTTATGCAGTATTAATTTTGACCTTTGAACTTATGAACTTGAACAATATATTAAAATGATCATCATGTCAAAACCTTCTGTAACAATAATCTAATATACATGCCTATACAAAAAGTTTATAGTTTTCAAGATTATTAACAATTTCAGCTTTCTTATGCAGCTATGACCTTTAACTTTGTAACAATGACCTTGAAACATATATCAAAAATATCTTCATATCAAAACCTACAATACTCTAATATACATGGCTATACAAATGTAAATAGTTTTCAAAATAATTAACAATTTAACACTTCTAATGCAGCTATGACCTTGACCTTTGAACATATGACCTTGAGCCATATATAAAAATGATTGTCATATCAAAACCTACAATGTTTTAATATAAATGTTTATTCAAGAAGTTTATAGTTTTTAAGATAATTAACCTTTTTTCCTTTTTTTGCAGCTGTGACCTTGACCTTGATATCTATGATCTTGAATTATATATAAAAATAATCAGTATAATAAAACCTACAATATTCTATTACACTTGTCTTTACAATAAGTTTATATTTTTCAAGGTAATTTAAAATTTAAGACTTCTTATGCAGCTATGACCTTGACCTTTGATTGTATGACCTTGAATCATATATCAAAATGATTGTCATATCATTACCTACAATATTTTCATATACATGTTTATAAACAAGAGGCCCATGGGCCTTAACGCTCACCTGAGGATACGTCCAAAATTGTTTGCAAAGCGCAAAAGACAATATATTAGGTACAGAAACTTTACAAGTTTTCTCAGGTTTAGAACTCCAACAAAACTTAATCAGAAATATATCCAGTCACATTTCATTTATAAGTAGCATATATAATATGCATGAAGTTACTGTAATGCAATAAATAATTTCCAAATAAATAACAAATTTTAGTATACTTATACAGCTATGTCCTTGACCTTTGAACATATATGACCTTGAACCATATATGATAACCATGTCAATACCTACAATATTCCAATATACATGCCTATACAAAAAATTAAAGTTTTCAAGATAATAAGCAATTTATGTCTTCTTTTGCAGCTGTGACCTTCACCTTTGAACATATGACCTTGAACCATATATCAAAATGGTCATTGCTGCAATACCTACAATATTCTAATATAAAGGCCTATACAAAAAGTTAACAGTTTTCAAGATAATTAGCAATTAAAGTCTTATTTTGCAGCTGTGACCTTGACCTTTGAACATATGACCTTGAACCATATATCAAAATGATTACCTATATCAATTCCTACAATTTTTAATATACATGCCTATACAAAAAGTTCACAGTTTTCAAGATAATTAGCAATTTATGTCTTCTTTTGCAGCTGTGACCTTCACCTTTGAAAATATGACCTTTAACCATATATCAAAATGATCGTTGTCACAATATCTACAATATTCTAATATACATGCCTATACAAAACATTAACAGTTTTCAAGAAAATAAGCAATTTAAGTCTTCTTTTGCAGCTGTGACCTTGACCTTTGAACATATGACCTTGAACCATATAGCAAAATGATTGCCATATCAATTCCTACAATATTCTAATATACATGCCTATACAAAAAGTTAATTGTTTTCAAGATAATTAGCAATTTATGTCTTCTTCTGCATCTGTGACCTTGACCTTTGATCATATGACCTTGAACCATATATCAAAATGATCACTGTCACAATACCTACAAAAGTCTAATATACATGCCTATACAAAAAGATTAAAGTTTTCAAGCTAATGCACAATTTTGGTATATAAAAGCCAAAAATAATATTTCAGGGGCAACAACTCCTACATGGATTATCATATAGTTACGAAACTTGGTACCTTTTTAAATTTTTTCATGCTGAACATTTTAACAATGATTTATGTCATGTATCTCTTAATATTTGCAAGAAAATTGCCTAAAACTGCATAAATCAGAAATAAGGTCATAACCTTGATTTGTGACCTGACCCTAATTTAAAGGTCATTTCAAGAAAAAGTCAAAACTGAAAACCCCATGTCATTATCTGTTCAAACAGTCAAGTTATAACAATTTGAAGCCATTTTATGAAATTTTTTTAAATTAAACGCAAAAACGTGTAACCCATTTTTCGACCAAATTTCATGAAATGAACAAACTATAGGCTTAAGACCCTAGAGAAGCCAAATATCACATCAGATTTTTCTCCCATCATCGGTTTTGGAGAAGAAGATTTTTTAAGATTTTTGAACCCCTAGGTCACCTTGACCTAGTTTTGGTAGCCATGGCAACGCCATGAACAAATCTGAATTGCACCGGCCAATATATGCCTCTGACCAAGTATCATTAAAATCTGTTCAGCAGTTTTGGAGGAGAAGTCGAAAATAGGTGTTAACGACGCACGCACGCACACACACACCACGCACACACGCACGCACATACACACGCCGTGCCATGCCATAAGCTCATATGACCTTTCGGTCAGGTGAGTTAAAAAAAAATAACAGTTTTCATGAAAAGATTAAGAGACCTACAAACTGACACTGAACTAGTTAGCCACTTATGCTATGCTGTTCTATGTTGATGGCATTTAACAACCTGGCAAAGATAAGTTTAAGCAATCAAACTGACAATAGTGAAGAAAACTGAAGTTTCCAAAAAAAAAAAAAAAAAAAAAAAAAAAAATCGCAGACTAGCACTGTTTGAAAAACTAAACAAATTACAGAGGAAATTAGTTATAGAGAAAAGCCTCAAAATGTCCATTCTGTGAAAGAAAGGATTGCTCTCGGCCCCGTATCTCTAACTTAAAAAATTGAATCCTTTGTGTTCTTAAAATACAGCTTTAAATCACCTTTTCATTAAATAATAGACAGTTGTAGGTTACATGATTTCTTTCATAACTTAATGGACAGCTGTAGGTAATTCAATAGTGTGTTTAATGAAGGGTATTCAGTCATACACAGAAACACATAATGCATGCTATTTTGTGATTTGCCCATATAAGACTACAAAACACACTCATGTCATGTGCTTTCATTTGTAAAGATGCCATCAGACAGTGTAGACATTTTTTTACTCGGTCAAAATTTACCCCATTTAACAAAGATATTGAAGGAGAAAATCAGTTAATGGGAGTTAGTTATATTTTACAGTGTAGATCTTTTAATATTAGTGTTCAATCTGCCAGTAAAAAGATAAAATCTGTGCAGAATGAAAAACCAAATGTTTGTGAAATTGTTGACAGTTTAGGTGAGACAAGTCCGTGTTGATTCCGGAAATATATCATTTCCAGTTATTTTACACTGAGTTTTTGCGTTCAAACTAATATTCGTGTGGATGTTTACATGGAAATTGTACACATGTTAAATTTTGAATGCAAAAATGGAATTTATACTTTGCTGGTTATTAATTTTTTAAAGGATACAATGAGTGTGGTGTGTTCCTGTTCGTATTTACCACTTCACCTGTAACTGTCCAATAAGTTGATATATCTGTACATTCTGGCTGTCCATTTGATTAGTTAATGTACAGATACTTTAACTTATTGGACACTTACAGGTAATATATGGCGATTAAGCTAGTTCATGTACAAAAAAGACAAAGGGTGACATCATAACAATGTTTTAACATTTTAGAGGTAAGGCACTCTGATTTGCAAGCTGCCACCTAAAACCACTAGGCCAACATCAACTGAATACAGTCTTGATTCAGAGGCAGAGAATCTTCTTCCAAAGCAGGGTGGGGTGGAGTGTAGGTTGGGATGTTGGTTCAATCCCTGGCCAGGTCAAACATAAGACTTAAATTTGAGGAGAGAGAACTGACTGCTGACACATTGTCATAATGTGAATAAGGGTTGGGTACTTGTCTGAAGCAGACTGACCCTAGAAGCTAGCATGTAAAAATTGCTGAGTATGGCAAACAGTAAAACACACTTCGACATCTTGCACATGCACAAACTTCTTTAATTTCTCCTAAGAAATTAATAAACTTAATTGTCTTACTTACTGGCTGAAAAATTGCAACTGCAACATAAAACAGCATTTCAACCAACAAACCTCTCATTTAATGCTTTAGAGTATTTGTTTGAACCCAATTTCTTCAGTGAAGGCATAAAACTTGTTGGATAGAGCCAAATTACATAACATGCCACTCATGAAAGAAATAATAAGAAAAATGTTTTCATGAAATATATCTGTAGGTAAGTACACACAATGATGGAATTATTACAATAATTATTGTTCCTTTATTTAAAATAGAAATTATGCCTTTCATTGGTTGTTATCAAACCATGTAGGACAGTTAAAATGTTTCTTTAGAAGCAAGTCTGAAAGTGAATTATCTAAATAAGTTGATATGAGTAATTTGAACAAGAGGCCTATGGGCCTTAACGCTCACCTGAGGAAATGTCCAAAAACTTACAAAGAACTTAATTACAAAAGGTTCATAAAATTCCTCAAGTTTGGAAAATCCTGCAATAATTAATCAGAAATGTCTAGTCACATTTCATTTATAAATAGCTCATATGAAAGATTTAACTATAGTACAATGAATTATTTCCAAATCATTAACCACCATAATTTTGACCTTTGAACATATGAACTTGAACCTTATATCAAAATGGTCGTAATAATCAACACCTACAATATTCTAATAAATAAGCTTGTACAAAATGTTAATGGTTTTCAAGATAATTTACAATTTCAGTCTTCTTCTACAGATATGACCTTTAACTTTCAACATATGACCTTGAACCATATACCAAAATGATTGTCATATCAATACCTACAATATTCTAATATATAATATGCCAATACAAAAAGTTCATAGTTGTCAAGATAATTAAAAATTCAGTACACTTATGCAGCTATGACCTAGACATTTGAACATATGACCTTGAACCATATATCAAAATGATTGTCATATTAATACCTACAATATTCTAATATACATGCTTATACAAAAAGTTTATAGTTTTTAAGATAATTCAGTTTCAGTACACATATGCAGCTATGACCTTGACCTTTGAACATATGACCCTCATTCATATATCAAAATGATCATTAGGCCAATACCTACAATATTCTAGCATACATGCCTATACAAAATATTTATAGTTTTCAAGATAATTAACCAAATTAGTATTAATTTGCATCTGTGACCTTGACCTTTGAACTCATGACCTTTATTCTTATATCAAAATTATCATTTAGACCAATACCTACAATTCCAATATATGCCTATACAAGGAGTTTATAGTTTTTGAGATAATCAACCATTTCAGTACTTGCCTGCATTTGTGACCTTGACCTTTGAACCCATGACCTTTATTAATATATCAAAATGTCCATTGTGCCATTACCTACAATATTCTAAGATGTATGCCTATACAAAAAGTTAATAGTTTTGCAGATAATCAACTATAACGGTAATAGTTGTGCATCTTTGACCTTGACCTTTGAACCCATGACCTTGATCTATATATCAAAATGATCGTCATGTCACTACCTACAATTAACTGAAAATCCCATGCCATTATCACCTGAAATGTTTAAAAAATAGGATTTTTTATCAAAGGTCAAAGCAGGGACATGACCTTGACCTTTGACCTTGACATCTTTTGGAAGAAAATAGCAAGACAAGATCAACAGTGAAAACTCCATACAATTATCTTCAGCCGTTATTGAGTTATAACAACAAATCTCTCATTTTCAAACTTACATAATTTTACACAAAACACGTGTGACCTATTTTTCGCTCAATTTTCATGAAAAACACAATTTTAATGTTCCCAGGTATGCTGAATCCAAATTTCCAATCAAAATTTGCCTGCACCTTTTGGTTTCAGAGAAGAAGATTTTTTTGTCTTTTTGCTATTTTTAGTAACAGCAGCCATCTTGCTGGGCGTGGCCAAACCCGGAACACAATTTTGAAAGGCTGCTACCCAGGCATGATAATCACCAAGTTTCATCAAATTTGGCGCAGTAGTTTTGGAGGAGAAGATTAAAATGTAAAGTTTACACACGACGGATGACGCACAACGGACGGTGATAGATTGCAATAGCTCATCTGAGCCTTTGGCTCAGATGAGCTAAAAACTAATGCTGAATGTTTGTCTCTATCATTATTATTGGCCCTAGGTTGTAAAAAGGAAAAAATGATGCAGTCTGTTGTATAAGTAGCCAATATTCATTGGTTTTCTGATATTATATGCCAACTTTGATTCTATATAGGGCATACTGGGGCGGAGTGGAGAGGGCAAATGGTGTTTAAGAACCGGTCAAGATACCAATTCTTTCAAATAAATATCAAGGTAGTCAGTCTTAAGTTGATAGAGTAAACTGGAGTGCCTGGAGATAGACAAAGGGTTTTGACAAGCAAGTGAAAAACTTTCTTATCCTAGGTTCTGTCATTGTGGGATTCAAACCTACTTAGTGAGATGTACTTTGATCTGTTAGCACATGATTTAATTTCATCTAATGGGGCTTTACATCAAAGTCAAGAATATTTCACTTATATCAAGACGTCATCAGCTGTAGGTGAAGTGGCAGAAATATTTACCTTTGCAGGGTGCTTAGGGCAGTGTGTAGGGAGGGTTCTTTAGTGTGCCATGCATGTCGTGACATTGGACACCAGTTTTTAAGGTCTACTCTGAAGGACCCTGGGATTTTCATTTCTTAATGGCAAAAGAATAGTAGCTATCAGTTTTCTAGTCTTGGCCAGCCCCCGTCTGGGTTCAAACTCCGACATCCAACAAACAAAGCAAGGACTCTACCAACTGAGCAACCATAATGATGCAAGCATGTGACCTAGACCACTTGCCCACCAAGGCCCTAATGTTAGGGTACTTTAATAATAGGAAAAGAAATTTCTGGAGAAAATTTTCATTAACAGCAACATGGAAAAAAATATTGCCAATAAAAACAAGTTCCAGTTTATGTTAATGTTTTTGATTTATTATTTTATTTTTATACTGTTACAAAAGGACATATATTCATTAAGGACATATGGCTATTTGATATAAAAGAATCTATCTAAAGGTTAAGTTAAACAGACTACAATATGTCTGAAAAGATATCACTTGTGTATTAAGAAAAAGCACAATTTGTCTTTTAGCAGGATTTACTTTCAAGTATACAAAATAACCTTGCTTTGATAATCATGGGCATTTTCTATTATCAATGCATTTCACTGTTAATTTGACTCTTGTCAATGGATGGATATTCTGTAACCGATTCAAGAATTGTATCTTGTCTGGTTCAAAGGTGTCCATTTTTAAAAATAAGGGTGCATTCTGGTTTATGGTATCTTGTTCAGATCTACTGCAATGTTTGACTAATTTTTCAAATAAATCCTGAACAGCCTTAGCAGCATGATGTTTTTCTCTTTTTGCTTGTTGCTCCTTAAGTCTGTTATTTCTGAAAAGAAAAAAAAAAAAAAAAAAAAAAAAAAAAAAAAAAAAACAAATAAATAAACTTTTCAAATAATAACAGTTTTTTTTTAAAATGAGTTTGAAAATGAATCATATTTAACTTTCCTGAGAAAAAATTAAAAATACACTTTTACTTGAAACAAGAGGCCCATGGTGGGCCTTAACGATCACCTGAGGATATGTCCAATATTGATTGCAAATTGCAATAGACAATATATTAAGTACAGAGACTTTAAAAGTTTTCTCATGTTAAGAACTGCCACAAAACTTAATCAGAATTATATCCACTCACATTTCATTTATAAGTAGCTTATATAATATGCATGAATGAACTGTAGTGCAATGAATAATTTCCAAATCATAAATAAATTTCAATATACTCATGTTGCTAAATATGTCCTTGACCTTTGAACATATATGAACTCAAACCATACATGATTGTCATGTCAATACCTACAATATTCTAATATACATGCCTGTGCATGAAATTAATAGCTTTCAAGATAATTTATAATTTTAGTATTCCTATGTTGATATGACCTTGACCTTACAACATATAACCTTGAACCATATATCAAAATGAATGCCATGTCAATACCTACAATATTCTAATATATATGCCTATACAAAAAGTTAATAGTTTTCAAGATAATTAGCAATTCAAGTCTTCTTTCAGCTGTAACCTTGACCTTTCAACATATGACCTTGAACCATATATCAAATAATCGTTGTCACAATACCTACAATATTCTCATATACATGCCTATACAAAAAGTTAATAGTTTTTAAGATAATTAGCAATTTAAGTGTTCTTTTGCAGCTGTGACCTTGACCTTTCAACATATGACCTTGTACTATATATTAAAATGATCATTGTCGAAAAAACTACAATATTCTTATATACATGCCTATACAAAAAGTTAATAGTTTTTAAGATAATTAGCAATTTAAGTCTTCTTTTGCAGCTGTGACCTTGACCTTTTAACATATGACCTTGACCATATATCAAAATGGTTATGTTATTGCTGCAATACCTACAATATTCTAATATACATGCCTGTACAAAAAGTTAATAGTTTTTAAGATAATTAGCAATTTAAGTCTTCTTTTGCAGCTGTGACCTTGACCTTTCAACACATGATCTTGATCCATATATCAAAATGATTATTGTTGCAATACCTACAATATTCTAATATACATGTCTATACAAAAAGTTAATAGTTTTCAAGATAATAAGCAATTCAAGTCTTTTTTGCAGCTGTGACCCTGACCTTTAAACATATGACCTTGATCCATTTATCAAAATGATTGTCATGTCAATACCTACAATATTCTAATATACATGGCTATACAAAAAGTTAACAGTTTTCAAGATATAGTGACAAATATATATAATTTTTAGCAGTTTCCCCACTCAGTGCCTTACAATTTCCCCATTTTGAGCCCCATTTGTGCAAATCTGAAAATAGATGACCTGAGGATGTTATAAATGAAATAACTAAGGTACATCTCTTGTAGTTTCAGAGGAGAAGATTTTTAAAGTTTTTCACTATTTCCCTCTTGATGGGGCCCAACGGGACATAACTCCTTCATTTGTGCAAATCTGAAAGGGCTTCACCCAGGCTTGTTGGTTACCAAGTTTCATTAAATTTGGCCAAGTGGTTTTGGAAGAGAAGATTATAATGTAAAAAGTGTAAGCACGGTGCACAATGCACGATGGACGAAGATGGATAGTAATAGCTCATCTGAGCTAAAAAGGTATATTGAGACCTCTGAGTATAACTTGTGAAGCAAAAATAGGTTAAAAGCATTATTAATGAAGAAAAATCATTTAATCTTGGTGTTACTGTTATGAAGTTGTTGTGCAAGTTGCAATATATTTTACTTACAATGAGACGTCTCAAACTAAAGTATAATTAGAAATGTTTTACACTCAGTTATCTGTCTGTTAAAAAAGGATTTTTATTTCTTGATAAAATGTATTTACCATCACTCGACCCAATATACATTGTATACTTAATCTTTCCATAATAAATTTTTGATTATTCAGCATTACCGAGAAATTTTGCAATGAGGGCAAATTGACTAAGTCTCTTTTTTTCCATGTAAAGCATAAGTGTATGTCATGACTTTTTTTATTCATGTAACCTGTTAACCATGCATAAAAATGCAAATCAGCAATATGACCTGCGACTGTCCTAGATTAAGGCCAGTGCTTATAATGTTCTGTTTCATTGTTATTCTACCATAATGCTTCCTGTAGTTGTGTGTTAAATAAACAAGAGACCCAAGATGGCCCTAATTTGCTCACCTGAGTTTAAATGTAACTGTTATGTCTTGACAATACCTGGTAAGTCATAACATGTTGCCTCCGTAGTAGTGGTTTCAGGGATAATTATTTTTATTGTTTTGGTTTTTAACTATGTAGGTCACTGTGACCTACTTTTGGTAGCCATAGCAACCAGAAACACAAATGTGAATGGCAATGGTCTTTAGATGCTATTGACTAATATGAATGAAATGTGACCAGTAGTGGCTGAGAAGTCTTTTGATGGATGGATGGATGGATGGATGGCAGAGTGCCTATCCATAACAAAAGCTCAAATGATAAATTTTCAGATCCGGATTTAAGACTTTACAGATTTGACACATTAATTAAAATATTTTTTAAAAAATTGTAAAAGTCAACTGCAAATTATTTAATAAAATTTGTTCAATTAGTTTAAACTTATGTCACATAACAGTGATTTTGTAAAACAAAAAAAAAAAAAAAAAAAAAAAAAAAAATATTTCAAGGTTTTAGTTATATCTACATATCAGTCAGTATCACATGTATTTCAAAAATAATAATTACACTAAAAAGTAATCAAAGCACAGACTGTGCTGAACGTAGGAAAGTAGTCATGAAAGCCTGGTAACCAGGTTGATATCGATACTTAGTTGAGAAGAGTAAAGAGGAGGAATGGTGCTTTACATTCCTGTCAAGATTCTGTCACTTAAATGTTGTGGTGTCAATGACATGAAAAGACATAATGTTTTAAATTACTTATATCATCATTTAAAAAAATATGCTATTTTTCTACTCTTATTCCCTGGAACCACTGGGGTCATGGTGACCAAATGGTCTTAAGGGCAATCTTAAAGGTCACAGTGCCTTTCAGTGCCTAGTTTAAATGCTGCTTCAGCAGATCCTAGTGTGAGAAAGTCTGTCAGTTTGTTTGGCAAATGTCAGTGGTTTTCTTGGGGCACTTTGGTATCCTCCTCCATCCAAGAACTGACTACCTGGATATGAGAAAAAGTCATAAAACATTATTACTCCACTACACTCAGAAACCAATTTGCCAATTTAAATGAAATATGTTCAGATGAATCTTGCTTGATGCAGATTCCAAACTGGCATCTTTAGCAACATTCTATCAATAATGACCATTACAAAAGGGAAAATGACTTTTGTACTTTCTGACGACTGATTGATGCTAAAGGCACCTCTGATAAGATAAAAAATAAGAAAGTACATGAGAGGACCTTAACCTTTGGCCTTGACCAATGGTCTTGAACCATATACCAAAATGATCATCATATCAATATCTATAACATTCATGTACATGCCTAAAATTAAAGATAATTAACAATTTAAGCCTTCTTATACAGTTATGGCCTTGACCTATGAACCTATGACCTTGAATCATTTATCAAAATGACTGTTATATCAATACCTACAGTATTCTAATATACATGCCAATACAAAAAGTTAATAGTTTTCAAGATGATTAACAATCTAAGCAATCTTATGCTGCTATGACCTTGACCTTTGAACCAATGACCTTGAACCATATATCAAAATCATCATCATATCTATACAAACAATATTCTAATATACATGCCTATACAAAAAGTTAATAGTTTTCAAGATAATTAATAATCTAAGCAATCTTATGCTGCTATGACCTTGACCTTTGAACCAATGTCCTTGAACCATATATCACAATCATCATCATATCTATACATACAATATTCTAATATACATGCCTATACAAAAAGTTAATAGTTTTCAAGATAATTAACTTTTAAGCCATTATTGTGGCTATGACCTTGACCTCTGAGCCTTGACCTTGAACCATAAATCATAATGATCGTCATTCCAATACCTACAATATTCCAAGAAACATGCGTATAAAAAAAAGTTAGTGTTTAAGATAATTAACAATATTAGCTGTCTTTTGCAGCTATGACCTTGACTTTTTAACCAATGACCATGAACAATACATCAAAATGATTGTTATATCAATACCTACAATATTCCAATATATATGCCTGTACAAATAGTTAAAAGTTTTCAAGATATATATGTACTTACAAATATATAATTTAAAGCAATTTCCCCACGAACTGCCTTGCCTTTTTCCCGTTTTGAGCCCCAATACTACAATTTGGGCAAATCTATAACTAGATGATCTGAGAATAATATATATAAAATAACTAAAGTATACCTCTTTTACATTCTGAGGAGAAGATTTTCACTATTTCCCCCTTTATGGGGCCCCAAAGAAACATAACTCCTTCATTTGTGGAAATCTGAAAGGCAACCAACAAGGTATGATGGTAACCAAGTTTCAATGAATTTGGCTCAGTGGTGATGGAGGAGAAGATTAAAATGTAAAATGTTTATGCACGATATACGATGGACAACAGATAAAGCTGGATCTCAATAGCTCATCAGAGCTTTCAGCTCGGGTTAGCAAAAAAACCACATAACAATAAATATTATATAAAATGACTGAAAAAGGAAGACATCAAAAAGTTTTCAAACAATAACAGGATTTCTTTTTAGTAAAACCAGTACTTCTATCGCCATGAGTCAGAAAATTAAAGTATTACTAAGATTCAGGAAAAAATAGAAAACGAGTGAAAGATGGTCAAAAACTCGGACAGAAACAGCGACGGCAACTATAATAAGCAAAATCTAAAGACAGTAACTGTCAAGTTAATCAGAAGATTCTGATTTTGTAGCACTTGTGTCACTTGTAGCATGCCAGATAAGTGCAAATTTTGGGCATCAAATTATGAAAATGTCTCTATTTCTCAAATTGTAAAGATGGATTTATGTGCAAATACTATGAACTTTTTGCATCTTCTATCTCTAATAAAATTAAAATTCAAAAATAAAAAATAAAGACTGATTGATTTTTAACTATAATTATTAAAAGTGAGAAAAAAAAAAAAAAAAAAAAAAAAAAAAAAAACCTTTGAATTTCGACAGTCTATGTCACTATTCCCGATTTCCTGTTAATACATTTTCCCCAATTAACCCTCAGGGTCCTTACTTTGAATTTTTAATATTTTTTTTTTAATTTTTCTGACGGCAATTCTTTGATGAATCCGGTCACGATTTTGCTGGAACTAAGGTGGAGCATATGATGCAGAGTGTTTTTAATAAAGATTGAATAGAACCAAGAGCAAACATTGTTGTTTGTTGTTGTTTCGATGTGTATTGGCGCGATGGATCATTCTGAATGTATCATTACTTAAGACCAGTGCTGTACCGTGCAGATGATCTATACACGTGTATTTACGTTTTTTTTTTGTAAAAAAAAATTATAACTGAATATAAAGTGCTTTTATTCTGTATGAAAGTTAAAGTTGATTAAAGTTAATGTCCATTGCTGAGAAAATCGTGTATGACAACTCCGGTCGGTACAGAATTTCAACATCAAACACATTTTTTCTGAAGAAATTAGGAAGTGACGTTTTCAATTAATTTCATTGGATGAGAAAAAAAAAAAGACGAATCCCTCTGATCAAGGATTCCAGAAAATGAATGATTTAATGTCCTAGCTGACACGTCGGTATTGCTGTTATGGCTAATCAGGTTTTATACAAGTGTAAGTCTAGTTACCATGAACAGTTAAGTCAACTTATAACAGTGTTCCAAAATTAGAAGAATATACACAGACAAGAAGAAGTTTCCCCGAAAATATACAGAAAATAACAGAGTCTGTGACCTAATTTCTGCAATGTGAACTATACCCTCTATATTTTATTTATTATCTTCTTTTTAGTTCTTTAAAAAAAATTTTTTTTTTGTTTTTATAAAGATTCTCTATATATATTCATTTACAGAGTCAATGTTGTTCCTTTATTTATAAAAGAGGTATGAATGCATGCCGCTATTCGGAGCTTGACAGTTGATATGCAAATTTCCAAACCGGAAAAAAGCAAATTCCTCAGCAACTCTGTGTAGGGGAAGTGGATTTATTTATTTATTTATTATTCATTTATTTATTTTTTGTTCGTGTTACTCTTTTCTTCTCTAAAATGTGAAGAGATTTCTAAATTTCCAACCCGGAAAAAAGCAAATTTCTCTGCAACTCTGTGTGTAGGGAAAGCGGTTTATTTATTTATTTATTATTCATTTATTTATTTTTTGTTTGTGTTACTCTTTTCTTCTCTAAAATGTGTGGTTCGAAATTGAATTAAATAAAACCAGAGATGCATTTGTAACACCCAAATTGTGCTGTGCTGTACAGGTCTACTTCTTTGGAACGCAAGTATACAGTAGTGCTCAAGAAAACTGACATTTGTTTACATAGATACGATACGTTAGTTACCAACAACAACATAACTAGAAGTCTTCAACTTTCCTACGTAAAAACTCATAAAATCTCTTCCATGCACCATTGTAAGTCATAAAATTCAGAAATTAAAAAAAAAAAAAAAAAAAAAAAAAAAAAAAAAAAAAAAAAAAAAAAAAAAAAAAAAAAAAAAAAAAGTGGCCTCACTGGGATTTGAACCCTTTACCCTTGGGTTGCTAGAATTGAAAATGAAAAAGGTCGAAAAAAGCGACTTGTATTTTACAGAATTTCATGAAAATTGTCAAACATATGTTTCTTCACATAAGAAAATGATATTTGGAAAAATAATTCACCTAAATTTATTAATATTGTAATTTTGGTAAAAAAGTACTATTTACAATGTATAAAAAATAATTGCAAAAACGCTTAACTAATTTTTCACAAAAATTATTGAAATTCACAAACTTGGTATATAAGATGCTTTAGATGTCAAATATCACATCAGATTTTATCTCCTCAGTGAAGTGGTTTTGGAGAAGATTTTTTTTAGGTTTTCAACTATGTAGGTCAATGTGACCTACATTTGGTAGCTATGGCAACCAAAAAACACGAATCTGAAAGGCAATTTTCTATAGATGCTTTTGACCAAGTTTGAACAAAATGTGACCAAAAATTTCTGGGAAGAAGTTGTTTGAAGCAATTGTTGACGGACGGACGGACGATTATAAGTAATAGCTCACATGAGCAATTTGTGCTCAGGTGAGCTAAAAACCTCCAAGATTTAGATAATCAGAAAATGAATGTACATGATATATACTTTGTACATGTGTATAAAACTCTTTTACCTAATTTCATTGCCTAGTCACTCTCGAGTTATTGTCAACATATAAAAGTGAAAACATGTAAATGTACATTTTTGGAAAGGCCATAGCAGAATAGATAAACATTTCACTGGGACTTAGTTTAATTATCAATAAAATGATACTTTTAAATAGAAACTTGCCATATGCTGATATCTTGGTATGAAATATATTCATTCTGTAATTCAAATTATTCAAATTCATTTTTTCTATGAAATTTTCACTGTATTTTCCATATAAATTTGGTACAAACCTAACCTTGTACTTTACACTTACTTACTGCTGTTCTACCTAGGCAATAAATTTAAAAAAAGTTACAAGTTTCTGTTCACTTCTTAAAATTGCCATCTTTTTCTGACCTCAAGTTGGCCATCGTCAGTATTCAAAATTTATTCTACATAAGAATGATGGAATGAACACTCTACATCCAAGTAGTTGTTACAAATTATTGTAAATACCTAAAAAAGTCTTTATTTGCCTTTTTCGCTTTCTTCTGTGACTTTCTTGGTGACAGGCTGTTTTACTTTAAAAGTAGAAGCCCAGTCTGGATTTGATCAGTCAAACAGTTGAGATAGTTTACCTGAATAATAATAATAATAATAATAATAATAATAATAATAATAATAATAATAAAAATGATAATGATAATAATGATCATAATAATTTCTTTTATTGGTTAACTGACATTACAGTTTACAGACAGAGTATATAATTACAGTACATCATTTTGTCATTTACATCATTTACCGGTAAGTGGTCTCGGTGGCCGAGTGGTCAAAAGCGCACGCTTACAGATCACAGTGCTGTTCACCGACTGGGGTTGAATCCCACTCGGACGGATACCTGGTGCCTCTTGCAGTATGATCAAAGTATGCTTGAAAACACTTTCTGCATCCCACGTTAAACATTATCTTTTATAAACATTATACATATTCTTTTTACAGTACCCACTGTAATGAATTTATATAATTCTGACAAAAGATGTAATTTTTTCCTTCACTTATTAACTGATGACAGTAATCAAAACACACCTGGACTCTCTAAGGTATGAAATACCTTTATTATGTCTGACTCAATACATTTGTATGAAAGCACAACACATGGTGCATTGCAGTACAAACAATAGATATTTACAAACACAAAATATGTGCAATTTGATTGCCAAAAAAATCCTTATCTCATTATAAGGTATACTTTTGAAATCTTGAGAAAATAGATATCCATATCTCAGTAGGCAGTACTTTGTATTATCAGAAAATGTACCATTTAGCAAAATTTTCAGCCATCTTAAATTTTGCAATTTATTTATACTTAGGTTTGTTTCCTCATGCAAAACATTCCTTAGCTTGATTTGGATTTATATCATTTTGGAACTTTAGATACATTAATTTTCAACTGTTTGGCCTATGTTTTTTATCTATCAAACATTTCTATTTTAATGTCACTGATGAGGAATGTATTTCTGAAATATGCACATCTGGCACATCAAAATTTAATTTTTATTTGTGTTATATATCTTTGTCATTCTGAAAGGGAGCGATCTTTCAAAAATTTGGGGGCAAATTTTCAGGACATAATTTTGACAGTGCATGGGCGATATTGCAAAAAGGTGTGGCGTTTCTGAACGGGGCAATTTTGACATGTGGGCGAATTTTTGGAAAGTGGGGGCGAATTTGATGAGGGCGATTTTACTGTGGTGTGATTTGACCTGATACTGTATTATATATGTTGAATAGCAACAACGCACCTTATTCTTCCAATATAATAATCCAGGTTCCAACAATGAAATGATTTTTGCACATGAAACAGCTTTATCTATTTCTGACACAGTCAGTGCTTGATTCACCTTCTTCATAGTTGGAAAACACAGTCGGTGATGAGAAACATCCTTGAAAATTTTAGATTTGATTTAATAAAAACCACTTTTCTTGCAGCCGTAAAGATAGATGATCTTTCCCCCACGGAAGATTTTTTGAAATAGTGTAACATCGACAATCTATCTGCATTCTGAAACAGAACAAATTGTTCTTCCGTGAATAAAAAGACAACATCGATATCCGCCATGTTGTATATCACTGACATGAGAAGTGCTGCTATGAGTGGACGTGGCATAGTAGATCCCTCCAAACAGCATCTAGAATCTTCGGTCAAAGGTCTAAGGTTACTGATAGGAGCCGCTTTTACCTATCACTTCCTATTAGAAACGATGCCTATAAGCGTTTAGCGTATATGCTAACAGCTTAATATATGATTTAATGTTATGCAATGTATCCCATTGTCTATAAAGGTTTTATTTTGGGATAAAAATTGATAATAAGCACACACACAATCACACACACATACACATTCTGTTCAAAGACAGATTAAGGTTTTCAATCAAACAATCAATCTATAAAGGTTTTATTTTGGGATAAAAATTTATAATAAGCACACACACACACACACACACACACACACACACACACACATTCTGTTCAAAAACAGATTAAGATTTTCAATCAAACAATCAATTCATAAATTTCTCTAAAAAAAATATACATACATACCCTAATGAAAAACAGGAATTAAAACAACCGGATACAAGACCATAAGTATCAAAATTATCGGGCATTCCTAACTGTCTGTAATAAAAAATAACTATTTAAAGTCATTAAATCAAAAACTTTCAGTAAGTATAATGGCTTAAAAAGTTGGTTAATTAACTGGGAAATTTAAGGATATCTATATGTAGGCAGGATATGGTGTTGTAGGTAGTTATGTAGGTAATTCAGGATATCTATATGTAGGCAGGACATGGGATTGTAGGTAGTTGGGTAGGTATTTCAGGTTATCTATATGTAGGCAGGACATGGGATTGTAGGTAGTTGGGTAGGTATTTCAGGTTATCTATATGTAGGCAGGACATGGGGTTTTAGGTAGTTAGGTGGGTAGTTTAGAATAACTATATGTAGGCAGGATTATGTGTTGTAGGTAGTTATGTAAGCAGGATATAGTGTAGGTAGTTAGATAGGTATTTCAGGTTATCTATATGTAGGCAGGACATCAGTTTTTAGGTAGTTGGGTAGGTATTTCAAGTTATCTATATGTAGGCAGGACATGGGGTTTTTGGTAGTTAGATAGGTAGTTTAGGATTTAAATATGAAGGCAGGATATGGTGTTGTTGTAGGCAGATAGGTAGGCATTTCAGGTTATCTATATGTAGGCAGGACATGGGGTTTTAGGTAGTTGGGTAGGTATTTCAGGTTATCTATATGTAGGCAGGACATGGGGTTTTAGGTAGGTAGTTTAGGATATCTATATGTCGGCAGGATTTGGGGTTGTAGGTAGTTAGGTATTTCAGGTTATCTATATGTAGGCAGAAGATGGGATTTAGGTAGTTAGGTAGGTAGTTTAGGATATCTATATGTAGGCAGGATATGGTGTTGTAGGTTGTTAAATAGGTAATTCAGGATATCTATATGTAGGCAGGATATGGTGTTGTAGGTTGTTAAATAGGTAATTCAGGATATCTATATGTAGGCAGGATTATGTGTTGTAGGTAGTTATGTAAGCAGGATATGGTGTTGTAGGTAGTTAGGTAGGTATTTTAGAATATCCATATGTAGGTAGGATATGGTTTTGTAGGTAGTAAGTAGGTATTTTAAGATATAAATATTTAGGCAGGATATGGTGTTGTAGGTAGATAGGTAGGTATTTAAGGTTATCTATAAGTAGGCAGGACATGGGGTTTTAGGTAGTTGGGTAGGTATTTCAGGTTATCCATATGTAGGCAGGACATGGGGTTTTAGGTAGGTGGTTTAGGATATCTATATGTAGGCAGGAGATGGTGCTGTATGCAGTTATGTAAGCAGGATATGGTGTTGTAGGTAGGTAGGTAGGTAGGTATTTCAGGTTATCTATATGTATGCAGGATATGGTGTTGTAGGTAGTTAGGTAGGTTGTTTAGGATATCTATATGTAGGTAGGATATGGTGTTGTAGATAGTTAGGTAGGTATTTCAGGTTATGTATATGTATGCAGGATATGGTGTTGTAGGTAGTTAGGTAGGTTGTTTAGGATATCTATATCTAGGCAGGATATGGTGTTGTAGGTAGTTAGGTAGGTATTTCAGGTTATCCATGTGTAGGCAGGATATGGTGTTGTGAATAGTAAGGTAGGTATTTCAGGTTATCAATGTGTAGGCAGGATATGGTGATGTAGGTTGTTAGGTAGGTTTATCCTATAGGCAGGACAGTGTGTTGCGGGTAGTTAGGAAGGTATTTCAGGATATCAATATGTAGGCACGATATGGTGTTATAGGTAGTTAGGTAATTATTTCAGGATATCTATATGCAGACAGGATATGGTGATGTAGGTAGTTAGGTAGGTTTATCCTATAGGCAGGACAGTGTGTTGCAGGTAGTTAGGAAGATATTTTAGGATATCAATATGTAGGCAGGATATGGTGTTGTAGGTAGTTATGAAGGTATTTCAGGTTTTCTGTATATAGACAAAATATGGTGATGTAGGTAGTAAGGTAGGTATTTTAGGATATCTATATGTTGACAGTATATGGTGTTGTAGGTAGTAAGGTAGGTATTTCTGGTTATCTATATGTATGCAGAATGTGGTGTTGTAGGTAGTTAGGTAGGTATTTTAGGATATCTATATGTAGGCAGGTTATGGTCTTGTAGGTAGGTAGGTATTTTATGATATCTATATGTAGGCAGGATATGGTGTTGTAAGTAGTTAGGTAGGTATATCCTATACTGGCAGGATATGGTGTTGTAGGTAGTTAGGTGGGTATTTCAGGTTATCTATTTGTAGACAGGTGTGGTGTTGTAGGTAGTTAGGTGGGTATTTCAGGTTACCTATTTGTAGACAGGATATGGTATTGTAGGTAGTAGTGTAAGCAGGATATGGTGTTGTAGGTAGTTATGTAAGCTGGATATGGTGTTGTAGGTAGTTATGTAAGCAGGATATGGTGTTGTAGGTAGTTATGTAAGCTGGATATGGGGTTGTAGGTAGTTAGGTATTTTAGGATATCTATATGGTGGTAGGATATGGTGCTGTAGGTAGTTAGGTAGGTATTTCAGGATATCAATATTTAGAAAAGATATGGTGTTGTAGGTAGTTAGGATTGTATTTTAGGTTATCTATATGGATATGGTGTTGTAGGTAGTTAGTAAGGCATATTTTAAGTTTGTTGTTACAAATTGAAAAATAAAATTTTCTTACCAAGAACTGGTATGTTTGTGTTTTATTTTAAAACTGCCTCTGGTATGTCCTTAAATGCACAGAAACTGAATTTCTATTTATAGAAACTGTTACCTTGTCCTTTGTACTAGTGATCTTATTTACAGTACTATGCAATGTCTCATCACAAAGAATAAGCTAAGATGACCAAATTTGAGATCAATCAGAGTGAGTCTTTAAATGTATGGAAACTAAATTTCTATTTATAGTCAATTACCTTGACCTTTGACCTTTTGATCAGGTTAGTTATTACTAAGTATTAATTTTTCACATTGTGTATGAATACCAAAATCAGTTTTTTCTCATTTTAGCAAAATAGATAATTATTTTAAAATAGAATTTGTTTGAAATATTACCAATCATTGATGACCAGCATTTGAAAAAAAAAAAAAAAAAAAAAAAAAAACAAGAGCTATGTTGAGAATAACATCAACACACCAACCTGCAAAGTAATAATTGGGTTTTGTGGAGACCCAGATACAGTAAAACCTGCTATTGTGACCACCTCTATACAAATACCAGTGTTTTAAGATCCCTTAATTTTGCAATTACATTGAACCTTTACATTGCTATTAAAGATTTTCAAAGTTAAGCGTGTGACAACCGAAGACCGAGGCATCCCCTGGGAAATGGTGTAAAATTGTTCATTCACCTGCAATTTGAGACATTTACAACAGAGGCCTAATCTACAAAACATGCTACAAGAAACCAAAATATTATCGGATCGGTATATAATACTGGATCTACAAGTTAAGAATCAGCCGCTGAAAATGTTACCAAACTTAAAATAATAAATCTTTGTTGTCAGCTTTTATTTTCTGGATAGTTTGATTATGCGTGTGTTTGTGAAAGTTTGGCGTGTGAGCATGATTTACATCCAAAATATGTGCGACACATGCATTCATGTGTATAATTAAATTTGCCAGCTTTCAAAGTTTTTACTCTGTTTTTGGGATTGTAATTTGGACAAGAACTGGTATGTTTGTGTTTTATTTTAAAACTGCCTCTGGTATGTCCTTAAATGCACAGAAACTGAATTTCTATTTATAGAAACTGTTACCTTGTCCTTTGTACTAGTGATCTTATTTACAGTACTCAATGTCTCATCACAAAGAATAAGCTAAGATGACCAAATTTGAGATCAATCAGACAAACAGTGAGTCTTTAAATGTATGGAAACTAAATTTCTATTTATAGTCAATTACCTTGACCTTTGACCTTTTGATCAGGTTACAGTTTCAGAATCATTCATTAGAATATTGTAGGTATTGATATGATGATCATTTTGGTATAAGATTCAAGGGCATAGGTGCAAAGGTCAAGGTCATAGCTGCATAAGAAAACTGAAATTGTTAATCATCCTGAACACTTTTTTATAGGCATGTGTATTAGAATATTGCAGGTAAAGATATGATGATCATTTTGATATACGAGTTAAGGTCATAGGTGCAAAGGTTAAAGTAACAGCTGCATTAGAAGACTGAAATTGTTAATTATCTTTAAAAATGTTACCTTTGTGTATAGGCATGCATATTAAAGTATTGCAGGTATTGATATGATGATCATTTATTTGTATGATTCAAGGTCATATGTTTAAAGATCAAGGACATAACTGCATTAGAAGACTGAAATTGTTAATGATTTGGAAATCATTTACTGTACTATTGTTATGCATACATGTTAACCTAAGACACCTGCATGCATACTGGTGCAAGTTATTTTAAGCTTGACTGAAAGGTTGTTTATAACAATGTATATCCAATCCTTTCAATTTAATTCTGAATGAACACTGTACTTACTTTGCTCCATTTATCAGACCTTTAAATGTTGGACACAATGCACAGCCTAGACTAAAACCAATTGCAATCAATGCAACTATCACAGACCAAAGTTCACTGAAAAATAAATACAAGACATATCTATATAGTAAACAAACCATTAATCATCCATATCCTACATTTTAGAAAGGACTATAACAGTGCAGTTTCTATAACAGTGTAGTATTTTCTAAGATTGGAATGTTAACAGACTGTAACAGTGCAGTTTCTATAACAGTGTGGTATTTTCTAGATAGGAATGTTAACAGAATGTGACAGTGTAGTTCCTTGAACGGTGTGGTATTTTCTAAGATAGGAATGTTAACAGACTGTAACGGTGCAGTTTCTATAACAGTGTGGTATTTTCTAAGATAGGAATGTTCACAGAATGTAACAGTGCACCTGTCTGTAGAAATTCCATGGACATATGTCCATGTCCATGTAAAATCCATGGATTTCCATGGAAATGCCACAAAAATCCATGGAAAGTGTGTACATGTCCATGGAAAAATAAATTTGCCATCATTTTGACCATGGACATGTACACACTTTCCATGGAATTTCTGTGGACATGTACATGAATTTTTATGGCAAATTTTTGTCTGTCAATGAAAGTATAACAAAATATACAAAGTTCCAGGCTCAGAATTGTCAACAAACTCTATACGTGGAAATTCCATGAATTTCCATGGCATTTTTTTTCAAGTGTCAAGGTCAGCAATTCAAGTGCTCTGTTCATACATTGAGGAGGTACTGCTAGACAACAAGAAAACAAGAGTTCCACATGGCAGAGCATGATATGCCCGTCAAATCTGCAAGTCATTTATGTGGATATTTCATTTATTATGAACTGTAAAGGGACTTATACAGTTCATAATCAATAAGTCAATTAAATTATTCATCACAATGATACAAAATGCAGTGCACAAGTCAACAAGTACAATAAAAAACAATAGTAATTATTGAGATTTTGGTATTATTTTCAGTAACAAAATAGACTTACCACCAGCCACACCATTTATATAATTTTACCATCATGTTCTTGTAACCTTCATCACAAAATTGAGGTAATCTCTAGTATACTGGGTTGTTTCAAAGACAGCAAGTTCTTCAGCCTACAACTCTATGTGTATCTGCTCCCTGGTAGAATAAATTAAGGAAGCTAGAGTTACGGTTTCTGAGCACTGCACTTCGGATCATCGTGGTAAGTAAGCATACCAAGTTTCAAGTCATTCTGACCATAGATGTCAGAGTTATGGGCCAGACAAACCCGCCGCGTACTCTGGCAGCACACAAAGGGGAATAACTCAAAAATAAAGGAAGCTAGAGTTACGGTTCCTGTGCACTGCACTTGGCATCATCGTGGTAAGTAAGCATACCAAGTTTCAAGTCATTCTGACCATAGATGTCAAAGTTATGATCCAGACAAACATGCTAACAGCATTCAAAGGGGAATAACTCAAAAATTAAGGAAGCTAGAGTTACGGTTCCTGAGCACTGCACTTTGTATCATCGTGGTAAGTAAGCATACCAAGTTTCAAGTCGTTCTGACCATAGATGTCAGAGTTATGGGCCGGACAAACCGGCCGCCAGTACGCCCGCCCGCCCGCCCATCCGCCCGCCCGCCCGCCAAGGGTGATCCCATAATACGCCCCGTCTTTGACGGGCGTATAAAAAGATGACTGCCTAGTATGACCAGCATTTTTAGACATACAAGACAAGACTAATACTATACAAGACTAAGAAGGGCATAAAATCTTATATTTTGCTGCAAAGTTACTGAATATTATACAATGGAAAGCTTTTTGAGATAATGAAATCTAGTGAAATTATTAGCAGACCATTGAAAATCTAATTTTGGAATTATTTAGCTGTCTTTTAAAGTATGGAAAGTGCCATGTGAGTTTTATTAACTTCATTCTATCATGTAACCAACATAAATGATACAGGCAACTATTTTTTGTTATTAAGTTTAACTCAGATAAAAAATTTAAAAAAAAACTTTAGATATATTAATTGTCATTAAAAGTGAGCAATCTTTTAAAGATCTGTATGAACATGAAAATATCATGAATGAAATACATTGGTGAGGTTCTAAGGACTTGATGTTATTTTGTTTAATAATTATTAAAACAGAAATAGGCAACAAAAAGTCACCAAATATGTCATTTCATAATTTCAGTAAAATGTGCTGACTCACAGAGTAGCCATCTTTTTTCTTGATGCTGTCTAAAAATACTTCATCTAGATGGATCACTTTTTAAAAATGTCCAATATTATTTGCAAAGTGCAATAGACAATAAATTAAGTACAGAAACTTTATACGTTTTATAAAGTAAAGAAATGTCACCATACTTAATTTGAAATATCTATTCATGTTTCAATTTTAAGTAGCTTATATGCATGTAGTAAATGAAACACGATGAATAATTTTCAAATCATAAACCCTTTCAGAATACTTATAGCTATGTCCTTGACTTTTAAATCTATAGCCCTGAACCATTTCTGGAATGACTGTCATATCAACATCTACAATATTCTCATACACATGCCTACACAAAAAGTTTATAGTTTTAAGATAATTAGCAATTAAGTTCTCTTATGCAGCTATGACTTTGACCTGTATGACCTGTAGATATAAGACCTTGAACCATATATCAAAATGATTGTCATGTTAATACCTACAATAATCTACAATAATATATGATCTTGAGCAGGGGTCCGGAAATGTTCATATTTGCCGGACATGTCCGACAAAAAAAAATTTTGTCCGATGTGAAAAATCACTTGTCGGACATTTTAAGTTAATAATAGAATTCAGTTAATCAGACATATAAATAAATATGTTTGTCGGTCATTATTTTACTTGAGTATTGTTTGCTATCACCTGTCAACCGTTTTCAATAAATACTACAGGTCTTATAATTAGATTTTTGTTTATTAATCAGTTAGAATCCATGGTCTCAATCTGTTCCTTTTGTTTCATCGTCCGAACCCTCATTAATTTTGTTGTTAAGTTGTTTATTAAGTAATCACATGGCTTGACAGAAGGAAGCCATAAACAGCTGATTACGAGGGTTGATCCTTGAAGGTCATGGTCGTCTGACTATTATCAAAGAGGTTCCACGTGGGATGTCAAATAAGACTACAACGCACATCGTATGGTCTTGGCAAACTGTTTAGTTATATAAATTAATAATTTTAAAAAAGTCTAAACACAATCAAGGAGGTATCGAAATGAGGTTCAGTAAAGTTTGTGTAACTTCCGAAAAACGAAAATGCGCGATTGTTAATAAACAAAGATGGCCATCAAACCTTGTGTCTTCAACACCAATAGTACAAAAATTGACACTGTGTGGACACATGAGTCTGACCACATGTACCTAAATAACCTCTATGTAGTAGTTAAATACTTTTCAAAATATATTTGATATTAAAATTAAAATCTTTTTTTTAAAAAAACATAAAAAAACACCAATAACGGCAATAACAACATCGGTGGTACCTTTATTTTTGTTATTATTATTTTTTTTTTGCTTAACACCAGAATCGGTGACACAATTGCTTTGAAAAAATGTCCGACAACCCAGTCAAAGTTTTCTGGAGCCCTGACCTTGAGCCATATATCTAAATGATCGCCGATACCTACAATATTCTAATATACATGCCCGTACAAAAAGTTTATAGTTTTCAAGATAATAAACGATTTCAGTTTTTTCTGCAGCTGTGACCTTGACCTTTGAACTTATGACCTAGAGCCATTTATGAAAATGACTGTCATGATAATACCTACAATATTCTAATATACATGCGTATACAAAAAGTGAATAGTTTTCAAGATATATTGACAAATAAATAATGTTTTGCAATTTTCCTCTTAAGTATCTTGCCATTTTCCCATTTTGAGCCCCATGGCAACCATTTGTTGAAATCTAAAACTAGATGACCTAAGAATGTTATTAATGAAATAACTAAGGTATATCTCTTGTATATTCAGAGGAGAAGATTTTAAAATTTTTTCATTTAAAAAAATGCATGATGTACAACGCATGATGGATGACGGACGGAGATGGATAGCAATAGCTCATCTGAGCTTTTAGCTCAGGTGAGCAAAAAACTAACAGTTCAGATTCTGTAAGAATGATAATTACTCTGGTAAGAATTTACAGTGTGGTAATTGCTACGGTAGGAAAAGTAACAGCACACTTAGTGTTAATAATAGTGTCATATTTGTTATAGCAATAAAAGCAACAGTGCATTCCTTTTAAAAGTATTTTTAAATTACTTCTAATGGTAGGAAATGTGCAAAATAAAGTAGTAGCAATGTCTCTATCAGTCTTATAGTTGCTATACATGTAGTAGGAAAAAAAACAGTGCAGTCACTCTTAATGTGTGGTTCTTAGTATGGTAGGATAAATGCTGATTTTGCACCCACAAGTGTTGTACTTAATATGACATGATAGGTAACAGTGAAGTCAAACTAAATGTGAAGTTCATATTATGGTTGGAAAAATGCTGATTGTGCACCTATCAGTGTTTTACTTTATATGACAAGAAAGGCAACAGTGAAGTCACTCTCTGATAAAAATGTTTAGTTTTGTACTTACCTTGGCAAAAAAGGTAAAAATGGTGTTGGTCCAATTAATAAAAATGCAAATAGTGTAAAAAAATTACCAACAATAATCAATGACTTTACTTGGTGCTGAAAATAAAAAAGAAATCATAAAATTAATACTGTAAAACAAGATGCCCAATAGGGTCTGTACCACTCACCTGGAACACCCTTATTTTGTTTTGTTTTTTTTTTTTTTTTTGCTTTTTCTTTTTAAAATATATCAAATCTGTAATACAAACTCACTAAAAAAATCCATGTTTTCTAATATTTCAAACAACATTTATTATAAAATCCTTTCAATTGACCATTTAGTTTTAGAGAAAAAGATTTTCAAAGATTAGGATAAAAATGGACCTTTTTTACATAATATGTAATTATTGCACAAACAAAAAATTATTCAGACAAACCTGTTATATATGGTGTATCCCTCAAAATCTATTTACTTTGTGTCAAATTTAAAAAAAATTGTTACATAAATGAACAGGTAATGGCCATTTATACACTTTTGCTATTTATAGTACTATACAGCAGCCATATTGGATTTCAGATGGATATGTTGGATACAATTTTTAATCTATACCGACCAAGTACCTTCCACACTCAACTTCATTTTAATTGACCATGAACTTTTAAAGAAGGAAGATTTTCAAAGATTTAAGCTAAAAATATACTTTTTTGCGTATTACATTATTATTGCACAAATGAAAAAATTTACAGAAAAAACTCATTACATGTTTTAACCCCCGACATCTATCTTCTATGTTTCAAATTTCAACAAAATTGGAACATATATGTACAATGTACCAGTAAAAGACATTTATAAGTTTTTGCTATTTTAGTAACAGCAGCCATCTTGGACTAAGGATGGACATGTTGGATAAAATCTTTAATCTTTACCATCAAAGGACCTTCCACAACAAATTTCCTATCAATTGGTCAAGTACTTTTAGAGAAGGAGATTTTCAAAGATTTAAGCTAAAACAAACCTTGTTTGAATATTATGTAATTATATTGCAAACAAAAAACTGTACAGAAAAAACTGTTATTACATATGTTTTATCCCTGCACATCTATTTTTTTTGTTTCAAATTTCAACAAAATTGGTACATAAATGAACCTGTAATGGCCATTTATAGATTTTTGCTATTTATAGTAATGGCAGCCATCTCAGATTTAGGATGGAGATGTCAGATACAATTTTTTATCTATAGCAACTAAGGACCTTTGATACCAAAACTCATTTGAATTGGCCAATTTGTTTAAGAGAAAAAGATAAAACATTACGGATGCACAGATGCAACCATGGACAGATTGATGGACACACGCATATAATATGTTATTTTGATATATGGCTAATTGTTGTCCATCTTTGATATTCTGAAAAAGTGTTTGATAGTTAAAAAAAATAACTTTACTAACCAAACAAATACAAACATAAGTGATGTCTACCTCGCAAAAAACAAACTTGTATACTGAACAAACAAATACAAACATAAGTGATGTCTACCTTACAAAAACAAACTTGTATTGATACTAACTAAACAAATACAAACATAAGTGAAGTCTACCTTACAAAAACAAACTTGTATTGATACTAACCAAACAAATACAAATATAAGTGATGTCACCCCACAAAAACAAGCTTGTATACTGACCAAACAAATACAAACATAAGTGATGTCTACCTAACAAAAACAAACTTGTCTTGATACTAACTAAACAAATACAAACATAAGTGAAGTCTACCTTACAAAAACAAACTTGTATTGATACTAACTAAACAAATACAAACATAAGTGAAGTCTACCTTACAAAGACAACTTGTATTGATACTAACCAAACAAATACAAATATAAGTGATGTCTACCTTACAAAAACAAACTTGTATTGATACTAACTAAACAAATACAAACATAAGTGATGACTACTCCACAAAAACAAGCTTGTATACTGACCAAACAAATACAAACAAAAGTGATGTCTACCTTACAAAAACAAACTTGTATTGATACTAACCAAACAAATACAAATATAAGTGATGTCTAACCCACAAAACAAGCTTGTATACTGACCAAACAAATACAAACATAAGTGATGTCTACCTTACAAAAGCAAACTTGTACTGATACTAACCAAACAAATACAAATGTAAGTGATGTTTACCTTACAAAAACAAACTTGTATTGATACTAACTAAACAAATACAAACATAAGTGATGACTACCTTACAAAAACAAACTTGTATTGATACTAACTAAACAAATACAAACATAAGTGATGTCTAACCAACAAAAACAAACTTGTATTGATACTAACTAAACAAATACAAACATAAGTGATGACTACCTTACAAAAACAAACTTGTATTGAAACTAACTAAACAAATACAAATATAAGTGATGTCTAACCCACAAAAACAAGCTTGTATTGATACTAAGTAAACAAATACAACATAAGTGATGTCTACCCCAAAAACAAGCTTGTATTGATACTAACTAAACAAATACAAACACAAGTGATGTCTTACCCACAAAAACAAGCTTGTATACTGACCAAACAAAAACAAACATAAGTCATGTCTACCTTACAAAAACAAACTTGTTTTGATATTAACCAAACAAATACAAACATAAGTGATGTCTACCTTTAAAAAAACAAACTTGTATTGATACTAACTAAACAAATACAAACATAAGTGATGTCTACCTTACAAAAACAAACTTGTTTTGATTCTTACTAAACAAATACAAATATGAGTGATGTCTACCCTGCAAAAAACAAACTTGTATTGATACTAACCAAACAAAAACAAACATAAGTGATGTCTACCTTAAAAAAGCAAACTTGTATTGATACTAACTAAACAAATACAAACATAAGTGAAGTCTACCTTACAAAAAACAAACTTGTATTGATACTTACCAAACAAATACAAACATAAGTGATGTCTACCTTAAAAAAACAAACTTGTATTGATACTAACTAAACAAATACAAACATAAGTGATGTCTACCTTACAAAAACAAACTTGTATACTGACCAAACAAATACAAACATAAGTGATGTCTACCTCGCAAAAAACAAACTTGTATTGATACTAACTAAACAAATACAAACATAAGTGATGTCTACCTTACAAAAACAAACTTGTATACTGACCAAACAAATACAAACATAAGTGATGTCTACCTCGCAAAAAACAAACTTGTATTGATACTAACTAAACAAATACAAACATGAGTGATGTCTACCTTACAAAAACAAACTTGTATTGATACTAACTAAACAAATACAAACATGAGTGATGTCTACCTTACAAAAACACACTTGTATTGATACTAACTAAACAAATACAAACATGAGTGATGTCTACCTTACAAAAACAAACTTGTATTGATACTAACTAAACAAATACAAACATGAGTGATGTCTACCTTACAAAAACAAACTTGTATTGATACTAACCAAACAAATACAAACATAAGTGATGTCTTACCCACAAAACAAACTTGTATTGAAACTAACCAAACAAATACAAACATAAGTGATGTCTTACCCACAAAAACAAGCTTTTATTGATACTAACTAAACAAATACAAACATGAGTGATGTCTTACCCTCAAAAACAAAATTGTACACTGACCAAACAATGTCTATCTTTGGCCTTGAACTTATATATGACAAATTGTTAGTCATATGAATACTTAAGTTATTCTTATATACATGCCTATATAAAAAGCTAATAGTTTTCAAGATAGTTGAGAATTTTAGTCTGTTTATGCAGATATGAACTTGACCTTTGAATATACTTTTTAAACCATTAACCATTTCAGCATACTTATGCAGCTATGTCATTGACTGTAAAACCTTTGATCTTGAATCATGTCAAAATGATCATCATATCATTACCTTAAATATTCTAATATACATTCCTATACAAAATTTAACATTTTTTAAGATAATTAGCAACTTAACCCTTTAATTGGCAGATATGCCAAACTACACCATTCTGATTTTTGGATGGTCTGTTGCACAATGTTTGGTGTAAAATTATTAAAACTTGACTGATTGATGTAAGTTTGGTACCATATAAAACTAAAGCAAATTGTCAACAAATTATATTCTTCAAGTTTTTTGATACGGAATATATTTCAATTTGATTTTTTAAGTTAATTTTACCAATAAATAAATATTATTATTCCTGATGTAGTGAAAAATTTTGAGTGCTGAAAAAGTACAGAAAAAGTAACTCATTAAAACTTTGTAATTAAGTTTCAAACCCAAATAAAAACAACATATTTATGAAGGGCAGAAAAAAGGTTGTTTGATTTATGTAAAGAAATAATAACTTGAGCCGTAAATAACATCAAATTCATTTCTTCGAACAGCTACCACTTTTGATTTTTATCATGTTTTATTTTGACGTTTTTGCCCTCGCTGGAAAAACAAAACGTTTCGTTCTTATTTTACACAGTCGAATTTGATTGACAAATTTTATGCATTTAAAAAAGGATTTTTTTTTTCCATTTTATACATGTATAAAAAATTGTATATTAGAAATTATTTCATTCAACAATTTTATACCTTCGTCAAATGAATCTGAGGTAAAACTGCATTTAAAAATAAAAATTTTTAGGTGTTATTATTACAACTTTATGTTTGAGTTGATGTAAATTTATCCCAATAGAATCAATTTATCAGTTTTTTTTTCGCAATCACAAATTGGAAACTTTATTGATGCTTTTCTAAAATAATTTTTTATACCAGGATGATCAAAATACAACTTTAACCGAGTTCATGTCAGGTAATCAGTCCGTGCAAACAAATAAATAAAAAACTATATTTTACTTTATACCAGAATAAAACATATATTTAAAAACAATTGAATGCCTCAGTGGATTGATATCTTTTTAACCCATGCACCCAACACATGTTTACTGTATAGAATATGTGTCTTCTCCTACGTCCTTACAGTGTTTCTAAAAATATAAAGGTTCGGCTTGGGTTCATAAATGATAACTATATACAGTGAAACCTGTGAATACCGATTGCCTCCCGGACCTGAAGAAAAATTCGGTTTGAACAGGGATTCGGTTTGCAGAGTAGTCGTTCAGAGTTAATTGCCCTTGCCTTCAGATTCACGAGTTACTTCCCGTGAATGTGTGAACAACATTGTTGGAGAAATCGATATTAATTTATATGTATTTAATTGTACATGTATTAATGTTTGTAATACATATACTTTATATTGAAAAATAAATAATAAAATAAAATGCATCTGTTTACACAGGTAAGTATCTTTTTATCGTCACTGAAAGAGGGTGACTTATGTGATAGGTCTAGGCATTTATATAGCGATAATACCGGCTACTACCTTTTCAAAATAATGTGATGCGTAGAAAATGAACACAATTCTTTTAATACAAAAGTACTTAGATACATATAACTGGAAACAGATCACATTGTGACTATTTCTCAAAAACGACGTACGGATTTCAGAAAGTCATAACTAAATGATAACTTTGAGGTTGATCCATTCTCCAGAAATGTTGTTCTGTTGTCAAAAAATGAAATTTAAAGGTACCTGAGTTCGACATTGACTTGAACAAACACGTGCAAATATTTTCATTCAAATTTATTAATTTATTATTAAAGAGCCGTAAGACTTTCTAGGTATAGAAATTTGTTTTTTATTTTATTTCATTATTGCACATGCTTCGATAACTTTGGAAGAGTCCCTATGATCTTCGGTTATTTCTATAATTCATCGAACAAAAACAGGTGCTCTTTTACCAGTAGTATCCTGCCACGATATACACACAGTTGTACTCATTGTTTATTTACGAATTCTTGGTGATACAAATGTCAAGCGGATTATCAACAAATGTTTACTCAAGTGTGTAATCGGCATTAATTGAAAGATGGAAGGACAATCAAGAATTAACAGTTTAATCTGACAGTTAATCAGTGCAATTAAATTTCATTACGACAGAATTTCAGGTTTTCTGAATAGATTGGTGATTTTTTTTTTTTTTTTTTTTTTTTTTTTTTGGCTTCAAAGTGAAATTATAATGATCAGTTTTATTAAGAATTTGATCATATTTCACTGAAAAAGCGGCCGGTATTCATAATTCACAGGATTCGGTTTATCAAGGTTCGGTTAACAAAGAATAAAGAAGGAAAATTCGGGACCGACAAGATTGGTTGGTTTTTACAGCATTTCGGTTTTCACAGGGATCGGTTTTCAGGGTTTTCACTGTATTAAAACAAAGAATATATAAAAGGATGGGGGGGGGAATAAAATTGACTGTCGGTAAAGTCAGAAAAACATCTAACTATTCTGGTAAAATTCAAACAAATACAATTTTAGTATTAATTTTAATAATTTTGAAAATTTAGAGTTAACATCATTTATATGTATGTGTGTAAAAAAGAATTCATATCTGGTAATAAGGTTAATACAAGTATGAAAATATTTTTAACTTCTTTTTTACTAACTTATGGAAAAATAAATACAAATTCAAAATCTATAGGAAATAATAAATACAATATCTTCATAGAAGAACTTACTAAAAATTTGTAATTTTGAAATGCTTGTAGTCACGTCTATTGTCACTGAATATATAAAATAACTTAAACTTTCTTGAAAACCTATTGTTCAAAAATACACGTCTAAATGTACAGGTCCCCTTCTCAAAATGTGCAAATGTGCAAATAATCTGTCTGCATGTCAAAAGTCGGTGGTCTTCTGGTCCCAACATTTCTCCAGATTTTACAGCTTGAATGAAAGAATCTTGACTGGGGTGCTTCTCCAGATTTTACAGCTTGAATGAAAGAATCTTGACTTGGGTGCAAAACTTCATGTCTCCACTCTAAAAAATGTGTTCCCATTGAGAACTCTCGAATTTTCATGAGACTGACTATGAATTTTGATCACACACCCCCTCACACACACACACACACACACACACACACACACACACACACACAGCAAAAACATAGTAAATAGTGATGACAATATAGTGTCATTATTCTGCAATATGAGGACAATACATGTATGGCATGTAAAACATTACCCAAACTCCGTGATAAATAAATTATTTCTAGCATTCTAACAAGCCTAATATTATAAACAGTAAATTTAGGAATACTTGTCCTTGTAATCAATGCAGTGCCCTTACTTTGTAAGTTAATGTGTTAATAATTCTGCTTAGATTTCAGTGGATAGTGTAACACACACACACACACACACACACACACACACACACACACACACACACATGCACACATTGATTCAGGGGGGCTTACATGACAATGCTGTGTTTCCATAAGTTCGAATAGGTTTGTTTATGATTTAAATACTAAAATACTGTCCCAAGATAGCAATTAAAATTCTTCATGTAAAGTCAGATATAACTGGTTATGCATCAATATAAGTTAGATAATTTTGAGTTAATGTCTGAAATAACTATTTCTATCCATTAATGTAGAAAGATGTATTGACAAACTTGACAATCGGTTTTGAAAATTGTAGTGTAATTGATGAAAACAACTTTTACCCTCCCAAAATGCATATATGTGAAATATGCATTTTGAAACAGTTGCAAAAGCTATTTGTTGCAAATGTTTTATATGATTCTGAGTATATAAACAAGATATATAGAAAGAAGGCAATATAATCTGGTTCACAGATAATCAAAGTTACCCTTGTAACAGTAACAGGTATTAATCTTTGCCAAATCCTAAGTAGTTTTGTAGTTTTTTAAAGTTATTATTCAATCCCTGTCGAAGCGATCGGTTTAAGAACGATAGAGGATACCCAGAGAAAAACACCAACCTTCAGAAGAAATATAAACTTTCTAACTCTTGAGTCTGCTTGATTAGCTCGATTAGTCTATTAGGATTCGAAACCAGTGGTGATAGGCACTGTAATCTGTAAGGCAATGATTTTCAGTGTTGCTTATATCTAAGTCACTTGTACGCCTTAAAATACCTTAAGTTTGTCAGGCCGACTTTTTAGCATTCGTAGGATGAAAAAAATGCATATTGTTTACCTGCTGTTTCCTACCTGACCTAGTCTGATCAAAGGTTGTGAATTACCAACTTTATCAAGTATCTGGCATATATCTAAAAAGATATCATAACTTCAATCCAAATTGAAACTTTAGACGTCACAAGTTGTAGCAGTGTATGTTTATTTTATTTATCAGATACTTATGTCATGTGCTGATTTTGAATTTCTATTAAAATAATGCTGATTCTGTTATCATGGTAACGCATATTGACTTACAAGGAAATTAAAAAAAAAATAGAATGAAGTTTGGTATTTTTAATGGGGGGGGGGGGGGGGGGGGGTTGGGTTTCTTCAAAATGCAAGATGGCTTCAAGTTTTGAAACTAAGAGTTATGTATTTTAAGTGAAAGAATAAAAAATTTAAAACAATCTGTAACTTACAGTTCTACTAATTATACATTTTATAACAGAACGAATAAAACTTGGTTGCACCTCTGTTTCTTTTGCATGAAATATATAAATCGTAAAATATCATGCTCTTTCACGGTCTTGATGCAATTTTTGTTGCCATGGTAACGGAAATTTGATTGAAATTCTGGCAAAAACAAAACTATCATGTATGTTTTCTAAATATTGATGTTTCTCTTCCATTATTCCTTTTAACTGTTGAAGTATTGAGTTGAAAAAATGTGTTCTTATGTAAACATGTCCATTGAAATCACAAAATATGACTGTCTTTTTTTTTATGCAATAAGCTGATAATTCGGTAATAATCAACATCTTAGTTATTTTATTCGAAAAATGCAAAATTTCAAAAGTTTACTTTGTGTTAACTTTCATTAGTTGCTAAAACAAAAATTATTTGTTCAAAAAGCATGTTTTCTGCCTGCTGATATCTAGACTTTGTCAAAAATTATAGATTTTTATACAAAGTCTCGTTTATAGTACATTTTTGTTGTATTCGTTGCCATGGTAACCGATATTTAGCTGAAAATAGTTTTGAATACTTTTTTTTATTAAACAAAGGTAAAATTCATATATGGTTTCATAGTAATAAAATTTTTATAACATAGAGAAATTTGCGTCGAAATAGTGGTCTATTTTCTTCTTCAAATATAAATTTTGTATATAACATTTGTTTACTTTAAGAATATAACCAAAAATACATGAAATTTGATGGTTTTATTTTTTGGGAAAACAAACAAATTTTGAAACGATCTTACTACAGTATATTTGAATGATGCCTAACTTCGATTTGTAAGCAAGAAATTTATTTTAAGTATGCAGGAATCAAGATAATAGCAATGTTTAGGAAATCAGGCAAAAATGTGAAAAATTTCACACATTTATGGTGTAAATGCTTTGTTTATGTTGCCATGGCAACAGATTTTCCATTTTTCCTACCTTTATGTAAAGTATGTTACATAGGGTTACCAAATATATAGGGGTTAGTTATCAACATTTTTACTGCAAATGTCCAAAATTTTGAATTGAAAATATGGTACATTTTTGTTAAATTTACAAAATTCCTCTGCCAATTAAAGGGTTAAGTAATCTCATGAAACTATGACCTTGACCTATGAACATATAAACTCAAAATCATTGTCATATCGATACCTACAGTATTCTTATATACATGTACATGCTTATACAAAAAGTTAAAAATTTTCAAGATAAATAATGATTTAAGTCTTCTTATGCAACTATGGCCTTGACCTTTGAACATATGACCTTAAACCATATATCATAATCATTTTCATATAAATGCCTACAATATTCTAATTTACATGCCTGTACAAAAGGTTCATAGTTTTAAGATAATTAACAATTTCAGTCTTCTTATGCATCAGTGACCTTGACCTTTGAACCTATGACTGAACCATATATAAAAACGATCATCAAAATAATATCTTAAATATTCTCATATGCATGCCTTTGCAAAAACTTAATATTTTTCAAGATAATTAACAATTTAAGTCTTCATTTGCAGCTATTACCTTGAACTATATAAACATATTACACTGAACCTTGAATTATATATCAAAATGGTCATCATATTAATGCCTACTATATTCTAATGATCATTTTATCAATATCTACAATATTCTAATATACATGCCTATACAAAAGTTAATTGTTTTCAGGATAATTAACATTTTCAGTCTTCTTTTGAAGCTGTGACCTTGACCTTTAATTTTATGAACTTGAGCCATATATCCAAATGACCAATATATCAAATTCTACAATATTCTAATATGAATGCCTATACAAAAAGTTAATAGTTTAAAGATATATTGAAAAATATATAATTTGTAGCAATTTCTCCAATAAATGCCTTGCCATCTCCCATTTTTTTAGCCTCATGGCTACCATTTGTGCAAATCTGAAACAGGATAACCTAAAAATATAATTATCAAAGTGTATCTCTTGTACATTCATAGGAGATGATTTTTTTTTTTTTTTTCAATATTTCCACCCTTATGAGCCCCAAGTGGGCATAACTTCTTTATTTGTGCAAGTCTGAAAGGCCTTCAGCCAGGCATGATAGTAAATATATAACAAAAATACATGTACCTGTTAAATTCAAATGTGCTAGCCTATATGTTCACATTTCAGAAAATCATTCCTCATCAGTGACACTGGGGGCCAAAAAATTTGACAGATAAAACAAATTTCACTGAATTTGGCCAAGTAGTTTTGGAGGAGGAGATTAAAATGTTAAAAAACGAAGATGGATAGCAGCAGCTCATCAGAGATTTCAGTTAAATTAAGATATTCAGTTAAATTTAAGATTGTCTGTCTAAAATCAGATTAGATAAAACCATTTTTGCTGATATCATGGCAAATTATTGTTGCTTATTATTCTGACAGTGTCTTGTTATTTTCTTTCACTTGCCACAAATGCTCCCCTACAGTAAGAGGTCAGAGCATTTCAGGAATTTTTTTGAAATGGAAAAGTCAGTATAGTAAAGCCTGTTTACTGAAGCTACTAAAAGAATGTTGACAGGTGACCATTGTAGACAAGGTCAATATTTCACTGACCAGAAACTTCCAATAATTTGACATGACAGCACCGTGCCATATATTTATGAACAAACGTAATCAACGTCATGGCAGTCTGGGAGTCATGTGCAATCAAAACTAATGTATTTTTATTTTGAATTGTTTCACTTATTTCAGTATTTGGTAATATAACCTTTGCTACGAACTACTTTGACTAGACGCCTTGTAATCAAAGAATAAAGGTTTTTTATAAATATTACTGGAATATTTTCCCAAATGTGTCTGATTTCATGCTCTAGGTCACCGATGTTATTAATGTAGGGAGTTCTTGATTTTAACTTATTTTTTAAGAGCAGCAAACAATTCTCAATAATATTCACATCCGGTGATTGTGCAGGCCATAACATCGAGTTAATATTGTTTTGTTGTTTCCACTCGGTGACTAAACGTGCCCGATGGACAGGGGCATTGTCATCCTGGAAAATAAAGTCGTTTTGAGCAAAATGTCTTGCTATAACGGGCCATAACTCCAAATCCAATATCTCAATATATTTTTGAGCATTTATATTTCCATTTACAACAGTCAAGGTACCCACACCATTCCACGTTATACATGCCCATATCATCAAACTGACCTTGACCTGAGCACCAGGGCATATACAATGAGGTAACCAAACTTCGTTAGGCTGTCTCCAGACATATACACGGCGATTATCCCCAATTATTACTTTACACTCGTCAGTAAATATCACTCTATTCCAGTGTCTATCTAATGTCCAAATTAATTTTCCTCTCGCCCAGGAAACACGGTTTTTCCGGTTTACTGCAGTGATTCCGATTTTCTTCCGAACGACCCTTCTGTTTGTATTAGTCTCGTACAACCGGCGCTGAACAGTCCTTTAAGAAACAATAGAGTGTCTACCCTGATTAAATAAATGGGTGATGTCTTTTAACGTAGCACACGATTCTTTTTTTGTCACACACAAAAGTTGTCGCACATCTCCATCATCAAGCTTTCTCTTCCTGCCATATCTTGAAGGTGTTTCCACAGAACCCCTTTCCAAATAACATTTTACAACAGTATAAACAATATTCCGAGGAAGACCTAAATTCCTAGCTATCACAGAATATTTTTCTCCACTCAAGTATTTTTGCACAATCAATTCTTTTACAGGTGTCGACAGATCAGAGTTTTTCCCCATCTCCGCTTTTGACACTGAATGTATCGAGAACAGACGGCAATGGCATCATTTAACATACGTCACGGATAGGGGAAATTCTAAGCTAAAAATACATACGTCAATATAGGGCGTAGTGTAAATCATGAACATGATAGAAAATACTGAGCACCTTTAAAATCGGGAATGACGTTGATTATGTTTGTTCATAAATATATGGCACGATGCTGTAGGTAATTGTCTTTTCCAATGTAGCATTTATAAAAGAATACACAATTCACAAACTTAAATCAATTAAATTTTCACATGGCAATTGCTTTTTGTTTGTGAATAGTTTGGGGACTTTTTAATTGTAGTGGAAATTATTGATAAAGTGTCATTATATAATTTGATGTGAGCAATAAAAAGGCCTACATTGACATTAACCATTTCTTCACTACCTAAACCTCTAGTCTAATAATCTACATCTTGTCTGTCTTGACAAAAGTTGACTAAAGAAATTAAACAAGGAGGAATTTTTGTTTATATAAATCAATATTTTTGGACAACTTAACGATTCCAAATAATCCTGACTGAAAAATAAAATAACACAAATAAATAAATAAATAAATAAATAAACAAATAAATAAAGTACTTGTTTTTAAATACTTTGAGGTCTCCTTTAAAAAGACTTTGTTTTATGTATATACATGTCCAGGTAACCTATACCTGTAACAAGTTACCATATTAAAGGGCTTGATTTTTGATAACTGATGAACACAATTTTCAAAGATTTTGTTATCAGCTTCTAATTTATTGATTATTGTAAAGTGACAATTTTTCTAAGTAAAAATCGGCAAGAATGAAATCTGCCGGACTACTATGTAAAACGAATTGGTTCGCTTATAAGCATATTTCTTTCTGATTTACAATTTTTTTCATGGCAAACATGGATGCACTGTATTGTTTTTGATAAATATGTTTTGGTTTTAAAACGTGGCACAGGCCCAAAATAAATTTTTCAGTGTTTTTTAATCAATTATTGTGATTCCTTTATAAGCAATACACATGAGAACGTCATTTTATTTGCAAGTAAATATGTGACTTTTGAGGTTCATCATTATAACACTTACACAATCTCAGTCAAATTTTTTATCATTATAAAATTTTGCCATGGGTTACATTATTTTTTCTATTTTTCCTTCTTGTTATTCAATCAACAGTTATAACACATTTTCATAGCCAGCTATGAGAGTCATGCAACAGCTTTTCATAAAAATTTACCTATGTAGGTGAAGTCTTAAATATGGTCTATAAAATGTATAGGGACGGGTTGGTTTTTATTTTATATCTTTGTAATGGAAAAAGATTTTATAATTATGCACCCCTGATTGTGTTCTTCTTTTCCTTCCGATTCTACCGATATTATTTTGAATTTTTTGGTCAATGAGAAATTACTTCAAAATTCATTCAAAGTTACGAGGTAAAGTGCACTAATAATTTATGTATATATTCAATAAAATGTGCTAAAAATTGAAATATGTCTGTTGTTTAAACAACTATATCTCCAAATTTTAAAATAATATTGCATTTATGCATGTCTACGTGCAGAGAGAAAATATTTATCTAACTAGACATCTAATTATCAATATGCAATTCAAAAGCTAAATTACTTCAAAATTAATTCAAAAATATATGAAAATCGACCACACATGCCAATTTAACTCTCTTAATTAGCACACATCTCTTGTAGCGTCAAAGCTATTTTAAAATTAATAATAATAATAATAATAATAATAATAATTTAATCAAAGCACCGGAGGTGCCGTACGAACAGAAAGCATGGAAATGCAAGAGGCTTTGAAAGTGAGTGTAGGTAGTATTACAATCTGCCTTATCCCATTCCATTCCTATGCGAGCAAGGTTGTAAAACACCAAATGGAAGGGGAGTAAGAATTCATGACTGGAAAAGTGTCCATTATATTTTTTGTATTAGTGTTGGCAAATTACCACATTCAGAAGAGTCTGTGCTGAAGCAAGGTCCTTTCACATTCCAAGCATTTCTCCAAGAAAAGACAAAAACGTTCATACGTAACATTTTTAATTAATTCCTACACAAACAGAAAGATGTTTTTATGGTGTCATCAATCGTTATATTTCTCAATAACGACAAAACGGTTCCGGGACATTTCGGCCCATAAAAAAACGGACCATGACAATATCGGCCTATAGCCAAATCGGCCTATAACAAAATCGGCCCATGAAATAAATGCCTTTATCAAAGATTGCTACTCATTTTGTTTATTTGCATTGTTGTGCATAAACATGTGTTAGTATTATTATGCTTTGAAACATGTAAATTTCAGTAAGTTTATTCAAAGCAATAAAAGAATTAATTCAAATTATCATTTCTAATCAAGTCTACCACTAATCTATTAAAACTCAAATAATGGATTATATATATGTCTCATTTTTTTTTTTAAATGAATAATTTAAAGACAGGAAGGTGTACCTATACTTTGTTTTAATCTTAAAAATTTTTAAAAAATAGATAATCTTAATTATAATCTTAGTTTAATATTTGTATTATTATGATGCTTTAATTACATGTAGTGTGTAAAGAAAAATAACCATAAGAATGAATTTAAAAGAAAGATCCTTTTCTTGTAAATATAATTTGTCTTTAAAAATCCTGATACTTTAGTGTTTTTACATAATTGTAGATTCATACAAATTACATTCAAACTGTCTTTCTTCTACGCTATCTGCACGAACTAGTTTAGATCGATCAGAATCAACGAGTCTTACAGTCATGAGTAACTCTGACTAAAACATTTGTGAAAGGAGTGTGTGCATCATTTATAGGTTGATCTAATATGAAATAAAAAATAATAATTTCTTTTAAAAATAAAATTAAAACCAAGGCATAAGTCATGACAAAGTTGTCCAAATTTAGGTGTATTAAATATTTTGAATATATTTTATTATGGGCCGATATTGTCATAGGCTGATATTGTTATAGGCCGAAATGTCCCGTAGCGCGACAAAACAACTACAAATGATGGTTGCAAAAAACTGTTTATGCCGCGAATCAAGGACCATCGCGAATTTAGGACCGACGCGATATACAAAATACACGCCACCTACCGAGGATTTACCCTAAAGCTTTCCATGTAAACTTCTAGAGTACATCTTGCACAATGGACAGGAACTCGTGAAATCTCTCAGCAATAGCTTTTTCCGGTCGATTTCACAATGCTGCTCTCAAAATCGTGTATATCATTTTTACGCTACGTCGACAAAATTAAAATGTAAACATGTCTACATCAGATATAGGTCAAATTTTGTTGGGGCTTCAAGGAGGGGATGGGAAGGGAAACGAATGAAAACAAATACATTCCTATAAACATGACATTTGCTATCGTGCATGTAAGACATGATTTCTTTACAGCACTTTCCGCAACCTATACTTTTACTTACACGCTCAAACTTCGGGTAATGTTAAAAAAATATTGCTTTATTTACTGCGGTTCACTCTTCTCGCCAAAACGCATGCTACCAAGAAATGACACGTCATATAATTCATCCAATCAAAACAGACCGTTTAAATTATGGGATATCTGCGAAAATGTTGCGAAAATAGGTCTTTGTTTACATAAACTGTTCATGTATTCTTCCGCTGCGCCGCATTGTATCCTTTCCACCAAAAGTTTCTCCACAGAATCCATGTATAAATTTTATTTTCAATACCACATACATTCATAACTGTGCGGTTACCCTCAGTACGTACTTATCACCCGCAAACTACCGTACTATATTCCACATATATTGCCCAAGGATTTGACATAGCGGTGACATAGCCCGTCCGATTTAAAAAAAAATTGAATTTCTTCACTGACATTAGGAAAAATGTTTCGTTTAACATTTCCCTGTTTTGGGTTTACTTGCCCCCATCTATGAACATCTCTGTCACCCTGTATCCCTATCCCATTTTAAAGATATCTACGATTTCCTTGCCAAATGCTTGCGATGTATGTGACAATACATCACAGAGATTCCTCTCTGTTCGTAAAAATTAATAGATAAATGAAAAATAAACTTAACAGTGAATTTAATAATGAAATTACTAAATAAAAAATATGTGACTTATTAAAAATTAATTATCACATGTAAAAATAAATGGAAAATAATTTTACAATGCAGACTAAATAAATAAATAAATAAATAAATAAATAAATAAAGTAAAGAATTGACCAAATAAGAATAAATGACTTATAGAAATTGATTATAGCATATGGAAAAATAAAACGGAAATAAATTTACAATGGAATAAATAAAGAAATAGAATTTCAAACGAAAAAAGTTCGAAGAAAATGCACCAATAAGGTAAAAAAAAAAAAGTTAAAAAAGTAATTTTCGAATATGGGAATACAAGTTAATAGATAAAACAAATAAATAAATAAATAACCTTTTTTGGCAAATAAGTTCAAAAATGTTTGGACTCTTTTAAAGCTAATAAGAAACTGATGAGAATTAATCAAATATTTCTTAATTGCAAGTGTCAAAGTGCTGTTTTTGATGTAGTAAATTACTAAGTACACTCATTAGCTATGTTGATCATTTGCGGGACAGTTTGGTTATTTCCATTCAACAAACTGTCAACAAATTTACCTGTTAATACCGGAAATAATTAATTAAAAATCTTATCATCAATGAATGCATGAGTGAATAATATACACTAAGTGAGATGAAACCGTGGGAAAAATCAGCAAACAGTTTACAATAAATTAACAAAATGGTCTATTACAATTACTAAATATTTTTGTTTCAAAATTTTCCAAGATTTCATGGTTCCATAACAAAAGTAAAATTTTCACCACATTTCAACAAAAAATATATAAAGATTAATAAAGTCTGTGAAATAATAAAAATTTGTCTTTTTATTTTAATCAATTTTATAAAGTGTAAAAAATAGTTATCACAATAAGTGGTTATTATAAGATTATTTTGAAGCAAATATAATTTTTTTAAAATTAAATAGATCAAGTAATTAAAGAAATCTACTCCACAACAACATGGATAAAACGTATATAATTCAGATTTTATATATTATGAGGTTTGTTTAAACAGTATTTATTTTCATACATACAAACAAGATTTACATTATACCAATAAGGGATTATGTGAGTTCTTTCATCGACAATAAAGTAAATGTATCAAAATTAGGCCGAAATTTTTATTTTAATGAGAAATGTTTGCTCTCTTAAATCCGTGTTTAAATTTTAAAGAATAATTGAGAGAGAGAGAGAGAGAGAGAGAGAGAGAGAGAGAGAGAGAGAGAGAGAGAGAGAGAGAAGGCTCTCTCCCTTATACATCAGTGTAAAGTTAAATCATCAGCAAGTACGGTATCTGGCAGTAACGACAACTCTAAATGGCACAGGCAAACTACCAATTAGAGTTACGCCGCCTGATCATAGTACCCGATAGCTGGAGATGGCAGATTTTTCGTAATTCTGGTAACACACGGTGATTCCTACATTTTTAACATTTAGTGATATTATTTGAACTGACAGATCCAATTCCACTTGTTGGTAAATATTATTACACAAAATGCTGCTCTGGGTTGATCTATGTGGTATGTTATAGTTCTAATTTAACCAAATCAGAATACTGTAATGTTAAAAAAAAATAAATTTGGTCGCTTTTACATGAAATTCTTCTAAACACCAGATGACAAGTACTTGGGGTTCATACATTATAATCATACCTACAGTTGAATGGACTAGTCCAGGAATTTTACATCCTTACCCACACCGTATGATTATTTTAGCAATATAGTTTCAGGATTATGTGTGACTATATAGTGAACAGGAAAAGAGAACTCTAATGAAAGTCGATCTTAGACTGTATATACAAGCAATGCAAAGAACTGTGTTTGAATGGACAAAAGCGGCACTTACTGAGTAATAACAATAACTCCAATGAGAATACATACCTTGTAAAACGACAAAGTGATGACTAAAAACCGCAAGGCTTCTTGAAGCCAACAGATTAAAAACCTTCTTAGTGCTTATGCCTCTTTTGGCAACTACAGGCCATCTACCACGTTAAGTTAACCACATTTTGTTTCCAATTTTCCTTACTGGTTTAAAAAAGTATACCCATGTTTCATCACCAGTAACAATGTTTGCACATGGCTTTTCACTGAATTTGGGAAACATTTTGAGCAATTGCTTAGCATTTTATACTCATACCCTTTTTTGGCACCTGTCAATGTATATACAGGATCCATCTGGCAGAAATCTTTTTTACTTTTAAAAATTGCTTCAAAATGAAATGCATCTGCAATAGCACTATGCTTTGGCAATATCACAAATCATATATCTGCCATCACTTTCAATTATTTTGCAGGCTTTTGAGATGTTTGCCTTGCCTGTTACAGACATAGGTTAGACAGATTTTGCCGCATTTTTGACAGACTCTGTGCCTGTCAGAAATTTTTCACCTACGAACTATCCTATATTAAGATACCTTATCAGACCCATAAACTTCCCCAATTCAGTAAAATTATGTATTGCGAATGACAGATTTTGTGTGATCTTATAAAGTCTGAATTCTTCAATATCCTCAACCCGTTTCCCCATGCATTTTTATAATGGTGGTCAATGAATGGCGCTAATGAAATGGCTGTAATTTAAAAATTAAGTGGAAGACACATGTTTATACAGTTGGAAAGGTATTGAATAGAGCTTTTCAGGTGTATCATCATCAACAAAATCATGCAAAGCATTATCGTGCTTTGATACAATACACGTTAAATATCAAAAAGCCCTCATATATTAGAAATTAACTGATCAATAAAAAAACCTACCTTGCTATCACTGATCCAACCCCATAGGGGAGCTGTAAATGCGTACACACCAGGGGCTATCAAAAATACCAGGCCGATAAGAACGGTGCTAAGATTATACTGAAATTAAAAAAGAGAGAAATTGTTATCATTTCATCATCCCAAAAACTCATCACTAATTTAATAGTAACTTGTACCAGATATGTAACACCTATGTAATTTTTCATGCATGAAAATCACACCACAATAGATTAAGTTTGGTAACACTAGCCAAAGTCACATCAATGTTGATGTTGTTAGTAAAGACATTAAAATACATGTACTTCACATACATAAAACTGATATGTAACAACTTCAAACAAATAGAGATAATGTTGTATCTAGTGACTTAAGGAAACTTCACTATATTTTAATATGGTAAATGATGACATAAAGAACTTTCAAATTCAATCACATCAAGTCAATGATGTAATTAAACACACACACACACACACACACACACACACACACACATTTAATTTTTTTCCTTGGAAAACTTAATGCAATTTTAAAGTTTATATTACACAATTATTGACTTTTGATGAGGTTAATAACTTAATATAAGGATTTATGACCCCAAAAGAAATTTTATATCTATCGTGGCCATAGGCCAAGGTGAATATAACATTTCTTTTTGAAAAATTTTTTTACAAATCAACTTTTTGTAAATGGTCATTACAGGTTTAATTATCAACTGATATAGTTCAAATTTGATATATAGAGAGTAGAGAAATAGCCATTAAACATATGTAACAGGTTTTTTCCTCAACTTTATAATTTTAATTAGCAGAAAATGCAAATAAGCTGCTATCAATAGCTCATTTTTCTCTGAAACTACTCAATAAAATAGTTTCATATTTAGCAATTGGAGGATCCCCCGGTGGAGTAGTTTAGGTAATATAAAAAGTCAGCTTCTTGTGTGCATCCAAAATGGCCAACATTGCTATAAAATGAGATACAACTTGTCTGCCAGTTGAGCGATACAGCCCCAATTGGGCCCCTTGCTGAAGTCAGAGAAGGCTACTGTCTTGCTTCACCCTCCAAATGTAGCCCCATGCGACTTTTCCCTGTTTTCAAAACTTAAAAAGTTCATATCTGTTCATCGTTACAAGTCGAACAAGCCCTTGACTCAGCCATCAGTCAGTGCCTCAGAGGGTCTACCTAAATCAGAGTACAGTCATACATTTCAGTGATTGAAATTATGTATTTCAAACTGTGGAGAATACTTTGAATGGATGTAATGTTCATTTCACTATTTGAGTCAATGCTTTTGAGATAAACAATATGCATTACATATGGAACAACCCTCATAAGACATGTCCTTAATGAATGTTAAAATAATGATTCACAATGGAGACAGTTAAATGTAAATTTGAGAGCTTTTTTCACAAACTTTTTAAACATATGTATTAAAGGGTACCTGTAATGATTTTCAGTTTTGACATATTTTATTCGTCGTACTTAAATATGACTGAAGCAAAAATTCCATAAAATTTCATTCCATAATAAGGTAGATATCAGCAATTTTCTAATACATCTCTAGAAATCCAAATCAAAAAGCTCGAAATCGAGGCTCCCGTGTTGTGACGTCATAGCAGTAACATACCTCCACAGAATATTATTAACCAACTACTAAAATAAGTCAAATACGAACTCGTAGTTTAACTTTCTATGATTATTTTACGGAAAAACTATTTAACGAAGTGGAATTAACATTCATTTGACATGTACCAATAATTAAGATTATTATTAATCCTTTTGTTTATTAGACACATTCCTTAGATTTAGACCCACAACTGTAATTAACAGGATTAACACCTATAATTTGCAAAATTGATTTGCAGGTTGATAAAGTTATCTTACCTCCGGTAATATACAATGATATATTTACAGTTCGAGAAAAGTAAAATAATTTTATTTGGAAAACGTTATTTGTCATATACAGTATAAAGATTTCACTCCGGAAAAAATGGATATTTCATTTGTAAATTTTAAAAAGTAAGAAAAAGAATTCTTTCTTAGTTTTCATTTCAATAATAATAATAATAATATATAATGTTTATTATTCTACTTACAGCATTTGCTTTTATTAGATTTTAGTTTTCACTTTTCCTGCATACATTTAGCTGTGATATTCTTAAATTCTTTATTCTTTATATACAAATTCATAAAAATATTATAATAATTATTATTATCATCTCATTTTTTTAAATGTGGTCTCATTCTAAAATCCGTGTCATTTCATTTTAAACCATTATATTTCGCGTGAAATAATTTGAGATGGAATATCTGTTTTTTTCTTTCTTTTTTATCATCCCAGCATTAATTAACCATCGGACAGTTGAAAAGAACTATGTTACAAACTTTAATTGTGTGAACATTTTCCAATTATCGAGAAAATGTGATGCCGCCAGACTATTTAAAAGTTTTCTACATCATGGTCATTTAATTTCAACTGTCAATAAACATTGCACAAAAGAACATAGGCGATTGGTTTTTTATATATTGATTTTTACCCGGTGCCACTGTCATGTGCTGATTTCGAATTTTTATTAAAAAAATACATTCAAAATTCAGTCCGACTTGATATTTAATTCATTTTAAAATGTCGACGATAAAATTAATTTTTCGTGTATTTGACTAGTTAAAACTAATCACATATTTTTTGTTATAGTTATGCAACTTATCGTAATTCTTGAGTCTGTCCAGTACGACTTCATAAATAATTTATTTTCTTAAGTCACAGATATAATCATTTTTCGTGTTATTGACAAGTTAACACTCGTCAAGTATTTTTCAACAGCTATGCAACCAAATGCAGGCCGGGACTCGACTCAATATGTTCATCAGATTCGTCCGTTTCTGGTTCGAATAAATAACGGTTTTACTCCAAATTCATCATTGATAAGATTGTCTACTGCTTCCCGAAATAATGACGAACTACATGTATTTGGCATAAAAAGGTACATGCCAGAGTCTTTACTTTCTTCTACATACATCAATATACCATCATTGTTACTACTGTCTATTATGTTAGACTTCTAATACTGCAATGATGTCACACCTTATAACTCAAAACGAGGCGTTTCACTTTTCGATAAAGAGAAAGTTATAAAATGTGGATTTCAAACCGCTATAACTTTTTTATTTTGTCATCAATTTTGATACGGTTTTCACTATTGTTATATTTAAATAATATTTAAAACAATTGTGATAAAAAAATTTTTGGTTACAGGTACCCTTTAAGATTATTCATTTGATAATAATACCCTTGAGAATTATCTCCTTTTATCATTATCCAAACATTTTAGTGCAAGGGCATCTCTCTCCATCAACCAAAATTTGGAAAACAGAAGATAGAAAATGGAAGATTTTGTAGTTAGAATATCTTTGATGAAGGAAAATGTGCTCTTTGTGGAATAATTAATAGCAAAAAATGTTTATTTTCATGGAAAATTTCCATTTTTGTTTTAAATTATATGGACAGTAATTTTTTTGAAACACATTTTGCAATATTTTATTGAAAATTAAACATTTCCTAGCATTTCATTTTGATAACAATAAGGAATTTTAAATTCTGAATTCAATAGGTGGCTGCCTTGGCTTATCGAGAATCATTCTTCAAATATATATAAATATCAGATTAAAATTATATGTAATTAGGTTTTACATAAAAATACAGCAAAAATAAACATGTACTATGCAGTCATATGATCATCTTACAAAACATTTTTGAATGCAGTAAGACCCCATAAGCCCCATTATAACTTACTCATCCTTTTTTTAATTTATTTAGTTAAAACATCTTAATTTAATAAGCACTATGAAATACATGTATATAATATATGTAGCTTTATGAAAGTGAAATTATAAGTAATATGTTCAGGTTAAACATCTTGAATGATCTAAATTTATGATCTAATAGCAGATATAAGTAATGTTTTATTTGTACTGATCCATGTTAGAAAAAAAAAAAACTTGTCAACATCTTTTTAGCTCACCTGGCCTTTAGATATATGGTTCAAGGTCATAGGTTCAGCAAAAATCAAAGTTACAATTGCTGAAGAATACTTAAATTTGAATTATTTTAATAATTTTTAAATTTCATAATCGGAATGTATATTAGAATGTTAAGTATTGTTATTACTATCATTTTGATACAATGTACAAGTTTTAAGGTCATGGGTTTAAAGTTGAAGGTCATAGCTGCATAAGAAAATTGAAATTGTTCATTTTCTAAAAAAAACTATTTACTTTCTGTATATGTGCGTATATTAGAATGTTGTAGGTATTGATATGATGACAATCATTTTGATCATGAGATTCAAAGTCAAATGTTCAAAGGTCAAGGTTATAGCTGCTGAAGAATAATAAAATTGTGGATTATCTTCAAAACTCTAAAGTTTTTGAATGGGCATGTATATTTAAATATTATAGGTAGGATATTACAATAATTTTGTAATAATATGACCATAATATGTTTTTTAGTTATCACTTTAAAGGTCAAGGTCATAACTGCATAAGTATATGGAAAATTAACCAAGGAAATTAATCATTGTTCTTTAGTTACTACATGAATTTTTAGGTATTTATGATTGAACTGTGACTAGACTAGATATTCCTGATTTAGTATTGTGGCAGTTCATGGAAAGTTTCTGTAATTACAGATTTTGTCTATTGTACTTTGCAATTTGAGACATATCCTTAAGTGAGCCTGAAGGCCCACAATAATATAAATAATCATAGAACTGATTTGAAAGACTGACTTTAACCGACAGAAGAAAACATTTTACAAAATAATAACCTAGACCTATATCAAAAGACAAGAGACAGGAAAAGTCTGTAAAAGTTGAACCTGTAAATAATAATGAAAGTAAGTTTATTTTAACTTTGAATGTTATATATTGATGTCAAATATCACTACAATAATACAACAGTTATTTTTATTCACAAAAGCAAAGCTTTATCGAATATAGTTGAATTCCCTGAAGGAAAGGTAGATTTTTTAAACAAGAGGCCCTCTTGGGCATGTGCTGCTCAACTGGCAGGCCAAACATGGCAACCAAAAAAAAAAACAAAAACAAAAAAACTAGCCCACCTAGAGATCTCCCACAACAAATTTAGTTTAATTTGGTTTTGGTTTTCATTTGCCAATAACAAGGCAATGAAAACAGTTATTTTTAGGTGCTAATTTGCATATTGCGCCAAATACATGCCAATGAAAAAAAAATATGGAAAAACCCATTAAATATATCAAATGGCCAGAATTCTTCATTCCATATACCAAATTTGAACCAAATAAATCAACAAAATATGATATGGCCAGTTTTCTGTTTTTTCTATTTATAGTAACAGTGGCCATCTTGGATTTAGGATTGGGCCGAAAATCATCACAAACTTTAATCTACTCCACCTAGGGAACTTCAACACTAAATTTGGTTGCATTTCGTAATGTTGTTTCAGAAAAGAAGATTTCAAGGAATCGGCTATATTTAGCTGCTAATTTGCATATTGTGCCAATTACATGCCAATGAAAAAAGTTACTGAAAAACCTATTAAATATATTAAATGACCAGAGTTCTACATTCCATACACCAAATTTGAACAAAATTGATAAACAAATAAATGTTATGGCCATTTTCCTGTTTTTTATATTTATAGTAACAGTGGTCATCTTGGATTTAAGATCAGGCTGAAAATCACAAACTTTAATCTACTCCACCTAGGGACCTTCCACACTAAATTTGGTTTCATTTGGTCATGTGGTTTCAGAGATGAAGATTGAAGTTTAAGTACGTAACCACTTACAGCAATTACATGCAGCTGGTGTCATTAAAAAAGTCACATTCTCCATGTGCATCCAAGGTTGTATTGGCTAGAGGTAAAGATGGATGCTTAAGAATATGTGTACTATCAACACCTTAATGCTTGCACCATTAGGGATTCAAACGCCCTTGTATCAACAAGATTTTAAAATCATTAGATGGTGCTAAGTACTTCACCGTACTTGTTATCAAAAGGGGCTATCATGAAGTAGAAGTGGCATAAGAACATAAGGAAAAGAGAGCATTCACAGTGAGACCACGTTGGTTTGGTTTGGTAAATGCGTCGCAACTTACCAACATATCATAAAGGAATGCCTTGGTGATTTACATCTAAACATTTGCTTTATTTATCTTGATGACCTCATTATTAAAGACTAGATATGTTTCTTTGAAACAGATGTGTCGCCTGACACTGCATAGTACAGTCGGGTCTCGATTTCGAGGGATTCAGTTTTGAGAGGTACTCAATTTTGAGAGGTATTTTTCAGGTCCCAACAATATTTGTTTTTAACTCTATATTAAACGTTTCAATTTTTGGAGGTCCTATTTTGAGAAGTATTGGATTTTGCAAACAAATTTGCAGGTCCCAAAAGCCAATAATCAACTGATTTGGGACTCGATGGTGAGAGGTATTGTCTAACCTATTGTTGTAAGCAGCCATTGTATCAAATCACACCTTACATTTACTCAGGCATCCAAGTGTGTTAAGGTGTTTTTAATATAGAAGTGATTAATAAATGTCAAACGGAAGTTAACAATATAAAACAGGGATTTTTCTGGCCATTTTGGGAAAGGGACCTTGGGATAAAATTGGGAAAATCATTGACAAAATCGACATATTGGGAAAATTTTTCATTAAACTTTAAAAATTTTCACATTGTCAGCACATCAAATATTTCGCCTGGAATATTTACTATTTTGTTACATGCTGGTAGTCACTCATTTGTACCAAATCACTCAGAAATTAACACAATATCTTCATAGACTGGCTTCAATACAAACATCTGAGAAAGTTGTTTCATGAGTTGCTCCCTTTCTACCAGATCCTCATTGAGTATAAATCAAAATGTGCATAAATACAGGTTATTATAAAGATATACAAGCTACACCAAAAATATAGTTTTTTCACTTTTTCTTAAGTTTCTCAAAGCAGGATCATTTGGGAATTTTTACCTACAAAATTGGGAAAAATGTATGCTTTTTGGCATTGGGAATGGGTCCCTTTACTGGACCCTGTGAGTGGCCAGAAAAATCCCTGTAAAATGTATAAGTCAATTCAGTTCTGCTATAATCACTTTGTCAGCAAAACACAAAACTGATATCATATGTCGTATTCCCTGCATACGGTTGTAATTTTGTTTTGGGACCCAGTCTACCTAGGGGGATAACTGGATCAGGACATTTCACTGGTGTTATCATTCTTATGAAGAAATGGCAACTGAAATGAGGGGTGTAAAGAGAAAGATGCACTCAATAGATGTCAGGTACAATGCCATCATGCTACTTTTCCTAAAGTCAATGAACTGAGTTGTTATCTCTGAATTTCTGGCCACATGCCTGAAACTGCTAATGTCCCTGGAATAAAACTAGGACAAAACTTTTGAAAACAAATCCAAATGAAGGACATTTTTTCTAAATGAAGGACAGTTTTTCTTCAAATCCACAGCACTCATTGCTCACATTTCTTGTAAAAATCAATCAAAGGGAAATAATTCAAAAACGGAACAAGATAGAGTTGTGGTTCTTGTGCACTGCACTTTGAGTCATTGCCAGAAACATGTACACCAAGTTTGGAGTCATTTGAACATACTACACTAAAGTTATGCTCCGGACAAGAAATGCTCTATAAAAATCAATTACAGGGAAATAATTCAAAAACGCAAAAAGATAGAGTTGCGGTTTTTGTGCACTGCACTTCGAGTCATTGCCAGAAAAATGCACACCAAGTTTGGAGTCATTTGAACGTACAACACTAATGTTATGCTCTGGACAAGGAAATCCGGACGCCGACGACGAAAGTAATCCCTATATGTCGCCTAGTCAGGCGACACAAAAAGGATGATCAAGAATTATCAATTTTTAGGCTTTGCTGGGTGTTTCCAAAGTTTGTCAAAGATTTTGCAAAAATAGCAAGAGGAATGATGAACAAGAACAAGCTTTCAAACAACTTAAAGAACTTCCAGAATAACCACCTGTACTTGGATATGTAAATAACAGCAAACCTTTTGAATAACATACAGATGCCAGTGGAAAGGGACTAGATGCTGTGTTATACCGACATCCAGACAGTCACAAGCTAGTTATGCATATGCAAGTGGAAGGCTTAATGAGGCAGAGTCAGTACTCAGCTCATAAATTAGAGTTCCTGGGCTTAAAATAGGCAGTTTGTGAGAAGTTTAATGAGTATCTTTATGGAGCTGAATTCTAATTTTCATAGACAATAATCCTTTAACCTATATCTTAACAACTGTAAAACTTAATGTGACTGGTCATAGATGACTTACAGCTTTATCTGCCTATAATTTAACAACTGTATAACTTAATGTGACTGGTCATAGATGACTTACAGCTTTATCTGCCTATAATTTAACAACTGTATAACTTAATGTGACTGGTCATAGATGACTTACAGCTTTATCTGCCTATAATTTAACAACTGTATAACTTAATGTGACTGGTCATAGATGACTTACAGCTTTATCTGCCTATAATTTAACAACTGTAAAACTTAAATGTGACTGGTCATAGATGACTTACAGCTTTATCTGCCTATAATTTAACAACTGTATAACTTAATGTGACTGGTCATAGATGACTTGCAGCTTTATCTGCCTATAATTTAACAACTGTATAACTTAATGTGACTGGTCATAGATGACTTACAGCTTTATCTGCCTATAATTTAACAACTGTAAAACTTAATGTGACTGGTCATAGATGACTTACAGCTTTATCTGCCTATAATTTAACAACTGTATAACTTAATGTGACTGGTCATAGATGACTTACAGCTTTATCTGCCTATAATTTAACAACTGTATAACTTAATGTGACTGGTCATAGATGACTTACAGCTTTATCTGTCCTATAATTAACAACTGTATAACTTAATAGTGACTGGTCAGCCTATAATATAACAACTGTAAAACTTAATGTGACTGGTCATAGATGACTTGCAGCTTTATCTGCCTATAATTTAACAACTGTATAACTTAATGTGACTGGTCATAGATGACTTGCAGCTTTATCTGCCTATAATTTAACAACTGTAAAACTTAATGTGACTGGTCATAGATGACTTACAGCTTTATCTGCGTATAATTTAACAACTGTAAAACTTAATGTGACTGGTCATAGATGACTTGCAGCTTTATCTGCGTATAATTTAACAACTGTAAAACTTAATGTGACTGGTCATAGATGACTTGCAGCTTTATCTGCCTATAATTTAACAACTGTATAACTTAATGTGACTGGTCATAGATGACTTACAGCTTTATCTGCCTATAATTTAACAACTGTATAACTTAATGTGACTGGTCATAGATGACTTACAGCTTTATCTGCCTATAATTTAACAACTGTAAAACTTAATGTGACTGGTCATAGATGACTTGCAGCTTTATCTGCCTATAATTTAACAACTGTAAAACTAAATGTGACTGGTCATAGATGACTTACAGCTTTATCTGCCTATAATTTAACAACTGTATAACTTAATGTGACTGGTCATAGATGACTTACAGCTTTATCTGCCTATAATTTAACAACTGTATAACTTAATGTGACTGGTCATAGATGACTTACAGCTTTATCTGCCTATAATTTAACAACTGTAAAACTTAATGTGACTGGTCATAGATGACTTACAGCTTTATCTGCCTATAATTTAACAACTGTATAACTTAATGTGACTGGTCATAGATGACTTACAGCTTTATCTGCCTATAATTTAACAACTGTATAACTTAATGTGACTGGTCATAGATGACTTACAGCTTTATCTGCCTATAATTTAACAACTGTATAACTTAATGTGACTGGTCATAGATGACTTACAGCTTTATCTGCCTATAATTTAACAACTGTAAAACTTAATGTGACTGGTCATAGATGACTTACAGCTTTATCTGCCTATAATTTAACAACTGTATAACTTAATGTGACTGGTCATAGATGACTTACAGCTTTATCTGCCTATAATTTAACAACTGTATAACTTAATGTGACTGGTCATAGATGACTTACAGCTTTATCTGCCTATAATTTAACAACTGTAAAACTTAATGTGACTGGTCATAGATGACTTGCAGCTTTATATGCCTATAATTGTATAATAAGTTACCAAGCTGAAAAGAAAAATATTGATGCAGATGCCATGTCAAGACTTCCAGGTAATATGGAGGCTATAGAGCAGGTACATGAAGTTGATACAGACTCCATATAAGCTATCTGTAATGCAGCTTTTTGTCAGCCTTACGTAGAATCTCTTTGTTGTTTTGTCAGCCTTATGTAGAATCTCTTTGTTGTTTTGCTGATATATTAGAAAAACTACGATTCAAATTAATATGGCTGGAACTTTTAATAACACTATTGACTGGAGACAAATTCAAGCTCCTGACCCAGTACTTGGACTCTGGATAAAAGCTGTTAGATATGGAAGTTGTCCAAGTAGAAATATTTTACCATCAACTCCAGAAAACATCATTTTAAGGAAAACATTTCAACAACTTAAGCTTATACATTGAGTGTTGTATCAACAAACAACTGTTAATGGAAATCATAGAAATCAACTTCCATCAGCATACATTAAACAGGCTCTTAAGGGATTATATATTCAAGTAGGACATCCTGGTCGAGACCGTACTTTGTCGTTACTAAGAGATAGAGTTTATTGGCCTGGGATGAGCAAAGATGTAGATTCCTGGATCAAGGGGTGTCTTAAATGTTTACATCAGAAGACATCAACACAAATAAAAGCTCCATTAGTCAATATTTACATCACAAAGCCATTGGAATTACTATGCATGGATTTTTTAAATCTTGACACTTCTAAAGGTGGATAACAGCATATGCCTGTTATAACAGATCACTTCACCCGTTACCCTCAGGCTTATCTTACAGGAATATGAGTGTAAAAACAACAGCACATCTTCTCTTCCAATAAGCTCATAGTTCATTATGGTATGCCACATAAAATGAATTCCAATCAAGGTGCTAACTTCACTAGTAAACTCATTAAAGAACTTTGCAATTTGACAGGGAATCAATAGTCGAGAACAACGCCGTACCACCCAATAGGAAACAAAATAACTAAAAGATTTAACAGGACTCTCATTGGCATGCTGGAAACACTTGAACCAGACCAGAAAAGGATTGAAATAGTTTTGTAAGTCCAATGGTGCATGCATATAATTGTAAGAGACACGAAAGTACTAACCACACTCCATTTTTTCTTATGTTTGGGAGAAAACCAAGACCACCAGTAGATATTGCATTCGAATTGCAAAGAAGGATATGAAACATTCTTCCACATACTACAAAACAGCTTTAAGAAATCATTTAGAAACATCTTATGAGTTGACAGCTAAAACATAACAGGAAGCACAGGAAAAACAAACTATAATTATGACAAACAATTACGAGCAGCGATGTTAGAAATTGGTGACAGAGTTTGAGTTAAAGAGGTAGAATTGAGGAAAAACACAAATTAGAAGACAAATGGCAGGAAGATTCTTACATCATCTTAGATCAGCCCAATGTAGAAATACCAGTAAAAGTCAGAAAGGAGAAAGAAGACAACAGGATTAGAACTTTACACAAGAACATGCTTTTGCCAATTGTATGTATAAAACAACATGAGGACTATAGTGATAGCAACAAACAAGTAAAGATAAAAGATAGACAACCAGAATTCAGATGTTTCAGATAAAGGAGATGTACCATTACTGTTACTTAAAAATCAGTTGAAAATGTCACACTTTGTTGTACTAAGTTGTGTTATACTCTTACTATTTCCAAGTAAGAGTTGTCTTTCTTTTGCTGTAAAATTCTATCATTTTCTTATTATCTTCTCTCTAATGACCACTAGAGGTTCTGTTTCTTATTCCATATTTCTTACAACTCTTTTTATTGATTGGTTTGACTAGTGGTCAGTCAAGCAATCAGTCTTGTATTGCATGTGCATAACTTGTTTGCTTGATTTGGGAGTGGATGTGGAAAAATTATTTACAGGTCAATTGGTCTTTATTTATTAGCTCTTTATTCCTTTTTTTTTTTTTTATAAAATTCAATTTATATAATTTATCTAAAGTTTAATATTTTTAAAGACTTTGACCAAAAAAAACCAAAAAACAAAACCCAATGTAACAGATTTTTATAAAATGAACAATCTATACTCTTAAGACCCTAGAGATGCAAAATATACATCAGCTTTTCACCCATCAATGATGTAAGAACATATGCACATGCACAAACACTACTCTATGCCACAAGCTCACATGATCCTTAGTAAGATGAGCTAGAACCCCAAAAAATCTTCAGCAAATGCTAATGTTGTAAATGATGGCACCAAGAAACCTTGCATTTATAAATAACAATTGAAGACTCTTCTTCATTATTGCAAAAGAATATAATCCTGATTCATGATACATCAGAAATAGACCAAACAAAAACATTAATGTGATTAAACGGAAATTTGGGGTTACAAAGAAGGATTTACTAAACAATATTCAGTATATTTTCTATCAAAAAATTTCTCTATAGGAATGTTTTTATCTATAACTATTAGTAATGTATATCCTATACATATATGGAATATGGAGTACTTAATAACAAATACAAAACAACAAATAAGTCACAAAAAAAAACCTAACCCTTCTGCATATTTAAAATACTTATTCTCATATGACCTTGTCTTTGAAGGATATAATATTGGATGTAGAAATTTGTAGGTTTGTCTGTAATATTGTAACAGTTGTAAAAATCTCCCTATGTCCGTCAACAGCAAAAATAAGTGATTTGTAAATTGTTTAGTAATTTTATATAAAGAAATACAAATATTCTATACTAACCTTTAATAAATGATTGGCCAAAGTTGGATCCAAAAATCCTAGTGAAAAAGCACCTGTGGTAATACAGAATGCTGTAATGATAGCAAGTGGACTGCGTAGTAATGATAAAATAGATCCAGCATAACGTTTATCTGCATCTTAAACACAAATATTATTTTATCAGCTCATTTTGCATAAGTATAATTTTAACATGTAAAAATAATGAAATGAATTGATTTTGAGACATTTTCTGGCTAGTGAAAATCAGAAAGTTATAATGTTTGAATTCTCTTTAAAATCTTAAATTTCTACACATTGCATAATTAGTTTTTCTTATATGTACTGTACATCTTAAAGAATGCTGGCCATATGGATATCACCATATATACACTGCATATAGTATAAATCTTCTGACATCTAGAGGAAGCAATAAATACATGTAATTTAATTTCAATTGTAATTTATAATTACATCATTGTCTATTTAGGCAACTAAACATTCTAAAATGTACATGTACAATAAATAAGATGTCATTGTTAAATGTTTTAAGGAACATTGTTTGTATTACAAATTAGATTATAGAGAAACAAAACGAAAAAAATAAGACTCTAGACTCTATTTTAAGCAAGTTAAGTACCCTATCAATAAGGAGATTTACTCTCAAAATCCTCCAAAAATTAATTCAATTGAAATATAAAGTTTTACAGAACACAATTCTATGTATTTACGGTGAATTTTCAATGTCAGTTTGTTTTACCACCAGTTGTCTGTCCAAGAAGCTAAAGTTTCTGAAGTTGTACAACTGTCAACAACATTAAGTATCATTTTAAATATTTTTGGATATTTCAATATTTTACAATTTTCAACACACTAAGGCAAAAAATTTACCTGAAATAGGATTTCCTGAAAATTTGTACATGCATTCCTTAGAATGTGCTTTGTTGAATAAAATTAAAAAATACATAAGCTAGGGTTTTTTTTAAAAAAAATTTCAGTAAAGTGTTAAACGTTCCCCACTTTTCAACAATCTAATGTCATTTCTAAATATCCCTGCACGTTAGTTTCATGTTTGTTATTACTTCAATCATCACCAAATGTAAGGAAAACAAATTTTAATATTATGGTTTTAATCAATATTTCAATAAAAGATGGGCAATGGAGTAATATAACTTACATTTAAATAATAAAAGCTTAAGTAATTATGACTGAGTGCGAAAAATGTCTTCACTTTTGTTGACATTTCACCACAAAAATCCAAATTTCATGAAATCTGTGAAATATATTTCTTTCAAAAAAAAACACAAAGAAGTTTGTTGCATATTCTACAAATTGAAGTTTAAACAAGAGGCCCACAGGCCTTAACACTCACCTGAGGATATGTCCAAAATTGTTTGCAAAGTGCAATAGTCAATATATATATCAAGTACAGTCAGAAACTTTACAAGTTTTCTCAAGTTAAGAGCTCCCACAAAACTTTATCAGAAATATCCAGTCACATTTCATTTATAAGTAGTTAATATGCATGAAGTAACTGTAGTGCAATAAATAATTTCCAAATCATTAACCAATTTCAGTATACTTATGCAGCTGTGTCCTTGACCTTCGAACATATAACCTTGAACCATATATCAAAATGATTGTCATGTCAATAACTACAATATTCCAATATACATGCCTATACATTAAGTTGATAGTTTTCAAGATAATTAGCAATTTCAAAAGTCTTTTGCAGCTGTGACCTTAACCCTTTCAACATATGACCTTGAACAATATATCAAAATAATTGTCATGTCAATACTTACAATATTCTAATACACATGCCTATACAAAAAGTTAATAGTTTTCAAGACAATTAAACCATATTCATTATTAATAAAACCCTGTTTTTCAAGGATTGTAGCAACATTAAACAATTTCACAATTTATTCTTATGACAATGTTTTATATGAATGTGACCTAATGTACAATGTCAGTCTCTACTCAAAATCTTATTTTAACTTGAGGCTCAGAAGGCTATTTTACAGAGTGTGCAGGCTTTTTAAAATAAGATTTTGAGCACAAGACTGACATTGTACATTAGTTCACCTCTTAATAAAACAATGTCACTGGAATAAATTATTGCGACAACAATTATTTTGATATATAGTTCAAGGTCATATGTTGAAAGGTCAAGATCACAGCTGCAAAAAAGACTTAAATTGCTAATTATCTTGAAAACTATTAACTTTTTGTATAGGCATGTATATTACAATATTGTAAGTATTGATATGACAATCATTTTGATATATGGTTCAAGGTCATATGTTCAAAGGTCAAGGTCATAGCTGCATAAGTTTACTGAAATTATTAATTATCTTGAAAACTATAAACTTTTTGTATAGGCATGTATATTAGAATATTGTAGGTATTCATGACAATGATTTTGATATATAGTTCATGGTAATATGTTTAAAGGTCAAAGATATAGCTGCATAAATATACTGAAATTGGTTAATGATGTGGAAATTATTCATTGCAGTACAGTTACTTCATGCATATTAGCTGCTTATAAATGAAATATGACTGGATATTTCTGATTAAGTTTTGTGGGAGTTCTTAACTTGAGAAAATTTTAAAGTTTCTTTACTTGATATATTGTCTATTGCACTTTGCAAACAATGTTGGAGATATCCTCATGTGAGGGTTAAGGTCCATGTGCCTCTTGTTTTATATTCCAAACTAAACTAAAACTTCTTAATGTTTTTAAAAACACATTTTGGTGTATTTTTACTTTTGAACACAGTTAGTTTCCTATGTGTCAGCACTATAAACTTTCACTTTAAATGTTCGGATATTTCTTTGTAAAACATTTCATATTGTTTTACAATCAAGTTTTATAGATCCACACATTTTTAATTGAGTGGTATTTCCAAGTATGGAACTTGGTATTTAATTTCCTCCAAACAAGACAAAACTAGATACATCTATAAGGAATTTGTGTAAAGTTATAAAATCAAGGCAATTTAAAATCAATTGTTCTAACAACACTCAATTAATTCTGTGTACTTAAATTTGTAATTATAAGTTCAAAAGGTTTACAATTAGTTGCAACAACACATCAAAAACAATTTTAATCAGTTAAAGTACCGGTACATGGTCTAAGCCACAAGGTTTTAAAAAAAGGTCAATCTTTACAATTCATTTTATTTACATAACTTAACAATTTTAAGTAAGTGAGGTACATTTAACTTTCAAAGATCAGGGAGTTCTAAAATTCTCTACACAACTAGATACAAATGTTAGTAAGTTGGGAGTATTTTATATGTCAGGGGATTTCACAATCAATTGCAAGGGGATACAAAATCAAATAAAAGCTCCCATGAAGTTGTTTATTGAGTACTAATAAAGCTAGGGTAAAATTCTTCAAACTTAAGATGTTTACTTATTGGACATCTAAGGTCTTAGATTCTTACCTTCTAGTTCTGGTATTAAATAACTACAGAGTATTCCATTAATAATAACTACACCACCATTAACATAAAAAGGTAATCCATAACCACCAAGCTGAAAAAATTAAACAGGAATTTAAATTGAAGTTAGATGATATAAAACACCACATATTATACTTTAAGCAGTCAATAAGGGCAACTCAAAGTATGAATTTATGGATAACATACATTTTGAGCAGCTATATATCTAACTGCCTGTTTATGTTATTAATTCACAGAACCAGTATTGTTTCATAAAGCAGACACATCATTCATAATAAATGGTCAAAACATACATACATGCACTTGTACTTATTTTTTATTTTTATTTTTTTTTCAGAATCTCCCACAGACTGATGTAAATGATCGAGTTTACCACTTACAAAGTCGTTATATAATTCCTTTAATGTCATGGTGTCTGGAACTTGGCAGCCATACCAGTTTTTGATTGTTTTAAGCCCAATTTTACAGTGGCTATAATAAAAACCATGCTACATCCAATATGCAAAACGCGCTACTTTCGTTTTTTGAAAATCCGTCTGCAACTTGATTGGACACCAGTCAACTTCTACATATAGTCCTATGGCTGCTGCCAGTTTTTGATTGTTTTAAGCCCAATTTTACAGTGGCTATAATAAAAACCATGCTACAACCAATATGCAAAACGCGCTACTTTCGTTTTTGAAAATCCTGCAACTTGATCGGACACCAGTCAACTTCTACATATAATCCTATGGCTCATGAAGCAAAAAACACTCTACTTTCGTTGTTACAACGCACAACTCGATCAGAAACCAGTCAGCTTTTACTTATTACCTTATGGCTCATGGAGCGAGCAGATTTGTTGTAAAAGCTGGAATCAAAACTGGACACGAATTCAAAATCCGAAAATAAAATAAATCTGGGCGGGTTTTAAAATAGGGGGCGGGCCGGGATGAAAGTCTAGGTATTAATTTATTATGGCCTAATCTATAATGGTTTTTCTAGAGTGTTAAAGCCAATTGAAGTTGATGTTATAGTAGAAGAAATATTAATTTATCAACTAACCTAATAGAAATCATAATTTTGTTAAACTTCAAGAATATGAAAATTTACATTGTATAAATGCTTTTATCTTTATTAATGACAACAACTTACAGCATACAGAGCTCCGCCAATAGGAGGTCCAACCATCGCTCCCATACCACTAAATGATTCCAAAGACCCCTGAAAATAGTTAAAAATATATGAATTTTAAACAGCAATGACACAACTGATCAAAGTCAATACCATTCAATAAAATAAAGGTCATTTAAAAATGTTGATATAAGATTAATAAATAATGTGTCATTTACACAAAATAATGATTTATATAGCATCTGAAATATAAATTAATTCTATTGTAACATCAACAATGAAATAATATTGTAAGACACAGCTATGAACTTGACCTATGAGAATATGACCTTGAACAATTTATTAAATGATTGTTAAAACAATACCAACAATATTCTTATATATATCCCTATAAAAAAATTTCCAGACAATTAACCATTTTAGACTTTCTACACACAGCAATCACCTTAACCTTTCCCCAAATTCTGTGCTCAAAAAGCATTATATTCAACATTAAGTTACGTGTTAGCAGAACCAGAAAACAATTGTAATAAACTAACACAGAAACTTAAATTCTAGTATCAGCACTCTTTAATGCCAAAACGGACATAGCATAAAATGTCACATTACCTTAGGCCAAAGGTCAACATAAATCAAGAAATTGAGAGAAAATTAATCTGTTCTGCTGCTTATTTTTCCATTTATTGCATTCATGTGTGCAGATAATGTCAGATGACTGCTTTAGTAATACATATTAACAAATACTGAAAGACTCCATATGTTATTGCATAATTACACATTTGCCATAGCGACCAGAAGGTCAAAGGTCAAAACCTTTTGTTGTTTAAATCACAGGGTTTAAATGAAGTACTGGTGGAAAATTTGAATAATCAATTATACTGTTTTGTCAAACATATGTTACTTCATATTTGGGATTTAGAGAAAGATTTATAACGAGAGAGAGAGAGAGAGAGAGAGAGGTTAAAGGACCATGAACAACAAAGCAATTTCAGAGGAAATCCTTCCTTGTCAAATAAATCCTAAATTGTACATTTTGAAGTCTGTTCATCAGACTTGGTACTAATATTTTATAAATAAACAACGCACATCAAGGTGGCAATATTAGCCTTTAATTCAGAATATGGCCTTATACGAGGGCTGTTCCATATGGAATGTGTATTGTACCACAGTGCCATAGCATTTTGTGTGTGATTTCTTTAATGATGATGCATTTGAATATCTCTATTTAACACCTTTCCAACAGTATAAACACGTCTTCAGCTCCACATAGTTTTAAAATTATAGTCATCTCAATAGAGCAAGTGGTTGACCACTGTTTTGAAAATATTTGGGAAACAGGTTGAGAATATTGAAGAAATTAAAGCTTATAAAAGTTCACACAAAACTCAGCCATTCTGTAATATAGATTTTCACTTAATTCAGGAAAGTTTATGGGTCTGATAAGGTATCTTATGAGACAGTTCATAGGTGGAAAAGAATAGTTTTGACTGGTACAGAGTCCGTCAAAGATGCAGCAAAATCTGGCCTACTTGTGACTGTAAAAGGCAGGACAATTGTCTCAAATGACCAAAAACGTGTACAAGTACAAATCACTAATCAATTGCTCAAAATGTTTTCTAAATTCAATCAAAGACAATTAACAAACATTGGTGCTGTTGACAAAACATGGGTTCACTTTTTCGAACCAGTAAGAAAAATTGGAAACAAAATGTGATTTATTGTGTGTAGCTGAAGGAAAATACAGTTCTCAGACAAGGCAAAAATGAAATCCCTAGCATGATTGTACATTATCTATTAACAACAATTCAGTAGTATCAGCCCAAACACACTGAATACCGTGAACAGAAACGATTGGACATTTTTAATATGACAAAATTTAACAAATAGACTTACAACTTAAAATATATTGTGTTCTTTGTTGAAATATTTTTTCCAAGTTAAGTTTTTCATATAAACAAGAGGCCCATGGGCCTTAATGCTCACCTGAGGATATGTCCAAAATTGTTTGCAAAGTGCAATAGACAATATATCTAGTACTGGAACTTTACAAGTTTTCTCAAGTTATGAACTGCCACAAAACTTAATGAGAAATATCTAGTCACATTTCTTTTATAAGTAGCTAATATCTATAAAGTAACTGTAGTGCAATAAATGATTTCCATATCATTAACCAATTTCAGTATACTTATGCAGCTATGTCCTTGACCTTTGAACATATGACCTTGAATCATATATCAAAATGATTGTCATGTCAATACCTACAATATTCTAATATACATGCCTATACAAAAAGTCGACAATTAGTGATTTAAGTCATCTTTTGCAGCTGTGACCTTGACCTTTCAACATATGACTTTGAACCATATATCAAAATATATTAAAAGTGGTGGGTGGTCACAAAGCGGTCAGTTATGGGATAGTAGAGGAAATCAGAATGTACTAAGCAAAGACTTTTGACATGCAACTGACAAACTTTCTCAGAATTGGACCTGTCCTGAGTAGGATTTGAACCTAGGCTGAGAGTAACGCTTTAGACCTCTTGGACACAGAAGCTTATACTTTGAATTCAAGATACTTGAATCATGAATCAACTCTATTTTTTAAAAACTACTTGTCCATATATCTCCAATGTTTAGTTATGTCATACTGCATTTTTTAAATTTTATCGTTAAATACATTAAAAAAAGTTACATTAAAATAATGTAAAGGTAATGGGCCGATAACACTATCGAGTTGTTGCCCCCTGATCCGCTAGAGGGCTACTACTTCTGGGGAGTTCACAGTTGTAAACAACTTGGTTGCCACTATTATGTATCTATTAAATGCCCGGTGTATTTGTTTTAATGCATCGATTCTTTTATGTAAAAGTTATACATAGACTGGACTGTTGTTTTGAATACATCTTTTACTTAAAATTAATTATCTTTACTTGTCATTGAAATTTTACAATGTTAAAAATCGATTTTATACAATTTGACGATGCCTATGTTGACCTTATCTGGACACTTGCTCAGTTAATGGGGAGGGTTAGCCCATAGGATTTATCTGTAATAAAATGGGGAAAAATCATCAAATGATGCAATTTTTATTGTAAATAGTGAATTTATACTTAGTTATCAGTCTCATATATGCGTAACCTGGATATAAGTAATATATGGTTGACTTGGATATTGGTATACATCTAAAAAATGTTACAGAATTAAACGTCGAAAATCTTTTTGTATTTATTTTTTTTTCATTTTCAAGTATTGAGAATTATTGTTCACTTACTGATGCCAGAGAGACAGAATATGTAATATTAAACATGAAAACAGTTAAAAATTATAAATTAAAAAAAAAACTTGTTTCTTATTTATTAACACGATCCACAGTATTTATTTACCAATCATAATTCAATAAAATCAAAACATAACTACATAAATTAATTTTTGTATTATTATTCGATTTATATATTCTTCCGTTTTATTATTATTATTTTAAGTTTATGTAAACTCTTGTCAGCACAAGCGATATGTCTAAAACGACATGCAATAATTATTATAATCACAGATTTTGAAAACATAACAATTGGAATTCAAAACAAAGCGAAAACGTTTCAACTAAATCAAACAGAAGCCAATTAATTACTATCAGCAAATGTTTTTGCTGGAGAGAGAGAGAGAGAGATTTAAAATGAAAGCTTATTTTCTGAAAATATTTGAATATAGTGAATATTAGTGATAATAGAAAAAAAGAAGTTCGAAGCAATTATGAGTGATAGAGAGAAAATACTCGTAGTCATTATGAGTGATAGAGAAAAAAAGGCACGTAGTGATTTTAAGTGATAGAGAGAAAAGACTTGTAGTGATTATGACTGATAGAGAGAAAAGGACCTGTAGTGATTATGAGTGATAGAGAGTAAACACAGTAATTATTAGTGATAGAGAGAAAAGTCGTGTAATTATGAGTGATAGAGAGAAAAGGGATTATGGAGATTATGACTGACAGAATAAAAAACGTAGTGATTATGAGTGATAGAGAGAAAAGGACTCGTATTGATTATGGCTGTTAGAAAGAAAAGGTCTTGTAGTGATTATGACTAATACAAAGATAAATAATTAGTGTTTTTTAATTATTTTTTAATTTTTATATGAACAATAATTTAACATGGCTTGTGTAATTATCAAATTTGTTCAAACTGGCTCTTAGTAACTGTGAAATGTGTTCAGATTATCTCAAACTGAATACCAATTATGGTTGTTTAATGTAAACAATTTCCTTCCATCAAATATACGTGTCAAAAATTTTCAACATATTTTGGGAAAATAAAAACCTTTGATGTCTAGAAAGTTGGGATAAGTGTGTATATTAGACCATGTCAAGGTGTGGATATACACACCTGTATCTTCAAATACCTGTGTATATTCACCCGTCAATATACATGTTAATTAAAGACCAATGGTTGTTGTATCCTTGTACCTGAGACGATCTTGTATACATGAAAAGTTTTAAGCATGCAATATATGTTCAATTCCATAGGTCAAGACCTCCCCTATTAACTGATTAAGTGTCAAAATTAAGTCAACATAGACATCAACTCTGATTGCAAAAATTCGGTTTTTTACACTGTTTGATTTAAATGACAATTAGCGAAAATAAAATCAAAATACTTTTAATAACAAAAAATCTTCAAAGTTCATATATATGACCATTTTACATAAAACAATCGATGTATTTTAACTGAAACACCAGACATTTAATAGATAAAAGATAGTAGCATCCAAGTTGTTTACAACCGTGAACTCCCCGGAAGTAGTATCTCTCTAGCGGATCAGGGGTCTTAACTTGATAGTGTTATTGGCCCATTCTAAAGTCCTGTACATTTCTTTCAAATAATAGTTCCTCAAAATAATTTACAGTAAAATTGACTCAATCAAATGTTATTGTAATGTGAGCTGACTCACCATAATTGTTTCTGTGTCATGTGCTACTTTTAATTTTTTATGGTTTTCATGATTTTTTTGCAATTTTATTTTGTTTTTTTGTTTTTTAAATTATTATTTTATATTATTTTATTATATTATATTTTATTTTTTTATATTTCAAAAAGTTACTAAATATCTTGTAAAATATCAAAGATCTGCTTTTGATTGTGTCCATGACCTTTAGAGTATTTAGAGCACCCTCTATACCACAGACAAACATAGTAGTCCCCTCAATTTGTAATATTGGTACCTAGCCAAAAGGTAGATGTCTAGGACAAGGAAAGACCAATACCTTATTCAATCAGTCACTGAGGTCACACTGTCATAAACATACTGCTAAACTGGTCAAATTTCAATATCTGTTTTTAACATTGGACAATGCTTTTGAAATACTGTACAAATAGACAAAAAACATCATTCTTTCAAAACCAATGATCTAATATTTGACCTCTTGTTTATTTACAAATATGATACGGACATAGTAGAAGACATGCTATGGGCACACTCCATAAATACTAAAAAAGGCCTACTCTGTATGCACCTTTTTCTGTCTTTTTCCCCCTTATTTCTATCAAAACAAATGATTTATTATCAGTGGAATATGTTTATTGTTATTGTAATCTCATGACACACACTGACTGGATTCATTTCACTGGCAAGATCAGCCATGAAAGAAATTTTCTACGGGCAAGTATTTGATTGTTAAAAAACGGTCGGCAGCAAAATGTCTCATAATTGATCAAAGATTGACATTTTTTTTTACTTAAAATAAAAATACAATAAATTCTGTTGATATTGGCATGAATCATGACATTAATTATTCAAGAAATAACTTAAGTGTGATAATTAAAAAGTGACACAATAAACATTGTGTTCCAAAAGTTGCGTATTGTAAATAGGCAATCTTACTCCATATTTTTTAAAAATATTGCTTCAAGGTCATACCTTCAGGTGGTGAATCAAATGTAATACATTAAGTAAATCTTATTTAAAATTACACAAAATGAAAGAAATTTTTTTTTTGCTGAATGAGATATGCGGCGAAATGATCACTTCAGAATTACCTAAATTATCAGAGTTTACCGATGACGCACAGGCTCAAAATATGCTTACTGGTAGGAATGGGAAGAGGTTAAACTTAAACCTATGAACTTGAACCATATATCAAAATGATTGTTATATTAAAACCTTCATTATTCTTATATATAAAACTTAATATTAGAAATAGAAAGTTAACAATTAAGTCTTCTTTTGCAGCTATAATCTTGACCTTTGAACCCATAACTTTATATGAGTGTGTGTGTGTGTTTGTGTGTGTGTGTGTGTGTGTGATTTTAAAACACTAAAAATCATTAGCAAGAATAAACCAATCAGATAATCAATAACATAGCACCTCTATGATTTATTGATTTAAAAACTTTAAAACATAGCTAAAATAGATAAATTTAACAGTAATGAAAGTTAATAAGTGCTAAACATGCTAGACACCTGAAACTTGAATTATACAGCTAAAAAGTTTGTAAGCTCATAGTTGTTTTTTCTGGATTCACTTATTTCCTTCACTATCACTTGAATTGAACACCATGTTACATCATTTCACTATCTCATAAGAAATATTTTACATTGCAAGATTGAACATTTTTTGACAATGATAATAAAAATTAGTTTCAAATATTTTAATACATATTCAGAAAAAGAAATACCAATAACTCAAAAATGGTCAATAAAATTGAAATGATAAATTCCTCGGGTTTATCCACTGCACCACAGATTGTATTTTAATGCAAAATACCAACACATTAAGAGTTATGATTGTAAAATATCTCTTTATCAAATCTTGATATGATAGGACATGAAACATAAAAGTTAGCATAAAAAATTACTGTTACAGCAGCAATCATTTGAAAATTTATGTTAAAACTAAAACATATTTTTCATTTTGAAATTCGTAATTTTTTTTTTAAAACATCTTGCTACTCATACTAAATTAAAATGAACACTATTTCTGTTTTAGAATTTTTGCAGCATTTTAATATATAACACCTTTAAATTAAATCTCATGAGAAGATGAACACAACTTTACAGTTTCATTAAATCACCATCACAGGCTCGCCTTGCATACTATTAAGTATATTTGAAAAAAAACATGTTCAGCAAAATTTTGTCAAAAAAGGCAATTTCAGAAAATACTTTCTAGATAATGTGAGTTATGATATCAAGGTTCTACATCAATAACCTACAAAAGTAATGATGTTTCTGATATTCAGTTTGTTTATTTATATTCCTTTTCTACATAGCAAAAATTTGTAATTTTTGGACAGAAACAGGATGTATTGTTTTAACTGGAATCCACTACATCAATAAAAATAAGACATTAAAATCAGAAAAAGAAGAATTGGAATGGAATCTCTTTTTCAAGTTGAATATTTGTTTATCATTTAAACAATGCTGCATAGTTTCTCAATAATACTTCCTATTTTCAATAAGCACAAAACTGTGTTATCAAACTTTTTTGGGAAGAGAATTTTCATGTTCTAATTGTATGTATGAGCTGAAAAATGCAAACACATTCACCTTATTCATTTGTTTTTTTAATTACTAGTAAACCCCAAAATTAGTATTCTTACATCTATTCTACTATACATGAATCTCAGTTCGTAAGTAGATTTGATTAGATTTGATTTAATGGGGTTTTATGTCCCAGTTCAGACGTCACCAGCTATAGGTGAAGTGACAAAAATTATTACCCTTGCAGTGCACTTAGGGTAATGTGCAGGGATGGTTCTTTAGTAGGCTATGCCATGCCTACTGTGACATGGGGCATTAGTTTTTAAGGTCTCTGACTAAGACCCAATGACATTCATTTCTAAATGCTACTGATTTTTTAGTCCTGGTCAGACACATACAAGGTTCCAACCTACCACATATGAAGTGAGCACTCTACCAACTGAACTACCATAGTGGTTAGTTTGTAAGAAGAAGTGCACCCAATTACAAAACTGTCAAAATTTATACGTAATATTTCGAAAAGTTTCAAGATGAGATTTTACAAGTAAAGATAGCAATTTTCAGATAATCCTAGGAAATCACTATGATTGAAAAATTACATTACACCATATCATACTACAATTGTCATTTAACACAAAAACTGTAAACAACATTTCCTTGGATGAGAGTGCAAAAACTCAGGTGTCATATTGACTAACATTTTAAAATTCATTCAAAAATTTGAAATAAACAAAATATTTAAGCATGCTTACAAAAACAGTAGCTACATGTGATGGAAATTCGTGAGCGATGATTGCAAATAGAGCTGTGACGTAAGCTGATGCACCAAGCCCCTCTAGTGTCCTACACAGAAAACACATGACTATAAATATTGTCCCATCTGGTCCTCTGTTTAAAACACTAAAAACATAAAATAGACATTAAACAATTATATTTTTTAAAATAAGGGAAAAACGATATTCATCGAAATGGTTTAAGTGTGAGGATTTATCAACCTCACAAATATGAAATATAAAATCATGTCATGTCCTATGCCATTTATCTATTATATTAAATGTTTAATGGTTTTTGAATACTGCTATACCTTACATTGATTGTTTTACTATAAGGGGAGAAATATTAACAATAGGCCCATGGGCCTTAACGCTCACCTGAGTATATATCCAAAATCGTTTGAAAAGAACTTAATTACAAAAACTTTTCAGAATTTCTCAAGTTTGGAAATGCCACAATGATTAATCAGAAATATCTAGTTTTTTCATTTTTGGGTTTTCATTTTTTCAGTGGAGTGTGTGAAACCTACCCCAATTTTCAACAATCTAATGCTCATTTTTATATATCCATGATTGTAAATTTCATGTTTGTTTTTAATTAAAAAATGACCAGATGTAATGAAAACAAATTTATTTTTATGGTTTTATCAATATTTTAATAAAAGACGTGTCATGAAGTGATATACACAACATTCAAATAATAAAAGCATAAGTTATTATAGCAGAATGTGCAAAAAATGTCTTTATTTTCAATGACAGTTCACCACAAAAATCCAAATTTCATAAAATCTGTGAAATATGTTTTTTTGAAAAATTACTCAAAGTAAGTTTGTTTCATATTCTTCAAGATGAAATTAAAAAAAGCATGTTCTTGGGTTCTTGTTTTCGAGATATGGGAAGAATTATCTCCCCTACCCTTAATTTTTAAATCGCTATTTAAAAACTCTAATTTTCATTATGGCAGGTTAAAAGTATTTTTTCAGTAAAAAAGTTTGTAAAAATTTACGAAGACAAATTTTTGTATGTTCCACAAACTATTTTTTAAATGTGTTTGAAAAAAAACAACATTTTAGTGTATTTTTCTCCTTTTTGAATGAATTACAACTTCCAAAATTTGTCTCAACCGTTTTCCGGTTTTGAAATTCTTATTATTTGACATGCAGCATTCATACTGTGGGATCGGTTTTTCAATTTATTGTTTGAAACCAATACTTTTCAGAATTTGGACATTTTGTGAGCTTATTCTAGTATGTTTATACACATTTCATCATAAACTGTTGATATCCTTGTTCAAGACTTAAAAACTTTGAAAATGCATCAGGTAAACAACACAAGAAAATGATTTAAAACTAAGGATCTGGTAATATTTTTATAGCTGCACACTTTATGAATCAAAAGATGATTTAATTTACCTAGTGATCGCACCAAATAATAAAAACATTATTACTAATCAATATAGTATTGCACAGTCCCACATACTTTTGCACCACTTAAAACAGGATCACCTACCTACACAGTGTTAGAAAATTCTACATACTATGGCACCACTTACAAACAAACTGACCTTCACAAACAGTACTGCACAGCTCCACATAATACATCACCACTTATGAATATCATTACTGCACGTGCAGTACTGCATAGTCCCAAATACTTTAGCACCACTTCGTAACCTACAGAAATAGTTTTAAATAGCTACTGTTGAACTTTAATTATCTCCAAACAAGTACAAACATTATTACCTACCAAAACAATATTAACATCCTTACATAAACTTTTTATCTAGCCTAAAATGCATTTTACAGAGCCAACATATCATGACAACAATTATAAACTTTCATTACCTACCCAAACAGAATTGCATCTAGCCTAAAATGCATTTTACAGAGCCAACATATCATGACAACAATTATAAACTTTCATTACCTACCCAAACAGAATTGCACAGCCTCCACATACCATAGCACCACTGATAAACATGAATTTAGCTCCAATCTTAGATACCTAGAAAAATATAATATAAAATGATATTTATAACATTACACATTAGTACTGTGTAGCAAAATATTAAAATAATAAACAGGAGGCCCCATAGGACCTGAGAGGCATAACAGGTGGTATTAATTGTAACTGAAAGAGTGGAAATCTGAAATATTAATTTTGGCCTCATTAGGTAAAAACTGTTATACACGTTGAATGGCTATACATCAACTTTCCATATACACTGTATAAAATGAATAGATTCAAAATCATTAACAATTTCAGTATACTTATTTAGCTATGTCCTTGATCATTATAAACCTATGACCTTGAAACATAAATCAAAATAAGTGTCATATTAATACCTACAATATTCTAAAACACATGCCGATACAAAAAGATAATAGTTTTCAAGATAATTAAAAATTGCAGTCTTTTAATGCTGCTATGACCTTGACCTTTGAACATATGACCTTAAAACATAAATTTTATTATGATTGTCATATCAATGCCTACAATATTCTAATATACATGCCTTTATTAAAAGTAAATAGTATTCAAGATAACTCACAATTTTAGTCTTGCTGCTATGACCTTGACCTTTGAACATTTGACCTTGAAACATAGATCACAATGATTGTCATATCATTGCCTACAATATTCTAATATACATGCCTATACAAAATGCTAATAGTTTTCAAGATATATTGACAAATATATAATTTTTAGCAAATCCCCCCTTGGTACCCTACCAAGTTTTAAGATAAGTAGCAATTTAAGTTAAGCAGCTTTGACTTGACTTTTGAATGTATGACCTTGAAACATATATCAAAAATGGTTGTCATGTCAATGCCTACAATATTCTAGTCTAAATGACCCATGTAATTGACTTTTTACCTAAAGACAATTTATCTTAAGCTATTACTGCATGAACAGATGAAGTTTAAATGAAACTGGTCATACTAAACCCAAAAGTAACTAAGATTTTGACCTAAACAAAACTCTTTATATACTAACATTGTATGAACTTTCAGTGCAACTGGTAATCCCTTACATACTTAAGCGGATCCATGGTGACTGAGTGGTTAAGGGTTAAGGTATCTCACTTTTGTGGTCTATTGCCAGTGAGAAAGGTTTTCCTTGCTGTAAACCTTTACTGGTTGGCCTGGTACCTGCATAAGGGAGGTTTGCAATGTTTATCAGTGACACTGCAGGTACTAGCACTCTCAAAAGGTCCCCATAAGTGTGCAATGGTTCAATATAAAAACTCTTCATATACTAACAATGTATGAATTTTATTGAAATTAGTCATCCTTAAATTAGTTTATCATCAACAAACTCCAATACCTATTTTTAGCAACAGTGACCTACAATGTTGACCTTTTGACAGCAAACAACATTCTACAAATAAACTTTTCGATACTATCACTGTATGAAGTTCATTTAAATTAGTCTTCCCTAACTCAATGTACTATCTGGTAACCATCTGAACAGATGGAAAACAGACCATGACAAACAATGTAGTCCCTAATGGTTTTGATTTACTTACATAGTTTCCAAATATTGGAGCTGATGCAAATATTGTAAATTCAAATACCCCAAAAATTAAACCTGTAACAGTTTGTGATACACCTTTCAAGGATGCCTACAAAATATAATTACAATTAAAGCTTAATAAAACACTTGCAATATAGTGGTGTTTTTAAAATATGTCCTCATACAGTTAAGTGATTGTTGGTTGTCTTATAGGTAGATGTTATATCATTATAGGTCTCATATGTTGCTTTTGTATAGCAAACCTTTCATATAGTATGAAAATGTCATGTAAGCTGGTCTTCTTTCTCAGGTCAAATTTATATACATAATCCTTCTAGTTGGTCCTCATGTTTGTAATATTTTTGTTTTGGTGCTAATAATGAATGCTGAGATTGAAACTATATCCTCTTTATCATTTTTGATAAAAATTATTTTAAACTATTTTTATTGCATAACATGCTAGGACATAAACAACAGATCTCTTGGTAAGGGGGTACTCACCTACTACGTTTGTGAGAGGGTACTTTCCAACTAAGTTTGTGAGAGGGTACTCACCTACTTAGTTTGTGAGAGGGTACTCACTTACTAGGTTTGTAAGGGGTCCTTAACCCTAATTTACTTGCTTGTATTGTCTTTTGTAAGTGTAAGTATGTATATTAAACTAATTGTCAATGTGTGATATTTATTAGGTTTTTTTTCCTGAAGAATTTGTATTTTAATTCAATTTTGAATTTTAAACTTGCAGTAAGGTGAGTATTAAAAATAGTAACTAGTTCAAATTTAGAAATACAATATATACCATTTCCAATAAAAAATTCAAAAATATTTTGTGAAAAGCAGGCAAAAGTCATGTATAATATTAAACAAGAGGGCCATAAAGGCCCTGGATGCTTACCTGAAATTGATGTACACTCAGCTTGATCTCGGCAAACTGGAGCTTCTATTTTTAAAAGAGATTTTTCCTAAATTTCAAGCTAGTAACCTACTTCTTGACCCAACATGACCCATATACAATCTTGAGCTAGCTTTTTTCAGGAGGATCATTCAGATCAAGTTTGATGAAGATTGGTCTAAAATTGAGCCTTGAGATGTGTTAACAAGGTTTTTATATAATTTGACCTAGTGACCTTCTGACTGACCCAACATGGCCCATATATGAACCTGAGCTAGCTTTTGTCAAGGGGATCATTCTAATTAAGTTTGATGAAGATTAAACTAAAATTGGGGCCTCAGGAGTGTTTACATGGTTTTTCTATTGTTTGACCTAGTGATCTACTTATTGACCCAGCATGGCCCATATATGAACTTGAGCCAGCTTTTGTCAAGAAGATCATTCTGACTAATTATGATGAAAATTGGACTAAAATTGGGGCCTCAGTTACCTACTTATTGACTCAACATGGCCCATATGTAACTTGAGCTAGTTTTTGTCAAGAGGATCAATCTGACAATGCCTGGTGAAGATTGGACTAAAATTGGGGCCTAAGGAGTGTTAACAAGGTTTTTCTTCAATTTGACCTAGTGACCTACTTATTGACCCAACATGGCCAATATACGAACTTGAGCTAGCTTTTGTCAAGAGGATCATTCTGAGCAAGTTTATTCAAGTTTAGACTATAATTGTGGCCTCAGGAGTGTTAACAATCAAAAATTGGCTAACAATCAAAAGTTGACGCATGATGCATGATGCACGATGGACAATGACCCATCACAATAGCTCACTTGAGCACTAACAGCTGTGAAACGTGTTTCAAATAATGTTGCTTTATAAAACAAGCATGAAATTTATTGACATTTACTGACCATGTATAAATTATATATAATAGGTCATCAACACACCATGTAAAGATTATATCCTACCAATTACAAATATAATTTTGTTTTGAAAAGGTTTTGAATCATAAAACTAAACTTTCAGATCTGCACCAAGCAATTCATGGTTGCCATGTTGATGTAAAGTTATATTTGAAGTAAGGAAGAGCATAGCAGCCATGTGAACATTGCATGAAACAGTATTGATAACATAACTGGGTTGGATGAGTTTCACAATTGTTATGAAATTAAAGTAGAAAGGAATGATAGTTTGTGTAATCCCTTGATGAAATATTCATATAAACAACTCCACATGAAAAATGTTGATTAATTATATTAATTCTTCCAAATTACAATATGTAAATATACAAAGAATATGGGAATTACAAGAATAAAGTTTTTGTGCAGTCCTATTTCTCAATTTATAAATAGACAATTGGCACGTTAAAAGTTTCAATGGCATGAAATTACTTTGCCATCCAAAGTAAGTACATTTATAATCAGTGGTTGCAATATGCATTATTATTTACTGTATATCGTGTCTGTTTTTCCACAACAACGTTTTATCATGTTCTTGATTGTGTTAGTTGATGCTAAGTACATGTTTTTGAATTACAAACTACAATTTTTTAACTTCCATACTTTGACAAAATAAGTGTAACTACTCTTTATTCCTTATGTGAGTATCATGAAAGAGAATGCAGCTGCATTATCAGATTTTAACAATTGTGTCTTATGGATTACACAAACTTTGCACCATTCATATGTTTTTCTGTAGAAATGACAAAGTTCCGCATGCAATATTTTTTACAAAAAACATCAAATGTCAACAAAATAGGAGGTGCACATCGCTATGTGTGCAAATCAACTGGCTAAAATATAATTATTTAATTTGAAAAGGTATATTGGAGTTATTGGATTACACAAACTATGCAATGTTCAAAAGCTTTTTTCTGTTAAGAGGCCCATGGGCCTTAACACTATCTTAGCACAATACTGTTTGCAAAGTACAATAGACAATAACTAATTATTACAAAAACTTACAATAACTGTAATTACAAAAACTTTCCAAGTTTTTTGCCAGTTTGAAACTGCCACAATACTTAATCAGAAATATTTAGTCACAGTTCATTTATAAATATCTGAAAGCATGTAGTAACTACAGCGCAATGGATAATTTCTAGATACTTAACCATTTCAATATTCTAATGCAGCTATGACCTTTACCTCTGAACATATGAACTTGAACCATATATCAAAAGGATTGTCATATCAATACCTACAATATTCTAAAATACATGCCTATACAAAAAGTTAATAGTTTTCAAGATAATTAACAATTTCAGATTTTTATGCAGCTATGACCTTGAATAAAAAATATCAAAATCATATCATATCAAAATGATGGTTATGTTGATACCTACAATTAACTGAACATCCTATGCCATTATCACTTAAATATTAAAAAATTGCAATTTTTATCAAAGATCAAAAACTAGGATATGACCCTGACCTTTGACCTTGACATCATTACAGAAAAAAAATTAGCAAAGACAGGGTCAACAGTGAACACTCCATATAATTGTCTTCAGCACTTGTTGAGTTATAACAATAAATGTTTCAGTTTACAAATTATGAAATTTTACGCAAAAAAACACTTAACATATTTTTTTGTCCAATTTTCCTGAAAAACTCTTTTTGATGTTCCTAGGTATGCTGAATCCAGATATCCAATCAAAATTTGCCTGCATGCTTTGGTTTCTGAGAAGAATATTTTTTTGTCTTTTGGCTTTTTTTTAGTAACAGTCGTCTTGTTGGGCGTGGGCAAACACCAAACACAATTCTGAGAGGCTGTTACCCAGACATGATATTCACAAAGTTTCATCAAATTTGGCCCAGTAGTTTTAGAGATGATTAAAAATGGGAATAGATCACAATAGCTCATCTGAGCTTTCAAATCAGGTAAGCTAAAAATGACAAAGTTCCACAAGCAATACTTTTACCAAAAACTCATCAAATATCACCAAAATGGGAGGTGCACATCACTTATATGTGCCTAACAAATGAGCTAAAATTTAATTCAATTTGGAAAAAAGTATGGAAGTCATAAATGTGTGTAAAAAATGGCAAAGTATACAAAAAACTCATCAAATGTCACCAAAATAGTAGGTGCCCATCACCTATATGTGCAAAATATTTGGGTAAAACTTTATTCAATTTGGGTAAAGTTCATAGGAGTTATGGATTACACAATCTATGTACTGTTGAGATGTGATGAACAGATCGATGGAGAGACTGACATATGAAGATGTATGGACTGACATACAGAGTCCAGCCATTACTAGACCTGCTTTCGCCTCTGGCAACGCAGGTAAAAATATCTTGGAAAAGCCTGTTTAAATGATTTAATTACATCAAACTATTCCATTTCAGAATGTAACAACATTGTTTGAAAAAAGGCTATTTAACCTTTTGTAACAGTAAGCTATCTTGGAGGCCATATCTGGTCTCCTGGTGCAAAACTTAATGTAATACCCCTTGGCACCTTCCAAGTCAATTCTGGATCCAAGTAGCCTACGTGGCCTAGAGATTTTATAGGAGATTTTTAGAGAGGCTCACTGAAAGTTGTCATAACTAGATAAGAAATCAAATAGACCCTTTATGATAATTTTATTTTATTGTTATATTCATAGTATTCATAGTTGTGAATATTGCTAGCTATATGTCAAACATGCATGTCCAGAATAATTGCATTTTTATACAAGTTTAACACTTTATTTGGACTAGTTTGTGTATACATAGGTATTATCAACTGTGCGGTATGATTTCTTGATAAATATGAAAAAAGAGACTGATAAGCATGTTACTGTGAGTTGAAATAAATATTGTCATTAATAGAGAACATCGGTAAAAATACTAACAAAAATTTAAAGACAAAGAGGGTGGCCATTATTTCTACAATTTTTTTTTACAGGATTGAGGTAGTTCAAAGAAAGAAATTGCACTAGTTCTATAACAAATGAGTAAAATGGCAGTCCTCTTGTCAGCTTCCAGAATTTTTGCATACATACATTATACCAAAATATCACTAGTTTAAGAAAAATCAATTGGAGAAGAAATAAGAACACCAAGCTTATTGCAACAAGTGTTTTTGATATTTTTGTAAGCATCCTACAGTTTTAAGGGCTAATTTTGAATTTTATTTTTATATACCGGAAGATATTTAAAACTAGCACATGACAAATCTATAAAATTTTAAGCAGCTTCATCACTGAAAAAATAATTCTATAGCACTGAATGTTTTCATAATGATGGAAATATATTTCAATATGTAGTTCAAGGCATCTTAAAGTCTATATTTACTGAAGAATTCACTGGATGAATGTGATTGAAACCTTCATAATATACATTTTATTATTTGATAATTTCCAGGTAAATAATGTAACTTTTTTTTTTTGTAGTTTATATCCCTAAACAAGTTTGTTGTTTGTTTTTTGAAATCTTTTAAATGTTCCCATCAGCAGTTTAAAAGCCATCCATGAAAAGAACAAGTTCATTAATCCCTAGCGAACAACCTTAGAAAATGTTGTGAATGTGTTAGATGTGTGAGTATGATATGCCTTGTACTAGTAAGCATTCATGGCTACTTGATAAGGTGCTAGCTCATTTAGTCGTTATGCCACAGCCAAGAATACCCACTCTCCAAATTACATTATTTTGACACCAAGTGATCCAGTTGATACTCAGTCCTTCTAATGCCAAGGACCATTCTTACATTTATTTGGAATTTTTTTCCTGTACTGGCAATTTTCAAATGTATTACAAATCTCACAGATGCTTATCCATTATATGATGAATTATTCTTTGATAACAATTGTAAAGTTCAGCATTTTATGTTTATTGACATAATTATTCTTAAAAGAGTAGTGTATGCATTTTCAATTAAAAAACATTATTCTTTATGACACTATATTAAGATTTTTAGGAAGTTATAAATGTAGAATCCATGAACAAAACATTGAATTATCAAAAGCCTATGTCCCTGAATGGATATTTCATTTCATTTCTCTCTATTATTTCAAAATACATGTATATAACAAGCAATGCATATAATACGAGTTTACTTGAAACCACAGGTTTGTCTTCATACTATAAAAGGTCTAGGCCATTTTTAAAATAATTTCATAGAAATGCAATTGCTATTGTAATAAATATTCTATTTTAACTTGATAATTAAATGTGCTTTGGTATTTACTATTTTGACTGCAAATTCTTGAAATTTTTCATTGAAAATACTGTAAAAGACTTATTAAATTTCTTGCAAATAAAAAGTTTGTCATCAAGTTCATATAAGTTGGTCTCCATACAATGGGACAGAATTTTTAGCCTTTTTACATTTGGTCACTTTATGTTTCTCCTAATATGGTGACACAATATAAAAACTGTCTTGAAACATTTTGGTCATATCAAAATGGTCCTGATACATTTAAGCTTTACCAAATTGGTTCTAAAACAGTGTAGTCATATCAAAATGGTCCTAAAAATTGTAGTATCAAAATGATCCTGATACAGTGTAGTCACATCAAAAAAGTCATAAAAAAATGCAGTCATATCAAAATGGTCCTGCAACACTATTCAAAAATTCCTAATACACTGTCGTATCAAAATGGTCTCGATACAATGTAGTAATATCAAAATGGTTCTGATAAACTGCAGTCATATCAAAATAGTCCTGATACACTGTAGTATCAAAATGGTCCTAAACAATCAAAAAGGTCCTGATACAGTGCAGTCATATAAAAATAGTCCTGGTACATTGTGGTATCAAGTGGTCCTGATTCAATGTAGTCATATCAAAATGGTCCTGGTACATCGTGGTATAAAAATAGTCCTGACACAGTGCAGTCATATAAAAATGGTCCTGGTATGTTGTGGTATCAAGTGGTCCTGATTCAGTGTAGTCATATCAAAATGGTCCTGATACATTGTAGTATCAAATTGGTCCTGATAAACTGTAGTCATATATGTAACAAGAGGCCCATGGGCCTTAACGCTCACCTGAGGATATGTCCAAAATTGTTTGCAAAGCGCAAAAGACAATATATTAGGTACAGAAACTTACAAGTTTTTTCAAGTTAAGAACTGCCACAAAACTTAATCAGAAATATATCAAGTCACATTTCATTTATTAGTGGCTTATATAATATGCTTGAAGTAAATGTAATGCAATGAATAATTTCCAAATCATTTACAAATTTCAGTATACTTATGCAGCTATGTCCTTGACCTTTGAACATATATGACCTTGAACCATATATGATCGCCATGTCAATACCTACAATATTCTAATATACATGCTTGTACAAAAAGTTAAAGTTTTCAAGATAATAAGCAATTGAAGCCTTCTTTTGCAGCTGTGACCTTGACCTTTGAACACATGACCTTGAACCATATACAGTGAAACTTGTGAAAACCGGACCCTGGAAAAACCGGACATGTATGCTTGTCCTGATTTACTCTCTTCTTTATTCCTGTGAATTCTGAAAACCGGACGCATTTCACCGTCCGGGTTATAAAAAAACTATATATTTCACCTTTGTAAACCGGATTCGATTTTTTTTGATTATGAAAAAAAACGAAATCGAAACCAAGAATTTTATTGAAAATTTTTAAACTTGCAAATTTGTAACAAAATGACTGTTATTCCCGATATCAAAAAAACATTAACTACAAATAAAAGTAAAAGTAATTTCGATATCATAAATAACATCATTTAACTTTTAAGTAAAATAAAACTGTAAGAAATACAAATTATTACCGTCATCAAATACTTTAGTATATATTAACACGTGTGAAAGGTGTCACAAATAAACAATAATTATCGGATTAAAGAGATCATTCAACCGAAATCGAGGTAAGCTTGTGTTCTATTCAAACGCGTTAATTTTTAAAGGAACATCTTTTTTGGTTCATTTTGCTGGTATGACTCGATATTAGTGATAATTCACAACTTTCTTCCCTATCTTAAATTGACAAAATTTCAGTATAGATTGGTATTTTAATAAGTTTTGAGGTTACACAAAACTTCAGTCAAGAAAAGAATTGAATAGAATAGTCGAAGTTAAGATGACCTTGAATCCAACAATTGAAATGCGCTTTGTATAGATAAAACAACCTGCGCAGTCAGATGATGGAAAAACAAGTTTCTTAACAATGGAATGGCAGTTGTTATTATTAATCGACATAAACCAAACATCGATTTTGTGCCACATCAGTAAATTCAAGCAATTTAATGTTTTGGTTGAGTCTTAGTTACGTTGACCTACATCCTCTAGCAGATGAAAGCGCACCTGCATTTTTGCCGATATGTTTGCATCGAAATAAAAACAACTTAAAATACATGTTACTTACCATAAAAACTTTATGATATACGTCGTATTTCAAGTTTATTATTTCAATGAGACAATTATACAACATAATGATGATGTCTGATCCCAACCATCTATCATTTCATGATAGTTTATTTGAGATATATAAAACATTAAAATACAAGCAATCTACCCAAAAATTTTAGATTATCACTTTACCTTGTATTTTAAACTTATTGTTTCGAATAAACCACATGTACATGTGTTACCCATGGCTACACATCCCAAAAAGAGATAACATAAATAGATCTGCTAATTATTATCAAGGGCAGTGAACTCCAGCGAAAAACCTTAATAAACCGGATTTTTTTCAAGGAATGGAGCCGGTCCGGTTTTCACAACTTTCACTGTATCAATGACTGCCATATAAATTCCTACAATATTCTAATATACATGCCTATACATAAAATTAATAATTTTCAAGATAATTAGCAATTTAAGTCTTCTTTTGCAGCTGTGACCTTGACCTCTGAACATATGACCTTAAGCCATATATCAAAATGATCGTTGTCACAATACCTACAATATTATAATATATAAGTAGTATGTTAAGGACAGAAGAGGGTCACAATGACAATGACAATAGGAAATCCCCTAATCAAAAAATAGACGTGACGTCATAGGGCATAGAAGATCTAAAAATAGAAAAGACGCTGGTTTTCCCCATCTAAGAATAGAAACACCTAAAATAGAAAGGACGCCGGTTTTTCCCATCTAAAAATAGGACTGCCTAAAAATAGATGAGTTTTTGTCATCTAAAAATAGTTTTTTCTGATCTAAAAGAGATTTACTTAAAATAGGGAATATACGTAAGGAATGATCTAAAAATAGTTTCATGCCCAAATTGATTCTTCTGAGGCTATATAATCTCAGCCAATTTACCCACACTCATAGTGAAATTCAGCATGAACACGTCAGGTAGGGAACAAGAAGCTTCACAAGTCGGGCCTATCAGGAAAAAGAAGACCAGAAAACCACAAATGGATCAAGTCAAATGTAATCTTCAGAATGATGTGGCCTCGCCGATCATAGAGGAGAATGTCACACACGATCCTTTGATGGACGAAATCGATTTTGCGAAGAAGGACGCCGACAAACTCTACATGTTTCATCTTGGAAACGAACGCTACGTCGTGGCTAGCAAATTTAATAGAAAGATGTTAATTCACATCCGTCAGTATGAAATGGATTCGAAAAGAACCTTTCGTTATCCCACCAAACGAGGCATTGCTTTAAGCTTGGAAAAAATCAATCGTTTTACAAACTGTATGGAGCAGATCAATCATCAAATCAGGCAATACAAATGCGGAAAATCTGTAAATTATCAAAACCATCTTGGAGATCATATTTACGTCAGCATGCAAAATGGATGGCCGAGAGTCAACATCCGGAAGTGGTTCATACCTACAGGTGCAACGGAAGTGGTTCCCACAAGACAAGGCATTGTTTTGACCTTTGAACAATGGGACTTGATAAAAGAATCCATAGAACCTATCCGAGACATAGTTTTTAATCAGTGGAAAGCTCTGTCTGATGATGAAAGACAAAACACGTGTCCAGAGTGCTTGTTGAACAAATGGTATGAAACAAGAGGAAGTTGTGAATGTCATATATGTGAAAATTGGAGTTTCTATGGATCCTGCAATAAAGAACCACCGAAAATTAAAAGATGTACATATTGCCTATATGAAAAGAAAATATGAAACAATAAAGTACTTTAACGATATAGTTTCATAACTTCATATGTGGATAGTATATCGAGCGTAATATATCCATAGATTGTATTGTAATTGGTTGATTTTATACTGTAGAATAAAAAAAAAAACTCAAGTTTAATCACATTTTGTTATTTTTCATTCACTTTGGATAAGAAATTCGAGTTCAGAGACGAAGTTTGCAAGTATAATCAGGATTTTTTACACTCTCTATGTGTAAATTTTCACTTTTGCCATAGACTTTCTATGGAGACGGAATTGCGTTTTTACACAATGAAAAAACATTTTTACACTTTGAAAATTAATGTTTTCAACTAGAAAATCGCGTTTTTACATTTGCAAAATGCAGATTTACACTTTTCCCATAGACTTTCTATAGAGATGAAAAATCGTTTTTACACTTGCAAAACTCGTTTTTACACTCAAAAATATCATTTTTACACTTGTAAAAACACCCGAAAAACGACAAACAAGCCTATGTATGTACAACAGTATTTATTCGTACAAGAACATTTTATCGAACTTACATATATACAGATTTGAACCCTAACAGATGACATCGAGTGTCTAACCCATGGCGATCTGTGTCGTGTACGCCATGCATTAGAGACCTTAACCGTGAGAACCATCTACCACCTACATGGAAGTACTCGTTGCGATCTGCATTGACGTACACTCCTTTCCTTCCATGTAGAGCCTGATGTGATACCTTTCCAGGGTAGTTCGTTCTCCAAACACCCCGACCCCCAACCCGCTGAAAAAAGAAGTTACAGAGCTTCATTTAAATACATACAGTTATAAATTTTAAATTTCCGAATTTCATCACGTTGGTAGATAAAAGTAGTAGATGAAATGTATGAATCACGGTTTTTATACCTCGTGTGTTTATTTCATTAACGTCATCAATGGCTTTAGTATCCAAGGTAACATCAATTGATCTTTAACGAAAAGTTTGACTTTAGTCTTCTGTCCAACATCCCGATCTATGATCGATTCCATGTCCTTTTTATATCGAAATAACTTATCTATATAATAACGAGATAACGGAAGCGTGCCTTTATATACATTATAAACGACTTCGCATAACACTTGTAACTGTTCGTCAGACATGGTAAGCAATAATGCTTGTCTCTGTTTGGGACTTGTGCTCTGTAATAATTGCAAGAACGGTGCATGCGTCCGAATACTTTGATCCATGATCCTAAGAATGCCACGGCGGAATTAAAACACTCTATTTATAGACATTCGAAATGGTGTCTCACGTAACGATAGACGTATAGATCAGTAGATGGCACCCTCTTCAATAACCTGACGATATCTTGTAAGCGCATATGTTTACATTTCATCAACACATAAAATAAGATGTGGTCACCGCAAGTCGTGGCATATTTGGCTTGGAGTGGTACGTCAGTTGTATCGAAACGACGCTGCATTATCTTTCAAAAATCTGGAGAAGCGAACGTCGTAGTGGTTTGGAGCGTACCCCAAACTATCGTAGAATTCTGCTTGAGTCCAGTTTCTAAACCAAAACACCACCCAATGTCTTCCAGGGAGATGAGATGGGTCCGTATTGCATATATAGGCAGAAGGATACGTCGTGACACGTAACGGTAAAGTATCGGGAGAATATACGCCCTTGACATATGAGTTTAAACACCGATTCTCTTTGATGGCACATTGTAACTGTTCCGTATTCATACTTGTGTATATTTCACGTCTCTAGATTCGTCAATTTCTATCAAGGCTGGAAATTCCACATAGGCTTTACAGTTCAATGTTTCGGTAGTGGCTGTAGCAAACTTCACTTCAAGTCTAACGTTTCCCTGACGTACCAGATTTATATAATCCTCTCCGATATCCCACGGCGAAAGGCAAAACGCATAGACGTGTAACCCTGATTGAAGTTTTCTCTGGTGATTTCCAATCCCGCATCTTTATTCCATTTCTCAGCTGCTTCGAATAAGTTGACAAACGGAGTGACGTAGTTTCGATTTGATATGTCAATCTTCATTGGACGACTAGGTATGCTTTCTCCATTGACGTAAAAGGCTACTTCGTCTGCCAAGTTCAGAAACTTGAAAGGATATTTAGTGAAATCGCCATTCACTGCCGTTTGTTTCACAAAAGCGAAATAGGCTTTCATTGGAAGATTGTTAGTCCAAACGTTCTGCCAAATAAACGATCCTGATCCCGTAGGTATCGTCTGCATCTTCACCTCCGTTCTTTCTAATGGATATTTGGCAGTTTGGTCCCGCAACATTTCCGCATGACTGACCAATACTCCACTATCTAATCTAATCATACACGCCTTAAATGCAATATCAAGTATATGTAACTTGTAGGCTGGTGAAGTCTCGTCGCTCATGAAGATGAAGGATGCTCTATTTCTGAAGAATTTCAAAGTTAAATTAACACCGTTGACTAAATATTTCTGGAGTCTGAAAATGTCTTCGTACAGGGGTCCTTCCAAATCGAATTCCTTGCTGAGTTTCGTGAAATCGTATCTTTTATTTAAGCCACCATTCGAACCGCTCACAGGATTTCCCGAATCCATATCATCTGTGTCTTGATAGAAAAGCTGGGACTGTAATTGGGATTCCGATACGTCCTGACCATTCGATAAAATCTGTTTCAAATAAGCTTTCCACAAATAATGATTGGTGTTGAGGGATACCAGTTTCCCATTCATGTATACATCGATTTGACTCCAAATCGTCTGTAATGGTGAATGAATGATCCCCACTTTTTCATCGGCTGCTAAGACTGTTCCGTCCGCTTTCGTTATTTTACATTTCATGTAAAGGCGGCTTCTTTGTAAATCGATATACTCGTTTCCTTGTCCAGGCACGGAAATCTCGATAGGAGTGTCTTCCGCCCCGAAAGAAGAAACGGGGCAACATTCATTGAAATAGACTTTATGGATAGCCACCTGATACATCGGTGCATCGAATATAGATAATTCTGTAGGTAAAGCAATATCTTTCATCTTGTCGTTAAGAAAAGCCATTATTTTCGTCTTTTCTGAAATACGTTCTCTTCTTCTTCACGCTTGCGCTTCGATGTTGCTCCTTTGAAGGTTCCTGTAGAACAGGTTGTTTTTCGTGGTTTCTTTTCTTTTATAGGCACGTGCGGTCGATCGTGTCGAATAGCATCTTTCAATTCGGATCTGGCTCTTTCTACAACAGCTGCTACGGGTGTCACCTGTTGACCTACGACGATCTTTTCTTGTTCTTTGACATCCGATGGTACCGGTATCAAATACGATTTCTTGGCATACATTCCCGCTATACCTGCACCGCCCGTTTGTCTTCCACTATATCGTCTATGATCGATTTTTCTGTCTCTCAGATCTTTGAAAAATTTCTTCCACACTTCGGGATCGGACACGTACATGCTACCCACCATTATTGAAACGGGTCTCTCTGTAAAAGGAGTTTTACCGTCGAAATTCCGTCGAGGAATGAAGCGGTTTGTTGCCGACGATCCTTTATATACACGTGAACGTCTTGAAATACACCTATCCTCAATGGTACTTTATATGGCAACGAATAAATCTGATTTCCTTCTTTCTCCAAATACACCTGCGAAGTAAGGGGACTTCCCTTTCTCCGACGATGGTATCGTCTCAAAGGTCGGAGCACACCAACAATTCCGGTTGAGTCAAATGTCCCTTATAGGTAAATTCCAGTAAACTGATGTTCCAATATCCCAAACACTGTAGTGGTCGAGGTAGATGTACCCTGAAATCGTAAGGTTGGTTTTCTGGATACAGTTTCGAACTATCTGTAGATCGCAGAACCAGTCGAATACTCATCTCGATGAATTATGAGGTTTGTGACGTGTTGGTTCCCTTATTTATGCCCCTGAACGCATCTTCACCAATCCACGAATCCTATTTCGAGCCCCATCCTTTCCAACGGACCAAGTATTCCTTCTTGCCAGCTTTGCCATGCGTTTTCATCACTTTGTCGATGAAATATACTTCCTGTTCATACGCTTTGTTTAACTGATTCTGATAAAAAGTACCTTCCATGACGTCATTGGCGTAGTCTTTCAATTTATACTGTGGTATGCCATCTTTCACGAATCGTTCTGTGACCACGAAGAGTTCTCTGCTCCAGCGTTCGTCGATTCTTTCTGGAACGGTCGCTTCAAAAACGATATCCTCACTACATCACCCACTTTAAATTTGTATATTTTTCGATAAGGTGTCGACTTTAATTTTGTTCTGGATTTGTTTTTTGATCGGACCTTAGTTTTATAAATGGTGTTCCACAAAGTAACGGAGTCTTTGGGTTTCACACTGGCTGGCGTCCTTTTGATGGTGCGATGATATGTATTGTTGTAACTCTTTGTGATCTCATCCAGCACGTCTATCCAGCGATGTGTCTGTTTCTTCGTCATGTAATATTGAATTCGCGATTTGATGGTTTTGACGGCCCTTTCGGTGTACGAGGCTTTGACGACGTTTTGTGTCACGAAAAAAACCGACTTCCTGATCTCTCAAGTAGCGTTTCAAATCTTTGTTATTGAATTCGCTGCCTTTATCACTTCGACCATTTCTTTTCCGGTAGTGGTGCGCAAGGGTACGGTCCAAACGTATTTCGACATGATGTCTATGGCTAGCAAGAAATGTTTGAATCTGTCGTTTTGTTTGACATAATACACCATGTTTGCCGTATCGACATCCCATTGGTAATCCACGACAGGGGCAATAACTCTTCTCTGTTTAAATTTTGTTCTTTCTTCTCTATGTACGGCATAATTTTCTTGTTTTAGTAACCAATTTTTTATTTTTTGTCTTCCCAATACGAATTTTCCTTCTTTCCTAACCGTTCTGTATAATTTATCAACACTCGAATACGAAGGGGGATGCTCCGGGTCGTAATAAATCTTGGTTAAATAATCTTCGTACTTCATAATTTCAACTACAGTTGAATCTCGTTATCTCGAACACGGATATCTCGAACTTTCGGATAAGTCGAACTTTTAGAAAAAGTCCGGACAGAATTGTTCTTTATTTAACTAAAATAACTCCGGTTATCTCGAACTCGGATATCTCGAATTTCCGGATATGTCGAACAAATTTTCGTCCCCATGAATGAAAATCCTAGAAAAATAACATTCGTTAACTCGAACAAAAATTTGAAGAAAATATTTTTTGGTAGATTTAATAGATTTTAAAAATCTAGTGACTGTCGGCACTGTTGATTTAAAACCAATACATTCATTATTATTAAACTGCACTGACCTTCTGATTTCTTTAATCCGTTAATTATTATCGTTGCATAAACAAATAAACTTTCAAGAAGATTAACGGGTGTTTTAATTACTGCCAAGCTTAACATAGTGGTTGTGTGATGTGAACATCAATCAAAACAACCGGAAGCTTGGGGTGATTAAAGTATACAAAGCGAAACCGGAATGCGGAACAAAACGGACTCGCTGTTTGTCGGTAAAATACAATAGTGTAATAAGTTATTGACAGATTTTGAGTAAATAAAGAAAATCTTATAAAAAAAATTGCATCAATCTATCATTTACCAATCATTTTAACATGTCATTAAGTGAACCTGCTACAAATAAACTGGACGAAGGACCCGGTCCTAGTACTGGGGGGGATATTCAAGTTTAAAATTTTTAAATGTCGACACTATTTTGTAACCGACTTGCTTATCACGTATTAAAAGAGATACAGAGGCATCGGTAAATACTGAGAATTTTGTCGACATAAGCATTACATAATACCGGAAGTGACCTCCGATAGGTCTATACGAGTTACTTCCCTTTTTTGCCGGTTTTTTTCACATCGTTTATCTCGAACTTCGGATAAGTCGAACTTTTTGCATTTCCCCGCGGAGTTCGAGATAACGAGATTCAACTGTACTTGAATTTCGCTACTTTCCCTTTCTCTCCTTTTCTTTTCACCGGTATGCAGGGGGGGGGGGGGGGTGGGGGGGGGGGTGGTGGTAGACCCGATCCGAACTGTCTCTTTGATGCTGTCAGTAAACTCAAGGGAGCGTTACTATCGTGCACCGCTTTGGTAAACGTCTCCAATCCCACGGGTTTAAAATCTTTGTAGTTTTTCAAACTGACTTTAACCAAGTTGACGATGTTGGACCCCGGTACGGTGTGACCTCCCGTGGAAATTTCACCACGCTCGTTCCAGATCAAATTGTACGTTTTCGTAAATGCTCAAGTAAAGCTTTGGCTTTTGTTCTGATGTTCTTCGGTATGGCTTCCAGAATATCGTCGATCTTCAGTCCTTCGAACGCCGTGTTATCTGGTTGTTTATTCGGTGTTTCGTCTTGCAGTTCTAAAGGCTTGGCTATGGGTTCTTTAGTGTTACAAATTGGTTCCAAATTAAATTGTTTTAATCGTTCATATCTATCGTAAGGAAGCAAGACCATCTTCTGCATCTTGATGCGTCGGCGGTCGTATAAATAATGAACATAAACCATGGTCCACACCCTATTTATGGATATAGATAATGGTATCTTCTTCTGGAAAGACTCTTGTTCTTAATTGATACTCTTCTTGAGCCATGGGCGAGAGATCTATAACCAGATATCTGTAAGGTTGTGCTGAAGCATCTCTGTAAGCTTCCATGACGAATTGACTCTTCCCCAGAAAGGCCTGCCGTGCCACACACTGTACTTGAGAAACGTCTCTAGGATTCTTCATTAAGACTAACACGTGCGTGTTGAGATTGATGGTGCATGCATGTTTGCCTTTACAATATAGATTCTGATTGAGATAAATCACAGAGAGATGTCGATGATGCATGCCTTTCACAAACAACTGTTCCATCTCCGGCGATGACGTCACCACATCCATGAGATCGTCCAAAAATACAATGTTACAATGGTATGGCTTGGACAGTTCTTCCAAATAGGCCTCCATAGGTAATCCCGCATGAAACGTGATGAACCGTAACTCTTTCTCCATATCCTCGAATAAGGGTTGATAAGCACCGTAACAGTACAAAACTTTGTCCGTTGGTTCTAGAAACATCTTATCTTTGTTTTTCAATAATTGGAACAACCACGTGGTCTTGCCGCTACACGTGGCTCCAGACACGGAAATAGACGTGCAACCCGGGAACAGATACATCACGAAATGAACCAACGCTAGACGGGTTGATCTTTTTATAGCCTTCCACAGTAGCATCTGCATTTATCCGGGCTTGTGACCGGCTGATATTACAATTTGGCTGCATTACCCACCCTCCTTCCCGTCGGATCCATGAATGTTGTAGTATCTCCATCCTAAATACCGTGAGGTTTGATGTTGCTATTGTGCATACGCATGTAAGATATGTCAGAACAACAATTTCGAAGCAAGTGTGAGATCGAACCTGTCACACACGAAGGTACTGAACAAAGGATCTGTCTCGGGTAAGTACCTCGTCTTCTTTCGTACGGGACCTGAAGTGACGCTTTCCACGGTTGATCTCAATCTTCAAAACAGTTGTCCAACATCTGGATCAATTCTTCATCAGAAACATAGTCCTCTTCCTTGTTTTCATTTGGTAAGGGGCACAAGACCAGGTCTAACAGTGCAGTGTGAATGCCGTCATCGTCCACCTTCCTTTTACAATAAAAATAACTAAATCCTCTCTTTTCTTGAGAATAAGTAAAAATGGTATTGTTCCGAGCACGGAATCCTAGGTTAGTTACGTTGACGGATATTCCACTTTGTAATACATGTCGAAATGTCGTCATTGGATATTTTAGGTGTCGTTTATTCACCCCTTTAGAACTAAATTTAATTTCATTCGTCCGCCGTATTCGTAATGACTTCACTCTTTCCTTTATCCCCTTCGCTTTGTTTAATAATCGTTCGGCCACTATTCTGGTATTTGTAGATTTTACCACTTTAATTTTTCTTACGATGTATGATTTAGAACATAAACTAATCATTTCCTCACGCTCGTATTCGAGTTTAAATAGACCAGGTGTTCTCTTGTCTTACTTGGCGTGTTTATCACAGCATGTACGCAGGAACCAATGATGCTTACCATCGGCTTCCACATGGTTCTGATCGCGCATTCCTTTTAACCCCTGGATATACTTCTGTTTCATGGAGGGTTTAATAACATCTTCGATAGAATTACCCGCAATGGCCATATAGGCAGAGTCTGTGTCCATCTCACAGTATTCGAAATCCGTTCGGTCGACGTATCTATCCATGAAATCATAGTAAAACGACAACATCTGTTGTTTTGCATACTGCAAGATGAAATATCCTAGTTGTATGGGTAAATCATGCACGATTTTTCCTTTGGCCATTTCCACTTCATAAAATTGCTCTTCCATATCGAGACAGTCCAACTTTCGAAACCGAGGTTCATTCACTTTTAGACATGTTTCATTTTCCCCTTGCACGTACTGAACGTCTTGATGTTTCGATTTATCCATAATCATGGATCCATAGGCAGAATTACCGATGACTTTCATCATATCAGCAATGATAGCTGTATCTTTATCCTCATCGCTTTTACGTCGGGCATGGCTCACTTCTTCGACGAATTGATGAAAACATCGCTGTTGTTGATATTCCACTACCTGATAAACCTTCGTGACTTGTAATCTGTGATCCAAATACCACTTCAGTAGTGGAGAAGCCAATAAAATTTGTTGCGCTTTCATCCCTCCCACAAGTAATCGTCGTGAAGCTTTGGACAGGTTATGGTTCTCAACATGTCGCTGCATGTGTTCGCCAAATGCTTCAAACGGTACATCAGTCGTACAGAAAAGTGGTGACATCTCTTGAAAGTATTCGTAAGGCGATAAACGATGCTTGAAATCAGACGACCACTTCTCGGGAACTTCAATGTCCACTTCGACCATGCCAAAGAGTTTCTCCTCTTGAACGCCTTTTAAAATGTCTTTTTCTGTTACTCTTTTTCGATTAAATTGCTGGAAAAATGTAGGTCGGTTGTTGTTCATCATATCATATATATCTGGATTGAGTCTGCAATAGTTTTTAAAATTACATTCCCACATTTCCACGACGTTACACCCTTTGTTTTGTAAATATTGTGTTATTCTATTCGTTTTTCGTAAATTTCTGTTCTCTGGTATTCTGCCATTTTTCATCTTTGATGTGTTTGGTCAGGTGACAATCGTGTCCATGCCAGTAGCATCCGTGAAATTGGTATACAATCAGTTTATCGGTGTGATTGTTTGGTGCCTGAAAACCATCCACGGGGTACTTTCCAATACGTATTTCCGACCCGTGGTTACGTTGATGAAGGATCTGCACGTTATTCTTCTTCATCACGTGATCCAACCAATTGAAGGCAGCCATGTGTCTGTCTCGTATTTCTGGTTCGAAATTATTGGTGGCTAATCTTCGAATGTAAGGTCCCACTGGCATGGTTTGGTCAATGGCCCAAAGATATAAAGCATTAGCATTGAACCCGACGACCTTTTTGCACGGTTTGCCACCACGAATCTTTGTCTCTCCCACCTTCTGGTGCCTATTAAATATGATTGAAGGTCCACCTACGGCGTTCTGCTTGACGGCTTCGAACAGTTCGGTATTATCGAACAGAGCGAAACTGGCATTCTGTTCTTTTGCGGATCGAAATAAAAGTTGTCGTGCAATTCCAGGTACACTGACGGCCGATTTAAACACATCGATACCTTTGTCGAAATAAAACTGTTAAAATTTCTCTATACATTCTACGAACGGTCCAACATCCATGTTATTGTACCATATAAGGAAGTCTTTGAAGGTGGTCATGTTGTTGTCCTTCCACACTCGATGACAATATTGGTAGTCCTTGTCGGATATGTTGGAATTCTATAATTTGCTGTAAAATTTGGCATGGGATGGTAAAGATGTATGGTTTAATTTTTCAATGCTATCAAACCATTGGTAAGGAAAAAAGCCTTTCCCCTCTTTCACACCATATGCTTTTAAAAACCCGGCATAACTTGAACCTGGTGCTAAAAACTGTAACATATCCAGGATTTTAATTGACTCGTTGAGATACAGGCATACGCATTGTTTTTCTTAATGACGTAGGCTCCTTTTTCCTCGTGCATTTCCAAATGGCGAGTAAGGTATTGCTTAATCAGATTTAAATCATATTTAGCCGAATTGAACGCTACTACTGGAACTTGAGAGATATATCCTCGAAATTCACCATAGAGTTGTATTAATCGTTTATCTTCCTCTTCACTCTCTTCTTCATCTTCCTCATCTTTTTCATCTTCCTCGTCATCGTCACTGTCATCATCCAAGGGATGCGTTGGTAATTTAGTTAAATCAACATTCAGTGGTATATCATTTTTTAACTGGTCCTCTATCTCTTCCACGACCCATTTCCATTTTTCTTCGGCCAATTCATTGACATCCTTAGCAATACCTTTCATGTACTCCACCATATTCTTAATTAATTCATCCGGTTCTGTGTGGACGATACAGTGTGGATCTGTGTGCCCAGGCACATTGCTACAGATCGACACACTTATTGGCACATGCTTTTCAGTCCATGATAAATAATCCGTCGGTCTATCATTTATATTTTGAAGTAAGGCTTTAAAATCGTAACACATAAAATAGGGATATGTGCGTTCGGCTTGAGGTACGTGGATATCGTAGGCCTCCAATTTTTCGAAAATGGTCTGCGGAGATTTGTGAAATCCACCGGGATACATGTATTGTGTTATCTCCGTTAATATTTTGTCTAGAACACTGGGGTTTTCACTTAAATGTTCAGAAAAGAATGTGCTTTTGTTTCAAAATAACGACAGACACATTTGCATGTTTAGATTTTCGGTCATTTCGGTATTTTCGCGATCTATTTCGACTTTTAGGTTTATTTTCGTAATTGACACTCTCTGTGTGGTGCTTTCTGATATGTAGTGGTTGAAATGATGCATTGGTCTTTCTTAGCAAGTATACACTTATAAAATAGCGAATAATGGGATCATATGGAGTTGTCGTGATTTTGAGCACTTAATAGCCACCTTACATTCACATGTTATGCTTCGGTAAAGTTAAAGTATGTCGTGTTTACATTAATGGTGTGGGTTTAAGAAATCGGAATTATATGAAATTTGTCGGGTTTTGTTACATTTTAGCGGTGTTCTGCATGCACTTGCATTTAATTGGTATTAAAAAAGGTTTGTGGATATTTTCCATTATTATTTTACAACGGGAAGGGGTTTATTTGCTCAGAAATGTGTATATCGGTGATATTTGTATGGGGGTAGACGTCTGAAAAATCGTCAAAAATCGAAACGGTCATGGATTTTCATATTTTACAAAATGTCGAACTGTTCAAATTCTGTAGTTTTTACTGGCATACGATGTGCTGAGTTTTGTTAGCAAGAAACCTAAATTTATGACACAAAACTAGGTCACTTTCAAAAGAATACCGATAGGTTTTGTAGGGGTAGACGTCTTTGAAAAATCACCAAAAATCAAAACTTGCATGGATTTCACACTTTAAATTAAAGTTTCGAATTGTTCAATTGCTGTAGTTTATACTATTATTCTAACAGATCAAATCATTTATCGAAAAATACCATGTCAGACGTTACAAAATGGTATCAAATACACTTGGATTTGTATGTTTGATATAACTCGGTCAAACATAGATGGCGTTGTTTATCAAAACAAACAGTATTCTTATGAAATGATACCGGGAAATATGAAATCTACTCACCTTCACTTTTATCTTCCTGGTAAGTATTCTGTATAATGTTGTTAATTCACATACAATAACTAGTTATGTCACACCTCTGTCAATAAAAACTATGGTAGCTCCGACAGGTATCAACATATAGAAGTCATTTAAAGAATTCTAATGTAAGGGACGCAAATTTCTGGGTCCTTTTATAGGCTATTTGTTCATTCTAGAAGGAATTTTAAGGATCATTAATTAAGATTAGATTCGAACGTTCAAGAAGGAATTAAGGATAGGTGATAACAGAACCTTCTCGATTATTCTAGCAGGGATTTCAAGGGTCATTAATGGTTCGAACGTTCAAGAAGGAATTTTAGGGATGGTTTGGAATCATTCTAGAAGAAATTTCAAGGGTCATTAATTATGAATAGAATCGAACATTCAAGGATGAAATTTAAGTATGATAATTAATGATGTTATAATTGAATCAATTAGTACGTTCTAGAAGGAATTTTAGGGATGGTTTGGAATCATTCTAGAAGAAATTTCAAGGGTCATTAATTATAGTTCGAATGCTCGAGAAGGAATTTTAGGGATGGAATTTTCTATGACGTAAGCATGATGGGGAATGTTTCCGTGACGTAGATTGCGGAAAACCGGCGTTCCTATTTTGAGATGGGGAAAACCGGCGTCCTTTCTATTTTTAGATGGGGAAAACCGGTGTTCTTTCTATTTTTAGATCTACGCACGTGCAATGACATCATGTCTATTTTTAGATTAGGGGATTTCCTTTTGTCATTGTCATTGTGACCCTCTTCTGTCCTTAACATACTACTCATTCTAGAAGAAATTTCAAGGGTCATTAATTATAGTTCGAATGCTCGAGAAGGAATTTTAGGGATGGAATTTTCTATGACGTAAGCATGATGGGGAATGTTTCCGTGACGTAGATTGGGGAAAACCGGCGTTCCTATTTTGAGATGGGGAAAACTGGCGTCCTTTCTATTTTTAGATGGGGAAAACCGGCGTCCTTTCTATTTTTAGATCTACGCACATGCAATGACGTCACGTCTATTTTTAGATTAGGGGATTTCCTATTGTCATTGTCATTGTGACCCTCTTCTGTCCTTAACATACTACTCATTCTAGAAGAAGTTTCAAGGGTCATTAATTATAGTTCGAATGCTCGAGAAGGAATTTTAGGGATGGAATTTTCTATGACGTAAGCATGATGGGGAATGTTTCCGTGACGTAGATTGGGGAAAACTGGCGTTCCTATTTTGAGATGGGGAAAACCGGTGTCCTTTCTATTTTTAGATGGGGAAAACCGGCGTCCTTTCTATTTTTAGATCTACGCACGTGCAATGACGTCACGTCTATTTTTAGATTAGGGGATTTCCTATTGTCATTGTCATTGTGACCCTCTTCTGTCCTTAACATACTACTTATATATGCCTTTACAAAAAGTTAAGTTTTCAAGATAATTAGCAATTTATATCTTCTTTTGCAGCTGTGACCTTGACCTTTGAACATATGACTTTGAACCACATATCAAAATGATCATCATATCAATACCTACAATATTCTTATATACATGCCCATACAAAAAGACCCGTGGGGAACCCGGGTTAGAATAGGTCCCCAGTATGTCATGTTTGTCGTAAAAGGCAACTAAAATTAGGCATTCCATTTGCCGAGGAATGCGATCCTTAAGGGTGGAGGACGGAATTCTGGTGATTGAGGACCATGTGGGTTGCGGCTTACTTTGGACCAACCCTTACTTTACCTAGAAGGACGGTTGGGTTAAAGGAACACGGTGTTACCCAAGTTCGGAGTTTTATGGTGAAAAGGAAGGATAAACTTATTAAAACTAATACTTACCTCCTTACTTTTAATTTGTCTTCACCACCAAAGGAAATCAAAGCTGGGTATTATAACATTGCAGTGGCTAAGTATATTCCATATGATCCACTGCGATGTTATAAATGCCAAAAATATGGACATGGTTCTCATACATGCAAAAATAAAGTAACCTGTTGTCGCTGTGGTTTTAAAGACCACGCTACTGATGGTTGTTCACTCACTCCAAAACTCAAACTAAATAGAAAATTACCACTTCTACTGCAACAACTCAAACAGAAAAAAATGTTAACAGTAATAAAATAACAAAGAATGGAAAACTGAAAACACAGGAAGAGAATAATTCTGCTGCAGATGAAACTAAAATAACACTTGATCAGGACAAACCTGCATCAGAAAAAAATAAAAATAATAAAAAGAAAACTTTAAAGCATGACTTTCATGATAAAGATGGTTTCATGACCGTGAAGTTGAAACATTCTGTTCATTGACTTCGTGTTCTTGCAAGGGAAGTATCATCAGATGAAGAAATGGAATGCGCTTCACCCTCGCAGCCAAATTCCCCAATAAGAACACCAAATAAAAAATGAATAATATAAATATCATTCAGTGGAATTGCAGAGGTTTTAGAAATAATTTAGATGAAGTAGCACTATTAGCTAAAGATTTTAACCCTGTAGCATTTTGTCTTCAAGAAACATATGTTAAAGAATCGGATACCGAGTTAAAATTCAGATATCATAAACAGCATCATTCTTTTTCACCAAATACTGAAAGAGGTTCCAGAGGTGCAGCAATTTTTGTACATAATGACACTATTCATAGTCCAATTACTTTGACAACAAATCTCCAAGCAGTGGCAGTTTGCCTAAAGCTTCAAATTACCATAACATTATGCTCAATTTATATTCCTCCATATTCTTCATTACAGCTTGCTGATATGCAAAACTTAGTTGAGCAGTTACCTAAACCATTTCTTTTAGTTGGTGATTTTAATGGTCATAATTCTCTTTGGGAAAGTCCTCAGCTTGATAATAAAGAAAAAATAATGGAAACATTGCTTTCAAATAATGATCTTTGTATATTAAATGATGGATCAAAAACATTTTTATCTGATGCGACAGGTACTTACTCATCAATAGATCTGTCAATTCTTGATCCAGATATTTTAAATGATTTTTCATGGAAAGTTTATGATGATCATTGTGGCAGCTATCATTTTCCAATTGTATTAGAATATACTTCAGGGGCAAATGATACCACAATCCCTAGATGGAATTTTACCAAAGCGGACTGGAATTTGTTTCGCAATCATTGTGAAGAAAAGATTTTTGTCGAGAGATTTGAAAATGAAACCGATAAAATTCAGAGTTTTACTGACATCCTCATAGACATAGCTAATGTGTGCATTCCTAAGACCTCTGCAAATCCTAGAATCCATAAACCACGGTATAATGAGGAATACAAACAAGCTAGGAAAAATAGGAAGCAAGCTGAGAGACAATTCAATAAGTCTCCAACACAAAATAATTTACAGTTGCTTTCGCTCCAAGCTTGAAGAACTGCTAAAAAGCGCAGAAGAGATTTTTGGAGAAATTATGTCTCCAAGATCAATTCTCGCACCCCATTTAATAAAGTTTGGAATATGGTGCGTAAAATTATAGGTAAAGGTTTTTTCCAAGAATGTTAAACACCTTAAAAAAAATGATACAATTTTAACATCTGAAAAAGACATTTCTAACAAAATTGCAAAATCGTCTTCTGCTAATTACACCTTGGAATTACAAAAATATCAAAAGATCCAAGAACAAAATAAATTGTCCTTTAAATCGGACAATTCTGAGCAATATAATGATATATTTTCATATTAGTAACTTCAAAATGCACCTTCCAAAGCACATGATACGGCAGTTGGTCCAGATGATGAGCCTCCATTACATTTAAGGCACATTAAACTATCTCTGCAGTATGCTACAAAATTATATGCAAATCCAACTATTCTGGCATTTGATTGTGTTTTTTATCCTCCTTATCAAGACCTCTACAATAAAAAGGTCAAGGCTTTTGCACCTTTAGGTATTAGTTTAAAAACAAAGTTGGAGGAATGTGGTTTACACTTCAACCTTATTCAAAAGAACAAATTACCAGATGATCCTCCTAATGGCTTCTGGATAAACTGGAAGTCAATCTGGATCTCACAAAGTTTAAAAAGTCGGAAACAAGTGAAGAAGTTTACCAGCAGGAATTCGCTCTCATTAAAGATAGATATACACAACTGATTCCTGCTGTTATTAGACAGGAACTTCGAGAATGGTTTTTAATATATACTGATGAATCAAAAGATAGTGGTCGAGTAGCTGCTGCTGCCATTGTTGGAGACGAAACAATAAATATTTGTCTTCCAAATGAAAGCTCTATACATTGTATTTACAGCTGAGGCTAAAGCAATTTTACTTACTTTACAATATATTTCAAAATCGTCTCATACTAATTTTTTAATATGTTCTGACTCTTTATCAATCCTTCAGGCAGTAAAGAGCAGAAAATTAGATCATCCCCTAATTCGTGAAATTCTGGAAATGCATACATCTATTACATATGCTGTTTCAGATTTTAATAAAATTATTAATTATTGTTGGTTGCCTAGCCATGTTGGTGTAAAAGGCAAAAGTAAAGCTGATTCAGCTGCTAAAGCAGCATTATCCAAACAAATAACTACTTCTTTTGTTTCTTATACTGATTTAAAGCCATTGATATACAATTATATCAATGATCAATGGTCAAGTCAATGGAATAGACAAGAACACAATAAGCTTTATTCAGTTCAGCCCTGTCTGGGATTTATACCTTTATCCCAGTACAGTAGGCGTAATAGTATTGTTCTTTGGTGCTGCAGAATCGGCAATGGTTATTTTACACACTCATTTATTTTAAAGGGTGAACAACCTCCACAATGTTTTCCTTGTCAAAGTCAACTATCACATATTGCTGGATTGTGTTGACTTTGCAGATACAAGGGATACTTTTTATTCAGCATCATCGATGCAAGATCTTTTTAGTAATGTCCATGGACATGAAATCTTAAACTTCCTCCTGGAATTTAACTTACAGTAAAACCTGTTTTAAGAGGCCACTTATGGGGCAGGACAAAAGTGGCTGCTTAAGACAGGTGGCCTTTAAAACCAGGTTGTTTTCCAAAAGATATCGTTGAAAAAAGAACGACCGAATTTCAACATTTATCTTTATTAAATATTTTATATCTCATATATATATATATATATATATATATATATATATATGTTTGTCAACATAAAACGTAATAAACACCTCATGCAAAATAATCTGTAATTGTTTTCTGTTTGAATCTAAATAACATTTCGGAGAGAGAGAGAGAGAGAGAGAGAGAGAGAGAGAGAGAGAGAGAGAGAGAGAGAGAGAGAGAGAGATTAGGTATATATGAGATATGAAATGAAATGTTTGTCAACATAAAACGTAATAAACACCTCATGCAAAATAATCTGTGATTGTTTTCTGTTTAAATCTAAATAACATTTTGGAGAGAGAGAGAGAGAGAGAGAGAGAGAGAGAGAGAGAGAGAGAGAGAGAGAGATATCAGGTTAAAATTAAGTGATTAATTAGGCAAAGCCATCTGTATATAATAATGTCAATTAACAAGTGTAAACAGTCTATTGTCATTTATAGTAGAGGTTTTAGGTAACAAAAGAAGGATAACCTCCCACTGTCAGTCTTCATGTAAGGTGATAACACTAAATAAAACAATTTTATTTTAATAATTTTTTTTTACTTTCAGAAGCTTTAAAATCAGTTTCATTTAAATCCTTTGTAAATTGCAGACTTTTAAATGATTAATGAACCGGTTAGTTTGATACGTTTTGCTGAAGCATCTTTAAAACACTCCCTGCATAAATCATCAATTTCTTCATTACTGGTTATATGTCTTCACCCTTTTTTGTCTTGACTTATATTACTTTCGAAATCCTAAATAAATTCGGATTTTCTCTGTACAATATTCAAAACTTGCGTTCGTCCGACATTAAATTGATCGCTTATTTGCGGGATGAAAATCCGGATTCTTTTTTTTTTGATAAGTGTTTAAATGTTTAATGTTCATAAAATAAGACGAAGAAAAAGCGAACACTTATCAAATAATTTTATTGTTTTTACGTAAAAAATCAACTCAACAAGTGCGATACGGCTGAGCAATCAGCTAAACATATTATCATAAACAACATCACTAAGGGAATCAAGTCATGGGACAATTAACACATGATACCATTAAGGCAAAATGTCCATCTAATCCAGGTTCTTCCTTGTGGCCGGTCACAAAATTATTGGCTGCTGACCGCGTTCCGCAGGTGACAGTTTATTTCAGGTGAAATATATAGTAAAATTCATTGGGCGGGATTCAACCTGACCGCTATCAGCAGGTGACCGTTAATTCCAGGTGACTGCTAACTAAAGGTAGTTTTTACTCTAACTGGTAAAATTTATTTGTTTTACTATTTATTTTCCAGTATTTTATATATGATTTGTCTGTGATACTACTGGTATTTATAAGTTTACTTTTAGGTTATTATTTTATTATACAAATAGATTTACCTTTATTTAGATTTTTATTGATACTATTGTATCTTTTACGCTTTTCTAGCCACGAATAGCTGCAAAATTGCTGATGCGGCTAAAAACATTATTTCACTTCACTTAACTTCCTTTACAAAAAGTTAAGTTTTCAAGATAATTAGCAATTTAGGTCTTCTTTTGCAGCTGTGACCCTGACCTTTGAACATATGACCTTGAACCATATATTAAAATGACTGTTGTCACAATACCTACAATATTCTAATATACATGCCTATACAAAAAAATAATAGTTTTCAAGCTAATGCACAATTTTAGTATTTATAAGCCAAAAATAATATTTCAGGGTCAACAACTCCTTACATAAATTATCATATAGTTACTAAATTTGGTACCTTTTTAAATTTTGTCATGCTGAACATTTAAACAATGTTTTGATTTCATATATTTCTTGATATTTGCAAGAAAATTGCCTAAAACTGCATAAATCACAAATTAGGTCATGACCTTGATTTGTGACCTTGACCCTAATTTAAAGGCCATTTCAAGAAAAAGTCAAAAATGAAAACCTCATGTCATTTTACGAAATTTTAATTAAACCCAAAAACATTTAACCTATTTTTCGACCAAATTTCATGAAATGAACAAACTATAGGCTTAAGACCCTAGAGAAGCCAAATATCACCTCAGATTTTTTCTCCCATTATCAGTTTCAGAGAAGAAGATTTTTTAAGATTTTTGGACCCCTAGGTCACCTTGACCTAGTTTTGATAGTCATGGCAATGCCATAAACTAATCTGAATTGCACCGGCCCATATATGCTTCTGACTAAGTATCATTGAAATCTGTCCAGCAGTTTTTTTTTAAGTGAAGTAGGTGTTAACAATGCATGCACGCACATACACATGCTGTGCCATGCCATAAGCTCACATGACCTTTTGGTCAGGTGAGCTAAAAATGGTCCTGATACATTAAAATTTACCAAATTGGTCCTGAAACAGTGCAGTCATACAACAAGAGGCCCAATAGGGCCTGTGATGCTCAACTGGCTCTATATGTAGACAATGTTTGTTTTTGTTTCTAATGCTGTTTAACGTTCAACTCAAGAATATCTCACTTCTACGTAGAATGTCAGTTTTGGAAATGGGGGAGGACACTGGAGTCTCGGAGAAAAACAAGACCAAGCAGCAAATTAACTGACAAACTTTCGCCATGCCATAAACTCAGCTGGGTTAAACCAGTTGAGCTTAAAATGGATCAACAATGGCTATTTTTGTTTTTTTTTAAATATATATATCTTGTAACAACGGGCATCTTGGACTGGTATGAACTTTTTTCAGGCTGATGTAGGAACCTCCCACACGAAATTTGGTTCCAATTCGCCCAGTGGTTTTAGAGGAGAAGATTTTTACTTCATTTCACAAAATATTGCACCTAATTTGCATAGTTAGTGAAAATTGGGTCAACGAAAAAAGACTTGGAAAAACCTGTTACATAGGTTGAATCCCCCACAATATATACTTTCTACATTTCAAATTTGAGCTAAATTGGTGGAAAAATGGAACTACAATGGCCATTTCTGTGTATTTTCTATTTATAGTAATGACTGCCATCTTGGATGTCGGGCGGGGTTGTCTGGTAAAACTTTAGCCAGCCGAGGTAGGAATCAACCACACAAAATTTTGTTCAATTGCCCCTATGGTTTCAGAGTAGAAGATTCTCAAAGATTTCGCCAAATATTACACCTAATTTTGCACAATTATTGAAAATTGGGTCAACAAAAATTTCTCACAAAAACACGTTACACATGTTAAATCCCCCACGATATATACTTAATTTGAGCTTAATTGGTGGAAAAATAGATCCACAATGGCCATTTTTGTTTTTTCTATTTATAGTAACGGCGGCCATCTTGGATGTCGGGTGGGGTCGCCTGGTAAAACTTTAGTCTTTCCCACCTAAGGACCTTCCACACCAAATACGGTTCCAGTCGGCCCAGTGGTTTCAGAGGAGAATCAAAGAATTGATTAAATTACACCTCATTTGCATAATTCTTAAAAATCGGGTCAACGAAAAATTTCTCAGAAAACCCCATTATATATGTTGAATGCTCCGCTATCTTCTCTCTTCATTTCAAATTTGAACAAAAACGGTTAAAAAATGACTCAACAATGGCTATTTATGTGTTTTTCCTATTTATAGTAACAGCGGCCATCTTGGATGTAGGGCGGGGTCGCCTGGTATAAACTTTAGTCTACCCCATCTAAGGACCTTCCACACCGAATTTGGTCCCAACGGGCCCAGTGGTTTCAGAGGAGAAGATTAAAGTTTACGCACACAAGCATGGACGCACGCAAAACCATGCCATCAGCTCAGCTGGCTATAGCCAGTTGAGCTAAAAATGGTTCTGAAAACTGTAGTATCAAAATGATCTAGATACAATGTAGACACAATGGTCCTGATATACTGTAGTATCAAAATGGTCCTGATACACTGTGGTCATGTCAAGATGGTCCCAGCTTATTGAGGTCATACAACTTGATGGTAAGATACTGTATTTATTAAAAATTGTTAAATGGTTAAAAATTGTGATTGTAATCAAATAAGTGTCATATCTAAATAAATACACTTATTTTGAAAGTCATTCAAAAATAAAGGGCCAACAAAAAGAAATTAGATTGGTAGTAACTTTAATCAAACATACAAACACACGAAGGATGACTTTAAATAAGCTAGGGCATCAACCCATATAAATAAAAAATTGAAAATTGCTATAATCATATCCATACTGATAAAAACAAGAATTCCACGGAATTATATGTCTCGTCTGGTTTGTTTTTGGTTGATTAGAAAATACATTTTTAAGATTCAGACTAATAGTAATACTATTTATTGATGTTAAAAATAATGTTGGTTTAGTACAAAATGCATTTCATAAATAAAATTGTATTTTTCAAACAAATATCTTTCTTTTCACATAACAACAGATAGCTGAACTATAATTTTTATTGTTCATAACACGAAAAACTTAAATCACATCTTATAGAAGAAAGTAATTATGTTTGCTTGAGTAAAAAAAAAATTTTCTCAATTTTTTATTCAAAATCTTGGATCTGCACTAAACTAAAAAATTAACTCTTATACAAGGTAAATAACACAGAAACTAATATAGCTTTATTTGAATTCCAAAATAATATTTTGACATGGCGCCGACGCCAACACTGGAAAAGTAACACCTAAGTTTTGCCTTATGGCGATGCCAGGCTCGACAAAAATCAAAGGATGGTATTGAAATGAAATGGTTGAGAATTTAAATCCTTTAAAACAAAACAGTTATGTTAAAAACAAACAAGGATATAAAAACTTCTATATCTCCTGATTTGCAAATTTTAGTTGATTAAAAGAGGTGTACTGGCAATGAAATTTGGGTATAAATATAAAGGCAGTTAACCCTAACTCTTATTAAACAATATACAGGCTTAAAATTAGCAATGTTGACATTCAAAAAGTTGGTGGTAAGGTATAAGACACACAAACAAATAAGAATTCAACCCTATTATTACCTGTTGTTATTACCTGTTATTATTACCTGTTAGTTGCAGGTTTAATTCTTATTTGTCTTTTTCCCCTTGTTTTTGGCTTAACATATTCTATGGCTTTTTTTCCTTCATTTTTATTATTTTTCTCATTGAAATGCAATGTATTTATTCCTTTAACAAAATAATAAGTATCAATGCTACTTGACATACAAAACCCTTTCAAACTATACTTGTAACCTTTAAGATTTAAAAAAGCTATTTCTTTTAAAATGTAGGTCCCAGTTTTAAGTTCATTCCTTAACAGAGATTTAATTCTTAACTTAAATAATCAAATTTTAGCGTCTCTTTTGGACCTTTGAATAAATTTATTTGCCAAAACTTCAAACATGAAAATAATTTATAGTTAGGACTTTGGAAAATAATTGGTTAGGAAATGATAATAAAACTGGGGCCAGTTCTTAATGCTGTAAAAATATAAGCAATTTTAGACATTTTTAGTTTTTAAAGTTTGATTTCAAACCAATGATGGGCTACTTACTATGCCCCTTCATATCTTTTCTGATTGGCCTTTGACTTGGCTGTTTAAAAATCAACCTTGATATAAACACTTACCTCAGCAGGAAAGAACGGTGCTAGCAGTGAGAAACATGTTGATGCAAAGAAATTTATACTGGCCATTCCAATCAACAATAACTTTTTGGTTCTGGAAACATCTTTAAAGCTAAAATTTTCTGTTGCCTTTGTATTTTCTTTGTTACTATTCTTGTTAATCAAGACATCATTTTCTAAATTTTCACGAGAATTTAACAAAGGAGTTCTTTCTGAAGCTTCTCCCATGGTAACCTTGTTTTTAAGACCTGTCAAAAATCAAAAATCACCATGACACAAATATTTCAATAATTTAAAGGATTAGTTTTATATACAAACTTGAAATGTATATATATATAGTTATATTGACAAGCTGAGAGTATATATTTATATTACAGGCTGAGATATTTAGTTTCAGTCAGGTGAGCTAATTATTCAAATCAACTATTTGTCTATTGATTTCTACAAATTAGAGTCATACTCTATTTTTCCACTGTTAGATTTGTAATTAATATTTTTAATCAAGACAGGAATTAACTAAAAAATTACATATACTTTTTTTTCAAAAGTTTCAGTTTACTGTAATGTACATGGAAAGTAATTGCAAATCTCTGGTCTTGAGAAAGAATTGTGGTTTACATGTACAATGTCTATGGATGTAAGTAGTGTACATAATATGATGTTAGAATGTGAGAACAAGATTTGCTTTCAGTAAATAAAAACAAGAAGCCCATGGGCCTTAAAGCTCACCTGAGGATATAGCTGAAATCATTTGCAAAATACATACAATACAGTGAAACTTCCGTAAACCGACACTCCACAGGACCGGTCATCTTGGTTGGTTTACAGAGGTGTCAGTTTTCAGAAGTTTAAAAAAACAGATTCGAATCCGGTTCGTTCCAGTCCGTTACTGGTCAGAATTTAGTCAGTTACCGGATATGGCTATTATAATGGTATATTCATGTGTGTGCATTCGATCATATTTTTTAACACTAACATTGTGTAAAGTGATATTTTAAATGTTATTTATATTTTATTTTTATCTTAACAAATTTAACAATGAAACAATGTGCATACATTGTCATCATAGTTGTAATACGTAGTTCTTATCATCTACCATAATCGGGCCCTGCTAACGGTACTTTTGTGTTACTTTTTTTTTAATTTTCTTTGACCTTGCCCGAGAAGAGGCCATATCAATCATTCAGATTTAAAAAAAAAAAAAGAAAAGAAAGTAGAACGTGATTTATTTAAGTTCAAAGCTGTATTGTTTTTAGAAAATCCTTTGCCTTGCATCTAAAAACATCACGCAGCTTTTCGGCATCCGACGTTTTTTTTAAATAAAAAAAATGCACATTTTAATAAAATGTTTTAAACATGTTTGTTTATTTTAAAATTACATACGATACAGATACATGTATCTTATAATTAATAAGTTAATGTTTTAAGTTAACATCGACGGTAGGTAAACAGGTGTTATACATAGCCCGCGGTAATGATGAGTTCTCGTCACGTGCAGTCATCCGTGACAATTCAAACATTATTTGTTCCACAGGTAATGTCAGTATTCGGAAGTTTATTTACTGTTAAAGAAGCCAATTTGGGCTGACAAATTATGTCGGTGTTTGGAATACGGAGGTGTCGGTTTTTGGAAGTTTTTATTACATGATTTATATAGGAATAAATCCGTCCCGAGCAGACAATGTCAGTTTAGGGAAGTTGTCAGTATTCAGAGGTGTCGGTTTTGGGAAGTTACACTGTATTCTAATATACATGCCTATACAAACCAGAGACTCAGAAGGCTGAGCCTGTATCGCCTACCTGGGCCAGGTAATCTTTGTAGAAAATGTTTAAATCATTCCTGTAAAGTTTGGTTTAATTTAAACCAGTAGCTTCAGAGGAGATAGTCAAAATATGCTTATCCCATAGGGTCCAATGTTAAACAATATCCTATGCTGGTGTCCAAGTTTTTTGGCAAATTCAAAAAAACTTTTCAGCAATCTATGGAAAGGACCTTTCATACATCATTCCTGTAAAGTTTGGTTCAATTGGCTTCAGTGGTTTCAGAGGAGATAGCCAATATATACTTCTCATAGGGTCCAATGTTAAACTATGTCCTGCGCTGGTGGCCATGTTTTTTTTTGGCATATCCAGAAAATTTTGGCTATCCTGGTAAACAACCATCCATACATCATTCCTGCAAAGTTTGGTTCAATTTGCTTCAGTAGCTTCAGAGGAGATAGCCAATATATATGCTTTTCCCATAGGGTCCAATGTTAAACTATGTCCAATGCTAGTGGCCATGTTTTTTGGCAGATCCAAAAAATTTCAGCTATCTTAGTAAAGGACCATCCAAAAATCATTCCTGTAAAGTTTGATTCTATTTGCTTCAGTAACTTCAGAGGAGATAGCCAATATATGCTTTTTCCATAGGGTCCAATGTTAAACTATGTCCTGTGCTAGTGGCCATGTTTTTTGGCAGATCCGGAAAATTTCGGCTATCTTAGTCAAGGACCATCCATACATCATTCCTGCAAAGTTTGATTCAATTTGCTTCAGAAGCTTCAGAGGAGATGGCCAATATATGCTTTTCCCATAGGGTCCAATGTTAAACTATGTCCTGTGCTGGTGGCCATGTTTTTTGGCAGATCCGGAAAATTTCGGCTATCTTAGTCAAGAACCATCCATACATCATTCCTGCAAAGTTTGATTCAATTTGCTTACGTACCTTCAGAGGAGATGGCCATTATATGCTTTTCTCAAAGGGTCCAATGTTAAAATATGTCCTGCGCTGGCAGCCATGTTTTTTAGTGAATCTAGGAAATTTCAGTAATCTTAGTAAAGGACCATCCATACATCATTCCTGTAAAGTTTGGTTCAATTTGCTTCAGTAGTTTCAGAGGAGATAGCAAATATATGCTTTTCCCATAGGGTCCAATATTAAACTATGTCCTGCGCTGGCAGCCATGCTTTTTGGTAGATCCGGGAAATTTCGGCAAACTGTGTGAAAAGTGAAAAGTTTACGGACGGACGACGGACGACAGACAACGGACGACTGACGATGACAGAAGCCAACTGGTGGCAAAAGCTCACCATGGCCTGTGGCCAGGCCAGGTGAGCCAAAAATTAAATAGTTTTCAAGATAATTAACAACTTGAGTCTTCTTGTGCATCTATGACCTTGGCCTTTGAACGTAAGACCTTGAATCATACATCAGAATGATCGCCATATCAATTGCTACAATATTCTAATATACATGCCTATACAAAAAGTTAAAAGTTTCCAAGATAATTAAGTTTCAGTCTTTTTATGAACCTCTGACCTTGACCTTTGAATGTATGACCTTGAGTCATATATCAAAATGATCGTCTTGTCAATACCTACATTATTCTAATATATATGCCTATGCAAAAAGTTAATGGTTTCAAGATAATTAACAATTTAAATGTTCTTGTGCATCTATGACCTTGACCTTTGAACATATGCCCTTGGGCCATATATTAAAATGATCATCATAACAATACTTACAATATTCTAATATATGTGCCTATGCAAAAAAGTTAACAGTTCAAGCTAATGCACAATTTTAGTTTCTATAAGCAAAAAATAACATTTCAGGGGCAACAACTCCTACATGCATTATCATATAGTTATGAAACTTTATACCTTTTAAATTTTGTCATGCTGAACATTATAACAATGTTTTGATATCATTTATCTCTTATAATTTTGATAAAAATAGCCTAAAACTGCAAAATTACAAACTAGGTCCTGACCTTGAACTTTGAACTTGACCCCATTTTGAAGGTTATTTCAAGAAAAAGTCAAATCTGAAAACCCCATGTCAATATCTCTTCAAATAGTCAAATTATAACAATATGAAGCCATTTTACGAAATTTTTAAAATTGAACGCAAAAACGCGTACCCATTTTTCAACCAAACTTTACCAAATGAACAAACTATAGACTTAAGACCCTAGAGAAGCCAAATATCACATCAGAATTTTCCTCCAATCATCGGTTTCGGAGAAGAAGATCTTTTAAGATTTTCTGACCCCTAGGTCACCTTGACCTAGTTTTAGTAGCCATGGCAACACCATGAACAAATCTGAATTGCACCAGCCCCTATATGCTTCTGATCAAGTATCAATGAAATCTGTCCAGCAGTTTTTGAGAAAAAATATCTGTATGCATACACACACACACACACACATGCACACATGCACGCACGCACATACACACGCCCGCATCATGCCATAAGCTCACATGACCTTTCAGTCAGGTGAGCTAAAAACATAAGGGTCTAACATCAAGACAACATTCAATTAACATGCATTAGCTGTCAATGATTTTGTCACCTAGTTTTTTTCCAGATAAAAAAAAAATACTTGAAATGTTAAACACTAAGAAAATGCAGACAGATCAGTGTTGATTTAAATCAAAATAAGTTAACTTGTACCTGTAATCTGGAGTCTGGAGGAATATAATAACACTTAATTATCAGATAATTTACACTCTAGTCCAGTTTTAGTTTGGCATAAATACATGCAGTAACAAAAGTAATAATAAATAAAATAAACCAATTATGGAATTTATATAACATCCATGAATGCATTTGAAATACATAAAAATTGGTTCACAATGTATGCTGCTTTATCCAAAAAAAAAGGAATATAAATTAATATTAGATATAAAAAGGTGATACAAAATACCAGCGACATTTAAAATGTCACTAAAAATACCAAAGAGATGCTATAAAAGTACGAGGGCTGATCGATTTGTAAATGTGTATTGTACACTGATAAAGTATCTTATGAAAAAGTTCATTGGTGGAGAAAGACTGGCACAAAGTCCATCAGAGATGAAGCAAAATTTTGCCAACCTCTGAGTGTAACAAGCAAGGCAAATGTCTTAAAAATCAGGGAAATAATTGAAAGTATGGTAGATATACGACTTGTGATATTGCAATAACTATTGGCATATCGCTATCACAAGTGCATTTCATTATGAAGCATATTTTGAAAGTACAAAAATTTCTGCCAGATGAATCCCGCAATATTATATCAGCAGATGGCCAAAGTTGGTATGAATACAAACCACTGTAAATTTGCCATGGAATCAATAGAATTTCCATGGATTTTTTGTACATGAAAAGTCTTGAGTATTGGAACCAAATGTACAAAGAAATTACATGGACAAGTATTGAAAATTCAATGGACAATGTACACGGCAAGTCCATGAACATTTTGGAATATTGGAACCATATGTACATGGAAATTCCATGCTTGTGGCAAATCTGTGGAAATGTATATGGCAAATTCATTGTCAATGTACATGGAAATTCCATGTACATGTCTATGGAAATTCCACTGAAAATCCATGTACATGGAAAACAAGTGGCAAAGTTTTCAAAAGTTATCCATACAGATGAAGTTTTTCTAGACAACATCAAGAAAAAGATGGCTACTTTGTGAGTCAGCACATTTTACTGAAATTATGAAATGACATATATGCTGACTATTAATTGCCAATGATTTTTTTTATAATTATAAAACAATAACACACCAAGTCTATAGCACCTCACCAATGTATTTCATTCATGATATTTTCATATTCATACAGATCTTTAAAAGTTTACTCACTCTTAATGACAATAAATGTATCATTTTTTTAATCTGAATTATTCATTTAATTTAAACCTTATAACAAAAACTATTTGCCTGTTTTATTTGTGTTTTTATTTATGTTAGTTACATGATAGAAGTAAGTTAACAAAATCCACATGGCACTTTACAAACTTCAGAAAACAGCTAAATAATTCTCTAATGACACTTTTTATGGCTTAATCATAATTTCATTGTATTCCATTTTTCTCAACAAAATATTTGTTTAAAGTTTTTCCTTTGTATAATATCCAGTGGCTTTGCAGCAAAATATAAGATTTTAAGTCTTTCTTAGTTGTGTATAGTCTAAAGCTGAAATGCCTAAAAATGCTGGTCATACTAGGCAGCCATCTTTTTTCATGTTCTTGTCTAGCAATACCTCCTCATTGTATGAATTAAACTTAAATTGCTGACACTTGACACTTGAGAAAAATGCCATTAAAAATCCATGGAATTTCCATAAACAGAGTTTGATGACAATTAGTGCTCTGATCCTTTGTATGTATACTTTCATTGACAGACAAAAATTTGCCACAAAAATCCATATACATGTCCATGGAAATTCCATGGAAAACATGCACATGTCCAAGGTAAAAAGATGGCAACTACTTTTCCGTGGACATGTACACATTTCAGTGGAAATCCATGGATCCCTTTATGAACATGGACATATGGCAATGGAATTTCTACAGTCGGGATCAATTGCTCAAAATGTTTTCCAAATTCAATTAAAGACAATTTGCAAACATTGTTACTGATGATGAAACATGGGTTCCCTATTTCAAACCAGTAAGAAAAATTGCATGGAAACAAATATGGTTAACTGAGCATGGTAGATGGCCTGTAGCTGCCAAAAGAAGCATAAATTAGGTTCTTTATTGCATATTGATGGTATAGCCATACAAATTCAGGTGTCAAACGGCAAGTGTTACAGGTCAGTATTACTGAGATGTTATATTAAAAAATCTCAAGAAATATTATCTTAAACACACCCTTTGTCAGGATTTAGGCATGTTCATCTACTTCATGATAATGCTCCATCATATACATCTGAGCTTGTTAAGCAATTTTTGAAGTCAGAGAAGGTTACCGTCTTGCAACACCCACCATACTCTCCTACTTCATACTTTGAAGGGATGTAATGTTCTGTTCAATATTTGAGTCGAATGCTTTTGAGATAGCATAAAATACACATTATATATCAAACAACCCTCTAAGAATCATACTAGTGTGTATTCTTTTTAATAATAAACTCTTGAATATCTTATACATAGCTAAATGTCCACTAAAATCTGATAAGTGAAAATACATTTTTGAGCAATTAAATTTTTAATAGTAAGTTTTTCTAACAGGGAGATAACTCTTGTAAAACAAGGTCCAATTTGTCCACAGTTATAAGAAAATGGGGGATACAAAATTGACGGATTTTAATTATTTTCTTATCTCTATTACAGACTAAATTACCAAATGCTTTTTGAGATCTGACAAAAATATCTGTTGTAATTTGTTTACCCCTATTTTGCTAAATTTATAGGATTACCCATCAAATTATTGTAATTTGCAATTGCCTAAAACATAACTGAGAATATGTCTGGTTTTAAAGTCTGCTTCTTGATCAGTTACTGTAACATGGAAGGGCATGTCAATTGTCAAAGTATATGGAATTCAAAGTAATTACCATTTAGTGATGTCCATAGTTATATTCACAAGGTGTGTTCAACAGACTGAGTGCTTTCCACTGCACTTGTGCAAACAATTTTTATGTCTATTGAATTGGCACGAGCAATAACACTGAATCTAAGTCATCAATGACCATGAAGATGCTTTATCAATAATCTCCCTTAGATTTAGATTGGATTTTGACAAATTTAAGACACTTGTCACTGGAGAAAAAATACCAAAATATGAAATGAGTTGGGGATTTGTATACAAGTTTTGACTAATTTCATCATTCAAATCCCTTATAGAAAGTTACCTTATACTTGCACTGAAATGTAAATTGAAATGCATGTTGGTTTCAAAATTTCCTAAAACATTTCTTAAAAAGTTTGTTCTGTGGGACACCATCTTGAATCCAAAACACACAACCTAATGACAATGATAGCAGTCACTCACATCCAATTGCAGGATCACTAACTCCTGGGACCAGTTTCACAATATCATTCACTTACTAAGTGTATAGCTCAACTCAAACATTCCCATTTTTCTCCAATCAATATTTTAAGATATTCAAATTTTATGTGACATTTCATTTTGTTCAACAAACCTACATTAGATACATGTACATTCAATTTTAACTGTGTAATGTCTTAAAAATTGGCATTGAAATAGATCTACTCACTAATTTGAGTTCACTTAAATGAGTGAATGATTTTGAAACCGTGCCCTGAAAGATAAATTAGCCAAAGCAAAAGAGCATGTACACACTCTTGAACGGACCTACTGCACAACTCCGGTTCAAAAACTAGAACTTGGATTATTATACTATCAAGTAATGTAATCTTTTTTTTTTTACTAATTAATTTCATTTATTAAATTGATAAATAAAGAAATATCACATAAGAAGCCTTCTAGCAGCAATCTAAATGATCGTAGAAATATATTGACTAGTATCAGAGACATATATTAATATATGTCTCTGCTAGTATATAGATCTATACATGATTCATATATTTACCTACTGTATATCATATATTTAGTACACATCCGATCACTTGTTATGGTGATGACTTGGACATTAATGCGAAATTTTAGTTGTATTTCTAGATATAGTATTCAGAAATCTATACTAAGTCTATAGTAAAACAGTATTCAAATCTTGCATCACAAGTTGAAACTGCCGGCATACCTTAGCCTTGCATTATGATTGCACAACCGCGGACATCTGATATCTGTCAAGTTCATGGTCATGGCTTAGTTTATCTATGAGTATGAGTTATACCCCTTACACGCTCCGGTAAAGAATAAATAATAAATATTTTTAAAAATAAATATTATTAATTATAAATTAATAAATGTCGCTGGTTACACATATATATATTCCCCGTTAAAGTATAAGAGTAACACCTTATACTCCAGTTATATCTTACTGAATATTACTGAATCCAGCGACGTTAATAACAATACTGCTTCTGTTGACGCTACTCACGGTTAGTTTGACTTTTCTGGTAACTCTTTACTTTCCTGTCCGGGTCAGGTGGCTTACGGTTAGTTACGGTTAAAAAACTTATGTACATAAAGTTTAAATTTCCAACAAATGCTAATCTCTTGGTGGCTCTTCGCTGTATGTTTTCAAAACTAATTTTATCTTTTTTAGTAATATGTATGGCACGCCATTTTGAACATATATTCAATTATTTATACCTATCTTCAAATAATTGTGCCTAGATCTAGGTTCAATGAATGGGCATTACACCTTTAGGTCCATTTTTTTTTTTAAAAAAAAAGATAGGTGCAATTGAATTATACCTAAGTTCAAATCAATTATACCTAGGTTCAAATATTTGTACCTAGGAACAAATAGTTATTCCTAGGAATAATTCATTTATACCTAGGTATAATTCAATTGCACCTATCTATGATAGAATTAGACCTAAGTATAATTCATTTGTACCTAGGTATAATTGATACGTCTCCGTTTAATTGATTTGAAGATAGGTTTAAATTGAATTTTACTACGTTGAAATTTCAAAGCATTAAAGATCAATTTATTTAAAGATAAGCATAATTTAATTATACCTAGGTACAATTCAGTTGAATTGAACCTAGGTATAATTCAATTATTTCTATCTTTAAATTAATTGTACCCAGGTATAATTGAATTATATCTATATTCAAATGAATTGTACCTAGGTTCAATTATTTGGAGATAGGTATAAATAATTGAATATATGTTAAAATATATGTGTTCCATACATATGACACCAAACATCACAGCCATATTCTAGATGTGGTCTGACAAGTGATTTGTTAAGTTGGAAAAACATTGTGATGTCTAGGTATGTAAATGATCTAAATATCGGACCCAACTTGCTATTAGCTTTTGCGACACAACGATTTATATGTTGTCGAATATCACTCCAAAATCTTTTTCATTATCCACTGAAAGGATAGGCCCATCGTTTCCTTTATATTTAAAAAAAAAATAGCTCGTTTGGGTATCAATAGTAGGGCCAATATGCATGTGTTTACATTTTTTTTTACATTTAATTCCATTTTCCATTTAATACACTAGTCCGAGACCTTTGAGTTGTCCGATTGAAATATGATTTGGTCACCTAAGCTTTTGATATTTTTAAGAAATGACATTCTTTTTGTCAGTGTTCATGCGTTACGAACGACAGTGGAATGTCGCAAATTGCAACATTTACTATTTCTTAAACCATTTCTGTTCAATTTCAGATGATATATCCTAGAATCACCTTTTTAATATGTCAGGTAACTGCCAACCTCCTACATCGTCAAAATGGAATATCCAACGTCATGACGTCAGGAAGTTCACAAACCTCATCAGCGTTCATAGCATATGATCGCAAAGAAGAGTAATAGAGTCATAGAAAGGAAGATAATAGCAACTGTAAATATTGGTATATAATTTTGTGTCACCTGCAAACAGCTTGATTTTAGTTTTGATGTTAACAGGCAGATCATTTACATAGATAAGAAATATCACAGGACCAATAACACTACCTTTTGATACTCCACTTGTTACTGGTAGAATATGTGTTATTTTTATACAGTATATTTTTCATTTTTACGCGTATATTTAAGCAAATAACGCGTTAATTTTGAACCTTAACACGTTAATTGTTACTTTTATCACGTTAAACTCTAAGATTTACACGTTAGTTTTACTATATACAGTATATTTATACCACCAATAATATAAATTGGCAGTTATAAAAATTAACGCGTTAATGTTGATTTTTAACGGATCATTTCTTGTTTTTCAACGCGTTACTTTTTTAACGCGTTAATTTCTTATGCAGTATATTTTTCAATTTTACGCGTATATTTTAACAAATAACATGTTGATTTTGAACTTTAACGCGTTAATTGTTACTTCGATCGCGTTTAACTGTAAAATCTACGCGTTAGTTTTAATGTACAGTGTATTTATACCGCAAATGATATGAATGACCTTTCATAGTAGAATCACGTAGTAGCCATTTACTACAACCGATTGTTTTATGCCCGTTAGGAGGTCTTTGATCCATCTGAGTATTTTACCTTTTATACCATAGTTTTCTAATTTGACAAATAATTTTTGGTGGGATACCTTATCGAAAGCTTTACTGAAATCCAGATACATCACATCAACGCCATCGTTTTTGTTTCTGTTCTCCACCCAATCATCCATTACTTACAATAACTGGGTTGTGCAGGAACGTTTACTTTGAAACCCATGTTGGTTTGTGGTAAACAACTTGTTACTGTCCATGTGACTGGCAATACTGTCACGTATTAATTAATCTTTGCATTATTTTACCTGGCACCGACGTAAAACTAATTGGTCTATAGTTTTTTGGTTATTGTTTTGGGTCGTTTTTAAATATAGGGGTCACATGTGCGATTTTCTAATCTTCAGGCACTTTTCCTTCATCTAGAGATCTATTGAACAATTTTGTCAGAGGACTGACAAGTTCTTGATGTGTTTCGACAAGAAATGTGGTGTGGATATTATCTGGCCCAGAAGATTTTTTCGAATTTTGTTTTAGTAAAGCTTGTTTAACAATATCCCCAGTGATGATAATGTCGGTGAGTTCATGTGAATAAGTTGGAGTTAAAGATGGTTGAATGTCTTCGTCATCATGCACACACTTCCAAAGTAGTCATTCAATACATTTTTGGTCTCTCTATCATTTTGAGTAAGTTTATCACTGTTGTTTTTTATGCAATTGATTGTGGTTTTTGTTCTCGATTTGGTCCTAATGTATGTGTGTGACTTCATTTCTGGCCCGTTTGCATTTCTCGTAGTTGACTTACAGTGTAGAGAGTGTTTCCAACTGTCACCGATTTGTAATCCAAGCTGCGTTTACCACAGTGGTTAGGTTTTACCGTGACTGGAACATGTTTTTATGTTAAATTGGAAATTTTCTTACCAAAGATATACAATGTTAAATCTGTATTATAAGTATTATCCAAGTCTGACCAATCGGTTTCTTTCAAATCTTTTTTATGAGACTGCAGTCAGCTTTCAAAAAGTTATGTCGCTGTGCACAAGATTGAAGAGATTCTGTGTAGCACCAGTAATTGAATTCCAATATATGGTGGTCACTTTTTCTTAATCCTGCTATATGTTCAATTTTATTAACCATTTCCTTTTTATTTGTGAGTACGAGATCCAGAATGGTTGTTGATTTTCCCTATACCTTGTTGGTTCTAAGACATGTTGATAAAAATAACAATCACGAATGCATTCCAAAAAGGTATAGCTTGATGGTGCGATATTCGGGTCCAATCTATTTCTTTATAATTGAAATCTCCCATTATTGAGGTATGAGATTTTTTTAACGTGCTAATTTCTAATAAAAGATTATTTATTTCATATCTGAATAAAATTATCAGGGCTTTTATATATGCTTCCTATAAATAGTACTTCATCTTTATTTAGTTTGACAGTGACTAAGATTTGTTCCGAATAAAACGAATAAGATGGATGGATGTCGGAGTTTAAATTGGACTTGACGTGAACAGCAGCCCCCGTGCTGAATCAACCAAAAACATGTAATAACCCGACAATTCGTAAACAGATTAAAAGTAGTAACAGTATAAGTCCGTTGTATTGTAAGTTACACCTATACTCCCGTTACAGTATAAGTCTGTAGTATTGTAAGTTACACCTATATTCCCGTTACAGTATAAGTCTGTAGTATTGTAAGTTACACCTATACTCCCGTTACAGTATAAGCCTGCCATATTATAAGTTACACCTATATTCCCGTTACAGTATAAGTCTGTAGTATTGTAAGTTACACCTATATTCCCGTTACAGTATAAGTCTGTAGTATTGTAAGTTACACCTATATTCCCGTTACAGTATAAGTCTGTAGTATTGTAAGTTACACCTATATTCCCGTTACAGTATAAGCCTGCCATATTATAAGTTACACCTATATTCCCGTTACAGTATAAGTCTGTAGTATTGTAAGTTACACCTATATTCCCGTTACAGTATAAGCCTGCCATATTATAAGTTACACCTATATTCCCGTTACATTATAGGTCGGTAGTATTGTCAGTTTCACCTATACTCCCGTTACAGTATAAGCCTGTCATATTGTAAGTTTCATCTACACTCCCGTTACATTATAAGTCTGTAGTATTGTAAGTTTCACATATACTTCCGTTACAGTATAAGCCTGCTATATTACAAGTTACATCTATACTCACGTTACAGTATAAACCTGTTGTATTGTAAGTTATAATACACATATACTTCCGTTACAGTATAAGTCTGTCATATTGTAGGTAACAACTGTATTCCCGTTACAGTAGAAGTCTGTAGTATTATAAGTTACACCTATAATCCCGTTACAGTATAAACCCGTTGCATTGATAGTTACACCTATACACCTGTTACGGTATTAACCTGTAGTATTGTACGTTACACCTATACACCCGTTATAGTATTAACCTGTAGTATTGTTCGTTACACCTATACACCCGTTATAGTATTAACCTGTAGTATTGTACGTTACACCTATACACCCGTTATAGTATTAACCTGTAGTATTGTACGTTACACCTATATTTTTGTAACAGTATGAGTCTGTCCTATTGTAAGTTACACCTATGCTTCCGTTACAGTATAAGCCAGTCGTATTGTAAGTTACACCTTTACTCACGTTGAAGTATATACTCCTGTAAGGGTATAAGCCTGTCCTATTGTAAGTGGCACCTATGCTTCCGTAACAGTATAATCCTGTCGAATTGTAAGTTACACCTATTATAACGTTGAAGTATATACTCCTGTAAGGGTATAAGCCTGTCCTATTGTAAGTGGCACCTATGCTTCCGTAACAGTATAAGCCTGTCGAATTGTAAGTTACACCTATTATAACGTTGAAGTATAAGCCTGTCCTATTGTAAGTTACACCTATAATCACGTTGAAGTATAAACCTGTCCTATTTTAAGTTACACCTATAACTTAGTTACAGTATCAGCCTGTCCTATTGTAAGTTACAGCTATACTCCCCTTACAGTAGAAGCCTGTAGTATTGTAATTTACACCTATAACCCCGTTACCGCACAAGTCTGCTCTATTGTGAGTTTTTCCTTTACTCCTGTTACAATATGAGTCTGCCGTATTGTAAGTTACACCTAAACTCCCGTTACAGTATAAGCCTGTCATATTTTAAGTTACACCTATACTCCCGTTACAATGAAAGACTGTAGTATTGTAAATTACATCTATACTCCCGTTACATTATAAGTCTGTCATATTCTATATTACAACTATACTCTCGTTGCAGTATTTAAGTCTCTAGTATTGCAAGTTACACCTATACTCCCGTTACAGTATAAGCCTGTCATATTGAAAGTTATACCTATATTCCCGTTACAGTATAAGTCTCTAGTATTGTAAGTTACACCTGTACTCCCGTTACAGTATAAGTCTGTCATATTCTATATCAAACTATGCTCTCGTTGCAGTATTTAAGTCTCTAGTATTGTTAGTTACACCTATACTCCCGTTACAGTATAAGCCTGTCATATTGTAAGTTACACCTACATTCCCGTTACAGTATAAGTCTCTAGTATTGTAAGTTAAACCTATACTCCCGTTACAGTATTAGTCTCTAGTATTGCAAGTTACACCTATACTCCCGTTACAGTATAAGTCTGTAGTGTTATAAGTTACACCTATACTCCCGTTACAGTATAAGTCTGTAGTGTTATAAGTTACACCTATACTCCCGTTACAGTATAAGCCTGTCATATTGTAAGTTACACCTATATTCCCGTTACAGTATAAGTCTCTAGTATTGTAAGTTACACAAGACGGAATCGCATTTTTAAGCACCTTTAAGCCGAGCTTAAAGATGCTAAAAGATGCGCGTAAAGATGCTTAAAGATGGCTTAAAGATGGCTTAAAGGCACTGCCATCTTTAAGCCTGGCTTAAAGACGGCTTAATGGCACTGAAATTTTAAGCTCCTTTACACCATCTGGCTTAAAGATGGCTTAAAGATGGTATTAAATGATATTAAAAATAAATCAATGAATCACTTAATGGTCTTTTTAAAACAGAAATCTGAAGTTAGTTGCAGACTACATTTTAAAAATGTAAAATATAAATAAATAAACAATAAAAATAAAGTTGAAATAAAAAGGAAACAAAAAAATTTATTTATTTATTTATTTATTTATTTATTTATTTATTTATTTATTTATTTATTTGTTTCTTTTTAATCAATTAATTAATTAATTAATTAATTAATTAATTAATTAATTAATTACTTGAAAAATCGGATTGGGAATTAAAATCAAACACTGACATATATTTAAACATGGCACAAAACAGGTAAGTAACTTGTTTTGATAACCAAGGTATTATCTAGTTCTGTGCAAGTAGTATTTATGCAGTAATTATGTAACAGATTATACAAATCACGGAAAATAAAATTAATCTGGTTTGATTTGCAAGTAAATAGTTTACAAGTGATTTGTTTGACTCGGCAAAATACAATTTTACTTGGAAACATCATATACATTTATTGAAGTCAATAAATAATTAGAAATAAATTAAAGTTAAAAAAAAACTAATTCAATAATACATAATTCAATTTAAAAATAAATAAATAAATAAATAAATAAATAAATAAATAATAAATAAATAAAGATGGATAAATGCTTAAATAAATCTAAAGGGTGGATGGATGGTTGAATGCATGCATGGATTGATTAATGGACAGATAAAAAATAAATAAATAAATAAATAAATAAATAAATAAAGGACGGATAGTTGAATGGGTGGATGGATGAATTAATTAGAAAACAAAGAAAGAGAGGAGAAAAGAAAAGAAGAAAAGAATGAATGGTTGATTGAATAAAAATATAAATAAATAATATAATTAAATAAATAAAAGGTGAATAAATTGTTAAATAAAGATATAACGGATGGATGGATGGTTAAATGCATGAATGGATAAATAAATAAATAAATAAATGATAGTCGGTGAATTGATAGATGGATAGATAAATGAATAAAGATAGAGAAAGAAAATAAAGTAAAAAGGAGAGAAGAAAGGAAAGAAAGGAATAGATAGTTGGTTTAATAAATAAATAAATAAATAAATAAATAAATAAATAAATAAATAAATAAATAAATAAAATGATTTAATAGATGAATTAAGCAACATGTCGTTGGATTTAGTAACTTAATAATTTATTTAAATTAATTAAAATGGATAAGCAATTAAATAAATACATAACCAGATAATGATGGATGGATGGATTGTTGAATGGATAAAAATAATAAATAAATAAATAAATAAATAAATAAATTGAATGGATGGTTGGAAAAATAAATAATGACAAATAATGAAATGATAGATGGATAGATGAATGAATGAATGAATGAATGATCAAACGTTATTTATCTAGCCGAAGTATTTGTTAATTCTGTGCCAGATGTACTAAAGTATTAATTAATTAACATATAAGACTGAAGATGATAGGTGTAGTGTACCTTGTAAAGGTCAGTAATAAGTGATTTGTTTGATGGGATAACTTTGAAGTGTATTATTCATGGATGATTAATTCTCGAACTTTTTATAAATCTGCAGTTTCTCTCGAAAACAAAATACTTCAAGTAATTATTACTTCAAGTTATTATTTAACAATCGCTTATACATAAATAATTCAATAATACATAATTCAATTTAAAAATAAATAAATAAATAAATAAATAAATAAATAAATAAATAAATAAATAAATAAATGAATAAATAAATAAAGGATGGATACTTAAATAAATGGATGTTTGGATGGATAGATAAATTGATATAGAAAGATAGAAAGAAAGAAGGAAAAAGAAAAGAATGGGTTGAATAAATAAAATAAATAAATAAATAAATAAATAAACAATCAAATAAATAAATAAATAAATAAATAAATTAATTAATAAATAAATAAATAAATATGTATAAATGCTTAAATAAATTTAAAGGGTGGATGGATGGTTGAATGCATGCATGGATGGATTAATGGACAGATAAAAAAATGAATAAATAAATAAATAAATAAATAAATAAATAAATAAATAAATAAAGGACGGATAGTTGAATGGATGGATGGATGAATTAATAAAAAATAAAGAAAAAGAGGAGAAAAGGAGAGAAGAAAAGAATGAATGGTTGATTGAATAAATATATAAATAAATAATATAATTAAATAAATAAAAGGCGAATAAATTGTTTAATAAAGATATAACGGATGGATGGATGGTTAAATGATGAATGGATAAATAAATAAATAAATAAATAAATGATACTCGATGAATTGATGGATGGATGAATTAATCAATAAAGATAGAGAAAGAAAATAAAGTAAAAAGGAGAGAAGGAAGGAAAGAAAGGAATAGATAGTTGGTTTAATAAATAATAAATAAATAAATAAATAAAATGATTTAATAGATGAATTAAGGAACGACATGTCGTTGGAATTAGTAAATTAATAATTTATTTAAATAAATAAAGAATGGATAAGCAATTAAATAAATACATAACCAGATAATGGTGGATGGACGGATGGATGGATTGTTGAAGGATAGATGGATGGATGGATAAATAAATAAATAATAATAAATAAATAATAAATAATAAATAAATAATAAATAAATAAATAATTGAATGGATGGTTGGAAAAATAAATAATGGCATAAATAATGAAATGATAGATGGATAGATGAATGAATGAATGAATGAATGAATGAATGAATGAATGAATGAATGAATGAATGAATGATCAAACGTGATTTATCTAGCCGAAGTATTTGTTAATTCTGTGCCAGAAGTACTAAAGTATTAATTAATTAACATATAAGACTGAAGATGATAGGTGTAGTGTACCTTGTAAAGGTCGGTAATAAGTGATTTGTTTGATGGGATAACTTTTAAGTGTATTATTCATGGATGATTAATTCTCGAACTTTTATAAATCTGCAGTTTCTCTCGAAAACAAAATACTTCAAGTAATTATTACTTCAAGTTAGTATTTAACAATCGCTTATACATATAAATTTGATGATAATTCGAGGACACATTTTTACACAAATATCAATCTATAGCTTATAAGCTATTTATAAATATTATTTTACTGCTGTTTCTTTATATCTTTATATTTCGATATCCCATTATACAGATCTCTCTCTCTCTCTCTCTCTCTCTCTCTCTCTCTCTCTCTCTCCGCCAAGGTTTAGTCTGTCTGCACAAGATTTAAATCCCATTGCATCGATGTTATATTATATAAATTTATGAATTATGTAAATGAAATATCACAAAGATTATATTATGACGACATTAAAAATGTCGGTGGTTTTTCATGGGCATTTCAGTTTCTTCGATCACCGTAATAAACCCCCGAGAGAAGCGTAGAAACTTATAATTTGACAGGGCAACCCCCCCCCCTCTCGACGTAAAAGCTATCCCTGATTAATTCACAATCTTTGCTCTCACAAAACATCGAGTCTATTTTGCTTCATTCGTTTTTTTTTCTTCCTTATTAGAGATTGGTTATTCAATATATTTATATCTAATTTGTTTAATATTTTTATTTGTTTTGAAAAGTATCTGTGCAAATTCAATTTACAAAATAGTCTCAATAACTTTTTCTGTATCAAAATTTTAACAACAGAAGTGAACTTAGATAAGATTCTACAAATGCATATTAATGTCTAAAAATAACTATTTGTTGAATTTGCAATCTAATTAACTGATTTTGCCAGTCATATAAATAAGTATATTACAGGTGGGGTTTGACATTCCTGCCTTCCTTTGATATATGAATGATTTATTTTTCTTTCGAATAAAAGATTGATTGATTTATACTATAAAATAAATAAAAATTATCATAATATATAAAATGGAGTAAAGTTACATAAACTTGCATATTTTCTATTCAAAATTTGAGGTTTTTAAGAAATGGTCACATGATCATATTTCCTTAGGTTTATATAAATCATTTGTCCCAGTACATACATCCTACCCCGTGGCCAAATGGATAAGGATGCAGTGTCTGGCAATCTAAATCGAGTTCCAGCCCCGCTCAGGACAAGTGTTATAGGTAAGATGTGATAAATTGATTTATGATGTAATTAGTTTAGAGAATGATGACAAATTATAAATAAAAATAATTAAAGAAATAATAGAAAAAATAAAATAAAAAAAAAGAAAAAAATTTTTAAATACAAAAAAAAAAAAAAAAAAAAAAAAAAAAAAAAAAAAAAATAGAAAATATACAGGAAAGAAAATAAAAGATAAAAGATCTTAAAAAATATTTTAAAAATATCATTTTGTATAATTTTTTTTATTATATTTTTTCAAATAAAAAAATAAAAAAAAACAACAAAAAAAAAATATTTTTATACCTCTTAAAGTAATTATAGGCAATAAATATTCATTTCTACCAATAATAATTTATCCGTGCTTAAAGATGGCTTAAAATTTCAGTGCCATTAAGCCATCTTTAAGCCAAGATTAAAGATGGCTTAAAGACATCTTTAAGCAGCTTAAAGATAGCTTAAAGGTGGCTTAAAGACATATTTAAGCCATCTTTAAGCCACCTTTAAGCTAGCTTAAAGACGATATTTCGTCTTGTGTTACACCTATATTCCCGTTACAGTATAAGTCTGTAGTGTTATAAGTTACACCTATACTCCCGTTACAGTACAATTCCGTAGTATTGTAAGTTACACCTATACTCCCGTTACAGTATAAGTCTGTAGAGTTATAAGTTACACCTATACTCCCGTTACAGTATAATTCCGTAGTATTGTAAGTTACACCTATATTCCCGTTACAATATAAGCCTGTCATATTGTAAGTTAAACCTATATTCCCGTAACAGTATAAGCCTGTCATATTGTAAGTTACACCTATATTCCCGTTACAGTATAAGTCTCTAGTATTGTAAGTTACACCTATACTCCCGTTACAGTATAGGTCTGTAGTATTGTAAGTTACACCTATACTCCCGTTACAGTATAAGTCTGTAGTGTTATAAGTTACACCTATATTCCCGTTACAGTATAAGACTGTAGCATTGTAAGCTACACCTATACTCCCGTTACAGTATAAGTCTCCAGAATTGTAAGTTACACCTATATTCCCGTTACAGTAAAAGTCTGTAGTGTTGTAAGTTACACCTATATTCCCGTTACAGTATAAGTCCGTAGTATTGTAAGTTACACCTATACTCCCGTTACAGTTTAAGTCTGTAGTGTCATAAGTTAAACCTATACTCCCGTTGCAGTATAAGCCTGTCATATTGTAAGTTACACCTATCTTCCCGTTACAGTATAAGCCTGTCATATTGTAAGTTACACCTATACTCCCGTTACAGTATAAGTCACTAGTATTGTAAGTTACACTTATATTCCCGTTACAGTATAAGCCTGTCATATTGTAAGTATTACCTATACTCCCGTTACAGTATAAGTCTTTAGTATTGAAGGTAACACCTATATTCCCGTTACAGTATAAGCCTGTCATATTGTAAGTAACACCTATACTCCCGTTACAGTATAAGTCTCTGGTATTGTAAGTTACACCTATACTCCCGTTACAGTACAAGTCTCTAGTATTGTAAGTTACACCTAAACTCCCGTTACAGTATAAGTCTGTAAGTGTTATCAGTTACATCTATATTCCCGTTACAGTATAAGTCTGTAGTGTTATAAGTTACACCTATACTCCCGTTACAGTATAAGCCTGTCATATTGTAAGTTACACATATATTCCCGTTACAGTATAAGCCTGTCATATTGTAAATAACACCTATACTGCCGTTACAGTATAAGTATCTAGTATTGTAAGTAACACCTATATTCCCGTTACAGTATAAGCCTGTCATATTGTAAGTAACACCTATACTTCCGTTACAGTATAAGTCTCTAGTATTGTAAGTTACACCTATACTCCCGTTACAGTATAAGTCTCTAGTATTGTAAGTAACACCTATACTCCCGTTACAGTATAAGCCTGTCATATTGTGAGTTACACCTATACTCCCGTTATAGTATAGTCTGTAGTGTTATCAGTTAACACCTATACTCCCGTTACAGTATAAGCCCGTCATATTGTAAGTTACACATATATTCCCGTTACAGTATAAGCCTGTCATCTTGTAAGTTACACCTATACTCCCGTTACAGTATAAGTCTGTAGTGTTATCAGTTACACCTATACTCCCGTTACAGTATAAGTCTGTAGTATTGTAAGTTACACCTATACTCCCGTTACAGTATAAGCCTGCCATATTATAAGTTACACCTATATTCCCGTTACATTATAGGTCGGTAGTAATGTCAGTTTCACCTATACTCCCGTTACAGTATAAGCCTGTCATATTGTAAGTTTCATCTATACTCCCGTTATATTATAAGTCTGTAGTATTGTAAGTTTCACATATACTCCCGTTACAGTATAAGTCTATAGTATTGCGAGTTTCACATATACTTCCGTTACAGTATAAGCCTGCCATATTACAAGTTACATCTATACTCACGTTACAGTATAAACCTGTTGTATTGTAAGTTATAATACACATATACTTCCGTTACAGTATAAGTCTTTCATTTTGTAAGTAACAACTATATTCCCGTTACAGTAGAAGTCTGTAGTATTATAAGTTACACCTATAATCGCGTTACAGTATAAACCCGTTGCATTGATAGTTACACCTATACACCTGTTACGGTATTAACCTGTAGTATTGTACGTTACACCTATACACCCGTTATAGTATTAACCTGTAGTATTGTTTGTTACACCTATACACCCGTTATAGTATTAACCTGTAGTATTGTACGTTACACCTATACAACCGTTGTAGTATTAACCTGTAGTATTGTACGTTACACCTATATTTTTGTAACAGTATGAGTCTGTCCTATTGTAAGTTACATCTATGCTTCCGTTACAGTATAAGCCAGTCGTATTGTAAGTTACACCTTTACTCACGTTGAAGTATATACTCCTGTTAGGGTATAAGCCTGTCCTATTGTAAGTGGCACCTATGCTTCCGTAACAGTATAAGCCTGTCGAATTGTAAGTTACACCTATTATAACGTTGAAGTATATACTCCTGTAAGGGTATAAGCCTGTCCTATTGTAAGTGGCACCTATGCTTCCGTAACAGTATAAGCCTGTCGAATTGTAAGTTACACCTATTATAACGTTGAAGTATAAGCCTGTCCTATTGTAAGTTATACCTAAAATCACGTTGAAGTATAAACCTGTCCTATTTTAAGTTACAACTATAACTTAGTTACAGTATCAGCCTGTCCTATTGTAAGTTACAGCTATAGCTCCCCTTACAGTAGAAACCTGTAGTATTGTAATTTACACCTATACCCCCGTTACCGCACAAGTCTGCTCTATTGTGAGTTTTTCTTTACTCCTGTTACAATATGAGTCTGCCGTATTGTAAGTTACACTAAACTCCCGTTACAGTATAAGCCTGTCATATTTTAAGTTACACCTATACTCCCGTTACAATAAAAGACTGTAGTATTGCAAATTACATCTATACTCCCGTTACATTATAAGTCTGTCATATTCTATATTACAACTATACTCTCGTTGCAGTATTTAAGTCTCTAGTATTGTAAGTTATACCTATACTCCCGTTACAGTATAAGCCTGTCATATTGTAAGTTATACCTATATTCCCGTTACAGTATAAGTCTCTAGTATTGTAAGTTACACCTGTACTCCCGTTACAGTATAAGTCTGTCATATTCTATATACAACTATACTCTCGTTGCAGTATTTAAGTCTCTAGTATTGTTAGTAACACCTATACTCCCGTTACAGTATAAGCCTGTCATATTGTAAGTTACACCTATATTCCCGTTACAGTATAAGTCCGTAGTATTGTATTACACCTATATTCCCGTTACAGTATAAGCCTGTCATATTGTAAGTAACACCTATACTCCCGTTACAGTATAAGTCTCTAGTATTGTAAGTTACACCTATACTCCCGTTACAGTATAAGTCTCTAGTATTGTAAGTTACACCTAAACTCCCGTTACAGTATAAGTCTGTAGTGTTATCAGTTACATCTATATTCCCGTTACAGTATAAGTCTGTAGTGTTATAAGTTACACCTATACTCCCGTTACAGTATAAGCCTGTCATATTGTAAGTTACACATATATTCCCGTTACAGTATAAGCCTGTCATATTGTAAGTAACACCTATACTGCCGTTACAGTATAAGTATGTAGTATTGTAAGTTACACCTATATTCCCGTTACAGTATAAGCCTGTCATATTGTAAGTAACACCTATACTCCCGTTACAGTATAGGTCTCTAGTATTGTAAGTAACACCTATACTCCCGTTACAGTATAAGCCTGTCATATTGTAAGTTACACCTATACTCCCGTTATAGTATAAGTCTGTAGTGTTATCAGTTACACCTATACTCCCGTTACAGTATAAGCCCGCCATATTGTAAGTTACACATATTTTCCCGTTACAGTATAAGCCTGTCATCTTGTAAGTTACACCTATACTCCCGTTACAGTATAAGTCTGTAGTGTTATCAGTTACACCTATACTCCCGTTACAGTATAAGTCTGTAGTATTGTAAGTAACAACTATACTCCCGTTACAGTATAAGCCTGCCATATTATAACTTACACCTATATTCGCGTTACATTATAGGTCGGTAGTAATGTCAGTTTCACCTATACTCCCGTTACATTATAAGTCTGTAGTATTGTAAGTTTCACATATACTCCCGTTACAGTATAAGTCTATAGTATTGCGAGTTTCAACTATACTTCCGTTACAGTATAAGCCTGCCATATTATAAGTTACATCTATACTCACGTTACAGTATAAACCTGTTGTATTGTAAGTTATAATACACATATACTTCCGTTACAGTATAAGTCTGTCATATTGTAAGTAACAACTATATTCCCGTTACAGTAGAAGTCTGTAGTATTATAAGTTACACCTATAATCGCGTTACAGTATAAACCCGTTGCATTGATAGTTACAACTATAACTTAGTTACAGTATCAGCTTGTCCTATTGTAAGTTACAGCTATACTCCCCTTACAGTAGAAGCCTGTAGTATTGTAATTAACACCTGTACTCCGTTACCGCACAAGTCTGCTCTATTGTGAGTTTTTCCTATACTCCTGTTACAATATGAGTCTGCCGTATTGTAAGTTACACCTAAACTCCCGTTACAGTATAAGCCTGTCATATTTTAAGTTACACCTATACTCCCGTTACAATAAAAGACTGTAGTATTGCAAATTACATCTATACTCCCGTTACATTATAAGTCTGTCATATTCTATATTACAAATATACTCTCGTTGCAGTATTTAAGTCTCTTGTATTGTAAGTTACACCTATACTCCCGTTACAGTATAAGCCTGTCATATTGTAAGTTATACTTATATTCCCGTTACAGTATAAGTCTCTAGTATTGTAAGTTAAACCTGTACTCCCGTTACAGTATAAGTCTGTCATATTCTATATTACAACTATACTCTCGTTGCAGTATTTAAGTCTCTAGTATTGTAAGTTACACCTATACTCCCGTTACAGTATAAGCCTGTCATATTGTAAGTTACACCTATATTCCCGTTACAGTATAAGTCTCTAGTATTGTATTACACCTATACTCCCGTTACAGTATAAGTCTCTTATATTGTAAGTTACACCTATACTCCCGTTACAGTATAAGTCTGTAGTGTTATAAGTTACACCTATACTCCCGTTACAGTATAAGTCTGTAGTATTGTAAGTTACACCTAAACTCCCTTTACAGTATAAGCCTGCCATATTATAACTTACACCTATATTCCCGTTACATTATAGGTCGGTAGTAATGTCAGTTTCACCTATACTCCCGTTACATTATAAGTCTGTAGTATTGTAAGTTTCACATATACTCCCGTTACAGTATAAGTCTATAGTATTGCGAGTTTCAACTATACTTCCGTTACAGTATAAGCCTGCCATATTATAAGTTACATCTATACTCACGTTACAGTATAAACCTGTTGTATTGTAAGTTATAATACACATATACTTCCGTTACAGTATAAGTCTGTCATATTGTAAGTAACAACTATATTCCCGTTACAGTAGAAGTCTGTAGTATTATAAGTTACACCTATAATCGCGTTACAGTATAAACCCGTTGCATTGATAGTTACAACTATAACTTAGTTACAGTATCAGCCTGTCCTATTGTAAGTTACAGCTATACTCCCCTTACAGTAGAAGCCTGTAGTATTGTAATTTACACCTGTACTCCGTTACCGCACAAGTCTGCTCTATTGTGAGTTTTTCCTATACTCCTGTTACAATATGAGTCTGCCGTATTGTAAGTTACACCTAAACTCCCGTTACAGTATAAGCCTGTCATATTTTAAGTTACACCTATACTCCCGTTACAATAAAAGACTGTAGTATTGCAAATTACATCTATACTCCCGTTACATTATAAGTCTGTCATATTCTATATTACAAATATACTCTCGTTGCAGTATTTAAGTCTCTAGTATTGTAAGTTACACCTATACTCCCGTTACAGTATAAGCCTGTCATATTGTAAGTTATACTTATATTCCCGTTACAGTATAAGTCTCTAGTATTGTAAGTTAAACCTGTACTCCCGTTACAGTATAAGTCTGTCATATTCTATATTACAACTATACTCTCGTTGCAGTATTTAAGTCTCTAGTATTGTAAGTTACACCTATACTCCCGTTACAGTATAAGCCTGTCATATTGTAAGTTACACCTATATTCCCGTTACAGTATAAGTCTCTAGTATTGTATTACACCTATACTCCCGTTACAGTATAAGTCTCTTATATTGTAAGTTACACCTATACTCCCGTTACAGTATAAGTCTGTAGTGTTATAAGTTACACCTATACTCCCGTTACAGTATAAGTCTGTAGTGTTATAAGTTACACCTATACTCCCTTTACAGTATAAGCCTGTCATATTGTAAGTTACACCTATACTTCCGTTACAGTATAAGTCTCTAGCATTGTAAGTAACATCTATATTCCCGTTACAGTATAAGCCTGTCATATTGTAAGTTACACCTATACTCCCGTTATAGTATAAGTCTGTAGTGTTATCAGTTACACCTATACTCCCGTTACAGTATAAGCCTGCCATATTGTAAGTTACACATATATTCCCGTTACAGTATAAGCCTGTCATCTTGTAAGTTACACCTATACTCCCGTTACAGTATAAGTCTGTAGTGTTATCAGTTACACCTATACTCCCGTTACAGTATAAGCCTGCCATATTATAAGTTACACCTATATACCCGTTACATTATAGGTCGGTAGTAATGTCAGTTTCACCTATACTCCCGTTACAGTATAAGCCTGTCATATTGTAAGTTTCATCTATACTCCCGTTACATTATAAGTCTGTAGTATTGTAATTTTCACATATACTCCCGTTATAGTATAAGTCTATAGTATTGCGAGTTTCACATATACTTCCGTTACAGTATAAGCCTGCCATATTACAAGTTACATCTATACTCACGTTACAGTATAAACCTGTTGTATTGTAAGTTATAATACACATATACTTCCGTTACAGTATAAGTCTGTCATATTGTAAGTAACAACTATATTCCCGTTACAGTAGAAGTCTGTAGTATTATAAGTTACACCTATAATCGCGTTACAGTATAAACCCGTTGCATTGATAGTTACACCTATACACCTGTTACGGTATTAACCTGTAGTATTGTACGTTACACCTATACACCCGTTATAGTATTAACCTGTAGTATTGTTTGTTACACCTATACACCCGTTATAGTATTAACCTGTAGTATTGTACGTTACACCTATACAACCGTTGTAGTATTAACCTGTAGTATTGTACGTTACACCTATATTTTTGTAACAGTATGAGTCTGTCCTATTGTAAGTTACACCTATGCTTCCGTTACAGTATAAGCCAGTCGTATTGTAAGTTACACCTTTACTCACGTTGAAGTATATACTCCTGTTAGGGTATAAGCCTGTCCTATTGTAAGTGGCACCTATGCTTCCGTAACAGTATAAGCCTGTCGAATTGTAAGTTACACCTATTATAACGTTGAAGTATATACTCCTGTAAGGGTATAAGCCTGTCCTATTGTAAGTGGCACCTATGCTTCCGTAACAGTATAAGCCTGTCGAATTGTAAGTTACACCTATTATAACGACTATATAATATAGGTGTAACTTACAACACTACAGACTTATACTGTAACGGGAATATAGGTGTAACTTACAATTCTGGAGACTTATACTGTAACGGGAGTATAGGTGTAGCTTACAATGCTACAGACTTATACTGTAACGGGAATATAGGTGTAACTTATAACACTACAGACTTATACTGTAACGAGAGTATAGGTGTAACTTACAATACTACAGACTTATACTGTAACGGGAGTATAGGTGTAACTTACAATACTAGAGACTTATACTGTAACGGGAATATAGGTGTAACTTACAATTTGACAGGCTTATACTGTTACGGGAATATAGGTTTAATTTACAAGATGACAGGCTTATATTGTAACGGGAATATAGTTGTAACTTACAATACTACGGAATTATACTGTAACGGGAGAATAGGTGTAACTGATAACACTACAGACTTATACTATAACGGGAGTATAGGTGTAACTTACAATATGACAGGCTTTTACTGTAACGGGAGTATAGGTGTTACTTACAATACTAGAGACCTATACTGTAACGGGAGTATAGGTGTTACTTACAATATGACAGGCTTATACTGTAACGGGAATATAGGTGTAACTTACAATACTAAAGACTTATACTGTAACGGCAGCATAGGTGTTACTTACAATATGACAGGCTTATACTGTAACGGGAATATATGTGTAACTTACAATATGACAGGCTTATACTGTAACGGGAGTATAGGTGTAACTTATAACACTACAGACTTATACAGAAACGGGAATATAGATGTAACTGATAACACTACAGACTTATACTGTAACGGGAGTTTAGGTGTAACTTACAATACTAGAGACTTATACTGTAACGGGAGTATAGGTGTAACTTACAATACTAGAGACTTATACTGTAACGGGAATATAGGTGTTACTTACAATATGACAGGCTTATACTGTAACGGGAATATAGGTGTAACTTACAATACTAAAGACTTATACTGTAACGGGAGTATAGGTAATACTTACAATATGGCAGGCTTATACTGTAACGGGAATATAAGTGTAACTTACAATACTAGTGACTTATACTGTAACGGGAGTATAGGTTTAACTTATGACACTACAGACTTAAACTGTAACGGGAGTATAGGTGTAACTTACAACACTACGGACTTATACTGTAACGGGAGTATAAGTGTAACTTATAACACTACAGACTTATACTGTAACGGGAATATAGGTGTAACTTACAATTCTGGAGACTTATACTGTAACGGGAGTATAGGTGTAGCTTACAATGCTACAGACTTATACTGTAACGGGAATATAGGTGTAACTTATTACACTAAAGACTTATACTGTAACGGGAGTATAAGTGTAACTTACAATACTACAGACTTATACTGTAACGGGAGTATAGGTGTAACTTACAATACTAGAGACTTATACTGTAACGGGAATATAGGTGTAACTTACAATATGACAGGCTTATACTGTAACGGGAATATAGGTGTAACATACAATACTACAGACTTATACTGTAACAGGAATATAGGTGTAACTTATAACACTACAGACTTATACTGTAACGGGAATATAGGTTTTACTTACAATACTACAGACTTATACTGTAACGGGAGTATAGGTGTAACTTACAATACTAGAGACTTATACTGTAACAGGAATAGAGGTGTAACTTACAATATGACAGGCTTTTACTGTAACGGGAGTATAGGTGTAACTTACAATACTACAGACTTATAATGTAACGGGAGTATAGATGTAACTTATAACACTACAGACTTATACTGTAACGGGAATATAGGTGAAACTTACAATACTAGAGACTTATACTGTAACGGGAGTATAGGTGTAACTTATAACTCTACAGACTTATACTGTAACGGGAGTATAGGTGTAACTTATAACTCTGCAGACTTATACTGTAACGGGAATATAGGTGTAACTTACGATCCTAGAGACTTATACTGTAACGGGAGTATAGGTGTAACTTATAACTCTACAGACTTATACTGTAACGGGAGTATAGGTGTAACTTACAATACTACGGTATTATACTGTAACGGGAGTATAGGGGTTACTTATAACTCTACAGACTTATACTGTAACGGGAATATAGGTGTAACTTACATTACTAGAGACTTATACAGTTACGGGAGTATAGGTGTAACTTATAACTCTACAGACTTATACTGTAAGGGGAATATAGGTGTAGCTTACAACACTACGGAATTATACTGTAACGGGAGTATAGGTGTAACTTACAATACTACGGAATTAAGTATACTATACACCTATACTCCCGTTACAGTATAAGTCTGTAGAGTTATAAGTTACACCTATACTCCCGTTACAGTATAAGTCTCTAGTATTGTAAGTTTCACCTATATTCCCGTTACAGTATAAGTCTGTAGTGTTATAAGTTACATCTATACTCCCGTTACATTATAAGTCTGTAGTATTGTAAGTTACACCTATACTACCGTTACAGTAAAAGCCTGTCATATTGTAAGTTACACCTCTATTCCCGTTACAGTATAAGTCTCTATTATTGTAAGTTACACCTATACTCCCGTTACAGTATAAGTCTGTAGTATTGTAAGTAAAACCTATATTCCCGTTACAGTATAAGTCTGTAGTGTTATAAGTTACACCTATATTCCCGTTACAGTATAAGTCTGTAATATTGTATGTTACACCTATATTCCCGTTACAGTATAAGCCTGTCATATTGTAAGTTACACCTATATTCCCGTTACAGTATAAGTCTCTAGTATTGTAAGTTACACCTATACTCCCGTTACAGTATAAGTCTGTAGTATTGTAAGTTACACTTTCACTCCCGTTACAGTATAAGTCTTTAGTGTTATAAGTTACACCTATATTCCCGTTACAGTATAAGTCTGTAGCATTGTAAGCTACACCTATACTCCCGTTACAGTATAAGTCTCCAGAATTGTAAGTTACACCTATATTCCCGTTACAGTATAAGTCTGTAGTGTTATAAGTTACACTTATACTCCCGTTACAGTATAAGTCCGTAGTGTTGTAAGTTACACCTATACTCCCGTTACAGTTTAAGTCTGTAGTGTCATAAGTTAAACCTATACTCCCGTTACAGTATAAGTCACTAGTATTGTAAGTTACACTTATATTCCCGTTACAGTATAAGCCTGTCATATTGTAAGTATTACCTATACTCCAGTTACAGTATAAGTCTTTAGTATTGTAAGTTACACCTATATTCCCGTTACAGTATAAGCCTGTCATATTGTAAGTTACACCTATATTCCCGTTACAGTATAAGTCTCTAGTATTGTAAGTTACACCTATATTCCCGTTACAGTATAAGTCTGTAGTATTGCAAATTACATCTATACTCCCGTTACAGTATAAGCCTGTCATATTGTAAGTAACACCTATACTCCCGTTACAGTATAAGTCTCTAGTATTGTAAGTTACACCTATACTCCCGTTACAGTATAAGTCTCTAGTATTGTAAGTTACAGCTAAACTCCCGTTACAATATAAGTCTGTAGTGTTATCAGTTACATCTATATTCCCGTTACAGTATAAGTCTGTAGGGTTATAAGTTACACCTATACTCCCGTTACAGTATAAGCCTGTCATATTTTAAGTTACACATATATTCCCGTTACAGTATAAGCCTGTCATATTGTAAGTAACACCTATACTGTCGTTACAGTATAAGTATGTAGTATTGTAAGTTACACCTATATTCCCGTTACAGTATAAGTCTCTAGTATTGTATTACACCTATACTCCCGTTACAGTATAAGTCTCTTATATTGTTAGTTACACCTATACTCCCGTTACAGTATAAGTCTGTAGTGTTATAAGTTACACCTATACTCCCGTTACAGTATAAGTCTGTAGTGTTATAAGTTGCACCTATACTCCCTTTACAGTATAAGCCTGTCATATTGTAAGTTACACCTATATTCCCGTTACAGTATAAGTCTCTAGTATTTTAAGTAAAACCTATATTCCCGTTACAGTATAAGTCTGTAGTGTTATAAGTTACACCTATACTCCCGTTACAGTATAATTCCGTAGTATTGTAAGTTACACCTATACTCCCGTTACAGTATAATTCCGTAGTGTTGTAAGCTACACCTATATTCCCGTTACAGTATAAGTCTGTAGAGTTATAAGTTACACCTATTATCCCGTTACAGTATAAGTCTCTAGTATTGTAAGTTACACCTATATTCCCGTTACAGTATAAGTGTGTAGAGTTATAAGTTACCCCTATACTCCCGTTACAGTATAATTCCGTAGTATTGTAAGTTACACCTATACCCCCGTTACAGTATAAGTCCGAAGAGTTATAAGTTACACCTATACTCCCGTTACAGTATAAGTCTCTAGTATCGTAAGTTACACGTATATTCCCGTTACAGTATAAGTCTGTAGAGTTATAAGTTACACCTATACTCCCGTTACAGTATAAGTCTGTAGAGTTATAAGTTACACCTATACTCCCGGTTACAGTATAAGTCTCTAGTATTGTAAGTTTCACCTATATTCCCGTTACAGTATAAGTCTGTAGTGTTATAAGTTACATCTATACTCCCGTTACATTATAAGTCTGTAGTATTGTAAGTTACACCTATACTACCGTTACAGTAAAAGCCTGTCATATTGTAAGTTACACCTCTATTCCCGTTACAGTATAAGTCTCTAGTATTGTAAGTTACACCTATACTCCCGTTACAGTATAAGTCTGTAGTATTGTAAGTAAAACCTATATTCCCGTAACAGTATAAGTCTGTAGTGTTTTAAGTTACACCTATATTCCCGTTACAGTATAAGTCTGTAATAGTATGTTACACCTATATTCCCGTTACAGTATAAGCCTGTCATATTGTAAGTTACACCTATATTCCCGTTACAGTATAAGTCTCTAGTATTGTAAGTTACACCTATACTCCCGTTACAGTATAAGTCTGCAGTATTGTAAGTTACACTTTCACTCCCGTTACAGTATAAGTCTTTAGTGTTATAAGTTACACCTATATTCCCGTTACAGTATAGTCTGTAGCATTGTAAGCTTACACCTATACTCCCGTTACAGTATAAGTCTCCAGAATTGTAAGTTACACCTATATTCCCGTTACAGTATAAGTCTGTAGTGTTATAAGTTGCACTTATACTCCCGTTACAGTATAAGTCAGTAGTGTTGTAAGTTACACCTATACTCCCGTTACAGTTTAAGTCTGTAGTGTCATAAGTTAACCTATACTCCCGTTACAGTATAAGTCACTAGTATTGTAAGTTACACTTATATTCCCGTTACAGTATAAGCCTGTCATATTGTAAGTATTACCTATACTCCCGTTACAGTATAAGTCTCTAGTATTGTAAGTTACACCTATATTCCCGTTACAGTATAAGTCTGTAGTATTGCAAATTACATCTATACTCCCGGTTACAGTATAAGCCTGTCCATATTGTAAGTAACACCTATACTCCCGTTACAGTATAAGTCTCTAGTATTGTAAGTTACACCTATACTCCCGTTACAGTATAAGTCTCTAGTAATTGTAATTTACAGCTAAACTCCCGTTACAGTATAAGTCTGTAGTGTTATCAGTTACATCTATATTCCCTTTCAGTATAAGTTCTGTAGTG
>CM056610.1:14804601-15236549 GCA_029721355.1 Tegillarca granosa | reverse complement strand
AAGCTATTAATTTCATGCATAGGCATGTATATTAGAATATTATAGGTATGACATGACAATCAATATGGTCAAGGTCATATATGTTCAAAGGTCAAGGGCATAGCTTCATAAGTATACTGAAATTGATTAATGATTTGGAAATTATTCTTTGCACTACAGTTACTTCATGCATATTATATAAGCTACTTATGAATGAAATGTGAGTGGAAATATTTCTGATTTAGTTTTGTGGGAGTTCTTAACTTGAGAAAACTTTTAAAGTTTCTGTACGTAATATATTGTCTATTGCAATTTGCAAACAATATTGGACATATCTTCAGGTGAGCGTTAAGGCCCATGGGCCTCTTGTTTAGTTCGAGTTACTAGAGTACAAATGTACGGGAACCATCTCAGATCAGTAAACAGGAAATGATTTATTTAGTTTTATATAATTTTGGATTATTTGGATTTATATAATTTTAATTAAATTCATCATTTTTAACTGTTTGGCTTATGTTTTTCATCTATCAAACTTTTCGGTCTTGGTGTCACTGATGAGGAATGAATTTCCTAAATGTGCACATTTGGCACATCAAAATTTAACTATATATGTGTTATATATTTTATAAATTTGTATTTTGTAACATCGATACTGTTTAGATGTACCAATAAGTCAATGAGAGAGAGAGAGAGAGAGAGAGAGAGAGAGAGAGAGAGAGAGAGAGAGAGAGAGAGGAGAGAGAGAGAGAGAGAGAGATTAGCCAATAGATACTGACTGTATTTACACATATTTTTATGAATTCATAACTTTCAGAAATTTAAAAAGTGCGCTGTGTCAAATAGATAATATCTTTTTTAAAAACATCTAATAAATGCTTCTAAAGTTCTTTTATGCAACTGAAACTTTTCACTCACATTTTGACCTTCCTTTTAAATATGTAGTTTTTATCAAACTTGTATAGGGACAAATTTAGAATTCGTCTGATCGTTAAACTTTTCTCATGTAAATCTCTTTACTGTGTCGGAAGGTGTGCACCTTGACAACAAGTTTTTATCCATTAAATTGGACCATTTTAGAAATTACATTTTCTCAATTGCCAACTTATAATGATACGTGCATTTGATTTTAACCATGATTAGGTAAGGCATCTGAAAACTTTTAATGGAAATAATTAAATCAACAGAAACACGCTAATGACAAGCACTGCATGCGAAACTTAAGTAACTTGTAATACTGAAATATTATCTATAAGATTACTACCATAGTTAACAAAATACTAGTATTTGCCTATAAATACTCTAGATAGCATTCAAAGCAACTAAAATACACCAATAACAAAAACAAGAGAAACACCATGTCAACTTTAAAATATACTGAATAATAGTCATACATGAACCAACAATATACACCATTAGTTATACTGGATTATAAGGATATTAACTTGCGTAACAACAAAAGCATGTTTTGAATTATGTACAAAGTATGACAACATGTGTATAAAAATCAGTAAAATTGTCTTTTAATCTGCCAAAAAGTACAGTCCCTGTAATCATCAGATTGTAATACAAGTCGCCTGGCCTTTGGATGAACTCTCAACACCGGCTTTTTGAAGGACAGCCATCCTTCTTAACAACAGATCAATAAGACGATATCCTAGAGTGTGTCACTATCATCAGTAAAACAACTCACAGCACAGAATGTTGTCACAACTAAAGGGGTCAAATAAAACATGTATATTAAATAGTAACAAGACCTTATCACATCCACTTCTTTTTGAATTATGGTCTTTAAACACGAATTGTTAAAAATGTTACGTGCTACTGTACTACATAGGAAATACATCAAGATCAGAAGAAGCGGCTGTAGTAGTCATCTAAATGAACCGATTGAAGCAAATGAATCGTCATGGTCTATTTGACAAATAAGTTGAGTGTGATGGTTCCTTCAGGATTCTACAGACATTGCAATTTCATATAGTGTAAAACATTATATTGCAAGCATACAATTTGTATTTTCCCCGACCAAGTGACCTTTTTTTCTAATTCACAATCCTAAGTGGCCTTATAACGCAAAACTGACCACTTTAGTGCTAGAACGATCGAGTTTTCCATGGCACCGGCCATTTATTCTCATTGACTATAATGCCCATCACATGAAGCACTCGGCGAAGGCTCTGATCGTTTTTTTTTCTGGCCCTTGAAAAGCATACTATACAGGTCGTTTACAAAAGCCCTTTCCTCGTCAAAACTTTAGCATGCATAGTCTGTTTAACGCCAAAATAAGCCATAATAACTAGATCCCCAGCAAAACGACAAACGTAGAATTCGGTAACGACTATATGGTGTATTTAAGTTGGTTAAATATGAGGAATCCTCAGAGTTTTAAGGGTGGCTGTAACCATAAATGTTTTAAGCACAATTGTTTTATATTTGAATATTACAATATCGAAACAGCATCGAAATTGGTAAAAGAAAAAAAAGTTTTAGCAGTTTGAAATTCACATTTTTTTAAAACCTTTCTTCACTTTGCTGTCTTCACTTTGCACGGCATTGTTTTGAGTTACCTATGTTTGACGTCAAGAAGTACAAGAAGCAGTAACATAATTCACAGTAATAATAATGATGTAGCGACGTACGGAGAAGAAACGGGTGAATCTTCAACAAATAATGACGAGCCTATTCGGGGATTGTTATTGGTTCCCTTAAGTGGACAGACTACAGGCTACATACAATGGAACTAACTGTTGCATCGACTGCAAATAAAAAAGGCAATATCACCACCCAACTCACCCCTAGTGAAACTACAACTTCTCTTTTGTGCAATTAAATGACCTGTAATGTTGACTTGTAAGGTAATCTAACTGCATTTCGTTTTATCGCTTCAGATGTTCACACAGTTAAAGTTTGTTAAATTGTTCTTTTCAGTATTAAAGGAAACAATGGAAAAAAAGCCATCCTCTTAACAACAAAAACTAGGATATTCAATCTCAAAATTGTTTACAAAAATTTTATTGTTTAAATTGTAATGAATGTTTTTAGAATGATATCACAATTTTAAAAGAGATAATAATAATAATAATAATAATAATAATGTATTCCTAAAAACAATTCATTACAATTTAAATAATAATATTTTTGTAAAATATAATAATATAAGAATATAATAATATGAAGTTTATTATTATTGCGAGTATTATGCCAGCGAGTTGTATGTTACATGGTTGTTTTTAAATAATTTTAAACAAATTATTGCAATTTTGTAGATGTTCTCAGTAAAAAGCAATGAACTCTTTTTCCTCCAACACCGATTAGAGAGAAATATACCATACTTACATACTATATTTGTAGTTCTGTTTTATATATGTAATTAAATAAGTTAAAGTCTTCTCCAGAATGCATTTAAATTTTTAAATGAAAGATAACAAATATAACAAAAGATACCAAATCAATAGCTTAGACTAATAAAATCATTTTAAGGTTTAATCAATACAAGTCATGCAATAATAATCAATGAATAAAGCAAAATGTATAAAATTTGTTATATCGGTTATAATACGACAAGAATAAGTATTTTTTCTACGATAATGTTAATAGAATGATATGAGTTAAATCCAATTGAACAGGAACTACCTTATATTTTCAGAAAGAAATGAAACCTGGCGCTCGGCATTAAAAGGATACTACAAGGATATTACGAGGATATTACGAGGATATTACAAGGATATAACGAGGATATTACAAAGATATTACGAGGATATAACAAGGATATAACAGTATATTCAACGATATTACGAGGATATAACGAGGATATAACAAGGAATTACGAGGATATTACGAGGATATTACGAGGATATTACAAGGATATTACGAGGATATTACAAAGATATTACGAGGATATTACAAGGATATTACAAGGATATTACGAGGATATTACAAAGATATTACGAGGATATTACGAGGATATTACGAGGATATTACAAGGATATTACAAGGGTATTACAAGGATATTACGAGGATATTACGAGGATATTACAAGGATATTACAAGGGTATAACGAGGATATTACGAGGATATTACAAAGATATTACAAGATATTACGAGGATATTACAAGGATATTACGAGGATATTACAAGGATATTACAACGGTATTACGAGGATATTACGAGGATATTACGAGGATATTACAAGGATATTACAAGGATATTACGAGGATATTACGAGGATATTACAAGGATATTACAAGAATATTACGAGGATATTACGAGGATATTACAAGGATATTACAAGGGTATTACGAGGATATTACGAGGATATTACAAGGATATAACGAGGATATTACAAGATATTACGAGGATATAACAAGGATATAACAAGGATATTACAACGATATTACGAAGATATAACGAGGATATAACAAGGATATTACGAGGATATTACGAGGATATTACGAGGATATTACAAGGATATTACGAGGATATTACAAAGATATTACGAGGATATTACAAGGAATATTACAAGGATATTACGAGGATATTACAAAGATATTACGAGGATATTACGAGGATATTACGAGGATATTACAAGGATATTACAAGGGTATTACAAGGATATTACGAGGATATTACGAGGATATTACAAGGATATTACAAGGGTATAACGAGGATATTACGAGGATATTACAAAGATATTACAAAGATATACGAGGATATTACAAGGATATTACGAGGATATTACAAGGATATTACAAGGGTATTACGAGGATATTACGAGGATATTACGAGGATATTACAAGGATATTACAAGGATATTACGAGGATATTACGAGGATATTACAAGGATATTACAAGAATATTACGAGGATATTACGAGGATATTACAAGGATATTACAAGGGTATTACGAGGATATTACAAAGATATTACGAGGATATTACGAAGATATTACAAGGATATTACGAGGATATTACGTGGATATTACAAGGGTATTACGAGGATATTACGAGGATATTACAAGGATATTACGAGGATATTACGTGGATATTACAAGGATATTACGAGGATATTACAAGGATATTACAAGGGTATTACGAGGATATTACAAGGATATTACGAGGATATTACAAGGCTATTACGAGGATAGAATATTGTTTGGTTTACTCAGTGACTTGTCAATATGAGTTTAGAAATTGTATGCGGTTGTATGCTTGTCCGTCTCGGTGAGCTAACAGCGTAACGGAAAGTCGCCCTTAGATCGCTTTGGTACAAAACATAAATGATATTGCTCTCACATTTCAGGCATACTTAAATTTGTTCTTTGGTTAATCCTTTGAGATTAATAATCTTGCGCTCCACGCAAATAGTTTAAATTGCTGATGCGACGTTAAAAAGCATTACAATCAACCAACCAACCATGTCACAGGTCTTCTTAATGCCCCTGTTTAATTATGAAAAAAAAACTTTAAATAGATTTAATCCATCTCTGTTGATTGGTTTAGATGAAAATAGTCAGGATGAAAAAATGTGATACCTTGATTTATAAAATCCTCATGGTCTTTTTTCTTTGTCTCATTTCTTGACCTCCTTTTTCCTTTCTTTTAATCTTGGTAAAAATAAAATTCTAAATAATAAGCAAAGATGGATACCAAATATATAATACGAGGATATATATAGTGTACCATAGGATAATATTTATTATTATAACTTATCGATAACTGATCGATGTCTCATTACACATGTTTTCGCTACATATTCCTTTACGAAAGTTCTTCCAAGTTGCATTACAGAAAAAATTAAATCTTTTTCTTAAAGTCTTCATATCGTGATACAATGTTCGTTTAATTTTAAACAACCTTTTACAGTATAAAGTTTCCAAAGTGTAGCCGATAAAAATCCAAATAAAAGAAATAATTTTAAAAAGTATTATTAACCTCTACTTATTTTTATATAAACATACTGTTGAACTGATATAGCTATTTATTACCTTATATAAAAAAGGTATTTGCAATGTGCCTCTTTTTCTTAGAACGACATAAGAATCATACCTACGTATACCTCATATGAGGACAACATTTTTTATTGTCTTTAAAAGATTTTCATGACAAAAACAAATGTTTAGAAAATTACCTCCCTTTTAAGATGTAAATGCTAGTTTCAAAACATGAATCATTAATTAATTTTTTAAATTGAAAATGACTGTTTGTAATTTGAAGATTGCATACACAAAAAATCATAAAATTATAATATTCTGTTACAAAAATCCATTTTTGCAATATATTCTATCTATAATAGTTTTCAAGAAAATGGTCAGAAGTATATCAAAGACGACAACTCTTACTTCGATTATCATATAGTCATTAAACTTGTTCCCTTGTTAGATTTTGTCATTTAATCATTTTTACCATTTATTGTTATTTTCCATCTATAATGGTTGTCACGAAAATCAGAAAAGCGAAATTTCTGAAAATTTGGTATTTTAGAGGCAACAACTCTAACACGGAATAATAAATAGTTACGAAACTTGCTACGTTGTATAATTTGTCATGGTAAACATTTTTGCAATTTATTGTGATTATTTATCTATAAAAATGGTCTAAAACAGCATAAATTGTTTAAAATTAGTATTTTAGAGGCAAAAACTCTTGCATGGATTATCATATTTTCATGAAATATGCTAATTTGTTACATTTTGCATTTTTGTTACATTTTTGCAATTTAATGTTGTTATCTACCAATAAGGTTTTAAAATAGACAAAAAAACAGCGAATTTATGGGGGAAAAAAATCAAATCAGCAGCAACAACTGTTACATGGATTATCATATAAATCTGAAATTTAGCTCGTTACATCTTGTTATTCTGAAAATTTTTGCATTGTATTGTTATTAGCTATCTATAATAGTCTTCAAGACGAAAATGATAGAAAAAATAAAAATTAAATTAAATAAAAGACACTCAACAATTCCTATATAGATTAGCAAAATTTGCTTAAATTACCTTATTCTCAGGCAATAACTCCAAAAGTTATTTCTGATTTCTTAAAAATCGAATAATAAATCATTACATTTTATAATGCTCATCAGTGTTTAAACATAAAAAGTTCAAAGGTTAAAAAAGGTTGTTTCATTTTGAAGAACATTTGAACATTTGCCATGTCATTTCTTTGAAAGTAATTTAGATAAAGCATTTATTAAAGATAATTTCGAAACTAAAAATTTAAGTCCATTAACGTGTAACCCATTTTTCAACCAAATTATCAAACCAAATAATAAAGTTTCAAATCTGGAATATTTGGTTTTTCCCCTTAAATTCTGTTTAAAGAAAAAGAGAGTTAAGTCTAAACAAAACCTAATGTTTTAAAACGATAAAACAAGTCTATAATTTGTACAAGAAGGCACTGTCCCTATTATTGACGTACATGTTGTGTATGTGGAATATATAACATGTAAGTCCTACTTTGTTTATTTTAAATATCTATTATCTACTAGTACATTGTTTATATTCCGAATATTCACTTACAATGTGTATATCAAGAAAATTTTCCCACATAGTTTAAACACGTATATTTGCTTCCAGGTTTATAGAACGTGAAGATTCTTTTTAATTTACAAAAACAAGTTTTTATAATATTGACCATTTCAATTTTGTTTTAATCCTTATTTATGTCAAAGAATCTACTTATTCACTATGCATATTGTTATCTCTTTGATATTGTTCTAAGTCACAGGTTTTAAACAATGAAGACAAACGAATTTGCCTTTTAGTCTTCATCAATTCTTACCTCGGTGCTTTGTTTTCGATAGAAGTCCACTTTAAGTCCATATTCTCTTATATAGCTCTCTTCAATTGAACATGTCGTCTCGTCGACTGTAACAATTATAAGAATGAATATTTAACATACACATACGTATGTAATGATGCAAAGCCTTACCATCCTTAGCAAAATTTTTCTACAGTTGGGATATATGAAAGCCAATACTAGTTCGTGGGTGTGACATTTTAGTAACTCGACCACCCCGAGTCGTAAAAGAAACGCAATTATCTTAGTTTTTTTTTTTATACCTATCCGGAAATATATCACGAAAAAAGTTGTGACAGATCTTTCATTTAATGGTAATTAATCCATAACAATTTTTAACTCGTTACCTTAACAAGAGGCCCATGGGCCTTAACGCTCACCTGAAGATATGTCCAATACTGTTTGCAAATTGCAATAGACAATATATGAAGTACAGAAACTTTAAAAGTTTTCTCAAGTTAAAAACTCCCACAAAACTTAATCATAAATATATCCACTCACATTTCATTCATAAGTAGCTTATATAATATGCATGAAGTAACTGTAGTGCAATGAATAATTTTTAAATTATTAATCAATTTCAGTATACTTATGCAGCTATGTCCTTGACCTTTAAACATATATGACCTTGAACCATATATGATTGTCATGCCAATACATACAATATTCTAATATACATGCCAATGCCTGAAATTAATAGCTTTCAAGATAGCTAATAATTTTAGTATTCCTATGTTGATATGACCTTGACCTTTGAACATATATCTAACCATATATCAAAATGATCATTGTCGTAATACCTACAATATTCTAATATACATGCCTATACAAAAAGTTAATAGTTTTCAAAATAATTAGCAATTAAAGGCTTTTTTTTGCAGCTGTGACATTGACCTTTCAATGTTTGACCTTGAACTTTATATCAAAATGATCGTTGTTGCAATACGTACAATATTCTTATATTCATACCTACACAAAAAAGTTAATAGTTTTCAAGATAAATAGCAATTTAAGTCTTTTTTGCAGCTGTGATCTTGGCCTTTTAATATATGACCTTGAATCATATATCAAAATGATTGTTGTCGCAATACCTACAATATTCTAATATACATGCCTATACAAAAAATTAATAGTTTTTTAAGATAATAAGCAATTTAAGTCTTTTTTGCAGCTGTGATCTTGGCCTTTTTATATATGACCTTGAATCATATATCAAAATGATCGTGTCGCAATACCTACGATATTCTAATATACATGCCTATACAAAAAGTTAATAGTTTTCAAGATAATAAGCAATTTAAGTCTTCTTTTGCACCTGTGATTTTGACCTTTCAACATATGACCTTGATCCATATATCAAAATGATTGTCATGTCAATACCTACAACAATCTAATATACATGCCTATACAAAAAGATATAGTGACAAATATATAATTTTTAGCAATTTCCCAACTCAGTGCCTTACAATGCCCCCCCCCCCCTTTTGGGTCCCATGGCTAACATTTGTGCAAATCTGAAAATAAATGACCAAAGAATGTTATAATTGAAATAACTAAGGTATATCTCTTGTAGATTCAGAGGAGAAGATTTTCAAAGTTTTTCACTATTTACCGCCTTATGGGGCCCCAAGGGGACATAACTCCTTCATTTGTGCAAATCTGAAAGGGCTTCACCGGGCATGATGGTTACTAAGTTTCATTAAATTTGGCCCAGTGGTTTTGGAGGAGAAGATTAAAATGTAAAAAGTTTACACACGACGGACGACGCACGACGGACAAAGATGGATAGTAATAGCTAATCTGAGCTTTCAGCTCAGGTGAGCTAAAATTAATATATGGATTTAAATTAAGATAAAGGTAAAATATGTTGAAACAGTCGTGGTTTTATTAACATTTTTTTCTGAATTTTTATACATTCCATTTATAACAGTGAACCCCCCCCCCCCCCCCGAATACTGCCCCAAGCTGGGTTAAAATCGTAATGTCCGCCACTTCACTTGTTGCAAATGGCCATGACGTTCTGATAAAGTTAAATTTTTCTTGACTTGAAACTTAAGTCCTAATTAAAAAAAAAATAAACAAATAAATAAATAAATAAATCCCACTTTTTACCCGATAAATTTAAAACGATCCCTTAAAAAAAACAAAAAGAACAAAATCATCGAAATATATATTTTTATGGCATTTATTGTGTTTAACTATAATAGTTTTCATGACAGTAGTCAAAAACTGCCAAATTTACAACAACAACAACAACCAGGGGAAAAATCTCCTATATGGATAATCATATAGTAACAAAACTTTTTACTTCGTTAGATCCGGTCCTAAAGATTACGATTACAATTTTTTTGTTGTATCTATGCATAACAGTTTTGAAGAAAATATTTAATAACAAAATACAAAAAAACTCGTAGGTAAAAGGTAGGTCGTAACCTTGACCTAAATTTAAAGGATATTTCAAGTCTACTTTAATTTTTTTCCACATTTCAGGAAATGAACAAACTATAGTCTGAAGATGCCAACTATTAGATAAGCTTTTGTCTCCCATCGTCGCCTATGAACATGGAGAGTTTTTAAGATTTTTGCACCCCAAGATCACCTTGACCTAGCTTTAGTAACCATGGCAACGTCATGAACAAATTTAAATTGCAACGGCACATATATACTTCTAAACAAGTTTCATTGAAATCTGTACAGTATTTTCTGAGGTAGAACGACGCATGCCCACACACGCAGCGTCATGCCATAAGCTTAATCTCACCTGGCTCTCGGTTAAGAAGCTATATATGGCGTTGTCATGGCGGCATTATTAAAACAATAAATATTGTACTCATAGTTTCCAAGAAAATACCAATAGATTTTGCAGTTAAATACCACCTTTCGATGAAAAATTGTTTTCGAGCAGTAGGATGGTCAAATACTTTTTCTTTTATTACCACAGTGGTAAGGATGCAGTGGTGTAATTCAATGAATAAGCACCAATGAATGTTTAACTTTCAGCTACGCATAAATTGTAGCAACATTATGCCTATGAAAAAAACATTATTTTTAATTAAAACTTTTTTGTCTTGAATTTGATCTCTCTAGTCAGTCTTACGTCTTACTTAAATGAACACTGTCCGATTTGGTTAAATCCCTAAAACTGCCATCAAAAGAGCTGTCAGAATTTTTTCTCCTTCTCCTATCTGCAATAAATTGTATAACTATTATAAAAATAAAGAATTACAATTAATATAAACCATGAACAGCTACAAACATATATTATGTACGGATCTGTGGCTACAAATAAAACTGAAAACGTTTTTTAAGAAACAGATGACGGTAGCAAGTATTCGTTTACAAATCGTGGTAAAATCGTGGTACAAAATAATGAAAAAATAATCCATTGAATATTTTAAACGTCAAGAAGTCCCGAAAGCTCTTTCTGGAAATTAAATATTTATCTTCGTCCAAAATACCTCTATCTTACGCTGTCACAAGTGTAGATTTGTATTTTCATTATACTGGTTTATTCTATGTAAAAATTGTTGTGCATGTAATATAATTCAATAGGTGTTAATTTGCCAGGGCCTGTGTACTTTAAATCATTATTGTGGTAAAAATTGTCGGTTATAAATGACACCGAATAAAGTTCTTCTAAAGAGGATTAGTGCTGACACAAAATGGTCTTAGAATAAACAGTCGCATATCCATTGATAAGTATTTGTCAGAACCAATTCGAAAATATGCATAGGGAAAACATGAAATGGGAATCAGATATGATACGTTACCGTCAGTTTTTGATTTTCGTAATTTATCTTTACTATGTCTGTAATCCTGAAACAAAAAGAAATAGTTGTCTTTTTTTCGCAAATCTCAAAATATATGCTTTTATAGTAACGTAAAATATAATACCAGTATAATTACAATTTGCACGTATCTGGTTTCTAATCGTTGAAAATATTTTATTCAAACACTTACAGATTTCTTTGACTTGGATACATAAACAAATTAGAAGAGACGAAACTCTAATTTTTTTATTTTTCATTAAATAATAGTACTCTATATATGAATTTTAAAAACATTAATAGTATTACTTTCACTGGGATAGCTAATCAATCAACATTAGTATGCTTGCTTCCCGCAAATTTGTCGCTTGAAAAAATTACTTAACTACAATGAGTGTTTTCTCTCTAAGATAGATTAGTTGATGTTCATTAAATGTGGGCGTACACTCTCACAAAATTCTCAACACATGCTTTAATACATCATTGTTTGTTTCACTTTTAAGCCTATGAGCGTGTTGTAAAATCTCATATATCTAGTTTCTAAAGAAACAAAAGAAACGGGTAAAATAATTCATATAGCATGTGTGATAAAAACACAGTTAATGTTTCACTCGTTTGTTGTGCTAGACACCTTCTATGGGGCATGTGTATATTGTGTAGAGCACTTGTCCTCGCGATTTTTCCTTTATCTTAAAGTAAGACCAATTATAAATGAAAACCGTGCATTATAATACATGCAACAAGGGAAAGCTTTTACTATTAGCTAAAACTACATGCATTAAAGTGTGACGGGTCGTGAGAAATGAACGAACCTGAACTACTTATAGTTGAATAAAACTATCTCAAGTATTGATTTTTTATCTATAATCCCATTTTGTTTTAAACTCGCATAGGTATTTCTGTACTTACTAAATCAAACCATGCAAATACTTCGATGATGATATAAGTGTAATAATTATTATTTAAGTATCTGCATGATCATTCATGAACATATCATAGCTTTTGCATAATGTGTCCTCAGAAACATCAATGTGCAAGATCGCTTCCAAAGACTTTAGTCAAATCGGTAGTTTCTTGAATTAAATGAGTGCATGCAATGAAAGTTTCCAAGGCTGAAACTTTCAAAGAAAATCTGCACTGAAATATAAGCTGCTTAAAATGATCAACAATATCCTTTTTGTTTTCACGGGTACTATTAAATCATTAGCCTATTTGAATCCTCTAACGGAGTCATACTATGTTTAGGTAATGATAAAACATCTTAAAATGGATTAGGTAATAAATGGGGAGTAAAACAGGACGATTGCATCTTCACGACAATGCTACTCTATATTGTCAAGGACTTCACAAGCTTACCACGAATAAATAATAGCGAAACTAAATCAGACTAGAGTCCCAAGTCAATTAAATGATCATTATCTGTTAAAAAATAACGAATTTAATTTGCGTGGAAACAGAATTTCTTGATGGTGATAAACTCAAAACTGATGGTTCAATCACAAAGCTAAAAACATCTATTATACAGATATCGTACAGACTGAAAAAAAGCGGAATTGCACATTAAGATAACTTTGGAATATACCTAAAAATATCATAACAATCCTTTGTCTGCTGCTGTGTTTATCCCATTCTAACTTTTTGCCCCTGTTCCGCTTATGTTCAATACATATATGAACGGCTTTTTGTGGTACGCCTACCGATACCTAAGAAATCTTTATATTAAATTTTAAATTCAACTAAACAACTTTGTGACATCATTTTATGCAAGCAATATTTCTTTGCAAAAAACGATATACTTCCCGCCATTAAACTTTCTGGTACAAGATTTTAAAGCTGTGTGAAACCTTTAAAACTCGCATAACACCAAGCTTTTTCAAGGATCTTGTTTCTCCTTCAAACTACGATATACATTCGAACAATGTTCGATTACAATAGTGAATCGTACTTCAAGTCTTTTCTTCCATCTATTAATCAGGATTGCAATAATATACCGTTTGAAATCAGACAATCTTTTCTTAATAGCTTTAAGTACTTTAATCAAAATCTTGAAGAAGTTCCCAAATATGTCTCAGCAGGATTGTCATATTATAAATATTTGAATTTTCTGAATGACATATTCAAAAATTTATAATATCATATTATAAATTTTTGAATATTTCATTCAGAAAATTCAAAAATTTATAATATGACAGGATACCGTATTGGACAGATTCATCACGCAAGGTTGTGAATGAAATGCAATACTTTAAAACAACATCTTTACGAAAAAAATATTAATGACAACCCTTATTGCCTATCAACTTTATACTATTTTATTGAGTGTCCACATAACATAAGAAACGATTTTCTTAACTCCTTACTCTATCGTATAGTTAGCCAGTGTCTCTTTATGATCATCCAAAATTGTATCTACAGCAAAAAAACATTTATATCTTTAAAAAGTTCAAACTATTATTATACGTTCTAAACTGTTTACCTAACACTGTTGACCTTTATGATTTTCATCTATGATGTTTGATCATTTCTATACTCGATTTCACTTATTTTCTTGACCTCCTTTCCCTTTCTTATATTTCTTTTCGTTATTATGTATTTTTTCCTTTTTGTCATTTTTTTCTAGTTTGTTACATAATACTTAAAGGAAATTAAATTTTTCACATGTCTATAGTAAATATAGCAGTGGAAGACTGATTGATATAAGAATTATATTCTTGTTTCAGAATCCCCATTGGATTTAAATATTGTAAATGTAAATTTAATGTAACGTTAATAGTTCAATAAAGTATTGTTTAAATTAAAACCTGTATAATGGTATGAAAAGATAAATTATAGTTGTACCTGTATAGTGGAATTAAATGCCTCTATTTCTTCATTTGTAGCTTTAGACTTCTCTGATAAATACGAAGAAAGATTAATCTGCAGAAAAAAAAAAAAATTATATATATATATATATATATATATATATATATATATATATATATATATATATATATATATATATTTATATATTTAGACCCACCATGCACCCCCACAGGATCCTCCGACACCACTTTTTTCTAGTACCTTTTAGTATTTAGTTATGATTTCAGGATGTTCCCCTAAAATAAATTGAGTCCTACTAGATGTAAAATTCCATGATAATTAACAGAACTTGACAATTTTCATTACTTTTTTCTCGTCGGGGTAGGAGAAATTTTCTTTGTTTGTGATATTATATATTATTATATGTTATTTTATAAAAAGAGATCACATTTGTTATCAATGTAAAATCACGTTCTGTTAAATATGTAAGTTTTAAATATAGTAGGACCCAATTTATTTTTTTCTGCTTTTTTCCAGTTTCCTACTGTTTCATTGAAAGTAAATTAATACTAACATATTGAATCATTATACGGAATCTTCAATTCCAGATCACTGCTTGTTTGTTTTTAAAATCGAACTACCAACTAAGCGAAATATATATATATATATATATATATATATATATATATATATATATATATATATATATATATATATATATATATATATATATATATAGTACAAGTATTTTATAATTCACTAAAATGGTTTCATTTGAGCTCTGTATATCGTCTGTTTTAAGTTGTCAATATTAAATTCAACAAGAAATGAAGAACATGTATGTATTCTATTAGTGTTTCTTGAACCAACAACAATATAAAATCTTGATTTACAGGCGAAAATAAACCGCTTGGCATGTATGTATGAATTTTAAAATAAGAGCGTGCGAGAGTCATATCAACATACCTGTTCATTTTCGCATATCGCTGTCAACGTAACAAGTGAAACATGGGAACTAGTTCTGTCCAATATTGCGTAAATACTGTAAGACGTTTGTAGTATCATTGCAAAAATCTTTTCTGGAACTTAAAAATTATATAAGTTGAAAAAATCTTTTTTGTATTATAAACTGTAGAGCTTCAAAAATCACACAGTAAAAATTGTAATAAAAAGGTCCTGATTTCAAGTTTTACAAGTTTACAGACTTTTTCTATCGATACTAAGAAACTCGTGAAAATGAATCCATTTTCTCTAGACAACTATGGAAATTATTCAGTTTACACGAAGACATATCTCAGAGCCTGGTCTCTGTTAGACTATTACGATTTCCAATCGCTGTACACATATGCATCGGAACGTACACTACAATATACTACCATACTACAAAATGTCATGTGCTAATTTGGAATGCATTATTTTAAAATAAATTCTAGATCAGCACATGACATTATGACTCGTTCGATTCGCACGGATTGCAGACAAGATTTGCAGCTTCTCATTGTTGTACAAAACTTATGCTCCCCTACAGACAACTCTTTGTGTCGATAGCTTGAACTATCAAAAGAATCTAGGTTAATTTAAATATTCTTGATATGGAGCTAATTTGTGAAATAACATGAAACAAATAATATACACAATGCATTAAAATGATAATAAAAACAACCAACATTACCTTAGACATGTGGCCTTCGTAGACCAAATGTCTTCATTGATAGGTTTTTAGTTGAAATATAAATGAAAGAGACTTTGCAACATTTGTTTTATAGGGTAGGTGTCGTTTATATAGAGTTGAACGATACATAGTAGATTTAAATTTAAGTGCATTATAGAATCTTCCCGAAAATAGTATTTGTTAAAAAGTGTAATAATACCTTGCCTCGTCAGGGACAGTTCACCCCAGTTTATTTGTAATTCCTTTAGAGTTATATTTTCAGTATGATTTGCCGCTGTTACAATGCTCAGTGTAAGAACTACTACACTGCTGGTTTTAGGAACGCTCTGTGAAACGTGAGATGAATCATCCAATGTGATCATCGATGACGTCATTTGCAGACAATACCTCTGTCCTCCACTTGTTACTATGCTGACTTTATCATTGGAATTTCTTGTTGGTGAAATTTCTAAACTTTCCTGGAATTTTACAAACTATAAAGTTATTTCTTTGTACAGGTGTTCATTCATGTTTGAAATGAATGTGCAATAAATAAAATTTCAATCAAGGCTTATCATTTCAGGTAAACTTCAACAGAAAAGTCGCTTAAGAGCTTGACTCATGGATTTAACTTCCCTTTATTTCTTTTGATATACATGCATTTTGATTATTCTATACTATACTGGCTTTTTAGGATTTTAAGACCCAATTTTCAGAACTAATTAAGTAACTAATGGGTCTGACATTCTGATTTTTTATTGACTCTATATCACTTTCATTTTTATCAATTAAATATTTTCTAAATTTAATCACACCATGTACAATAATAATAATAATAATAATAATAATAATAATAATAATAAAAGCTATAAAATATACACATTTACATTTTGCTAACTTATACAATAACCCATTTTATAAACTTTAGCTTTATGCTTTTCTTAAAATCTTAAAAAGTCATATATTTAATAAAAGTGTCATGTGCTGATTTTGAATTTCTATTAAAATATGCATTATTTTAATAGAAATTCAAAATCAACATATGACAAAAGTACACCATTTTCGAGTTAATTATATGTTGGTGATTTTTTCTGACTTTTCACAATTATTACAGTACGTTAATGCTACAGATAATTCTATAAATTATTCAAAAGTTAGTAGTTAAAAAACAATCAAATTAAGAAGTATTTAATGAGCTGACTATTCAAGAAGTTCTCAGTAGCATTCGAAATAAAAAATAACTAGAACTGTAATTGTGGCAAGCACAATGACTTTAAAAGGTCTTTCACCCAACATTTTAACACCCTTTCACACCAAAGTAATGGTAAGTTGATTACTATGTTGTTAACATCACATCAGCGATTTTCAGTTATTGGCTAGTATTTTAAGTTTAAAGTCACTGAGTACTATCCAAATGTTGTTCCCGATATACACGGAAATGTGGGGGTTAGGAATAATAGCCCAACCAACCCTAGTCCCTTCCTAGGGATTGACTTAATCGTTTCAAGTTATACACCCGTGAAAGACGGGGACGTATTATGGGTATGGCGTTGTCCTTCCGTCTCTCCATCTGATAGTCCGTCCGTCCGTCCGGCTTTTGGGTTGAACTAATTCCACTGTTTTCAACCGAAACAATGTTTAACATATAAAACGTGTTTTTGTGTCGCGATTAAATTTTTTCAGAATTGGAAGAGCTATGGTTCTTTGTATCTAGTTTCAGGTATCTTGTACAACTTGTCCCATAGGTTTAGATTGATTGATTAAATATGGCATACATAAGCGTGATCGGAAACAAATGAGATGTGCATGTCGTAAAACAAAATGAAGATGCTGTATGAAATATTTTAGGAGTTATAGCCCCTTGACTGACAAATAAGGACATGATAACTTCAGAGTACACGCTGCCTACTGTGTCACGGTACCGTGTCTTTGCATATGAAAGTATGAGACATGGTTACACGCTGCCTTTTGTGCCACAGTATGGGTTTTTGAATGTGGAAGTATGACACATGGACACCTTGGAGTACACGCTACATACTGTTTATGTCTTTGTTTATGAAAGTATGAGACACGGTCACTACCTGTCACAGAACCGTGTCTTTGTTTATGAAAGTATTAGACACGGTCACTACCTGTCACAGTATCGTGTCTTTGTATATGAAAGTATGATACACTGTCATCTACCTGTCACAGTACCGTGTCTTTGTTATGAAAGTATGAGACATGTTCACTACCTGTCACAGTATCATGTCTTTGTATATGAAAGTATAAGACACGGTCACTACCTGTCACAGTACCGTGTCTTTGTATATAAAAGTATGAGACACTGTCATCTACCTGTCACAGTACCGTGTCTTTGTTATGAAAGTATGAGACATGTTCACTACCTGTCACAGTATCATGTCTTTGTATATGAAAGTATGAGACACGGTCACTACCTGTCACAGTACCGTGTCTTTGTATATAAAAGTATGAGACACTGTCATCTACCTGTCACAGTACCGTGTCTTTGTTATGAAAGTATGAGACATGTTCACTACCTGTCACAGTACCATGTCTTTGTATATGAAAGTATGAGACACGGTCATTACCTGTCACAATACCCTGTCTTTGTTTATGAAAGTATTAGACACGGTCACTACCTGTCACAGAACCGTGTCTTTGTTTATGAAAGTATGAGACACGGTTACTACCTGTCACAGTACCGTGTCTTTGTATATGAAAGTATGAGACATGGTCACTACCTGTCACAGTACCGTGTCTTTGTATATGAAAGTATGATACACTGTCATCTACCTGTCACAGTACCGTGTCTTTGTAATGAAAGTATGAGACATGTTCACTACCTGTCACAGTACCATGTCTTTGTATATGAAAGTATGAGACATGGTCACTACCTGTCACAGTACCGTGTCTTTGTATATAAAAGTATGAGACACTGTCATCTACCTGTCACAGTACCGTGTCTTTGTTATGAAAGTATGAAACATGTTCACTACCTGTCACAGTACCATGTCTTTGTATATGAAAGTATGAGACACGGTCATTACCTGTCACAATACCCTGTCTTTGTTTATGAAAGTATAACATGTTCACTACCTGTCACAGTACCATGTCTTTGTATATGAAAGTATGAGACACGGTCATTACCTGTCACAATACCCTGTCTTTGTTTATGAAAGTATTAGACACGGTCACTACCTGTCACAGAACCGTGTCTTTGTTTATGAAAGTATGAGACACGGTTACTACCTGGCACAGTACCCTGTCTTTATTTATGAAAGTATGAGACACGGTCACTACCTGTCACAGTACCGTGTCTTTGTATATGGAAGTATTAGACACGGTCACTACCTGTCACAGAACCGTGTCTTTGTTTATGAGAGTATGAGACACTGCCATCTTCCTGTCACAGTACCGTGTCTTTGTTTATGAAAGTATGAGACACGGTCACTACCTGTCACAGTACCGTGTCTTTGTTTATGAAAGTATGAGACACTGTCACTACCTGTCACAGTACCCTGTTTTTGTTTATGAAAATATTAGACACGGCCATCTACCAGTCACAGTACCCTGTCTTTGTTTATGAAAGTATGAGACATGTTCACTACCTGTCACAGTACCGTGTCTTTGTTTATGAAAGTATGAGACACGGTCACTACCTGTCACAGAACCGTGTCTTTTTTATGAAAGTATGAGACACGGTCACTACCTGTCACAGAACCGTGTCTTTGTTTATGAAAGTATGAGACACGGTCACTACCTGTCACATTACCCTGTCTTTGTTTATAAAAATATGAGACACGGCCATCTACCTGTCACAGTACCCTGTCTTTGTTTATGAAAGTATGAGACACTGTCATCTACCTGTCACAGTACCGTGTCCTTGTTTATGAAAGTATGAGACACGGTCACTACCTGTCACAGAACCGTGTCTTTGTTTATGAAAGTATGAGACACGGTCACTACCTGTCACATTACCCTGTCTTTGTTTATAAAAATATGAGACACGGCCATCTACCTGTCACAGTACCCTGTCTTTGTTTATGAAAATATTAGACACGCCCATCTTCCTGTCACAGTACCGTGTCTTTGTTTATGGAAGTATGAGACACAGTCACTACCTGTCACAGCACCGTGTCTTTGTTTATGAAAGTATGAGACACGGTCACTACCTGTCACAGAACCGTGTCTTTGTTTATGAAAGTATGAGACACGGTCACTACCTGTCACAGAACCGTGTCTTTGTTTATGAAAGTATGAGACACGGTCACTACCTGTCACAGAACCGTGTCTTTGTTTATGAAAGTATGAGACATGGTCACTACCTGTCACATAACCCTGTATTTGTTTATGAAAATATTAGACACGGTCACTACCTGTCATAATACCCTGTCTTTGTTTATGAAAGTATGGGACACGGTCACACCTGTCACAGTACCGTTTCTTTGTATATGGAAGTATGAGACACAGTCACTACCTGTCACAGCACCGTGTCTTTGTTTATGAAAGTATGAGACACGGTCACTACCTATCACAGTACCCTGTCTTTGTTTATGAAAGTATGAGACACTGTCACTACCTGTCACAGTACCCTGTTTTTGTTTATGAAAATATGAGACACGGTCACTACCTGTCACAGTATCGTGTCTTTGTATATGGAAGTATTAGACACGGTCACTACCTGTCACAGAACCGTGTCTTTGTTTATGAAAGTATGAGACACGGTCACTACCTGTCACAATACCGTAAGAGTTTCTGAGTTTGTGTCACAGAATACTGGGTGTTCACACAGAATTTTCTGTATAACTTTATGAAGGCTTGCGTTGCAATTTTGTTGGAAGGGATGTGTCGTTTTCCGATAAAAACGACCCCAGAGGCAAAATTAAATTGATATCGCAGGAGAGAATGGAATTTCCAGAAAAAAATGTGTTGACAATTTGTGAAATACAGTGAGTTGTAAATAAATGAAATGGCTTGCACTTTTATGATTATGCGATTGTAACTATCAGAACCCGAGCGATTGTTACAGTAGATCAATCAGCTTACGACTTGAATCAAATATGTGAACAAACAGGGCTACAAGTACTATCGATATCTGCCTTGCATTCATTCAAAAAAAAAAGATTATCTGTATATTAATTGCGATCATTTTTTAACCAAGTTGTATGTTGGTTTTGGTTAAAACCGCAAATATTCTACTTTTGAAAAATCAGATGGTTGACAACACATTATTTCCTTGCTCGAAGGCCTCCAGTCATTTTTGTTAACAATTTGCATTCAGCATTGGTCACATAAACACTCCAAGTGACATTTTATTAGGTAATATTATGTTTAAACAATTATCGTAGAATTCGTATATACATATATTGGTTAAACTAACCATGCAATAGTTTTATCTCGAGTAAACATAAATATCCATTTTAATAACTGGAGATAAGACGAATTGGATCTTCCCACATTGTCTATTGTGGTCTTAGTTGAAGCGAGTGGTAATGCCGATCACCAATTGGTCTACAGTGGTTATCGATTTGTGTTGAACTTTGATCCGCTCAAAAGAAATCTGCTCACTGCAAGTGAATTTTTGCGGAATCTTTGTAAAAATTAAACACGAAAGGGGTCAAGTTTATATTTGTTGTTATATTTAATTTAGAACAAATCTATATTTAAAAAAAAAAAAACAACTTTTTCTGAATATCCTAAATCTTTATGTGCACCACTTTAAACTGTTTTTGAACAAAATTTTCAAATGCAGAAGTTTGGATGAAAATTCTCAATGTTGGCGTGTTAAACCCAGAATTCAGTTTGATTTTTTTTTTGCCGAAAATGGGACTTAGCTTAATCGCTAGATCGATGGTTCCATAAGTATAGAAATTTCCAGAAAATCGTTTATCCATTTTTTTGCCCTGAAGATGCGAAAATATGCTGCTCGTTAGGTAAATTTAATGGTTAATTATTTCATTTCTGACGAGATGTTCCGAATGAATTCGGATCCTTTCTAGAAATTCCTTTCTCTATGAGATATGGTTACTTCAGAGTACACTAGTTGTAAATAAGACATTTAAAACATCACATTGGAGGTAAATGAAACAACTTTTATGACATTTTGTTGGACACCAGGTATAATTGTCTATAAAATCTAATCTTAACTGTAACCTCTCAGGGACATTACGGATTATTTTGTTGGCCTTTAAAGATGGCGAGTTGATCGATCGACGCTTTTAATCTCATCTGACAGCAATGCCAAGTAAAAAAAAAATTCTATGAACATTTTAAGTTAATGCTATCAGATTTTTAGTGCAATTAAAGTGAGTAGCTTTCACGTGCAAATCAAGATTAAAGTTAAAAATTAACTCTCCTTAAATCGTCATGTAAAGTTTGTATTTGATTTCATCTCGCCTACAGGTGACAATTTGCCTATTTCACATTCTATTGCTTCGTCTAGCATGCACAAGCCCTTTCTCTTTTCACACACACACACACACACACACACACACACACACACACACTCTCTCTCTCTTCTCTCTCTCTCTCTCTCTCTCTCTCTCTCTCTCTCTCTCTCTCTCTCTCTCTCTCTCATCAACAATGATGAAAATGATAATTCTTACCGTTGAAAATTTTTTCCTTGTATTTTCCAACACTGTAAAATAGCAATTTTTGTTATTACATATATAATAATTTTTATTAATATTAAAAATACCATCATTATCATCAAAACATGTATATCTATATAAATATTAATAATAAAAAAAGAAAATTATGCTTATATAAAAAAAAACAACTTGAAGGCGTCGTTTATTTACTAGAATATGGCAAGAATATTTACTAGAATAGTTACAAGCATATCTATTTTATCTGTAGGAGACATGATTTAAACAACACTACTTGACAAATGTTTAGTGTTTGAGTTCATGTTGAATTATTTAACGTTATAATCTGAAATCAAATGTAGAACGATTCAACCATCCAGTAATTGACTCACCTGTTTCCTTTCCACAGTAAAGTCCCATTTCTGTATTTTTCAAATAAAATTTTCCACCAAAAATTGAAACGAAAAACAACCTTGTTATGTGTAGAAAATAACTGGTTATAAATAGAATCTGTAGAAGAACGAAGAAGGTTGCTATGGCATAACTTCAGTTAACACCTTGTGGGGTAGAAGTTACCATAACGATATTACCGACAAGCCTAAAAACAACATTATTTGATTGTCTGTTCTGTAAATATAGACTGCAAATACAACTTTGTCATATTGTTTGTTGTTGAAACAAAATTTTTCAGCTTTTTTTTTTTTTTTTAAGATTTGTGAATTTTGCGTATTGTTAATTGACTTTTCAGCTTTTTTAAAGATTTGTGAATTTTGCGTATTATTAATTGACTTTTCCAAATATGCCCCCTCTAGTTTCTGAACAAATTAGTAAATCGTAAGAATAGTGAAAGATAAGCTTGTATTAACAATTATTTTCATAATTACGAAACATTTTGTCGCCCATGTTCCTACACATATTGACGCCGGTGACGTAATTAATATATACATTCAGCCACTTTACATGTTGTCGTCCATCGGTACAAATTGACGCAGCCATGGCGATATTTTGTACCTACCATCTCTGTGCATTTTGTCGTTAACATTATATGTTTGACGTTGTTGATGATGAAGAAGATGATTAAAATGGTGATTAAAATTATTTTTAGTGAGAGAGAATTTTTTTTAACTTTTGCTTCATTTTAAGGTGGTATGGGGGGAGAGGGACAAAGCGAGACTTATTCATTTTATTGAATAACATCACGTTTAGCTATTCGAGTTAACACAACTTTTTTATTATGAAATTTGAAAACTTAAAATTAAAACTGCCATGTGCTACTTTTGAATGTATTGTTTCATAAAAGTTCAAAAGTAGCACATGACAAAACTTATAAATTTTCATCGTTTAATTTGCCCGGAAGCAGGTAGTATTTGCTTTTGGTCATGTAAATAATGATTCATTCAGTACCTTTTCCGTTAACTTATAGTGAAGAATTCTCTTTCATTGCATTCCATGTTAATATTTTTTTAAACTAAGTTTTGATAAAATAATTAGGAAATGGTAGGATTCAACTTTATACCTCTTGCGTCCCATTAATGGGGGAGAGAGCGAAACGGGACTTTTTATTTTAGGATCTTGAAAAATAGATATATGTTTAGCTCTTACAACTTAGAATTTAAAAAAAATTATTATTGATTAATTTGAAAATAAAATTTTTACATAAAAAAATGATCAAGCCTTCAACTGGACCGGAAGTTGTTATTGTCTGTATCCGGTAATCATGTGTTTATAAGTAAACTTATAGTTAACCATTCTGCTACATAGTATTTCAGGCTTATATTAGATAATTTGATTTCTTGTTTTATTCAGAGAATAAGTTTGGGTAATTTCTATAAACTATGTTTTTTTTTTTTTTTTTTTTTTTGTAAGGGGTTGGAACATGGACAATGTTGATTTTTTTTATCTAATACATACATGTACAAGTATTATGTTCTTAAATAGTCACTGTATCCCAACTTATACTGGATATATTTGACTTGCCATAGTTCTTTGTTCCTTTCATTCTCAAAATTGACTTGCACGTGACGAGTGTAGCTAGCTAGACAGGAGGTGCTTACCCTTCCGGAGCACCCGGCCTCACTTCCTTGATGGAAGCTCACGTGTATAACATATTTTGCCAGTTTGCAATGTTTTTACTTTGTTTTAGGGATTGTGGTGTGGACACGGACTGGTATGTTTGTTTTATTTATACCATTATGTGTTTGTTTTTAAATTATCTTAAATTCAAATTTAAAGGAGCTATGAAATAAAAATTTGTTATTTGTCATTAAATTCAACAAAATATGCTTCGCTTACTAACTTGCCCCAACAGTTTCAACATCAACGTATAAAATGAATTGTTTTACTCCTTCTGGGTAGAAACGGAAAACTAAATGACTATTAAATTGCTTTTAAAACATCTTTTTTATAATCAATATGTAAGTAACGTGTCATACAGATTTTACCTTTAAGGTTAAAAAACACCTGTAATATCAATACTTATGAAGTAATTAGCGACATATCGTTAGTTTACAGTATAAATTTCTTAGAATAATGTTTAGGTGGATTATATGACTGATAATTAAACAACCCCAAGTACCAAAATATTGCAACCCTTAAACATGTCTCGTTTAAAGCGATGACGTCTCAACAACAACTAGTCACACAGATGTTTGTTACATCATGCGTCACTATATATATATATTGTATAGTATATTGCTAATGAAATAACACTTTGGTGCAATTGCCACGCTTCTTCAATGTGCGCATGACTGATGATTACTAGCTATCACTTAATTCCACTTTAAGATGCAAGCTAACCAAGACAATCTCTGCAGAGATCCACAGTTCAGCATCCTATCAACGACTAAGTCGGTAGTAACGTTGAATTGTAAAACCTGCTAACAGTCCCAAGGTGCCCCTGGTAGACGTTGAACCCACCACCTTTCAATCTGGAAGCTCTTCGTGCTTCCACAGCAACATTGACAACCAGATCGTGAATTTTGTTGAAAAAAGAGCACAATTATGTTTTGTTCTGATAGCAGATAGACAAAAAAGACAGCTGACGATCAACATTCTAAAATTCTAAAAGATGGTATATACTTCAGCCTCTGTCTGAGCATTGATAAGATATTTACGTCAAACATCGGCGATATTCACTATACTCCAGATGGAAGACGGAATATGATTACACCCCTTTGTACTTGCAGTATGTTATTTTTACTGAGTGTAAACAATCCTTATATGTAAAACGACTGTAAATCCAATTCCTAACCAACCACAAATTGTTAAAGTGAAAAAAGTTCAGATAAACCAAACAGCCCTTATTTGGAGAAGAATATTTATGAGTAAAATTTGATCACTGAACTTTCATTTCGGTTAAACGCCTTCTGAAGAAAACGTTCAAGAGAATGTCGCCATGTATAATGTACATGTACCTCCTAGTCGGATGAAGTTGGCTATGCATGTGGTGTGAAAGTGGATAACAACATCTCAGACATTTCCATCAGAGGTAAAAGAAGGTCTGATCTTTTGACACATAGATAGCGCTTTGACAAAGCATCTTGTTGCGTTTTATTTTGTTTATATAACAGTTATCGTTTACCATGTTTGCTAACAGCAAATTATTATTATAATTTAATAATGCTTTATTTCCTTTTATATCATCTGATAAAATGCCATAAAAACCATAATATTCCGTAATGATTATGTATAGCTCTTCGGTAAAGAACCGCAAGTTTATACCGCCATTTACAGTATGAACATTTTCGTTTGTTGTATTTTTAACTTATGTTAGAATGTTTATGACGCAGATTTGTTTTTGTGAATGACACACAACCATGTGGCCTCTTCATTAGCATCCTGTTTTGAGCAAATTTGCCTTTCAATAATGAAATATCAAGGGCATCTTCAATTATTTTAACATTTTCCGTTTAAATATCCTGATAATCATTTTTAAAAATAGATTTGGCGGGTTACAGAATATTGACTTATTATATACATGGAATTGGGGGGGGGATAAAATTGTGATATTTTGCTTAAAGAGAATGACACTAGAAAAATAGCTAAAATAACAACTGCCAAACAACAAAAACCCCCTGGTGTGTGTGTGTGTGTGCGCTTCCAAACAACCAATTGCTCCCAGTGTGTGTGTGTGTGTTGTGCTGCCAAACAGCAAATTGCCTTCGATGTGTGCGTATGCGTGTGTGTTGCCAAACAACAAATTGCCTCCGGTGTGTGTGTGTGTCTGTGTGTGTGTGCTGCCAAAGAACAAATTTTCCCAGTGTGTTTGTGTGTGCGTGCTACCAAACAACAAATTGCCTCCTGTGTGTATATGTGTGTTTTTGTGTGTGTGCAATATATATATTTCACTTATATCCATCCAAATGATGTTTACTATTTGATATTTATATATAGACATTACGTTTGTACAGTGTATTGTATCCACTCAGTCTGTACTCTTTATTAAAACTCGACTACAATTTATCCATAGTTTTTTATAATTTGATTAAACCTTATTGAAGAAGGCTGCTATCGAAATTCTATAAAGCTATATGAAATACTTGGGATCGCACAATAATATTTTGCATCAAACATCTCTATACACATTGATTGTAACCAATTCTATTACATTTAAATATTATATTAATATAAATATTTATCTCAACATGATATAATTATATATATATATATATATATATATATATATATATATATATATATATATATATATATATATATATATATATATATATATATATATATTAACCTTCAATAACAAGCTTTGAAATAGGAAGAGTTGGGCCGCATTCAAGATGGATTGGGCGACATTCAGGGTGGAGGATAGTGTCTGCAAATAAAGGTTTTGGATGTCCAATTATGTGTGCAAAAATCACTATATCAACATTTGTAACCGCGACTATAGACTGGTTACAAACAGTTACATGGTTACAAAATAGTTCTCTTTTTCAAAACCGGCTTCATTTTTTGGATAGGTTACGTGGTTACAAAGGTAACATTATGGTTACATAGAGTTACACTAAGTTACAGATATTATTTTTCAATTTTTGAAAATCCCCCAGGTTACAAGGTTACAACGGTTACAAAGGTAACAATTAAGAAAAAGACTCTTTTTCAAAACTGGCTTAATTTATTGGATAGGTTACGGGGTTACAAAGGTAACATTATGGTTACATAGAGTTACACTAAGTTACAGATATTATTGTTCAATTTTTGAAAATCCCCCAGGTTACAAGGTTACAACGGTTACAAAGGTAACAATTAAGAAAAAGACTCTTTTTCAAAACTGGCTTAATTTATTGGATAGGTTACGTGGTTACAAAGGTAACATTATGGTTACATAGAGTTACACTAAGTTACAGATATTATTTTCCAATTTTTGAAAATCTCCCAGGTTACAAGGTTACAACGGTTACAAAGGTAACATTTAAGAAAAAGACTCTTTTTCAAAACTGGCTTTATTTTTTGGATAAGTTACGGGGTTACAAAGGTAACGCTATGGTTACAAAGAGTTACACTAAGTTACAGATATTATTTTTCAATTTTTGAAATCTTCCAGGTTATATATGGTGAAAAGGGCAAGAGCTGGACATTAAGAAAGGGTTGGAGGACAGTGTGATCACTCATTGGCTATGCAGCATTCTAGGTGAATGGATTGGGCAATCTTTAAGATAAAGAGTGTCTACATCTGAGTTTACTGTTGGACTGGACGACATTTAAAATGGATAATATAATAAAAATAAATTCGGACAAAACTTGACGAGATCCAGGAAAGAAAAAATATAGAAACGAGTTTACACATTCTGAACATTCAGAAAGAAAAGTGTATACACATGAGCTATCATGTGCTGGGTGATATGATTTTACATTAGGGTTGTGCGAAATTCAGGATTGACAGCAATTACAAATGAGCATCTCCAAGGGCTTATTGGAGATTCAGGTAAAATAAAGTGTCTATAGTATAAATAGTGTCTACAAATTGGCTAACTAAAGGGTTTGATGACAATAATTTGAGAGTGCCCCAGAATGAACAGTTTTGTCTCTACAAACGAGTTTCGTCACAGGAATGGATGACATCAAAGAAGAACGATGCCTACAAATAAGTTTACTCATGGGCTGGGCAACATTGACGATAAAGAGTGCCTACAAATAAACGACATGGGAAGAACAGTGCCTACAAATACCCGTACTCGTGGGCTAGATTTTTATGACAGGTGCGGTAATGTCTCTGCGTGCATTCTACAGAGTTGATTGTTTTTCCTTTTAAGACCGTATGTCTTTTTCAAACTTATTTTTTCAGTTACAAGGAAAGTCTTTTGTTTAAAAAAGCCCTCTTGTTTGCATATCCGATTATCTTGGACTTGAGATATAGATTTTTTTCTTGAAAGGTTTTATACCAGATAAAGTTTTCATACACTCTGTTCTAAAATCTTTACTAAAAAACCCATAGACAAACGGGTTGACACCACTGCTTAAAAAGTGCGAGAGAATTGCAAAATTATAAGCTATTTGTCCATTCTCATTTAGTGAAATCAAAAACCCTGGTATAATGGCTTTGCAAATTAATAAAGCTATATAAGGGACATAACTAAGTATTTGAATAATCGTAATTAAAAATAAAGTTAAGGTTGTTCTTTTTCTTCTCATAATAGCACTGTTTCTTCTTTTACTTGATTTTGAGAAGAAACCATTGTTGATATTGCCATTCCAAGATTTGCGTCTGCTCAATTTCAGAGTTCCTTCCCCTGAAACTGTTGAATTTCGATTTTGTTTCATTTCCTGTTTAACTATTTCCGGTTGATAGTCTGCTGGTAGGGAAACTGACGAGGTTTCTCCCTTACTGTCTGAACTTTGTTGTTGTTTTGATCCTTTAACTTTTATCAAAATCGGTGGCATACGACACAACTTTCTACCAATCAGACTATAAAACACTACTAGAGATACAGAAACTGTGAGGAAAAACAGAAAGATAAATCCATAATATATGACAGGGTATATAGTGTTTTCCATTTCTGATGACGTAGAACAAGCAGTCTCAGCAATTACATTGCCTTCACGGTCAAATTTACCAAAAATTAATAATGTCGGCCATGACAAAGAAATTCCACCAACAATTGCTGAAATACATAATCGTTTTGCTAAAGCGACTGTTATCTGCTTTTTATTATGTTTGCAAATTCGAAGAAATCTGTCAATGGCGATAATTACTAACAAAAAGCCAGACGATATTGACGTAACAGCACGCGCAAATCTTAAAAGTTTGCATAACGCAGGACTGTCCAAACTAAACGGATGGCGAAGCATAGCAGTCTCCACAGACATACAAATCAAACACGTGACCAAATCCAGGGATGCCAGGCATCCAATAAAATATTTAACTGTTCTTTTTTTCCATTTGAATAAGTATATATAACAAACGATAGTGTTTCCTATAATGCCACAAAACATCAATACGCATGTAAAAATAACTACTGGAATCAAGAGTTTGGATGCTTTTAAATCGAGGTCTGTTAAATCTGCAGAATGTACCCAACTTCCGTTAATCCCGATGGAGTTATCAGTTGACGACATCATTAAGTAACCCGATGATCAGTCTATAAGTTACAGTTTGTTGATGTTATAGAAATCTTTCTGACATCAAAAAAAAATCTGAAATTGAAAAATAAATAAATAGATAAAAGTAATATTAACATGAAATATACATTTAACTTTTATTACTCGGTGTGATATAAAAATGTTCCTTGATTATCGATTTAAAAAACCTTTATAATTGTTTACCTATCAAAATGAATAAATAAATAAAGCTCGCTTCCAGAAGTATAAAAACTCACATTCGGCTCTGTTAAAACAGTTTATATTCCTGTCAATTGAATTCAAAAATGTAGAAACCCAGAAACGCCGCCGGTGCTTTACTTTGCCCTAAACAACAGTGCGTATAGAATTACAGAGCTGATTGTTTCCGGATATTAGCTTTAGTAAGATCAAGTCATATGTCCGTCTTAAGTTAAACACATGACCTCAGAATTTCTATCATACCAAGGCCATGTAACAAGCTAGACAAGGATCTATATTAAAAATATATAAAGCTAAGCTTTCTCCTTAACTTCTACTTCATAATTATATACACAGTTAAGTGTTATATCGTGTGATCATGTATTGTTAAAAGGGCGTTTACGTTCAGCTTTTACAGATTATTTGTTGAATGACAAGAAATTTCCGTTTTGAGATATTTGTTGAATTTCAATTATCAGATCAGGTTTTTGTATGCGTACAACGTTTTTATGTGATCTTTATAATTCCGTTAGTTGATATTGTTACTAGTATATCATTGTGTATATGAGACAAACAAGATTTTGCTACATATTTAACTTCTTTAGATTTCTCTCTCTCTCTCTCTCTCTCTCTCTCTCTCTCTCTCTCTCTCCATAAATTGATACAACTGAAAATTGAAACTTAAGTCGATCAAGTCATTGGGAGAGCAGTGTTCAGGGAAAATAGAAATATTTTTGATAAATGATGATCAATAAAAAAGAAGAAAGAAAGAAAAGACCAAAGCCATTAAAACCGCTGTTTTACACAACTTTTAATATAAAAGAAATTTGGTCTGGGCTTGAATAGTTATGAAAGACGTTTTTATGTGTGACCAACTTGATAAACGTACCCAGAAAAAATCGAATGAGGTAAGCTTATTAATGGTTCAATGGTTTTAATTCATAAACAAGTTTTTGACCCATCAATTTGATTTAATGTTTCTGACATATCGAACAGATTCTGTGTTTTGACCTGTTAAACGTGTTCTGACATATGTAAAAGTGTGTGTGTCTGTGTGTGTGTGTGTGTGTATTGCAATTGTTTTTATTTATCTGAAATAGTCAAATGGTCAAAAATAAGCTAAATTAGCGATAATCTGGGCCTTAAGTGTGTCTAACACGATAACGTGTTATTCGTGAAGATCAGTCTAATTTGTAAGTGTGTCTAACACGATAACGTGTTTTCGTAAAGATCAGTCTAATCTGTAAGTGTGTCTAACACGATAACGTGTTTTTCGTGAAGATGAGTCTAATCTGTAAGTGTGTCTAACACGATAGGGCATTATTCGTGAAGATGAGTCTAATCTGTAACTGTGTCTTACACGATAGTGCATTATTCGTGAAGATGAGTCTAATATGTAAGTGTGTCTAACACGATAACGTGTTTTTCGTGAAGATCAGTCTAATTTGTAAGTGTGTCTAACACGATAACGTGCTTTCGTAAAGATCAGTCTAATCTGTAAGTGTGTCTAACACGATAACGTGTTTTTCGTGAAGATGAGTCTAATCTGTAAGTGTGTCTAACACGATAACGTGTTTTCGTGAAATTCAGTCTAATTTGTAAATGTGTCTAACACAATAACGTGTTTTTCGTGAAGATGAGTCTAATCTGTAAGTGTGTCTAACACGATAACACGCTATTTGTGAAGGTTACTCTAATCTGTGAGTGTGTCTAACACGATAGTGCATTATTCGTGAAGATCAGTCTAATCTGTAACTGTGTCTAACACAATAACACGTTATTTGTGAAGATCAGTCTAATCTGTGAGTTTGTCTAACACGGTAACATGAAATTCGTAAGATCAGTCTAATCTGTGAATGTGTCTAACACGATAACGCGTTTTTCGTGAAGATCAGTCTAATTTGTAAGTGTGTCTAACACGATAGCGTGTTTTCGTAAAGATCAGTCTAATCTGTAAGTGTGTCTAACACGATAACACGTTATTTGTGAAGATTAGTCTAATCTGTGAGTTTGTCTAACACGGTAACATGTAATTCGTTAGATCAGTCTAATTTGTGAGTTTGTCTAACACGGTAACATGTAATTCGTTAGATCAGTCTAATTTGTGAGTGTGTCTAACACGATAACGTGTTTTTCGTGAAGATCAGTCTAATTTGTAAGTGTGTCTAACACGATAACGTGTTTTCGTAAAGATCAGTCTAATCTGTAAGTGTGTCTAACACGATAACACGTTTTTTGTGAAGATTAGTCTAATCTGTAGGTGTGTCTAACACGATAATGTGTTATTCGTGAAAATCAGTCTAATCAGTGAGTGTGTCTAACACGATAACGTGTTTTTCGTGAAGATCAGTCTAATCTGTCAGTGTGTCTAACACGATAACATGTTATTTGTGAAGATTAGTCTAATCTGTGAGTTTGTCTAACACGGTAACATGTAATTCGTAAGATCAGTCTAATCTGTGAATGTGTCTTATACGATAACGTGTTTTTCGTGAAGATCAGTTTAATTTGTAAGTGTGTCTAACACGATAACGTGTTTTCGTAAAGATCAGTCTAATCTGTAAGCGTGTCTTACACGATAACACGTTATTTGTGAAGATTAGTCTAATCTGTAGGTGTGTGTTATTCGTGAAAATCAGTCTAATCAGTGAGTGTGTCGAACACGATAACGTGTTATTCGTGAAGATCAGTATAATCAGTGAGTGTGTCTAACACGATAACGTGTTATTCGTGAAGATCAGTCTAATCAGTGAGTGTGTCTAACACGCTTACGTGTTATTCATGAAGATCAGTCTAATCTGTAAGCGTGTCTAACACGTTATCGTGTTCTACGTGAAGATCAGTCTAATCTGTGAGTGTCTTACACAATAGTGCGTTATTCGTGAAGAGCAGTCTCATCTGTGAGTGTGTCTAACACGATAACGCGTTATTCGTAAAGAGCAGTCTAAACTGTGAGTGTCTAACACAAAAGTGCGTTATTCGTGAAGATCAGTCTAATCAGTAAGTGTTCTAACACGATAACGTGCGAGTTTACTTAGTACCGCTTTGTTTGTGGATATCTGTTCAAAATGCTAGTTGGACATAACATTTGAACTCTCTGTTGGTAAAGATTTGTCCAATATGCGAGTTTCTAAATTTCGGTCTAACTTTAAATTTGACATTTAGCGAGTGTTTCTAACACGATAACGTGTTATTTGTAAAGATCAGTCTAATCTGTAAGCGTGTCTAACACGATAACGTGTTATTCGTGAAGATCAGTCTAATCTGTGAGTGTCTTACACAAAAGTGCGTTATTCGTGAAGAGCAGTCTTATCTGTGAGTGTGTCTAACACGATAACGCGTTATTCTTGAAGATCAGTCTAATCTGTGAGTGTCTAACACAATAGTGCGTTATCCGTGAAGATCAGTCTAATCAGTAAGTGTGTCTAACACGATAACGTGCGAGTTTTCATTACTTAGTACCGCTTTGTTTGTGGATATCTGTTCAAAATGCTAGTTGGACATAACATTTGAACTCTCTGTTGGTAAAGATTTGTCCAATATGCGAGTTTCCGGATTTCAGTCTTACTTTAAATTTGACATTTAGCAAGTTAAACAATCTGTTTAAAAGATCAATTATATAAACGAGTGATCGTAATAAATCAATGAACTGTTTATATTTAAGTTTATATTTTTGCTAATATATGTGTATGAAACAACAAAGACAATGTTCTCATTTAATATGATAGTAAAAAACACAACATCAAAGAAAATGTCAATAGACGAAACAAAAAAGTCGGTCATTAAATTTTAAAAAAATCAGTGTAAAACATCAAAGATGATTTATATAGTTAATATTTAATGTATAACATCAAAGATGATTTATATAGCTCATTTTAGGCTTAAACCTTAAAAATAATTTATATAACTAATATTTAAATGTAAAACATCAAAGATAATTTAAATAGCTAATATTTAAATGTAAAACATCAAAGATAATTTATAAAGCTCATTAAAGGGGTAAAACATCAAAGATAATTTAAATAGCTAATATTTAAATGTAAAACATCAAAGATAATTTATATAGCTCATTAAAGGGGTAAAACATCAAAGATAATTTATATAGCTCATTAAAGGGGTAAAACATCAAGGATAATTTATATAGGTTTTATTTAAATATTTACTCTATAGATAATTTATGTAGTAAATAAATTAAGCGTAAAACATCAAAGATAGTTTATATAGCTAATTGTTAAATGTAAAACAATGAAGATAATTTGTATAGCTAATATTTAAAGTAAAACATCACAGATGATTTATATAGCTCATTCTAGGCGTAAAATATCAAAGATGATTTATATAGCTAATATTTAAATTTAAAACAGCAAAGATAATTTATTTAGCTAATGTTTATATCTAAAACAATAAAGATGATTTATATAGCTGATAATTAAATGTAAAACAGCAAAGATAATTTATATAGCTAATTTTAAAATGTAAAACAGCAAAGATAATTTATATAGCTAATTTTAAAATGTAAAACAGCAAAGATAATTTATATAGCTAATATTTATATGTAAAACATCAAAGATAATTTATATACCTTATATTTAAATGTAAAACATTAGAGATAATTTACAGAGAAAATATTTAAATGCAAAACATCAAAGATAATTTATATAGCTAATATTTAAATGTAAAACATCAAAGATAATTTATATAGCTCATTAAAGGGGTAAAACATCAAAGATAATTTATTTAGCTAATGTTTATATCTAAAACAATAAAGATAATTTATATAGCTGATAATTAAATGTAAAACAGCAAAGATAATTTATATAGCTAATATTAAAATGCAAAACAGCATAGATAATTTATATAGCTAATATTTATATGTAAAACATCAAAGATAATTTATATAGCTTATATTTAAATGTAAAACAGCAAAGATAATTTATGTAGTTAATATTAAAGCGTAAAACATCAAAGATAATTTATATAGCTAATATTTAAATGTGAAACAGCAAAGATAATTTATATAGCTAATATATAATGTAAAACATCAAAGATAATTTATATAGCTAATATTTAAATACAAAACATCAAAGATAATTTATAAAACTTATATTTAAATGTAAAACATCAAAGATAATTTATATAGCTAATGTTTAAATTTAAAACAGCAAAGATAATTTATTTAGCTAATGTTTATATGTAAAACAATGAAGATAATTTATATAGCTTTTTTGTGGTAAAACATCAAAGATAATTTATAAAGCTAATATTTAAATGTAAAACAGCAAAGATAATTTATATAGCTAAAATTTATATGTAAAACATCAAAGATTATTTATATAGCTTATATTTAAATGTAAAAAAGCAAAGATAATTTATGTAGTTAATATTAAAGCGTAAAACATCAAAGATAATTTATATAGCTAATATTCAAATGTGAAACAGCAAAGATAATTTATATAGCTAATATTTATATGTAAAACATCAAAGATTATTTATATAGCTAATATTTAAATGTAAAACATCAAAGATAATTTATATAGCTAATGTTTAAATTTAAAACAGCAAAGATAATTTATTTAGCTAATGTTTATATGTAAAACAATGAAGATAATTTATATAGCTCATTTTAGGGGTAAAACATCAAAGATAATTTATATAGCTAATATTTAAATGTTAAACATCAAAGATAATTTATAGAGTAAATATTTAAATGCAAAACATCAAAGATAATTTATATAGCTAATATTTAAATGTAAAACATCAAAGATAATTTATATAGCTCATTAAAGGGGTAAAACATCAAGGATAATTTATATAGGTTTTATTTAAATATTTACTCTATAGATAATTTATGTAGTAAATAAATTAAGCGTAAAACATCAAAGATAGTTTATATAGCTAATAGTTAAATGTAAAACAATGAAGATAATTTGTATAGCTAATATTTAAATTTAAAACAGCAAAGATAATTTATTTAGCTAATGTTTATATCTAAAACAATAAAGATGATTTATATAGCTGATAATTAAATGTAAAACAGCAAAGATAATTTATATAGCTAATTTTAAAATGTAAAACAGCAAAGATAATTTATATAGCTAATATTTATATGTAAAACATCAAAGATAATTTATATACCTTATATTTAAATGTAAAACATTAGAGATAATTTACAGAGAAAATATTTAAGTGCAAAACATCAAAGATAATTTATATAGCTAATATTTAAATGTAAAACATCAAAGATAATTTATATAGCTCATTAAAGGGGTAAAACATCAAAGATAATTTATATAGCTCATTAAAGGGGTAAAACATCAAGGATAATTTATATAGGTTTTATTTAAATATTTACTCTATAGATAATTTATGTAGTAAATAAATTAAGCGTAAAACATCAAAGATAGTTTATATAGCTAATAGTTAAATGTAAAACAATAAAGATAATTTGTATAGCTAATATTTAAAGTAAAACATCAAAGATGATTTATATAGCTCATTCTAGGCGTAAAATATCAAAGATGATTTATATAGCTAATATTTAAATTTAAAACAGCAAAGATAATTTATTTAGCTAATGTTTATATCTAAAACAATAAAGATCATTTATATAGCTGATAATTAAATGTAAAACAGCAAAGATAATTTATATAGCTAATATTAAAATGCAAAACAGCAAAGATAATTTATATAGCTAATATTTATATGTAAAACATCAAAGATAATTTATATAGCTTATATTTAAATGTAAAACAGCAAAGATAATTTATGTAGTTAATATTAAAGCGTAAAACATCAAAGATAATTTATATAGCTAATATTTAAATGTGAAACAGCAAAGATAATTTATATAGCTAATATTTATATGAAAACATCAAAGATAATTTATATAGCTAATATTTAAATGCAAAACATCAAAGATAATTTATATAGCTAATATTTAAATGTAAAACATCAAAGATAATTTATATAGCTAATGTTTAAATTTAAAACAGCAAAGATAATTTATTTAGCTAATGTTTATATGTAAAACATCAAAGATTATTTATATAGCTTATATTTAAATGTAAAAAAGCAAAGATAATTTATGTAGTTAATATTAAAGCGTAAAACATCAAAGATAATTTATATAGCTAATATTCAAATGTGAAACAGCAAAGATAATTTATATAGCTAATATTTATAATGTAAAACATCAAAGATTATTTATATAGCTAATATTTAAATGTAAAACATCAAAGATAATTATTTATATAGCTAATGTTTAAATTTAAAACAGCAAAGATAATTTATTTAGCTAATGTTTATATGTAAAACAATGAAGATAATTTATATAGCTCATTTTAGGGGTAAAACATCAAAGATAATTTATATAGCTAATATTTAAATGTAAAACATCAAAGATAATTTATATAGCTGATAATAAAATGTAAAACATCAAAGATAATTTATATAGCTAATATTTAAATGTAAAACAGCAAAGATAATTTATATAGCTAATATTTATATGTAAAACAGCAAAGATAATTTATATAGCTAATATTTAAATGTAAAACATCAAATATAATTTATATAGCTAATATGTAAATGTTAAACAGCAAAGATAATTTATTTAGCTAATGTTTATATGTAAAACAGCAAAGATAATTTATATAGCTAATATTTGTATGTAAAACATCAAAGATAATTTATAGAGTAAATATTTAAGTGTAAAACATGAAATTCAATTTATATAGCTAATATTTAAATGTAAAACAGCAAAGATAATTTATATAGCTAATATTTAAATGTAAAACATCAAAGATAATTTATATAGCTAATATTTAAATGTAAAACAGCAAAGATAATTTATATAGCTAATATTTATATGTAAAACAGCAAAGATAATTTATATAGCTAATATTTGTATGTAAAACATCAAAGATAATTTATAGAGTAAATATTTAAGTGTAAAACATGAAATTCAATTTATATAGCTAATATTTAAATGTAAAACAGCAAAGATAATTTATATAGCTAATATTTAAATGTAAAACATCAAAGATAATTTATATAGCTGATAATTAAATGTAAAACAGCAAAGATAATTTATATAGCTAATTTTAAAATGTAAAACAGCAAAGATAATTTATATAGCTAATATTTATATGTAAAACATCAAAGATAATTTATATACCTTATATTTAAATGTAAAACATTAGAGATAATTTACAGAGAAAATATTTAAGTGCAAAACATCAAAGATAATTTATATAGCTAATATTTAAATGTAAAACATCAAAGATAATTTATATAGCTCATTAAAGGGGTAAAACATCAAAGATAATTTATATAGCTCATTAAAGGGGTAAAACATCAAGGATAATTTATATAGGTTTTATTTAAATATTTACTCTATAGATAATTTATGTAGTAAATAAATTAAGCGTAAAACATCAAAGATAGTTTATATAGCTAATAGTTAAATGTAAAACAATAAAGATAATTTGTATAGCTAATATTTAAAGTAAAACATCAAAGATGATTTATATAGCTCATTCTAGGCGTAAAATATCAAAGATGATTTATATAGCTAATATTTAAATTTAAAACAGCAAAGATAATTTATTTAGCTAATGTTTATATCTAAAACAATAAAGATCATTTATATAGCTGATAATTAAATGTAAAACAGCAAAGATAATTTATATAGCTAATATTAAAATGCAAAACAGCAAAGATAATTTATATAGCTAATATTTATATGTAAAACATCAAAGATAATTTATATAGCTGATATTTAAATGTAAAACAGCAAAGATAATTTATGTAGTTAATATTAAAGCGTAAAACATCAAAGATAATTTATATAGCTAATATTTAAATGTGAAACAGCAAAGATAATTTATATAGCTAATATTTATATGAAAACATCAAAGATAATTTATATAGCTAATATTTAAATGCAAAACATCAAAGATAATTTATATAGCTAATATTTAAATGTAAAACATCAAAGATAATTTATATAGCTAATGTTTAAATTTAAAACAGCAAAGATAATTTATTTAGCTAATGTTTATATGTAAAACATCAAAGATTATTTATATAGCTTATATTTAAATGTAAAAAAGCAAAGATAATTTATGTAGTTAATATTAAAGCGTAAAACATCAAAGATAATTTATATAGCTAATATTCAAATGTGAAACAGCAAAGATAATTTATATAGCTAATATTTATAATGTAAAACATCAAAGATTATTTATATAGCTAATATTTAAATGTAAAACATCAAAGATAATTATTTATATAGCTAATGTTTAAATTTAAAACAGCAAAGATAATTTATTTAGCTAATGTTTATATGTAAAACAATGAAGATAATTTATATAGCTCATTTTAGGGGTAAAACATCAAAGATAATTTATATAGCTAATATTTAAATGTAAAACATCAAAGATAATTTATATAGCTGATAATAAAATGTAAAACATCAAAGATAATTTATATAGCTAATATTTAAATGTAAAACAGCAAAGATAATTTATATAGCTAATATTTATATGTAAAACAGCAAAGATAATTTATATAGCTAATATTTAAATGTAAAACATCAAATATAATTTATATAGCTAATATGTAAATGTTAAACAGCAAAGATAATTTATTTAGCTAATGTTTATATGTAAAACAGCAAAGATAATTTATATAGCTAATATTTGTATGTAAAACATCAAAGATAATTTATAGAGTAAATATTTAAGTGTAAAACATGAAATTCAATTTATATAGCTAATATTTAAATGTAAAACAGCAAAGATAATTTATATAGCTAATATTTAAATGTAAAACATCAAAGATAATTTATATAGCTAATATTTAAATGTAAAACAGCAAAGATAATTTATATAGCTAATATTTATATGTAAAACATCAAAGATTATTTATATACCTAATATTTGTATGTAAAACATCAAAGATAATTTATAGAGTAAATATTTAAGTGTAAAACATGAAATTCAATTTATACAGCTAATATTTAAATGTAAAACATAAAAGATAATATATAGAGTTAATATTTAAGTGTAAAACATCAAACACAATTTCTATAACTAATATTTAAATGTAAAACATCAAAGAAAATTTATATAGCTAATATTTAAATGTAAAACAGCAAATATAATTTATATAGCTAATATTTAAATGTAAAAAAGGAAAGATAATTTATATAGCTCATTAAAGGGGTAAAACATCAAAGAAAATTTATATAGCTAATATTTAAATGTAAAACAGCAAAGATAATTTATATAGCTAATATTTAAATGTAAAACAGCAAGGATAATTTATATAGCTTACATTTATATGTAAAACATTAAAGATTATTTACATACCTAATTTTTAAATGTAAAACATCAAAGATAATTTATAGAGTAAATATTTAAGTGTAAAACATGAAATTCAATTTATACAGCTAATATTTAAATGTAAAACATAAAAGATAATTTATATAGCTCATATTTAAATGTAAAACAGCAAATATAATTTATATAGCTAACATTTTAATGTAAAAAAGGAAAGATAATTTATATAGCTCATTAAAGGGGTAAAACATCAAAGATAATTTATATAGATAATATTTAAATGTAAAACATAAAAGATAATTTATGGAGTTAATATCTAAGTGTAAAACATCAAACACAATTTCTATAGCTAATATTTAAATGTAAAACATCAAAGATAATTTATATAGCTAATATTTAAATGTAAAACAGCAAAGATAATTTATATAGCTAATGTTTAAATTTAAAACAGCAAAGATAATTTATTTAGCTAATATTTAAATGTAAAACAGCAAATATAATTTATAAAGCTAACATTTTAATGTAAAAAAGGAAAGATAATTTATATAGCTCATTAAAGGGGTAAAACATCAAAGATAATTTATATAGCTAATATTTAAATGTAAAACATCAAATATAATTTATATAGCTCATTAAACGGGTAAAACATCAAAGATAATTTACAGAGATAATATTTAAGTGTTAAACATCAAAGATAATTTATATAGCTAATATTTATATGTCAAACGTCAAAGATTATATATATAGCTAATATTTAAATGTAAAACATCAGAGATAATTTACAGAGTTAATATTCATGTGTAAAACATCAATGATAATTTCTATAGCTAATATTTAAATGTAAAACAGCAAAGATAATTTATATAGCTCATTTAAGGGGTAAAACATCAAAGATAATTTATATAGCTGAAATTTAAATGTGAAACATCAAAGTTAATTTATACAGCTCATTTCAGGGGTAAAACATCAAAGATAATTTATATAGCTAATATTTAAATGTGAAACATCAAAGTTAATTTATACAGCTCATTTCAGGGGTAAAACATCAAAGATAATTTATATAGCTGAAATTTAAATGTAAAACAGCAGACATAACTTATATAGTTAACATTTAAATGTAAAACATCAAAGATAATTTCTATAGCTAATATTTAAATGTAAAACATCAAAGATAATTTCTATAGCTAATATTTAAATGTAAAACGGCAAAGAAAATTTCTATAGCTAATATTTAATGTAAAACAGCAAAAATAATTTAGCAAAATTTTCAGTCGTCTAAAATTTGGAATTTATTTAAAACTAAGGTTTGTTCCCTCATGCACAGCATTCCTTAGCTGGATTTGGATTTATATAATTTTGAAACTTTAGATTCATTATTTTCAACTGTTTGGCTTATAATTTTTATGTATTAAACTTTTCGGTCTTAGTGTCACTGATGAGGAATGAATTTCCGAAATGTGCACATCTGGTACATCAAAATTTAACTGGTATTTGTATTATATATTTACAGAGTTAATATTTAAGTGTAAAACATCAAAGATAATTTATATAGCTATTATTTAAATGTGAAACATCAAAGATAATTTATATAGCTCATTTAAGGGGTAAAACATCAAAGTTAATTGATATAGCTCATTTTAGACGTAAAACAGCAAAGATAATTTATAGAGCTAATATTTAAATGTAAAACATCAAAGATAATTTATATAGCTCATTTAAGGTGAAGACATCAAAGCTAATATTTAAATGTAATATATCAAAGATAATTTATATAGTTAATATTTAAGCGTAAAACACCAAAGATGATTTATATAGGTAATATTCAAATGTAAAGCATCAAAGATAATTTATATAGCTAATATTTAAGCGTAAAACATCAAAGATAATTTATAGAGTTAATATTTAAATGTAAAACATCAAAGATAATTTATATAGTTAATATTTACGCGTAAAACATTAAAGACAACAGCATGGTTATAAAATATGTCTGTTTCCGCCATTAATTTTTTTCTAGTATTTTCCTGTTTAATTCTCAAAATAAGTTAATAATCAGTAAATGACGTTGACACATGTTAGAAAAGATACAAAAACAAAGACGCCTCTTATGCTGCAAAACATGTAAAAAAAACATGAATTCTTCAACTAACCTTTCCAATTCTCTTATTTTAATATTAGAAATATTTTTTGTCTGGTTATAATGAATCAGGTAAAAAATGCATCAGAAAAATAAGGTAGCTAATATTTTAGCGTATAACAACATAAACGTGGTGTAATTAATGTTTGGGAGCAAAATAGCAAAACAATGTAGTTAATTTTTCAGTATATAAAAAGGCGAATTGAATATGTATTTTATAAATAAAAATGTTTTAGCTATCATTAAAAATTTTTTTCTGATTGATAAGATTGTATAACAACAAAGACAATGATTGTAACTGAAATATATGCATAAGACAACAACGACAATTACAGTGATTGTAGCTAAATCATGAGTGTGTAACAAAAAAAACAATGGTTGTAGCTGAAATATGAGTGTGTAACAACAAAGACAATGTTTGTATCTGAAATATAAGTGTGTTACAACTAAGACAATATTTGTAGCTGATATATAAGTGTGTTACAACAAAGTCAATGGTTGTAGCCTAAGTATGAGTGTGTTACAACAAAGACAATGGTTGTAGCTGAAATATGAGTGTGTAACAACAACGACAATGATTGTAGCTGAAGTGTGAGTGGGTAACAACATAAACACAAAGACAATGATTGAGCTGAAATGTGAGTGTGTAACAACATAAACACAAAGACAATGTTTGTAGCTGAAATGTGAGTGTGTAACAACATAAACACAAAGACAATGATTGTAGCTGAAATGTGAGTGTGTAACAACAAAAACACAAAGACAATGATTGGAGCTGAAATGTGAGTGTGTAACAACAAAAACACAAAGACAATGATTGTAGCTGAAATATGAGTGTGTAACAACAAAAACACAAAGACAATGATTGTAGCTAAAATATGAGTGTGTAACAACATAAACACAAAGACAATAATTGTAGCTGAAATGTGAGTGTGTAACAACAAAAACACAAAGACAATGATTGTAGCTGAAATGTGAGTGTGTAACAACAAAAACACAAAGACAATGATTGTAGCTGAAATATGAGTGTGTAACAACATAAACACAAAGACAATGATTGTAGCTGAAATGTGAGTGTGTAACAACATAAACACAAAGACAATAATTGTAGCTGAAATGTGAGTGTGTAACAACAAAAACACAAAGACAATGATTGTAGCTGAAATGTGAGTGTGTAACAACAAAAACACAAAGACAATGATTGTAGCTGAAATATAATAGTGTAACAACAAAAACACAAAGAGAATGATTGTAGCTAAAATATGAGTGTGTAACAACATAAACACAAAGACAATGATTGTAGCTGAAATGTGAGTGTGTAACAACAAAAACACAAAGACAATGATTGTAGCTGAAATATGAGTGTGTAACAACATAATCACAAAGACAATGATTGTAGCTGAAATATGAGTGTGTAACAACAAAAACACAAAGACAATGATTGTAGCTAAAATATGAGTGTGTAACAACAAAAACACAAAGACAATGATTGTAGCTGAAATATGAGTGTGTAACAACATAAACACAAAGACAATGATTGTAGCTGAAATGTGAGTGTGTAACAACAAAAACACAAAGAGAATGATTGTAGCTAAAATATGAGTGTGTAACAACATAAACACAAAGACAATGATTGTAGCTGAAATGTGAGTGTGTAACAACAAAAACACAAAGACAATGATTGTAGCTGAAATATGAGTGTGTAACAACAAAAACACAAAGACAATGATTGTAGCTGAAATATGAGTGTGTAACAACATAATCACAAAGACAATGATTGTAGCTGAAATGTGAGTGTGTAACAACAAAAATACAAAGACAATGATTGTAGCTAAAATATGAGTGTGTAACAACAAAAACACAAAGACAATGACTGTAGCTGAAATATGAATGTGTAACAACAAAAACACAAAGACAATGATTGTAGCTGAAATATTAGTGTGTAACAACAAAAACACAAAGAGAATGATTGTAGCTGAAATATGAGTGTGTAACAACAAAAACAATGATTGCAGCTAATACACAAGTTAATAACAACAATGACAATGATTATGGCTTAAATATGAGTTGATAAGAACAAAGCCAATCATTGTAGCTAAAATACTATAGTATAACAACAAAACTAAATATAGCATAAATATGATTGTATATCAACAAAGATGATAATTTGAGCTAAGATATGATTGTGATTGTGTAACAACAAACAAACAATAATTGCAAGTGGCATATAATTGATTAACAACAAAAACATATGACTGTATAAGAACAGACAATGATTTTACTGAAATTTGGGCGTATAACAACAATGACAATGATTGTAGCTAAATAATAATTACATGAACAAAAAACAGTAACAGAAGTTATTTCTTAAAGCATCAAGTTCGATAATTTGGTGACACAGAGTAATGTAAACCGAAGTAATACAGCAATTGTACAGCATTTTAATGTTATTAAACTTATATATAATTTTAAATACACTTACCATTGTTAACAGTTGTTTGTCCAGAATAGTTTATCTAAACTGTCTGTCTATATGCTCGGTTTCAGTAAGATGTAATAGTTAAATACGGAAATAATTGAGAGCCAACAAATGAATCATTGCTGAATGACAACAAAGGCTTTATGTGCTGAAGTTATCGATACGCTGACAATTATAACGTGCATGTTTATATCACGGATAGATTATAAAGTACATTCTCAAAGTAAAATTAATTATAATAATAATAAATAGAATAGTCGATCCTGTCTTACAGGTCATCACTAGTCAGTCAGTACCGTGCCTTCCCCGAAAAGTCTATCGGCCCTGTTAGTCCCAGTTTTTTTAATGTTAAAATAGAGAAATCAAGAACCTTATTTTGAATTTTTTTTGTTTTTTTATTAAACAAAATCACATTTATGAATCAATATATATATCTGTAGCTGTATTGGGTGACAAAAGTAAGGACATAATCGTTGATAATAAAAATTTCACCTCGGAATCATTGAAACTGGATTTAATGACAAAATTATATATTATGGAGTACTTAAACACTAATATAAGTGATATGTATCGAATTTCAACATTTACTGCTTAAAAGATGAGTAATTCAAATAAATGAGTCAAATTATTTACACTTTGGGAATTTTATATACACTTAAACCGTTTGACATATCACGTATTATATTCGAAGTGTTTTTTCTATTGTTTTCTTTTATAAATTATAATCTTACAATTAAACGAAAATAAAAAATACAGAAGATGACTAAAACACGTTATATAATTCAAAGTTTATTAATTTGTTTTTAACTATTTTAAGAGTTTCTAATTTAATATAATTCGTACATTCTAGACTTTATGATTTTAAATAAATGATATATTGTTTTATGGTTTTTATACTCAAATATCAGTGTTGCTGTTTTTAATCATGTTTTACCTTGTAACCTGTTACCATGCTTATCATTCAATATTTAATAAATTTAAGTCAATGACTACAGCAGAAGTATGACTGTAAATATAAGTTAACAAACACAAAGACAACTAGAGATTGTAACTGAGATACTATTTATGTATGATTCCCCACCATCCATAATCTATATATTGTCCAAAGTATACACCTACTGATGTATCGATATAAGTGATATAATACAAATACCAGTTAAATTTTGATGTGCCAGATGTGCACATTTCGGAAATTCATTCCTCATCAGTGACACTAAGACCGAAAAGTTTGATACATAAATAATATAAGCCAAACAGTTGAAAATAATGAATCTAAAGTTTCAAAATCATATAAATCCAAATCCAGCTAAGGAATGCTGTGCATGAGGGAACAAACCTTAGTTTTAAATTAATTTCAAGTTTTAGTCGACTGAAAATTTTGCTACATGGTACATTTTCTGACAGCACAAAGTACTGCCTACTGAGTTATGGATACCCTCGGGGAGTTTTACTCCACCAGCAGCGGTACCCGCTCAGGGGTAATAAATATAATACAAATACCAGTTAAATTTTGATGTGCCAGATGTGCACATTTCGGAAATTCATTCCTCATCAATGAATTATTATCAGCTGGGGAGTTAAATTTCAGAAAAAAATCATTCCTTGTTTGAGAAATTAACACGTCAGTTTTTAAAGCACAAGTTACAGATAATTGTATGAGACATCACCTGTATAAACCATTGGTAAATTGTGTCTGAAGTTCACATGAAGCCAGTTGTCAAATAAACCCGAATGCCGATTGATCTCGTGATGGATCGATAGTATCCATTACTAGTAATCGAAAGCTGATTAAGAGAGAGGGTTTAAGACAAGTAAATTTCAAGTTTACATCAAATTGTACAGTTATAATTCGAGTCATATTCATTTCCAATATTTACTTAAATCCCCTCATACACCACTGTTGCAACCTGACAACTGCTTTCTGTTTCGTTTCTGATTTCTTGGCATAAATTTTGTTAAGACTAAATTCGGAATTTTATTTCGCCGGCATCTAAGTCTCGGATCGTTCATTTTTTGCATAAGATTACAATAATTTTTACAAGAAATTCATGTCATTTATCTATTTTTTGTTAAAAGAAACCAGAAGAAAAGAAGTCCGAATCTGCACGTATCAATTAATAATTTGAAATGTATGTAAATGTTGCAAGTTCAATAGGTCAAAGTCATGAGTTTTTTCTTCTGACATAGGCCCTATCGACGTTCTTCAGAATGTATCTAAATTTCCTGCTGTCAAAATAAATTTACGGAAGCTGGGTGTACGTGGTGAACTGGCAGACGTAAAAAAAATTTAGGAGTGTTTACATTTTTACATTTTGATTTCTTGCGATAAACCCAAAAGCTGACAATTTGGGAACTTTACATTGCGTCGTGAACTCAAATTCAAGTTTACGTTTACTCATGGTGTGCACACTTTGAAAAGAGATTGCATTACAATATTTATTAATTCCTAAATCTTTAATTGTACATGTAACTTTGATAAGTTTTTCATTTTCATTTGTTTTGTACTTACACCGGTACACATAATAAAGAATCGGCTTGGATGCTTACAGCACACTCGCCCTTTCACAAGGTGATTAACCCACCGGTACTTGAGTCTTGATTAAATTATCAACACTTACTTCAGAAGTCCCATCTAAAACAACAAATTTAATCACCTCTTTGTATATAATATCTGCCACATACCCTATATCTTAATGACTGTTTATTTAGTGGCACTTGCTGGAACGCCACAGTTTAATTTCCCAATAATTACTAGTGAAAAAGATGCAAGTGGAGTTGACACTGGCGAAGCCTAGAGCGAACAATGTTATTGTGAGCTAGGTGAACTTTTTTGATTGACAGCAATTCTTCAAACACTAATTTTGACACTTAACACCCTAATTGTAATTGCCAAATTCGTTTTTACAACAAACCACAAAACTGATAAGCCGGTGTGTTTTGATTGGTCAAGTATTCAACTTTGTTTGATAGCATGAACTGTGGAATGTAAACAACCAATTGATTGACGTGTGTCATGACTATAAAGTAGCCAGAATATACACATCAATGATTAATTGACAAGGGGATAAAAGCAATAACACTTATGAAAAGCATGTTATGATGCTACTAAATTTGTTTTCAATTGAATTATTCTTTGAATAAGAATTTTGTCCTGTAAACTTGCCATTAGGAATGAAATCAAGTATGTCAAAAGGTAGTGTTTCTTGGCTGATGGTTGGTGTTAAGACTTCTGGCCCCACTAACCTCCCCCTCTCTTGGAAATGATTCCCTGGAGGTTTTTATCACTCTATTCAAATGTCCATAATGAATAAGAAAAAATACAGATAAGGGGTAGGGATATCATCTATTTAAAAATTGTACATGTAGATAACACCACTCACAGCCCCACCAAACAGTGGGAATGACTTAGATGCCCTTTATTATTATCACTCTCTTCAACTTTTCATGAGGAACCAGAAAATACATGAATTGGGGGAGGGGATCTCAACCGTTTAAAAGTTATACATGTACATAGCACCACCCAGCGCCACCCCATAGTGGGAAATCACCTTAGATTCTTTCATTAGTATCAATCCTTCCGTTTCATCATAAGAAACCAGACAATATATAGTTTGGGTAGAGGATCTCGACAGTTTAAAAATTATGACAAAGCCCCATCTAGCACCATCTCTTAGTGGTAACCAAAGGGAAAATATTTTATGGAGGACCATTGTTAGGCGAGATATTTTTTGATGTGATATAAAATAATAGTTTCATATTTAATTCAATCATTATTGCAATTCATAGCTGCTAGTTTTAAAAACAATCATGAAGTATTTAAGAAAAGAAGTTAAAATTTGATGGAGGCTTTAACAAATTATTTTCTTTTAATATGCGATTATAAGGCGTGATTTTTAAATATCTAATGACAACAAATTCGATTGGTTACCTACCATTTTTATATGTACCGCAATTTGCTTTTAATGTTTTATGTTACAGTTAATATATTTTTTAAAAACTTTTTAATAAGTTGTGATGACTTTGAATCGACGTGTATAGAGGTAAGACAATTTTTGATGTGGTATAAAATAATAGTTTCTTATTTAATCCAATCATTATTGCAGTTCATAATTGCTACATTTTAAAAAACAATCATGAAGTGTTAAAGAAAATAAGTTTACATTTATTTTTTTTTTAAAAAAAGTTCTTTGTCTTTTTATATGCGGTTATAAGGCGTGACTTTTAATATCTAATGACAACAACGATCATTCATAACAACTTCGTGACACTGTTGCAGTTTTTGAAGCTATAAAGACGAATATTAAATAATATGAAAAGTGATGAACAATATAGAAACAGTTTTCAAAACAATAATTTAAAAATAAAGCGAGCATTTCCTAAATGTACTTTGAGAGTTCACGAATTAAGATTTTGGTAAAAATAATGTTGTGTTGTTACAAACATGTTAAGTTGATTTCGGAATTTAATTTTAAAGTTTAAAAATATTTTAACTGTAACATAAAACATTAAAAGCAAATAGTTCTCTTCATTTTGTAATAGGAAAGAGAAAAATGCAAGGTCGGACCGGGGATCGAACCCGGGACCTCCCGCACTTTCGGCGAGTGCTCTACCAACTGAGGTACCCAGTCGGCTACAATTTATAAGAAAATGTGGCATCGAGTGTTAATGATAATTATCACTTACATTAGCAGTAATTAGAAATATTCAACATTCTTATATATACAGTACATTGTTACTATGAAATGGTGTCATATATTTTTTTTCACACTAAAATCTTATTAAAGGGAAGTAATACCAGTCATATCTTATCTCCCTTTATTTTTTAAATTATTATTTTTTTGTATTCCTGAAATTAATAATTTTAGTATTTGGGAAATGTTAGAGGTTGAGGTGTGATGGGTACATGTTCGTGTTTACTCAATCATACTCAGTGTTTATGGCTACATGTTTATTAATCACGAATATGGGATTTAAAAAACATAAATAACAGATGAAAATGATCTGTCTATGATTTTCACTGCCTAGTTTACTAAACAGTAAAGCATCAAACTCCATGACAACTGTTTAATTTGTAAATTAGAAAATGAGTGGGGGTGTGAATGGTCGAGGTGATGGCCCCTGTTGGGATTTTTAGAGTTTATAATCTATAGTAAATAAAACAGTACCCTCCAAAGTAACACGGGTCCCTTGTAAATTTTTAAGATTTTCCTTACTGGTTAGGAACTGTACAATATCCTTTCCCAAAATGATCTGTTCTAGAAAAACGAAAATTTAAAAAACTAAATGAACCCCGGGTCAATTTTTCGACCTGTTTCGATATTCTTCGTTACACAGCCCAAAGATGTTGATGAAAGTCCTTGGAGAACCAATCCAAAAGGCAGAAACTACTAAAAAGTATATAAACATAGATGAGTTCCGGGCGCTGAAAATGAAACTAGGAAAATTAATCTACGACATAAAACTTGCTGAACCCGTATCACAACAAGTTATAGAACAGATTAAGAGAGATGTCCATGAGCATTTGTTGGTGATCTTCAAAAATCAAGGATTTATCAGTGGAGAAAGACATGTTGAAATCAGTAAATGGTTCGGAAACTTGGAATCTACTTTTTACAAACACCCAAAATCGCCACATCCTGACGTCTTTAGAGTTTCCAACGATGAGCGCGAAGGATGTAGAAATGTCGGGAGAACAGGCTGGCATATAGATGGAAGCTTCATGAAAAAACCATTTGGTTATTCACTCTATTACATTGAATCAGTGCCCAAATCTGGAGACACTGGTACGATTGGTTTTCACTTCAGTAAACTATATTGAAAATTCTAAAAGTACTTATAATTAGCTATTTTCAATTTTATGTAACAGGAAGGAGAAAAAATGCAGGGGGGGATCGAACCTAGGACCTTCCGCACTACAGGCGAGTGCTCTACCGAGCTACCCAGACTGCTACATTCCTACCCTGTTATTCTTGAGATTCCTATGGTCCTATGGGAAATCTCACCCCAAATTACATCTAGTGAGAATATTTAAAAATAAAAAAGTGAAATCATCTAGATCTAGATAAAATCTTATTCAGTATAATATGTGACCACTGATATCTTCAATGGTTTGAACATATAGCACATGGTCTAGACAACTGTGTTCAATCCTGGGAACAGGGCACAACTGTGTTCAATCCTGGGACCTTGTATACTATAGGCAGGTGTTCCAACCAGGGTCTGACTCACTTAAGTCTAGACCTAGTGTATATTGTATAGTTCCTGTGTTACATGCCCTTATTAGTGCAACAGCAAACAATAGTAGATAAGTTGTTCATGTTTGTATATCACATTAGTATGACATTTGTTTTTGTAATTAAACAATTAATTATAATACAAAGGTAATCTTACCTGCATAATCAGGTGAGAAAGTTTCCTGGTTGACAAAGAGTACCCTATTCTTGCAATATGACATAACATTTTCCTCACATTACAATCGATCACTATCTGACACAGAATTCTTAGGTTGTTGACATTTACAACAGAGATCTTCCTCTTCAATATTTTTTTTTCAGTTCAATCAGATATCTGGTGTTTGAGATATCAAATAATTTGAGTTCATGAAGATTGAGGTATGGTTGGTCTGTCTCTAATATGGCTAACTTTGATTTTTTTCTAAATGGTTTTCTTAATGTTTTTTAACAGATTTTTTTAGCAGTGACAGAGCAGATTTTTGTTTTCATTTGTAGGTATCAAGTTTGTCAAAATTTGCATGTTATTTTTACTAAGCAAATTCTTGCAATAAAAGGTTGAACAAACATTTTCTTTTTGGTTTTTTAAATTATTAAGCTTATTTTTTTTAATCGGAAAACTACTGTGTAAGTAGCCTCCTTTTGAATTCATCTGCTCCTCACTGGCAAGTAAGGGTTATTGTTAAGTAACTGTAGCTTGGACACCTGTATTTACCATATCCTAAATCTGCTCACTGTTTACTGATGATGAACACTCAAAATTTGAGGAGGTCACCTGATCACCAATTTATTTATAATATTGTGAAATACCATACCTGTTTCATATTTGATGGCCAAAATCAGCCATCGGGTGACACATAGTTATTGATGTAGAATGTACTTTATTAATACGGTGTCTATGACATCTTACACTTTAAGCTAGTGTAACTTGTACATTCTAAGTGACACATTACTTCAACATTTTACAGCTTTTACTTGAAAGCCTAAATGTTTAAGGTGGGTTCAATTTTGAGAGAATGATATCACACACACACACACACACACACACACACACACAGAGCAAATTACATTTAAAATAGCATCAGTTTTACAATAATGATTGTTGTGAAATTTAGAATTCACTAGGACCAAGTGGGGGTCAACATTGAAACATAGAGAGATCTATCTTGTGCATATGATAAAAACAAGTGCCTAAAAAGTCGCACACACACAGTCACACACACATATATGGAGAGAGAAAATATAAGAATATAATTGACAGATTATTCAAAAATAAAGGATTATATAAGAAGAATATTCCATAACATTTCTGAGACACATGACCTGTAATAGAAAAAAGAATAAGCAATCTGGCTTTTTTAAATACTTTTTATCATGATAATATGGTCGTTGTAAATATTTACAGAACATAACAAACTTTTTAAAAGGCGGACAAATAGATAAGCCTGCTTTACACATCGCAGAAAATTTAGACGAAAATGCAGGGCACAACTGTGTTCAATCCTGGGACCCTTTATACTATAGGCAGGTGCTCCAACCAGGGTCTGAATCACTTTAGTTAGTGTACCAACAGACTATCCAGTATTTTTAACAACACCATTATTGTAATAAGTATTTATAAAGGCCAGATTTCTTTTTTTTTTTCCCCTAATTTGGGTCCCCGTGAATTACTCTCAGACCTTATAGACCTTGTACATATAGTACATATATTTTCTAATTGATTTATAAACTCTTTTGGTATAACTTTTGCTAAATCCTATTGACAGTACTTGACTCCAATCTTTTCTGTTGTATGTTTAAAATAATAAGTTTGAATATGCAAATGAAAGTATAAATATACTTGTACACACAAAAACCTCCTGCTGCTAACTTTCTTACTCTTTGATTGGTTTAAATATTTGTCTTCTTTAATTTCCAGCTTTTGTTAGTTTAAATGAACTTATAAAAAGTTTAACGCCTGACAAAAGAGACAGATGGGAGAGACTATGGATGATCAGTGACAGGAGAGCAGGAGTTATCCACCCTTTGATTTATCCACATCCTGTCACTAGATTGTCTGTAAGTATTGATATAACTTTAGAATTTATGTGTGAATTTACATCTGGAAACTTTACATAACAATAGGACAAAATTTACTACATCTTTTAATTTTAAGTGTGCATCAGATGGCATTGCTTAGAATAAAGTAAAATTATTAACAATAACCACAATGAAATATTATAAATAAATAGATATATTATTGACTTTTCTCTTTGGTCTCTCATTTTAAAGAGGAACAGTAACCTTCATTAACTGGTCAAGACACTATACCTCGTCAAAAACATCATATAATAATGTTTTCCAAAGGAAGGTTTATAATGGTATACACAACATAAATGCTAATTGTCAAGTACATGTGCATGCAGATCACATAGGATATATAATAGAGCAAAAACATTTTAAGATTGTCTGGTTAATTTTACATACCTAGAGCTACACTTTAGAATGCAATATCTTCATCCATAAAAAAAGTTATGATACATATAACTTTGCTTAAATCTCTGTTACCATCATCATGTTTCATAAAGATGTTTGTTGTTTTGTTTTTCAGACATAATGTTTCACAGAGATGTTTCATTTTTCATACAATATGTTTCACAGAGATGTTGTTGTTGTTTTGTTTTTCAGACATAATGTTTCACAGAGATGTTTTGTTTTTCAGACAAAATGTTTCACAAAGATGTTTGATGTTTTGTTTTTTCAGACATAATGTTTCACAGAGATGTTTTGTTTTTCAGACAAAATGTTTCACAGTGATGTTTGTTGTTTTGTTTTTCAGACATTATGTTTCACAGTGATGTTTGTTGTTTTGTTTTTCAGACATAATATTTCACAGTGATGTTTGTTGTTTTGTTTTTCAGACATTATGTTTCACAGAGATGTTTGTTGTTTTGTTTTTCAGACATTATGTTTCACAGAGATGTTTGTTGTTTTGTTTTTCAGACATAATATTTCACAGTGATGTTTGTTGTTTTGTTTTTCAGACATAATGTTTCACAGAGATGTTTTGTTTTTCAGACATAATGTTTCACAGAGATGTTTGTTGTTATGTTTTTCAGACATTATGTTTCACAGTGATGTTCGTTGTTTTGTTTTTCAGACATTATGTTTCACAGAGATGTTTGTTGTTTTGTTTTTCAGACATAATGTTTCACAGAGATATTTTGTTTTTCAGACATAATGTTTCACAGTGATGTTTGTTGTTTTGTTTTTCAGACATAATGTGTCACAGAGATGTTTTGTTTTTCAGACAAAATGTGTCACAGAGATGTTTTGTTTTTCAGACATTATGTTTCAGAGATGTTTGTTTTTTGTTTTTCAGACATTATGTTTCACATAGATGTTTTGTTTTTCAAATATAATGTTTCATAAAAGATATTTGTTGTTTTGTTTTTCAGACATTATGTTTCACAGAGATGTTTGTTGTTTTGTTTTTCAGACATTATGTTTCACAGAGATGTTTGTTGTTTTGTTTTTCAGACATAATGTTTCACAGAGATGTTTGTTGTTTTGTTTTTCAGACATTATGTTTCACATAGATGTTTTGTTTTTCAAATATAATGTTTCATAAAGATGTTTGATGTTTTGTTTTTCAGACATTATGTTTCACAGAGATGTTTGTTGTTTTGTTTTTCAGACATTATGTTTCACAGAGATGTTTGTTGTTTTGTTTTTCAGACATAATGTTTCACAGAGATGTTTGTTGTTTTGTTTTTCAGACATTATGTTTCACATAGATGTTTTGTTTTTAAAAATATAATGTTTCATAAAGATGTTTGATGTTTTGTTTTTCAGACATTATGTTTCACAGAGATGTTTGTTCTTTTGTTTTTCAGACATTATGTTTCACAGTGATGTTTGTTGTTTTGTTTTTCAGACAATATGTTTAACAGAGATGTTTGTTGTTTTGTTTTTCAGACATAATGTTTCACAGAGATGTTTGTTGTTTTGTGTTTCAGACATTATGTTTCAAAGTGATGTTTGTTGTTTAGTTTTTCAGACATAATGTTTCACAGAGATGTTTGTTGTTTTGTTTTTTAGACATAATGTTTCACATAGATGTTTTGTTTTTCAGACATAATGTGTCACAGAGATGTTTTGTTTTTCAGACATAATGTTTCACAGAGATGTTTGTTGTTTTGTTTTTCAGACATAATGTTTCACAGAGATGTTTGTTGTTTTGTTTTTCAGACATAATGTTTCATAGAGATGTTTGTTGTTTTGTTTTTCAGACATAATGTTTCACAGAGATGTTTGTTGTTTTGTTTTTCAGACATAATTTTTCACAGAGATGTTTTGTTTTTCAGACATGTTTCACAGAGATGTTTGTTGTTTTGTTTTTCAGACATTATGTTTCGCAGTGATGTTTGTTGTTTTGTTTTTCAGACATAATGTTTCACAGTGATGTTTGTTTTGTTTTTTTTGACATAATGTTTCACATAGATGTTTATTGTTTTGTTTTTCAGACATAATGTTTCACAAAGATGTTTTGTTTTTCAGACATAATGTTTCACAGAGATGTTTTGTTTTTCAGACAAAATGTTTCACAAAGATGTTTGATGTTTTGTTTTAAAGACATAATGTTTCACAGAGATGTTTTGTTTTTCAGACATAATGTTTCACAGTGATGTTTGTTGTTGTTTCTCAGACATTATGTTTCACAGTGATGTTCCTTGTTTTGTTTTTCAGACATAATATTTCACAGTGATGTTTGTTGTTTTGTTTTTCAGACATTATGTTTCACAGAGATGTTTGTTGTTTTGTTTTTCTGACATAATATTTCACAGTGATGTTTGTTGTTTTGTTTTTCAGACATAATGTTTCACAGAGATGTTTTGTTTTTCAGACATAATGTTTCACAGAGATGTTTGTTGTTATGTTTTTAAGACATAATGTTTCACAGTGATGTTCGTTGTTTTGTTTTTCAGACATTATGTTTCACAGAGATGTTTGTTGTTTTGTTTTTCAGACATAATATTTCACAGTGATGTTTTGTTTTTCAGACATAATGTTTCACAGAGATGTTTGTTGTTTTGTTTTTCAGACATAATGTGTCACAGAGATGTTTTGTTTTTCAGACAAAATGTGTCACAGAGATGTTTTGTTTTTCAGACATTATGTTTCAGAGATGTTTGTTTTTTTTGTTTTTCAGACATTATGTTTCACATAGATGTTTTGTTTTTCAAATATAATGTTTCATAAAAGATTTTTGTTGTTTTGTTTTTCAGACATTATGTTTCACAGAGATGTTTGCTGTTTTGATTTTCAGACATTATGTTTTACAGAGATGTTTGTTGTTTTGTTTTTTAGACATAATGTTTCACAGAGATGTTTGTTGTTTTGTTTTTCAGACATTATGTTTCACATAGATGTTTTGTTTTTCAAATATAATGTTTCATAAAAGATATTTGTTGTTTTGTTTTTCAGACATTATGTTTCACAGAGATGTTTGTTGTTTTGTTTTTCAGACATTATGTTTCACAGTGATGTTTGTTGTTTTGTTTTTCAGACATTATGTTTCACAGTGATGTTTGTTGTTTTGTTTTTCAGACAATATGTGTAACAGAGATGTTTGTTGTTTTGTTTTTCAGACATAATGTTTCACAGAGATGTTTGTTGTTTTGTGTTTCAGACATTATGTTTCAAAGTGATGTTTGTTGTTTAGTTTTTCAGACATAATGTTTCACAGAGATGTTTGTTGTTTTGTTTTTTAGACATAATGTTTCACATAGATGTTTTGTTTTTCAGACATAATGTGTCACAGAGATGTTTTGTTTTTCAGACATAATGTTTCACAGAGATGTTTGTTGTTTTGTTTTTCAGACATAATGTTTCACAGAGATGTTTGTTGTTTTGTTTTTCAGACATAATGTTTCATAGAGATGTTTGTTGTTTTGTTTTTCAGACATAATGTTTCACAGAGATGTTTGTTGTTTTGTTTTTCAGACATAATTTTTCACAGAGATGTTTTGTTTTTCAGACATAATGTTTCACAGAGATGTTTGTTGTTTTGTTTTTCAGACATTATGTTTCGCAGTGATGTTTGTTGTTTTGTTTTTCAGACATAATGTTTCACAGTGATGTTTGTTTTGTTTTTTTTGACATAATGTTTCACATAGATGTTTATTGTTTTGTTTTTCAGACATAATGTTTCACAAAGATGTTTTGTTTTTCAGACATAATGTTTCACAGAGATGTTTTGTTTTTCAGACAAAATGTTTCACAAAGATGTTTGATGTTTTGTTTTTTCAGACATAATGTTTCACAGAGATGTTTTGTTTTTCAGACATAATGTTTCACAGTGATGTTTGTTGTTGTTTCTCAGACATTATGTTTCACAGTGATGTTCCTTGTTTTGTTTTTCAGACATGATATTTCACAGTGATGTTTGTTGTTTTGTTTTTCAGACATTATGTTTCACAGAGATGTTTGTTGTTTTGTTTTTCTGACATAATATTTCACAGTGATGTTTGTTGTTTTGTTTTTCAGACATAATGTTTCACAGAGATGTTTTGTTTTTCAGACATAATGTTTCACAGAGATGTTTGTTGTTATGTTTTTAAGACATAATGTTTCACAGTGATGTTCGTTGTTTTGTTTTTCAGACATTATGTTTCACAGAGATGTTTGTTGTTTTGTTTTTCAGACATAATATTTCACAGTGATGTTTTGTTTTTCAGACATAATGTTTCACAGAGATGTTTGTTGTTTTGTTTTTCAGACATAATGTGTCACAGAGATGTTTTGTTTTTCAGACAAAATGTGTCACAGAGATGTTTTGTTTTTCAGACATTATGTTTCAGAGATGTTTGTTTTTTTTGTTTTTCAGACATTATGTTTCACATAGATGTTTTGTTTTTCAAATATAATGTTTCATAAAAGATTTTTGTTGTTTTGTTTTTCAGACATTATGTTTCACAGAGATGTTTGCTGTTTTGTTTTTCAGACATTATGTTTTACAGAGATGTTTGTTGTTTTGTTTTTTAGACATAATGTTTCACAGAGATGTTTGTTGTTTTGTTTTTCAGACATTATGTTTCACATAGATGTTTTGTTTTTCAAATATAATGTTTCATAAAAGATATTTGTTGTTTTGTTTTTCAGACATTATGTTTCACAGAGATGTTTGTTGTTTTGTTTTTCAGACATTATGTTTCACAGTGATGTTTGTTGTTTTGTTTTTCAGACAATATGTGTAACAGAGATGTTTGTTGTTTTGTTTTTCAGACATAATGTTTCACAGAGATGTTTGTTGTTTTGTATTTCAGACATTATGTTTCAAAGTGATGTTTGTTGTTTTGTTTTTCAGACATAATATTTCACAGAGATGTTTGTTGTTTTGTTTTTTAGACATAATGTTTCACACAGATGTTTTGTTTTTCAGACATAATGTGTCACAGAGATTTTTTGTTTTTCAGACATAATGTTTTACAGAGATGTTTGTTGTTTTGTTTTTCAGACATAATGTTTCATAGAGATGTTTGTTGTTTTGTTTTTCAGACATAATGTTTCACAGAGATGTTTGTTGTTTTGTTTTTCAGACATAATTTTTCACAGAGATGTTTTGTTTTTCAGACATAATGTTTCACAGAGATGTTTGTTGTTTTGTTTTTCAGACATTATGTTTCGCAGTGATGTTTGTTGTTTTGTTTTTCAGACATAATGTTTCACAGTGATGTTTGTTGTTTTGTTTTTTAGACATAATGTTTCACATAGATGTTTATTGTTTTCTGTTTCAGACATAATGTTTCACAAAGATGTTTTGTTTTTCAGACATAATGTTTCACAGTGATGTTTTGTTTTTCAGACATAATGTTTCACAGAAATGTTTCGTTTTTCAGACATAATGCACACAAAGATGTTTGTTGTTTTGTTTTTTAGCCATAATGTTTCACAGAGATGTTGTTGTTTTGTGTTTCAGACATAATGTTTCACAAAGATGTTTTTTCCAGCATTATGTTTCATGGAGATGTTATGTTGTTTCATTTTTCAGACATAATGTTTCACAGAGATGTTTTATTTTTCAGACATAATGTTTCACATAGATGTTTCATTTTTCATACATTATGTTTCATAGAGATGTTGTTGTTTTGTTTTTCAGACATTATGTTTCACAAAGATAGTTTATTTTTCAGACATTATGTTTCCACCTTGGAATGACAGAAGGTTTTGTATGTGATTATGGTACTGACAGACAAACAATTATGAGTGAACAAGAAACCATTAGAATTCTTGAAGAAATACACAATGAGATAATAAAAGATGACAGAAGATTGATTTACTCTCATAAGGTCAGTCAAGATAATTGGTGTAACTTTAAATTTATACTAGACATTCAGTTTGAGGTGATGGAAAGCAGATGTACAGTGACAGCCTCATAAAACTAATAGGAAAAAAAAAACAATTGTGATAATAAAAATAGTAATTGGTGAGTAATTTATAATTTAAGTTTTTAAATAGAAATACCTATATATGCTTGAACCATTTGTGCCATGTTCTAGTGTTAAATTGGACAGCACATAGAATTTTCAAATTCTTGTTTGTATCCACCAGTAAGAACATGGTAAGTGAAGTCAATGAATTAACTTACCAATGAGTCTGTAACTTAAATCAGTTTATTTCACACATTTTCCCTTCAAAAAGCCTACCACAAGAGTTTGCACATGATGTTTGTGGAAAATAATGTTGAATGAATTAAGAAATCAGTTTAGCACTGTTAATGACTGGACAATGCAATGATGAACAAGAAGCACTGTTAATGACTGGACAATGTAATGATGAACAAGAAGCACTGTTAATGACTGGACAACGCAATGATGAACAAGAAGCATGGTTAATGACTGGACAATGCAATGATGAACAAGAAGCACTGTTAATGACTGGACAATGCAATGATGAACAAGAAGCATGGTTAATGACTGGACAATGCAATGATGAACAAGAAGCACTGTTGATGACTGGACAATGCAATGGTGAACAAGAAGCATGGTTAATGACTGGACAATGCAATGATGAACAAGAAGCACGGTTAATGACTGGACAATGCAATGATGAACAAGAAGCACTGTTGATGACTGGACAATGCAATGATGAACAAGAAGCACTGTTAATGACTGGACAATGCAATGATGAACAAGAAGCACTGTTAATGACTGGACAATGCAATGATGAACAAGAAGCACTGTTAATGACTGGACAATGCAATGATGAACAAGAAGCACTATTAATGACTGGACAATGCACTGATGAACAAGAAGCATTGTTAAAGACTGGACAATGCAATAATGAACAAGAAGCATGGTTAAAGACTGGACATTGCAATGGTGTCTTGTTAATCTTCTTGGTAAAGTCTTCAGTTTGTAACTGTAATCACTTATATGATAACAAATCTAGAGTTTTGTCAATATTCTCCAATTTGAAACTTAAATATTAAAATAATGTAGGTAGAACACAACTTCAATTTCAGTTGTTTATATGCCAATATAATAAGTGTTGGAGTATACTAGATGTACCTGATATCAGTAATAATACATGCAAGTTCTGTGTTTTACTGTTAGATTAGACCTGAAGCCAATAATATTGTAGTTTTAGTCTTTGTTAAATTAAAAATGAATCATTTGATTGCTATTTTTGTACCATTATTGTTTCATTCATTCAAGAATCTGATTTGACAATTTTGGGTTAACAGAGGTGAAATAATATAGATTTAATGCAATTTGACAACAAAATTTGTCCAGTTTTTAGAATTTACAGGATCTAGTTTTCAAAGGCTTGACTAATAAAAAAACGAAAGAAATACATGTATCAGGAACTCAAGAAGTTGTCCAGTCTCCATAGAAATCTGGTATTCTCAGGATCTGGTTATTTACAGTTTTTACTGTACTTTATTCCTGGACATTGAGTCTTGCAGCATGTTGTAGGGATGTGATAATTCTACATTGGTACTTGCCAGCATGTTATGATCACAAACTTTCTACATTGACACTTGACTGCATGAAAAAACAAAAAAATATTGGAGAAACCAATTTGTTTGAAAAGAACCAATTGATGAGCAAGCTTTGTACAATTTCATTTCCATTTTCCATTTCAAAGTTAGCTCCTGAAATGCCAAAATTTTACAATTTTACAATTTTCTTTGTTAAATATTGTAGAGATAGGTGAAAAATATCTTTTGCAAAATGATCAACATGACTTAAGGATACAAATCAGGAAAAAATACAAACCAAGTGTAGGCTCAGATGTAAATGTTTGCTGTTTTTGGAAACAAAGGTCAAAGCTTGTGTCAGGAGTTTTCCTCTAAGCTGGTTTGCCTATTCATACAAAAACTCCAAAAAAAATTTATTTAAGTGTTTAAAAATTTACCAGATTAGTTCTGTCAGTACTTTAAAGTATATACATTTGTAATTGTTTTTTTGTGTGTTTTGTAGTGGGAAGATGGGGACTTCATAATCTCAGATAACCTTGCTGTTGGACATGAGGCCACTCCAGAAACCCAGTATCCAGTATCTGAAGTTGGTTTGAGGGTTCTTCATCGTACTACAATACAAGGAACAAATATACCAAGCAAAAACTAAATCAAACTTTAAATCTTATGACTTGTTGTAATCATGTTTTGTGAACATTGTATAAGTTATATGCCAGTGTCTTTCTTGAAATTGTTTAGTTTCTTTTTAAAAGTGTTATGATAAGATTAGGTTTGTTTAAACAAGAAATTACAGTAAAGATTTTGATCCTTAATAATTATAAACAAGTGACATTTTAAAGAAGGTTTAAATATAAGTAATATATTTGTTTTTTATCTGCATTTTTTTTATTGACATCATTTGTCACAAGATTTCTTGTTCTCAAATACTCTGTGTGATTGACAAGTAAATGCCAAGATAAAAATAGCCTTTGTAACTTTTTAGCTCACCTGATTTTTGAGTGAAAAACTTAAAAATCTTCTCCTCTAAATCTACAAGAGATATACAGTGTAACTTGTGAATATCAGACCCTGTAAAAACCGGACTACTGTCAAAACCGGACATATCTTCCGGTCCCAAATTTCACCCTCTTTATTATTAATGAAGAAAACCTTAATAAACTGAAACCTTAATAAACGGAACCTGTGAACTCTGGAAACCGGACAAAATTTTCTGACCAAAATATTATATTTAGCATAAAACAACCTTGGAAAACCGGACATCTTTTCCTGATCGAAATGGAAAGAAAACCCGATATCTTTTTCTTGGGGAAAAAATAAAACGTAAAATGAAAACACAAATATATTTGTAGAAGCCATAATAATTTCATGTCTGTAATCAAACATACCACTTATCAATAATTGTTCTTTTGTTTAAACATCAGCCCAGATCAATTAGTACTCATCGGTGATCAATCGTGTTAATTAGACATGAATTTCACGTATGAGTAAACATGAATATTATGCATCATTCATCTGTTCTTGAAAAATCTGGTTTAAACTGGGTCAGGCTTGCATTCGAATTATAAATTTAGGTTATGAAAGGGACGTGTAAGCGGGTCTTATGTTGATAGCAACATTGTTTTTAAATTGTTACAAAATCGTTTAGGTCATGTTATTTTAACATTTTTTATAAAACGATAATACATTAAACAGCCCCTCTCTCTCTCTCTCTCTCTCTCTCTCTCTCTCTCTCTCTCTCTCTCATTTGTTTCACCACAGCAGCCTCAGGATCTTTACTAATCAAAGAAAACTAAAAAAAATTTATTCGAATGTTTTATGTGAAGAACCTGGCTTTTTTTCATACAATTCAGGAGGGAAATTCTTACCCAGACTTTCTAAAGGAAAATATTACAGCAAATGCTTTGTTTAAAATCAATTAAGTTGTATACACAAGAGAAAAGAAAAAAATCCAAGCAGGTCAAGGTCAACAAGTTTCGCAAACTTGGTAGGGCTTCTTGTCCTAATACTACATATGAAGTTCCAAGCTCCTAGGCCTTTTATTTAGTTCATAACAAGAAGATGTTAAAAGGTTTTACAACTTTAGGTCACTGTGACCTTCATTGTAAGTCAACATCAACAAATTTTGCAAACTTGAAAGGGCTTTGCCCAGGTAAGATCCAGGTTAAGTTTCTGGTTCTGGAGAAGAAGTCTTTCAAGTGAAAGTTTACGGACAACAGTCAAAAGGGTTTTTCAAAAGCTCACCTTGAGCATTCACTTAGGTGAGCTAAAAATGATGCCATCTTTCTTCTGGTTTGACTTTTGACAGTTGTGTGCATTACTAATTTTTTGACATAGAGTGAAAAAAAAAATTATGATATATAAATGTGTATCTGCCATTCATTATTTTTTGCTATTTAAAAAAACGGTGGCCATTTTTGATGCCACAGTTTGTGCAAACTTTAATCTGCATCACCTAGGGACCTTGCACACCAAATTAGGTTCAAATAGGTCCAGTAGTTTCTGAGGAGAAGATTTTCAAAGAATTGGCTAAATATAGCACCTTATTTGAATATTCTGCTTATAGCAACCCAATAAAAAATGTTTCTGAAAAACCCGTTACATAAGTTAAATGGCTATGCATCTACTTTCTATATACCAAATTGGAACTAAATCTGTTGATAAGTAAATGTGTATCAGCCATTTATCACTTTTTGCTATTTATAGTAATGGCGGCCATCTTGGATGCAGCAGGAAGTTGATTTGTGCAAACTTTAATCTGCATCACCTAGGGACCTTTCACACCAAATTTGGTTAAAATGTGTGCGGTAGTTTCAGCGGAGAAGATTAAAGTTTATGCACGGACGCATGCACGCACACTTCGCCATGCCATAAGCTCAGCTGGCTATTGCCAGTTAAGCTAATAAAACCAGGCATCTTCGAATATTAACATCTGGGTGTTAGGTTTTCAACACATTATACAAGCATGTGCACTATATAAAATTGGCAGCTAGTTTAACACATAATACAAGACTGCATCATTGGTTGAAATTAAAATTGGTATTATTGAATCTTTAAAAAAAAAAACCAACATGTTGCTTGTGATGTCAATTAATGCAAGATCACTTTAGCAGTATAAGAAAGAATTATTGAAAAACCACACAATGTTGATTAAAAAACTTTTGAACTTTGATAAGGCACTAGATATTTCACAATGTGTCCAGAGTTTAGCTATAAAATGCTTTAGATGGCCCAAATCATCCTGTTTTTTCAGGCAGTGATCAAAACAACATCCACAAAAAAATTGCTTTATCCTAAAACATTATTTAGGCCACTGATTAAACCACTCCTGACTTTAGACTGAAACAGGGCACTATGCACTATAATCAACAATTTTCTTTACTGGTTTGTTAGAAAAATTTGGAGAAGTTAATTTGAGATTTAGATAAGTAAAATTTAATGCCACTTGTCTGAAAGAACAAGTATGTTATAAAGTTATTGTAGAGCCCTGAATAGATTCAATATTTAATGAACTCTTATGTTGATTCTTTATATAGAGACCATTTGCTGCATTACATTTATATATGAAAAAGAGAATTTAGCTTTGTAACTTCTTACAAAAACACCTGCATCCACAGTAAACCATCCTTTTTTCACCCTTGATGACTTTACCATCTTTTTAGTTCACCTGAGCCAAAGGCTCAAGTGAGCTTTTCTGATCAAAGTTTGTCTGTAGTCATTGTCGACTTCAACTTCTCCTCTGAAACTACAGGGTAGATACATATATGGGCAGGTAATTCAGATTTGTTCAAGACATTGTCATGGCTCCCAAAACTAGGTCAAGCTGACCTATGGGTCCAAAAAACTTAAAAAATCTTCTTCTCTAAAAGCAATGATTGTAGAAAAAATCTGATGTCATATTTGGCTTCCCTACAGTCTTATGCTTATAAATTGTTCATTTCATGAAATTTGGTAAAAAATTAGGTTACACGTTTTTGTGTTTAATTTTAAAAATTTTGTAAAATGGCTTCAAATTATTATAACTTGACTATATAAACAGATAATGACATGGGGTTTTCAGTTTTGACTTTTTCTTGAAATAACCTTCAAAATGGGGTTAAGTTCAAAGTTCAAGGTCTTGACCAAGTTTGTAATTTGTGCAATTTTAGGCTATTTTCTTCAAATTATAAGATATATATAATATCAAAACTTTGTATAAAATGTTCAGCATGACAAAATTAAAAAGGTACAAAATAACTGTCTGATAATGCATGTAGGAGTTGTTGCCCCTGAAATGTTATTTTTTGCTTATAAAAGCTAAAATTGTGCATTAGCTTGAAAACTATAAACTTTTTGGATATGGCTCAAGGTCATACATTCAAAGGTCAAGGTCATAGATGCATAAGAAGATTGTAATTGTGAATTATCTTCGAAACTCTGGACTTTTTGTATAGGCATGTATATTCGAATATTGTAGGAATTGATATGGCAATCATTTTGATATATGATTCAAGGTCAAATTTTTAAAGGTCAAGGTCATAGATGCATAAGAAGACTCAAATTGTTAATTATCTTGAAAAGTATAAACTTTTTGTTTAAGCATATATATTAGAATATTGTAGGTATTGATATGATGAACATTTTGATATATGGCTCAAGGTCATATGTTCAAAGGTCAAGGTCATAGACATATAAGACAGTTTAAATTGTTAATCATCTTAAAAACTAATAACTTTTTTGTATAGGCTTGTATATTAGAATATTGTAGGTATTGACATGATCATTTTGATATATGGCTTAAGGTCAAATGTTCAAAGGTCAAGGTAATAAATGCACAAAAGGTCTGAACTTGTTAATTATCTCAAGGTCATACATTCAAAGGTCAAGGTCATAGATGCAAACAAAGACTCAAATTGTTAATTATCTTGAAAACTAATTTTTTGTATAGGCATGTATATTAGAATATTGTATGTATTTTGCAAATGATTTTGGATATATTTTCAGGTTGGCCATATCCTCAGGTGAGTGTTAAGGCCCATGGGCCTCTTGTTTATCACTTCATTATTTTCTATTTCCTTTTATAAGCTTCAATTTTTGATAAAACCAGTGTTCTGTTGGCTGAGTATTATAAGATATATGTACACACAAATCACAGCACTCTATCCACCTAGGTACAAATCCCACTCATCCACATCGTAATGTGAAGTATGAGAAGGTTTGTCAGTTCACTTTCTGAAGGTCATTGGCTTTCTCCTGACACTGGTTTAAAACACTATCTTAGAACTGACTCCCTCAATAGAAGTAAAAGAATATTGACCAAAACATAAAACACTATTTCTCTCTCTACTCTCTTAAACAACACAAAAATTTTACAGAACAAGCTGTGATGCTGAATTAGGTTTTACAGAACAAGTTGCAATGATGAATTAGGTTTTACAGAACAAGTTGTGATGCTGAATTAGGTTTTACAGAACAAGTTGTGATGACAAATTAGGTTTTACAGAACAAGTTGTGATGACAAATTAGGTTTTACAGAACAAGTTGTGATGACAAATTAGGTTTTACAGAACAAGCTGTGATGCTGAATTAGGTTTTACAGAACAAGTTGTGATGACAAATTAGGTTTTACAGAACAAGTTGTGATGACAAATTAGGTTTTACAGAACAAGTTGTGATGCTGAATTAGGTTTTACAGAACAAGTTGTGATGACGACTAAAGTTTTACAAAACAAGCTCTGATGCTGAATTAGGTTTTACAAAACAAGCTCTGATGCTGAATTAGGTTTTACATAACAAGCTGTGATGCTGAATTAGGTTTTACTGTACATTCCCAGTGTATACAGACATTAAGTTGACTGTAGTCTAAAAAAACTTGAGATGGTCTTAAGTACTATAGGTGTTGTTAGGACTAACACATTATATAAGTCTGTGTATAGAGGACATAAAAAAGATCAGACAAATTTTCTCCTTTAAAGGTGTTGTTAGGACTAACACTTAATATAAGTCTGTGTATAGGGGACATAAAAAAGATCAGACAAATTTATTCTTTTATCAGTGTTGTTAGGACTAACACATTTTATAAGTCAGTGTATAGGGGACATAAAAAAGATCAGACAAATTTTCTCCTTTATAGGTGTTGTTAGGACTAACACATTATATAAGTCTGTGTATAGGGGACATAAAAAAGATCAGACAAATTTTCTCCTTTAAAGGTGTTGTTAGGACTAACACTTAATATAAGTCTGTGTATAGGGGACATAAAAAAGATCAGACAAATTTATTCTTTTATCAGTGTTGTTAGGACTAACACATTTTATAAGTCAGTGTATAGGGGACATAAAAAAGATCAGACAAATTTTCTCCTTTATAGGTGTTGTTAGGACTAACACATTATATAAGTCTGTGTATAGGGGACATAAAAAAGATCAGACAAATTTTCTCCTTTAAAGGTGTTGTTAGGACTAACACTTAATATAAGTCTGTGTATAGGGGACATAAAAAAGATCAGACAAATTTATTCTTTTATCAGTGTTGTTAGGACTAACACATTATATAAGTCAGTGTATAGGGGACATAAAAAAGATCAGACAAATTTTCTCCTTTATAGGTGTTGTTAGGACTAACACATTATATAAGTCTGTGTATAGGGGACAAAAAAAATATCAGACAAATTTTCTCCTTTAAAGGTGTTGTTAGGACTAACACTTAATATAAGTCTGTGTATAGGGGACATAAAAAAGATCAGACAAATTTATTCTTTTATCAGTGTTGTTAGGACTAACACATTTTATAAGTCAGTGTATAGGGGACATAAAAAAGATCAGACAAATTTTCTCCTTTATAGGTGTTGTTAGGACTAACACATTATATAACTCTGTGTATAGGGGACATAAAAAAGATCAGACAAATTTTCTCTTTTATAGGTGTTGTTAGGACTAACACATTATATAAGTCTGTGTATAGGGGACAAAAAAAAGATCAGACAAATTTATTCATTTATCGGTGTTGTTAGGACTAACACTTTATATAAGTCTGTGTATAGGGGACATAAAAAAGATCAGACAAATTTATTCATTTATCGGTGTTGTTAGGACTAACACATTATGTAAGTCTGTGTATAGGGGACATAAAAAGGATCAGACAAATTTATTCATTTATCAGTGTTGTTAGGACTAACACATTATATAAGTCTGTGTATAGGGGACATAAAAAAGATCAGACAAATTTATTCTTTTATCAGTGTTGTTAGGACTAACACATTATATAAGTCTGTGTATAGGGGACATAAAAAAGATCAGACAAATTTATTCTTTTATCAGTGTTGTTAGGACTAACACTTTATATAAGTCTGTGTATAGGGAACATAAAAAAGATCAGACAAATTTATTCTTTTATCAGTGTTGTTAGGACTAACACATTATATAAGTCTGTGTATAGGGGACATAAAAAGATCAGACAAATTTTCTCCTTTATAGGTGTTGTTAAGACTAACACATTATATAAGTCTGTGTATAGGGGACATAAAAAAGATCAGACAAATTTATTCATTTATCGGTGTTGTTAGGACTAACACTTTATATAAGTCTGTGTATAGGGGACATAAAAAAGATCAGACAAATTTATTCTTTTATCAGTGTCGTTAGGACTAACAATTTATATAAGTCTGTGTATAGGGGACATAAAAAAGATCAGACAAATTTTCTCCTTTATAGGTGTTGTTAGGAACTAACACATTATATAAGTCTGTGTATAGGGGACATAAAAAAGATCAGACAAATTTATTCTTTTATCAGTGTTGTTAGGACTAACACATTTTATAAGTCAGTGTATAGGGGACATAAAAAAGATCAGACAAATTTTCTCCTTTATAGGTGTTGTTAGGACTAACACATTATATAAGTCTGTGTATAGGGGACAAAAAAAATATCAGACAAATTTTCTCCTTTAAAGGTGTTGTTAGGACTAACACTTAATATAAGTCTGTGTATAGGGGACATAAAAAAGATCAGACAAATTTATTCATTTATCAGTGTTGTTAGGACTAACACATTTTATAAGTCAGTGTATAGGGGACATAAAAAAGATCAGACAAATTTCTCCTTTATAGGTGTTGTTAGGACTAACACATTATATACTCTGTGTATAGGGGACATAAAAAAAGATCAGACAAATTTTCTCTTTTATAGGTGTTGTTAGGACTAACACATTATATAAGTCTGTGTATAGGGGACATAAAAAAGAACCGACAAATTTATTCATTTATCGGTGTTGTTAGGACTAACACTTTATATAAGTCTGTGTATAGGGGACATAAAAAAGATCAGACAAATTTATTCATTTATCGGTGTTGTTAGGACTAACACATTATATAAGTCTGTGTATAGGGGACATAAAAAAGATCAGACAAATTTTCTCCTTTATAGGTGTTGTTAGGACTAACACATTATATAAGTCTGTGTATAGGGGACATAAAAAAGATCAGACAAATTTATTCTTTTATCAGTGTTGTTAGGACTAACACATTTTATAAGTCAGTGTATAGGGGACATAAAAAAGATCAGACAAATTTTCTCCTTTATAGGTGTTGTTAGGACTAACACATTATATAAGTCTGTGTATAGGGGACATAAAAAAGATCAGACAAATTTTCTCCTTTAAAGGTGTTGTTAGGACTAACACTTAATATAAGTCTGTGTATAGGGGACATAAAAAAAGATCAGACAAATTTATTCTTTTATCAGTGTTGTTAGGACTAACACATTTTATAAGTCAGTGTATAGGGGACATAAAAAAGATCAGACAAATTTCTCCTTTATAGGTGTTGTTAGGACTAACACATTATATTACTCTGTGTATAGGGGACATAAAAAAGATCAGACAAATTTTCTCTTTTATAGGTGTTGTTAGGACTAACACATTATATAAGTCTGTGTATAGGGGACATAAAAAAGAACCGACAAATTTATTCATTTATCGGTGTTGTTAGGACTAACACTTTATATAAGTCTGTGTATAGGGGACATAAAAAAGATCAGACAAATTTATTCATTTATCGGTGTTGTTAGGACTAACACATTATATAAGTCTGTGTATAGGGGACATAAAAAGATCAGACAAATTTTCTCTTTTATAGGTGTTGTTAGGACTAACACATTATATAAGTCTGTGTATAGGGGACAAAAAAAAGATCAGACAAATTTATTCATTTATCGGTGTTGTTAGGACTAACACTTTATATAAGTCTGTGTATAGGGGACATAAAAAAGATCAGACAAATTTATTCATTTATCGGTGTTGTTAGGACTAACACATTATGTAAGTCTGTGTATAGGGGACATAAAAAGGATCAGACAAATTTATTCATTTATCAGTGTTGTTAGGACTAACACATTATATAAGTCTGTGTATAGGGGACATAAAAAAGATCAGACAAATTTATTCTTTTATCAGTGTTGTTAGGACTAACACATTATATAAGTCTGTGTATAGGGGACATAAAAAAGATCAGACAAATTTATTCTTTTATCAGTGTTGTTAGGACTAACACTTTATATAAGTCTGTGTATAGGGAACATAAAAAAGATCAGACAAATTTATTCTTTTATCAGTGTTGTTAGGACTAACACATTATATAAGTCTGTGTATAGGGGACATAAAAAGATCAGACAAATTTTCTCCTTTATAGGTGTTGTTAAGACTAACACATTATATAAGTCTGTGTATAGGGGACATAAAAAAGATCAGACAAATTTATTCATTTATCGGTGTTGTTAGGACTAACACTTTATATAAGTCTGTGTATAGGGGACATAAAAAAGATCAGACAAATTTATTCTTTTATCAGTGTCGTTAGGACTAACAATTTATATAAGTCTGTGTATAGGGGACATAAAAAAGATCAGACAAATTTTCTCCTTTATAGGTGTTGTTAGGACTAACACATTATATAAGTCTGTGTATAGGGGACATAAAAAAGATCAGACAAATTTATTCTTTTATCAGTGTTGTTAGGACTAACACATTTTATAAGTCAGTGTATAGGGGACATAAAAAAGATCAGACAAATTTTCTCCTTTATAGGTGTTGTTAGGACTAACACATTATATAAGTCTGTGTATAGGGGACAAAAAAAATATCAGACAAATTTTCTCCTTTAAAGGTGTTGTTAGGACTAACACTTAATATAAGTCTGTGTATAGGGGACATAAAAAAGATCAGACAAATTTATTCATTTATCAGTGTTGTTAGGACTAACACATTTTATAAGTCAGTGTATAGGGGACATAAAAAAGATCAGACAAATTTTCTCCTTTATAGGTGTTGTTAGGACTAACACATTATATAACTCTGTGTATAGGGGACATAAAAAAGATCAGACAAATTTTCTCTTTTATAGGTGTTGTTAGGACTAACACATTATATAAGTCTGTGTATAGGGGACATAAAAAAGAACCGACAAATTTATTCATTTATCGGTGTTGTTAGGACTAACACTTTATATAAGTCTGTGTATAGGGGACATAAAAAAGATCAGACAAATTTATTCATTTATCGGTGTTGTTAGGACTAACACATTATATAAGTCTGTGTATAGGGGACATAAAAAAGATCAGACAAATTTTCTCCTTTATAGGTGTTGTTAGGACTAACACATTATATAAGTCTGTGTATAGGGGACATAAAAAAGATCAGACAAATTTATTCTTTTATCAGTGTTGTTAGGACTAACACATTTTATAAGTCAGTGTATAGGGGACATAAAAAAGATCAGACAAATTTTCTCCTTTATAGGTGTTGTTAGGACTAACACATTATATAAGTCTGTGTATAGGGGACAAAAAAAATATCAGACAAATTTTCTCCTTTAAAGGTGTTGTTAGGACTAACACTTAATATAAGTCTGTGTATAGGGGACATAAAAAGATCAGACAAATTTATTCTTTTATCAGTGTTGTTAGGACTAACACATTTTATAAGTCAGTGTATAGGGGACATAAAAAAGATCAGACAAATTTTCTCCTTTATAGGTGTTGTTAGGACTAACACATTATATTACTCTGTGTATAGGGGACATAAAAAAGATCAGACAAATTTTCTCCTTTATAGGTGTTGTTAGGACTAACACATTATATAAGTCTGTGTATAGGGGACAAAAAAATATCAGACAAATTTTCTCCTTTAAAGGTGTTGTTAGGACTAACACTTAATATAAGTCTGTGTATAGGGGACATAAAAAAGATCAGACAAATTTATTCTTTTATCAGTGTTGTTAGGACTAACACATTTTATAAGTCAGTGTATAGGGGACATAAAAAAGATCAGACAAATTTCTCCTTTATAGGTGTTGTTAGGACTAACACATTATATTACTCTGTGTATAGGGGACATAAAAAAGATCAGACAAATTTTCTCTTTTATAGGTGTTGTTAGGACTAACACATTATATAAGTCTGTGTATAGGGGACATAAAAAAGAACCGACAAATTTATTCATTTATCGGTGTTGTTAGGACTAACACTTTATATAAGTCTGTGTATAGGGGACATAAAAAAGATCAGACAAATTTATTCATTTATCGGTGTTGTTAGGACTAACACATTATATAAGTCTGTGTATAGGGGACATAAAAAGATCAGACAAATTTTCTCTTTTATAGGTGTTGTTAGGACTAACACATTATATAAGTCTGTGTATAGGGGACAAAAAAAAGATCAGACAAATTTATTCATTTATCGGTGTTGTTAGGACTAACACTTTATATAAGTCTGTGTATAGGGGACATAAAAAAGATCAGACAAATTTATTCATTTATCGGTGTTGTTAGGACTAACACATTATGTAAGTCTGTGTATAGGGGACATAAAAAGGATCAGACAAATTTATTCATTTATCAGTGTTGTTAGGACTAACACATTATATAAGTCTGTGTATAGGGGACATAAAAAGATCAGACAAATTTATTCTTTTATCAGTGTTGTTAGGACTAACACATTATATAAGTCTGTGTATAGGGGACATAAAAAAGATCAGACAAATTTATTCTTTTATCAGTGTTGTTAGGACTAACACTTTATATAAGTCTGTGTATAGGGAACATAAAAAAGATCAGACAAATTTATTCTTTTATCAGTGTTGTTAGGACTAACACATTATATAAGTCTGTGTATAGGGGACATAAAAAGATCAGACAAATTTTCTCCTTTATAGGTGTTGTTAAGACTAACACATTATATAAGTCTGTGTATAGGGGACATAAAAAAGATCAGACAAATTTATTCATTTATCGGTGTTGTTAGGACTAACACTTTATATAAGTCTGTGTATAGGGGACATAAAAAAGATCAGACAAATTTATTCTTTTATCAGTGTCGTTAGGACTAACAATTATATAAGTCTGTGTATAGGGGACATAAAAAAGATCAGACAAATTTTCTCCTTTATAGGTGTTGTTAGGACTAACACATTATATAAGTCTGTGTATAGGGGACATAAAAAAGATCAGACAAATTTATTCTTTTATCAGTGTTGTTAGGACTAACACATTTTATAAGTCAGTGTATAGGGGACATAAAAAAGATCAGACAAATTTTCTCCTTTATAGGTGTTGTTAGGACTAACACATTATATAAGTCTGTGTATAGGGGACAAAAAAAATATCAGACAAATTTTCTCCTTTAAAGGTGTTGTTAGGACTAACACTTAATATAAGTCTGTGTATAGGGGACATAAAAAAGATCAGACAAATTTATTCATTTATCAGTGTTGTTAGGACTAACACATTTTATAAGTCAGTGTATAGGGGACATAAAAAAGATCAGACAAATTTTCTCCTTTACAGGTGTTGTTAGGACTAACACATTATATAACTCTGTGTATAGGGGACATAAAAAAGATCAGACAAATTTTCTCTTTTATAGGTGTTGTTAGGACTAACACATTATATAAGTCTGTGTATAGGGGACATAAAAAAGAACCGACAAATTTATTCATTTATCGGTGTTGTTAGGACTAACACTTTATATAAGTCTGTGTATAGGGGACATAAAAAAGATCAGACAAATTTATTCATTTATCGGTGTTGTTAGGACTAACACATTATATAAGTCTGTGTATAGGGGACATAAAAAAGATCAGACAAATTTTCTCCTTTATAGGTGTTGTTAGGACTAACACATTATATAAGTCTGTTTATAGGGGACATAAAAAAGATCAGACAAATTTATTCTTTTATCAGTGTTGTTAGGACTAACACATTTTATAAGTCAGTGTATAGGGGACATAAAAAAGATCAGACAAATTTTCTCCTTTATAGGTGTTGTTAGGACTAACACATTATATAAGTCTGTGTATAGGGGACAAAAAAAATATCAGACAAATTTTCTCCTTTAAAGGTGTTGTTAGGACTAACACTTAATATAAGTCTGTGTATAGGGGACATAAAAAAGATCAGACAAATTTATTCTTTTATCAGTGTTGTTAGGACTAACACATTTTATAAGTCAGTGTATAGGGGACATAAAAAAGATCAGACAAATTTTCTCCTTTATAGGTGTTGTTAGGACTAACACATTATATTACTCTGTGTATAGGGGACATAAAAAAGATCAGACAAATTTTCTCTTTTATAGGTGTTGTTAGGACTAACACATTATATAAGTCTGTGTATAGGGGACATAAAAAAGAACCGACAAATTTATTCATTTATCGGTGTTGTTAGGACTAACACTTTATATAAGTCTGTGTATAGGGGACATAAAAAAGATCAGACAAATTTATTCATTTATCGGTGTTGTTAGGACTAACACATTATATAAGTCTGTGTATAGGGGACATAAAAAAGATCAGACAAATTTTCTCCTTTATAGGTGTTGTTAGGACTAACACATTATGTAAGTCTGTGTATAGGGGACATAAAAAGGATCAGACAAATTTATTCATTTATCAGTGTTGTTAGGACTAACACATTATATAAGTCTGTGTATAGGGGACATAAAAAAGATCAGACAAATTTATTCTTTTATCAGTGTTGTTAGGACTAACACTTTATATAAGTCTGTGTATAGGGGACATAAAAAAGATCAGACAAATTTATTCTTTTATCAGTGTTGTTAGGACTAACACATTATATAAGTCTGTGTATAGGGAACATAAAAAAGATCAGACAAATTTATTCTTTTACAGTGTTGTTAGGACTAACACAATATATAAGTCTGTGTATAGGGGACATAAAAAGATCAGACAAATTTTCTCCTTTATAGGTGTTGTTAAGACTAACACATTATATAAGTCTGTGTATAGGGGACATAAAAAAGATCAGACAAATTTATTCTTTTATCAGTGTTGTTAGGACTAACACATTATATAAGTCTGTGTATAGGGGACATAAAAAAGATCAGACAAATTTATTCCTTTATAGGTGTTGTTAGGACTAACACATTATGTAAGTCTGTGTATAGGGGACATAAAAAAGATCAGACAAATTTATTCCTTTATAGGTGTTGTTAGGACTAACACTTTATATAAGTCTGTGTCTAGGGGACATAAAAAGATCAGACAAATTTTCTACTTTATAGGTGTTGTTAGGACTAACACTTTATATAAGTCTGTGTATAGGGGACATAAAAAAGATCAGACAAATTTATTCTTTTATCAGTGTTGTTAGGACTAACACTTTATATAAGTCTGTGTATAGGGGACATAAAAAGATCAGACAAATTTTCTCCTTTATAGGTGTTGTTAGGACTAACACATTATGTAAGTCTGTGTATAGGGGACATAAAAAGGATCAGACAAATTTATTCATTTATCAGTGTTGTTAGGACTAACACATTAATGTCTGTGTATAGGGGACATAAAAAAGATCAGACAAATTTATTCTTTTATCAGTGTTGATAGGACTAACACTTTATATAAGTCTGTGTATAGGGCACATAAAAAGATCAGACAAATTTTCTCCTTTAGGTGTTGTTAGGACTAATTCATTATATAAGTCTGTGTATAGGGGACATAAAAAAGATCAGACAAATTTATTCTTTTATCAGTGTTGTTAGGACTAACACTTTTTATGATTATGAGTATAGGGGACATAAAAAAGATCAGACAAATTGATTCTTTTATCAGTGTCGTTAGGACTAACTCATTATATAAGTCTGTGTATAGGGGACATAAAAAAGATCAGACAAATTTTCTCCTTTATAGGTGTTGTTAGGACTAACCCGATTATATAAGTCTCTGTATAGGGGACATAAAAAAGATACGACAAATTTATTCTTTTATCGGTGTTGTTAGGACTAACACATTATATAAGTCTGTGTATAGGGGACATAAAAAAGATAAGACAAATTTATTCTTTTCATATGTTGTTTTTGGCTTATTTTTACTACCATCTGTAAATCCCATGTCAAGATAAAAAAAATTTTTGTAATATAGGATCTTAAACTTTTTGAGTTAAATGACTGTTTCCTGGTTTTAGGTAATTATGTCTGCATATCAGCAGTCATCTTGTTGTTACTCATAATCTTTATTATTATTATTCTCCCTCATCTCCTCCTACGTTTCTTATCTAATCAGGTTGAAATTTTGTCAACTGGTAGGGGTTGACCATGGGGAGGTCAATTCTCACCGTTTTTCGAAATTCATAAGGACTTCAGAGAAATCCGGTTAAAACCATGGAATTCCAGAGAGTTCTTTCTAGAGAGTTCTTTCTTTCTTGGAATTTCCTCTGCTATTTGGAGCACCACTTTAGAGAGCTTATACGCAGACATATACTTGCTCGCTAGTATACATTCTAGTTACAGCCAACATGGTCAATTCTGCCAATTTTACCTGCTTTAAACATTTACTCAAAATCAAAAACTTTCTGTTGTTAATTTACTTTATAAGCACAGATGAAAAATAACAATTTTAAAATGAAGAAATGTAAATGAAAATGGCTTATGACAAATTTTCGAATAACACATGTATTTGTCCTTTTTTTTTCCAAAATATTTAACTATAAAACACAGCCCAATAAATAACATATGTACAAATCATGCTGTTTAAAAAAATTAATGAATGTTTCTGAACTGTAAAGCTTCACCTTTCACCAAAAACTATATTATGTCCAAAGAATGCCTAAAATTAATATATTAAAATCAGCACATTGTATCATTTAACTTGTAAAATTCCATCAAATGTTTGACTTGATGATTGGAGGCCAAACAAGACCTGTAATTGATCTACTCCATTTATTATCTGTAAGGCTTATTGCACTTGCTCATCATGATTAAACTGGATGAAAACTTGTGAAATCTCTCCGACACTAGCTTGGTGTCTGGAATTGACATTCAGGAGTCTGGTAGCCAGGTTACTGCTTTATCTTAATGATGAAGTTGATAACTCTAAGTAACAGAACCTGTTTACTGTAACACACAATACCTCAATGTCTTGGTTTCTTTGGTGGTGGCATCAATTCATTGTCTTTACCTGAACTACTTTTAGGGGGTGGCATCCATCTTTCATTTTCACAAACATTAAATAAAATTTCCTTTGTAACAGGATGTTGAATACTTTCCCAGACACCTGACAAAAAAAAAACATTTTGTGGCAATTAAACTGCTAATCTGCGGACTGCATTCGTAAAGCAAGTTTGGCAAATGAACCAAAGAAAATAAATTAAAATGAAGTTTGTCTCTGTTGACTAATTTTAGCCAAGTAATACATGTTACTGAAACTCACTGTGTGTATTATCGGTTACTATCTCTAGATAGTTGAATGTTTCCATATGGGTATTTACATGTAAAAATGAGTTTTGTTTACATTTGAAATAATTTAGTGTTTCATTTACTAATTTAAACATTGGTTACTAAGAGTAACTATTACATGTAATTACCTTGAGCTGTTTTTATGCTGTTAGGAAATGATTTATCTGTTCTTTGCCTCATAAACTTCCACTCTCTACCTGTCCAAGAGCATTCTATAATTTTACCGTCTAGTTCTTTCAGATCTTTTGTGTACTTAAATGAAAAACAATGTAAAACCATAGATTGCACATGATATGAAACAAAAGACTTTAACACCTCATTTTCAGTGTTTAATGAAACCAGAGGCCCATTTTTCTCATTTACACATCAGTGAGATCAAATGCCAGAAGAACTTATTCCAATGAAACCAGAAATCTAAACACCTCAATTACACTGGTTAATGAAACCAGAGACCTTTACATCCTTACAATATATTGATATGAAATAAGAGGATTTACTCATTTGCACTGTTTACAGAAACCAGAGACCTGAACAACTCATTTACACTGTTAAATAAAACCAGAGACCCAATTTACTTATTTTCACACTTAAATTAAACCAAAGGCCACAACAACTCTTTTACAATTTTTAATGAAACCAAAGACCTGAGCAACTCAATTGCACTGTTTAAAGAAATCAGAGGCCTGAACACCTCATTTACATTGTTTAATGAAACCAAATGCTTTAACACCTCAAAACCTCAAAAATATGTTGTTATTAAACCAAAGGCAGACATTCTCAATCACACTGTTAAATGAAACCAGAGGCCTGAACACCTCATTATTCCCCCAAAAATGAAGTTTAAGGGAGGGGGGATATAGAAATCAGCTTATCTGTCCTGTCTGTCCGATTGTAGATGGATTGCTTTTCAGACAATAACTTCAGAAATATTTTACCAATTTCAATTAGCTTTATTGTGTGAATATGAACATTAGATTTGATTTCAGTGTTATTCTATTTATTCTTACAAAAGTTATTGTCCTTAGATCATAAAATTGAAAACAAATTTTCTTAAAAAGCAAAGTTAGTAGGCAAACACTGACTTGATATTTGGCATCTGTAGTGTCTTAAGTATTTAGTTTATCATTTACATGAAAATTCTGCAAAAAAATAGGTTACACGTTTTTAGGGTTTTGTTTCTATAAGGCCTTTCAGGACAATTACTTAAGAAATATTTGACCAATTTAAATTATATGTGGTATGTAGCTTTATTGTATGAAGATAAATATTGAGATCAATTTTCGTATCATTTTATTGATTTGACAGGAGTTATTGTCCTTTGATCATAGAATTAAAAAACTTTTCTTCTTTAAAAGCAAAGCTCACACGCAAATCTGATTTCATTGGTATCTGTGGTTTCATAAGCATGCAGTTTCTTAATTTCATGAATTTTTGATGAAAAACAGGTGACACATTAAGTTTCTGAGGCGTAAAATTAAGAATTTACTTTACGTTCCTTTGACACAATTTTTCTTTGAAAGTGTTACGGACCTTTTATGCAATTTTTTTTTTTGAAAGTGTTTCAAGAAGTACTTGCATTTATGGAGTTTGTCACAAAATCCAGATAGCAGATCTGCTGATGATGGGTCAGTGGGAGGTATAAGTCTTCTTTAGAGACAGCTCTAGTTTACATTGTTTAATGAAACCAGAGCCCTCAGCTGCACAACTCAATAATACTGTTTAAAATTAAACTAGAGAAGTCCTCTGAGCAGTTGATTTTCACAATTTTCTGCCTTAAGGGACCCATTACTAAGAACATATGAAGTTTTATTTTTCTTATTACTAGGATTGATTTTGTGCATGAATCCAAGATAAAAGGTCAGGGTTATGACCTTACTAAGAGAAAAGTTTTCAATTAAGATTCTTTGACTTCATGTTAAGATTTGACATGGATTTATAAGTCTTGACAATTTCTTGAAAAGACCTTCAGAATTAGCTCAAGGTAAAAAATTAAGTTCCTGTTTTTTACCTGTGTACATTTGCTAGCTTTTTATAAATATACTCTATCTAGACCTCTGTTGTTTTAAATGTTACATTCCATGGACAAGTTGTATTTAATTTCCAAAAAACTTGGCACCTTGGGGCATGAACTTGGGAAATTTGGATGGTTCCTGTAATTAATATAATTAAAAATTGAACTTCTGCAGTAGACATGGGACATATCACTCACTTGTTCGAAGGTATGACATTAACACTACTCTATATATGTGATTATTAATGTTCAGTATAAATTCTTATAGCTTTGTCTTACTTTCATTTCAAACAATGGTAAATCAGAACCCAGTACAAACAAATAAGCTTTGGTCATTGGTAACATGCTGAAAGAAAGTAAAAAAAAAAAACATGATATGATTTGCACTGTTCATCAATTTATGTAAAGAATGTAATAGTTATACATAACAGAAAATGTCATTACAATTTAAGACATATTTCATCACAGGGATTACAAGTCTTTTAAACTGACTCGTTTGAAGCCTTGTAATTCCTCATGAAAAGACAATTTTTGTTTTTGTGAATATTTAATAAATACTGAAGCTATTCTCAGTCTAATTTTATAGTGAAAAGTTCTTAGTTTTGTCTGATAGCATTGCTAAGACAAGTTGAAGTACATGTATATCATACAAATCATTAATTGTCAAAATGCACCTCATATTCATGTGCCATTGGTTCACAACGAGAGTCTACTTTGAAGTTTACTATGTATTTGTATTTATATAGTCAATGTCATCATGATATCAGGCCCAGATCATCACATTTTATAAAAGTGTAAGCTTTCCATGCAATAATGCTTAATATGCTTTTTTAACATTATTGACACCAGGCATAACAATGGGATAAAACTCATTTAAATATGTATGTTAAGTAAACAAGTGTAATCTAACACTGCCAAACCATCAAAGACAATGAATAATAATGTTTAAGCCTAAAAAATTGAATATATACTAACCCTGGTTTATTTTCCTTTGTGATTTTTAATTTAAAGTCAATGGAATTTTGATCTGGTGGCTTCCATTTCAACACAGAATCACAACGCCCTGGTGAGTAAGGCTAATAAAATGAAGGAAGGTATGTTATAAAGCTTGAATCAACAATATAATAAGTATGTACAAAGTACTAAAGTAGAGAACTTCTTCTTCCTTTAAATTGTAGTCACCATCTTGACTCCAAATAGTTAAAAGGTGATCTGTTTTATAAATGAGATAGAACACCATACGTTTACTTATCTCAACCATATCCATATTAGTCAACTTATGGTAGCAGTGATGTCATTAGTTTATATTAGTCATATTTTCAAGATCACTTACTACAACATAAACAGTAGGACAGCCAGCTTCGATATTTTCCGTTAAAACCGCGGTTTTATCTTCAGGGCCTTTCAAGGGGAATAATTCAATTTTGGTCACTAGGTGTTGCCTTATCGTCACCTCGTAGAATTTGCATTTCGTGGTTATCTTAATAAATCATTAATTAAATGGGTTTTTTAACTTAAACTGTATAAAAATTCTTATGTATTAGAAAGATAATTGATTTTTCTAAACGACCACAACAATCGTTAACCCATCAAAACAAATTAAAACGTCGAAATTCTTGACATAATGCGGGGTGTTGTGAAAGGTCAAAATGAAATGGGCGGTGCTGAGCCAGTTTACACCCTGTAAATTGAATTGACGGAATCGCATCCCACACCGATTGGGTAAAAAATTATACATGTAATCAATAGTATTTAAAATACCGGTCATTTTGATACCAGATACAAACCATCATTTGCACCGGTTTTCATACGGGAAGTTGAGAAAATTGGATCACTTGTATGCCGAGAATTTTTGAAAACAAAACAAAACACCGTACTAATTATTGGATATGCACTTATATTATTTATATATTACTGTTCTATATATTTAATTTTATAGTTTGAAATTAATTTTTACTTAGTTTTGTTTCGATTTAAGTTTTATGCAGAAAAAATTGCCACGGAAATCCAACCGCAGGAATCAAAACACAGATCGCCCTTCTGGCCCTTGTACTGTTGTAGTCATCACGATATCTCTAAAGTAATACTAACATACATTCATCTGTCTCAAAAATTGAATAATTTTTTTTTCACTTTTATTACTTTGAAAGATTTTAATTGTATTTGTAGAGAGTGTGGTGCTAGATTTAAAGTGGGATTAAGCCAGTTGCCTGATGCAACTTGTGATAGCAGTGGTGCAGAGAGATTAACTGATTCTAATGACCAACATCTGCTTTTTGTTATTGTTTGTTGTGTTGTGGTTTTTTAAATCAAATTTTCTGATTTGTTCTCAATATGTAAGCATAGAAAGTATAGAACCACAGTTAGACCACTGAATTAGTATGCATACAGTTGTGTCATGTATTCAGGTTCCATTGGTCAGCACTAACACTGAAGGAGAGACAGATGAATTCACAGTAGAATTTTTACTTACAAAATATTATCAACTAACTCGAACAGTTTTAAGTTTATGAATTTACAAGTTGTGAGACAGTGAATATGTCACTTTGCCATCTAAATATTAAGTTGTTTTTTTTAAACTTAACTTTCAGGTTTATTTGCAATCTGCAGTGCCTGAGTATCCAAATCTTGGATTTAGCATATGCTATGCATGAAGCCATGATAACTTCAAAACTTGTTATGATACATGTTTGACACCTGAGCTGATTCTAGACTCACTAACATTTGATGAAATTGATATCTTTTGTTTCAGAAAAGTAGTAATTTATTAAGGTACAATACAGTGGTGTTATCTAGTCTACATAAGAGGTTTATACAAATCAGACAGTATCTGTTTTCAACACCAACACTACATGTAGCTTTACAATTTCAGATTTAGATACAAGAAAGCTTTGCCATTCACCTGTATGGTTACTAAGAATGCTACATTTTAAGACCACATTTATGCTTTGTCTGAAATTCTATTGTCCTTCCAACTGCAAGATGAAAAAGGAACAAATTTACTTCTTTGCCTACATACCACAGTTATAACCTTTGAAAAACAGGTTGAACATCTTAACAACAGAATGTAATGTTTTGAACTAAAATTTACTTTGTTGTTTCTTCTAAATCTATTTGAGAATTATGGCATACTGAGTTCGTTATTATAACTCAAGGAAGCTGTCAGAACATATGCAACAACACAGACAAACATGTCATCATATGATTAACTGTCATGTAAAATCAGAAAATATCTAATTCTGTTTTGTGAAATTTATTTTACAGATTAAAAATATTCAATTTTTCTCTTGTATTGGTAGCTGTACATTCAATACTCAGAATCTACAGTGCTTCTTCCCTTTACATCTTTTAGTGACAGATTTAGCTGACAACTTCGACTCAAATTTTTCAACAACAACAAAAAAAAATAAATATATATTTGATATCAATATTGCTTTCAAATAAAGCAAACTTCAGAATTCTAAAATTGAAAAAAGGACATTGGCACACAAACTAAAAACCCCTGTTGATTCCAGGATATTAATCATTTGTACAGATTGGAACTATATATTCCATTTTTAATTTTGTTGATATTTTCATTATTTTGCACATTACACATTTTTGCAAATACAAATAAGGAGCCTTATAGGTTGTAGTATAAAGCTCACTTTAATATCACAGTACCTCTCGCCACCTAGGTTCGAAATTCACTTTGGCTGATCCCAGCGTGAGAAGATCTGTTAGTTTGCCTGCCAAAGGTTGGTGGTTTTCAGCAGAGACCCTGGTTTCCTCCACTTTCTAAGAACCCCCCCTCCCCCTCTATAAGTGAAATTTTGACTGGGGCATAAAACAAGGTAACTCCACTCCACATAACCAAAGATAAGTAATCAACTTTTTTTTAATTAAAAAAAATTATTGTTTATTTTTTTCTTTATATTTTTTACGTTATTATTATATTAATTATAATATTTTTTCATGATGATTATCTGACTACCCATGCCTACAGAATTATTTACATATACAGTGTATATGGTTATGTCCTATAATGTCGCATCAGCAATTTTTCAGCTTTTTGCAATGAGAGCAAGTTCATTAATCAAGTATAATTTATGCAGGAGATGGGCCAGTATTTATAATGGTCTGCCTTGTAATTACTAATATCACACCGGCAGGGCAATTTATTTTGTTAAGATGCAAGCTCACTGAGTTCATATGCCACACACAAGCAAACCACTTGCCCTGTCACATTGTTCTGGTACTAAGTGAAACAGTGGTTTTCTGTCCACCAAATGAATAGTTCAGGTGAAGAGACAGTATTTCAAATTTTGAAGACTTGGGTATAAATTGACCGAGGTTTAAACCCACAGCTGTTGCATGTTGAAGATTTGAACCCCAGTGCAACTTTGTAACTGACCACATGCAAGAAATACTTGTTCTAAATTTTTAACTTTGGTTGAGGAATAATTTTTTCCTTTGTTTCATTGAAAAGAATTTTTAAGAAAATTATCATTTCTCAAAAAAAAAAAAAAAAAAAAAAAAGGAAAAAAAATGCATTGATAATAAAATTTGAAATTTTAGCATAGTTTCAAATTTAGAAATTAAACTTTGATTAAAACAAATTCTAAATGAAGTGAAAATTGCAAATTAATCTCCATAGCATGATAGAATTCATTTATAACTCCCGAGCACCTGTGTAACATCTCTATTCCTTAGACAATGTTGCATTTAGAATTTTCTAAAAGAAAAACGATTAATTTTTACTTCTTTTTGGATCTTAGTTTTCTTTTTATAGTTAAAGTATGCAAACAAAAATTATATCATAGGAAATAAGTCAATTTTTAATCGTATTCATACGAAGAACTGTAAACAAGGGAGGTAAGTATACACAAACGAAAAATCTATCGTGGACTCTGAGCAACACCTGCTATTTTCTGAATTGACAGAATCGCATACCACACCGATTTCGGACAAAACTTTAATATGATCACATTAAGAAATGAAAATTATTTCATAATTTAATAACAAGAACCCATCATATGTCCTATTTTTTTCACAATACGTGTCTGAAGCACAAGTTTCGTCCGACAGCTGTGAGGCAACCTCGACTTTAAAAGCGTTTATCTCGTAACTTAATCGAGATATTTGGCTATTTTGTAGATTAATTGAAGGAAAAAATATTTATTGTTTAAAATATTTGTTCATTTCAAATTTATAACCATGTCATCTAACAGTTTTCTTAAAAATTCGAGACTGACTATCGTTTCCGATTTTGTACCTAAATTTAAACCGAAAGTCACGTGACCAAAGTTATGAAAATTCAGCCATGTTGGAAGCTGGCCGTCCTACTGAAACAGGTGAGCCTTTGACACAGGCTACATCAGAATAAAAGTTGTGGTTTTTACAATAACTAAGATGTAATTGATTACAGTGTGATTATGACTTCATCTATTTAGAACTGGATTCAAAACCACCACCTAAGTCTTGTTTTTCATAGGAAATATGCTTTATAATGGATATAGTTTACTTAGTGGCTTTAGTCTGCAGAGAGACACTTTAAAGTCAATAAATGAATTTATAAAACTGTTAGTAACATTATGTCATAGTGTTCATAGCAGGTGTTAGACTAATAGAACTGTATGATGAACTGAGAAATGTCAATCTAGGAATACGATTTTATAAATTTAGAAACAGGATACAGAAAAATAAATTATACCTAATAGGTAATTCTTTTCAATACTAAGGTTATGTGGAGGTCTGAAAAGTATAGACTGTTTTTAAATCTTTCTGTCTACACTGAAAAACAGGAATTGATTTGTTTTCTCCAACATGACACGGAAAGGATTTTTTTGTTTGAGAAAGATAGTACTTCTGTCATCTAGCACCTATTTACATTGTGATGTTATAAATAGCATGTGTTACTCTTACTGTGGCTAATTTAATACAAATCTTCTACATGTATTGATAAAACAGAAAATTTATTGTCTGAGGTGGGAGAAGGAGAACTCAATTGCTAGCAGCCAATATAATAATTTTAAGAAGTACCATGTACTTACATCTGGAACAGGTTGAAACACTAAACCATCTACTTCATGACTGACTTGACTGGCAAAACTACCATCTAAAATCTGAAATAATCAACCTATAATGATTCTGTAATAAACAAACATTGATTTTTTGAATGATTTCTTTAGTTCATATCAAGGTAGTTATAACTTGAGAAAAATGCTGTTATGGTGATATACAATATTCTCAAATACATGCCAATAGAAAAAGTTAATAGTTTCCAAGATAATTAACAATGTCTGTCTTTTTATGCAGCTATAACCTTAACCTTTAAACATAAGACCTTGAATCATATATCAGAATGATCGCCATATCAATAACTACAATATTCTAATATACATGCCTATACAAAAAGTTAATAGTTTCCAAGATAATTAGCAATTTCAGTCTTCTTTTGCAGCTGTGACCTTGACCTTTGAACTTACGACCTTGAGCCATATATCAATATGACCGTTATAAAAACCTACAATATTCCAGTATACATGCCTATACAAAACATTAATAGTTTTCAAGTTATACTGACAAAAATATAATTTTAAGTTTATTTCCCTACTAATTATCTTACTATTTCCCCATTTGAGCCCTATGGCTACGGTTTGTGCAAATCTGAAACTAGATGACCTAAGAATGTTATAAATGAAATAACTAAGGTATACCTCTTGTACATTCAGAGGAGAAGATTTTTACAGTTTTTCACTATTTCCCCCCTTATGTGTCCCCGAGGGGACATAACTCTTCATTTGTGCAAATCTGTAAAGCCTTCACCCAGACATGATGGCAGCCAAGTTTCATCAAATTTGGCCAAGTGGTTTTGGAGGAGAAGATTTAAAGTTAATGTTAAAAGTAAAATGTTAAAAGTTTATGGACAACGGACAATGCATGGCAAATGAAGATGGATAGCAATAGCTCAGGTGAACTAAAAAGTTAAAGTATGAATAACTCACTAGTTTATTTAGATATACTTATTCAGATAGAGTCTATTCTACATCTGGCATCAACCAAATGTGGATTCTCAAAAATTCTAAAGAACTACTTGACCATTTTGTCTCTAATACTCTATCTTCGGTAAAAAGATTTAAAACTTTTGATTTTTCTACCCTTTACACCACTATCCCTCATGCTAAATTGAAAGAACGTCTAAAACAAATCATTCACTTTTCATTTTTTTACAAAAACGGTAAACCAAGATATAAATATCTAGTGCTCAACAGGGATTCTGGTTATTTTGTAAAACACCATACAGACTGCAAACAAAAATATACTGAAGATACCATCAACAAAATGTTAGAGTTTTTGATAGACAACATATTTGTTGTGTTTGGCAATATTATCTTTCAACAAACAATCAGTATACCAATGGGCACAAACTGTGCACCTTTACTTGCTGATTTGTTTCTTTATTCATATGAATCAGAATTTTTACAGAACCTTGTCAAATCTGGAAAAAAGACTGTCGCTAAATCATTCAACTACACATACAGATATATAGATGACGTTCTTTCTCTAAATAATCACAAACTTGGAGAATATGTGAATGTCATCTATCCAACTGAGCTTGAAATAAAAGACACGACAGATTCTCCATGTTCTGCTTCATATTTGGACTTATACCTCAATTATGACACCCATGAAAGGTTAAATCTGAAGCTATACGACAAACGTGATGACTTCAATTTTTCAATTGTCAACTTTCCGTTTCTTTGCAGTAATATCCCTGCTTCTCCTGCGTATGGTGTATATGTTTCACAGTTAATACGGTACGGTAGAGCTTGTTCCCACTATGGGAACTTTCTGCAACGAAGCAAATTACTTACAATTAAATTGTTGACACAAGGATATTGCAAGCCTAGGCTAATCAGGGTCCCTTAAAAAGTTTTATGGCCGTCATCACAATATTGTTGATAAGTATGTAGTCACTGTATCCCAACTTATACTGGATATATTTGACTTACCATGATAGTTCTTTGTTCCTTTCATTCTCAAAATTGACTTGCACGTGCAGGTGTAGCTAGCTAAACAGGAGGTGCTTACCCTTCCGGAGCACCCGGCCTCACTTCCTTGATGGAAGTTCACGTGTATATCACCTATTTTGCCAGTTTGCAAAGTTTTTACTTTGTTTTTGGGATTGTGATATGGACAAGGACTGGTATGTTTGTTTTATTTGAAGTTAAATATGATTTGAAACTACTTCTGTCAAAACAACATTATTATACCGTATATCGGGAATTTTTCGCATGTGTCTAATTTTCACTATATTTGCAGTGAAAAAAAATGCTAAAATTACCCCCAGCGAAAAATTTCACTTGAGTAGTTTTAATACCGGTATTTTGTCCATTTTACGCTTCCATAAGTCATGTTAATTGACTACAGTTCTATACACTTATACCAAATAGTGTTCACTCTCGTCTCTGGGTAATTCAATTCTGTCACAGATTTGCTCAATACAATGGATTTAAGCGTAAACAAAAGTGTTAAACACTTTATGGAAAGTGAATTTGAAAAGTGGTACGCGGATCAAATATCCAAGGAACTACAAAAAGGTGACGATGTCGAGAAATTTCATGTGGAGTTATCTCTTACTGTCATGAAATCACTAGGTGCAAAATGTATTGTGAAAGCGTGCGATTACATCCGTGGTAAAAAAGATATAGCTGTTAATGGTTTCAAAGAAAGTGGAATTCTCGATGTTGTTGAAAAATGTAAATAACTTTTTTGGAAAAAATTACCGGTATCCACCATAGCGACTGAATAGTGAATATGCATATGCATACGAGTTCATCTGTTTATTAACTGATTAAAGTTGAATACATTTGTTTAATGTTTGTTGTCTTAATTTACTTCTCGTATTACATATATGAGCTCAGTATAGTCGGGAATTTTTCGCGCTGATATATCCATAACGTGAAAATTACACACAGCGAAAATTTCACCTGCTCTTTTGTCTTTGAAATCGCGAAAAAAAGCCTACGCGAAAAATTCCCGATATACAGGTATGATTATAATCTTTATGTCTGATGGCACCAAAAACATGACATTGAAGCATGTTCTATCATTTTACAGTCAATATTTACATATTTTTCCCTAAGAAAAGTATGAACTCAATTTAAAACAAACTTTTATGATAATTAATCAAAACAAGACAGATTTTAACAGTATAAAGTTTGTTCTTGATTGTGCTTTAAAGATGAAGAGTCAAAATATGTGTTAACAAGAGGACCATAAACCCTAATGCTTACTTAATGATAAGTTCTATATCTTTTACAAAAGTTTCAATATCAATCATATCAAGGACAGGGAATGTCAAAATTTTTCAATTTTAGGCCCAAATGCCAAGAAATTAGCAAATTTTAATACCTGCTATGAGAATGCTAGATCTAAATAAATGAAGGTCTCAGTTTTTGCATGTTTGCTAAAGATGACTTTTACCAGACTGAAAAACACTTGCCTATGCATCAAGTCAAATGACTTTTTAAAAGACAAGACAAGCCTGTACATCTGGATATAATGCCTTTGCAAGACAGCAGAGCTTTCCTGCATTAACACATCTTTTTGCAACAAAATTAGCTGGTGATATTGTATTACACGAGGCAACTAAGTTGTCTGCATACCATGTTATAAGGTTTTTTGCCAGACATTGTATGTACTAGAATGCACCTCAATTCAAAAGGGTCAAATCTTGTCAACAAATCAAAGCATAAAACCTTTACAAGACAGCAAATCTTGTCTACACATTTAGGCATAAAACCTTTACAAGGCAGCAAATCTTGTCTACACATCCAAGCATAAAGACTTTATAAGGCAGCAAATCTTGTCTACACATTCAGACATAAAGACTTTATAAGGCAGCAAATCTTGTCTAAACATCCAGGCACGAAACCTTTACAAGGCAGCAAATCTTGTCTACACATCCAAGCATAAAGACTTTATAAGGCAGCAAATCTTGTCTACACATTCAGACATAAAGACTTTACAAGGCAGCAAATCTTGTCTACACATCCAAGCATAAAGACTTTATAAGGCAGCAAATCTTGTCTACACATTCAGACATAAAGACTTTATAAGGCAGCAAATCTTGTCTACACATTCAGACAATAAGACTTTATAAGGCAGCAAATCTTGTCTACACATTCAGACATAAAGACTTTATAAGGCAACAAATCTTGTCTACACATCCAGACATAAAGCCTTTACAAGGCAGCAAATCTTGTCTACACATCCAAGCATAAAGACTTTATAAGGCAGCAAATCTTGTCTACACATTCAGACATAAAGACTTTATAAGGCAGCAAATCTTGTCTAAACATCCAGGCACGAAACCTTTACAAGGCAGCAAATCTTGTCTACACATCCAAGCATAAAGACTTTATAAGGCAGCAAATCTTGTCTACACATTCAGACATAAAGACTTTATAAGGCAGCAAATCTTGTCTAAACATCCAGGCACGAAACCTTTACAAGGCAGCAAATCTTGTCTACACATCCAGGCATGAAACCTTTTTAAGGCAGCAAATCTTGTCTACACATTTAGGCATAAAGCCTTTACAAGACAGCAATTCTTGACTACACATTTAGGCATCAAACCTTTACAAGGCAGCAAATCTTGTCTACACATCCAGGCATGAAACCTTTACAAGACAGCAAATCTTGTCTACACATCAAGGCATAAAACCTTTACAAGGCAGCAAATCTTGTCTACACATCAAGGCATAAAACCTTTACAAGGCAGCAAATCTTGTCTACACATCAAGGCATAAAACCTTTACAAGACAGCAAATCTTGTCTACACATCAAGGCATAAAACCTTTACAAGGCAGCAAATCTTGTCTACACATCCAGGCATTTAGCCTTTACAAGGCAGCAAATCTTGTCTACACATCCAGGCATGAAACCTTTATAAGGCAGCAAATCTTGTCTACACATTTAGGCATAAAGCCTTTATAAGGCAGCAAATCTTGTCTACACATCAAGGCATAAAACCTTTACAAGACAGCAATTCTTGACTACACATTTTGGCATAAAACCTTTACAAGGCAGCAAATCTTGTCTACACATCAAGGCATAAAACCTTTACAAGACAGCAATTCTTGACTACACATTTAGGCATAAAACCTTTACAAGGCAGCAAATCTTGTCTACACATCAAGGCAAAGAACCTTTGAAAGGCAACAAATCTTGTCTACACATCCAGGCATTAAGCCTTTACAAGGCAGCAAATCTTGTCTACACATCCAGGCATGAAACCTTTACAAGGCAGCAAATCTTGTCTACACATCCAGGCATGAAACTTTTACAAGGCAGCAAATCTTGTCTACACATCAAGGCATGAAACCTTTACAAGGCAGCAAATCTTGTCTACACATCCAGGCATGAAACTTTTACAAGGCAGCAAATCTTGTCTACACATCAAGGCATAAAGCCTTTATAAGGCAGCAAATCTTGTCTACACATCCAGGCATGAAACCTTTACAAGGCAGCAAATCTTGTCTACACATCCAGGCATGAAACTTTTACAAGGCAGCAAATCTTGTCTACACATCAAGGCATAAAGCCTTTATAAGGCAGCAAATCTTGTCTACACATCCAGGCACGAAACCTTTACAAGGCAACAAATCTTGTCTACACATCCAGGCATTAAGCCTTTACAAGGCAGCAAATCTTGTCTACACATCAAGGCATGAAACCTTTACAAGGCAGCAAATCTTGTCTACACATCCAGGCATGAAACTTTTACAAGGCAGCAAATCTTGTCTACACATCCAGGCATGAAACCTTTATAAGGCAGCAAATCTTGTCTACACATCCAGGCATAAAGACTTTATAAGGCAGCAAATCTTGTCTACACATTCAGGCATTAAGCCTTTACAAGGCAGCAAATCTTGTCTACACATCCAGGCATGAAACCTTTACAAGGCAGCAAATCTTGTCTACACATCCAGGCATGAAACCTTAACAAGGCAGCAAATCTTGTCTACACATCCAGGCATGAAACCTTTACAAGGCAGCAAATCTTGTCTACATATCAAGGCATAAAACCTTTACAAGGCAGCAAATCTTGTTAACACATCGAGGCATAAAACCTTTATAAGGCAGCAAATCTTGTCTACACAACCAGGCATAAAACCTTTACAAGGCAGCAAATTTTGTCTACACATCCATGCATGAAACCTTTACAAGGCAGCAAATCTTGTCTACACACACCTTTCCTGCATATCTATCATTAGTTGTTTTTTTTTTGTAACAAAACTAGCCGACACAACCAGTAATAAGCCATTCAAAAGTCAGCAAGACTTCCTGTATATCCTGTAAGTAGGCTTCTTGCAAGTCAGCAAATCTGCGGTTTATGTTGCCAGTCACCATACATGAAATTTTGTAGGTCATGTAAATGGTCACTGTAGTCATGTGTTGTTATAGATAATGTTAATTGTCACTATGATGTGTCATATGTCATGTTAATATTAATGGTCATTATATATCTGTGGTGTTATTGGTAATGTTAATGGTCACTATACATCTGTGGTGTTATTGGTAGTGTTAATGGTCACTATACATCTATGGTGTTATTGGTAATGTTAATGGTCACTATACATCTGTGATGTTATTGGTAAAGTTTATGTTGGTCACTATACATCTGTGGTGTTATTAGTAAAGTTGATTGTCACTATACATTAGTGGTGTTGTTAGTAATGTTAATGTGTAAATGCTGTGTAAATGGTAATGTTACATGCATGTTGGTCACTATATGTCTGTGGTGTTTATTTTTAACGTTCATGGTTACTTTTCATCTGTGGTGTAATTGGTAAAGTTGATAGTCACTAAACATCGGTGGTGTTATTGGAAATGTTGATGGTCACTATACATCTGTGGTGTTATTGGTAATGTTGATGGTCACTATACATCTGTGGTGTTATTGGTAAAGTTGATGGTCACTATACATCTGTGGTGTTACTGGTAATGTTGATGGTCACTATACATCTGTGGTGTTATTGGTAAAGTTGATGGTCACTATACATCTGTGGTGTTATTGGTAATGTTGATGGTCACTATACATCTGTGGTGTTATTGGTAAAGTTGATGGTCACTATACATCTGTGGTGTTATTGGTAGTGTTGATGGTCACTATACATATGTGGTTTAATTGGTAATGTTGATGGTCACTATACATCTGTGATTTATGTTGTCATTTCATTGGAAATGGTACAACACAAAAATAAATTATGACTGACTTACCTTCTAAGAAATTAAACAATCCCAGAATGGCTTCACTTTTACATTTCATGATCACAATACTTACATGTACCTTTTGATAAATTGAACAATCTTAAAATGGCTTATGTTTTACACTGTATGATGACAGACTTACCTTCCGAGAAACTGAACAATCCCAGAACGGCTTAGCCCTTACACTAAATGATTCTTTTGTTTTATCTAACTGTCCTTGTTGTATTTTAACATATCTAGGACCAATAATTTCTTTCTCTATACACACAAGTCTTGTTCCAAAGTCTGTTTTACCAACCTCCTTACCCTGTAAAGTAGACCAAAACTTTAAACAATGTGAAACATCTATTCATTTGTTAGATTTTATTTACTATAAAGAAAGATTCCAACTGATCTTAATGTTAATATGCTTGATATTGAAAAACATGACATTTAATGGAAATCAAATAAAATTACAAACTTATAGACTGTTTATATAGAACTGCTTTATACTAAGTAACCAGAGCTATGAGCAGATCAGCATAGCTCACCTATACATTGTCAAGGCTTGATGAACAAGTAAATTAATAACAATATGCAACTAAAATTCAGACAAGGCTAGTAAATTTATGGTGTATTTGTCAAATGGCATCCAGAAAACAAATTGAAAGAATGTGACTGATTTTTTATTTGCTCTGAAACTACCTTAAGTTTTAGTGTATTATGCAAAAAAGCTCACTTTTAAGCTAATTCTTTGAAAATTTCTAAAACCACAGGCCAATTTGGAACCAAATTGGTGTAGAAGATCCTTGGTGTTATAAAGGTAGCAATGAGCTACAATAAAGTTATATATGTAACAATGAGCTACAACAATGATTCATTATATAATTGTTTATTTTGACTGTGTATTAATATTGGTGCTTTTGGTGTTAAAAATATAATACATGTACACACTTATATAAATACTTATACAGGATAGGTAGCAATAAGCTACCATAGTGTTTTATAGGTAGCAATGAGCTACTAGGGTATTATATAGGTAGCAATGAGCTACAACACTGTTATATAGGTAGCAATAAGCTACAACATTGTAATATAGGTAGCAATAAGCTACACCAGTGTTATATAGGTAGTAATGAGCTACAACAGTAATAGATTGGTAGCAATGAGCTACCAAAGTGTTATATAGGCACATGTAGCAATGAGCTACTAAGGTGTTATATGAGCAAAAACAGTGTAATATAGGTAGCAATAAGATACAACAGTGTTATATAGGTAGCAATAAGCTACACAAGTGTTATTTGGGTAGTTATGAGCTACAACAGTGTTATATAGGTAGCAATAAGCTACATCAGTGTTATATAGGTAGTAATAAGCTACCCCAGTGTTATGTAGGTAGCAATAAGCTACCTCAGTGATATAAAGGTTATAATGAGTAACAACATTGATATATTGCTAGCAATAAGCTACCATAGTGTTATATACGTAGCAATGAGCTACAACACTGTTATATAGGTAGCAATGAACTACCATAGTGTAATATAGGTAGCACTGAGCTAAAAGTGTTATATAGGTAGCTATGAGCCACAACACTGTTAAATAGGTAGCAATGAGCTACAACACTGTTATATAGGTAGCAATGAGCTACAACAATTATATAGGTAGCACTGAACTACAGCACTATTATATAGGTAGCAATGAGCTACAACACTGTTATATAGGTAGCAATGAACTACAACACTGTTATATAGGTAGCAATAAGCTACCATAGTGTAATATAATTAGCAACAAGCTACTTGATAATGATTCATTATATAATTGTTTATTTTAACTGTGTAATAATATTGGTGCTTTTGGTGTTAAAAATATAATACATGTACACACTAATATAAATACTTATACAGGATAGGTAGCAATAAGCTACCATAGTGTTATATAGGTAGCAATGAGCTACTAAGGTATTATATAGGTAGCAATCAGCTACATTACTGTTATGTTGGTAGCATGGAGCTACTAAGGTGTTATATAAGTAGCAATGAGCTACAACACTGTTATATAGGTAACAATGAACTGCAACACTATTATATAGGTAGGAATGAGCTACAACACTGTTATATAGGTAGCACTGAACAACAACACTGTTATATAGGTAGCAATGAGCTACAACACTGTTATATAGGTAGCACTGAACTACAACACTGTTATATAGGTAGCAAGGAGCTACTAAGTATATATAGGTAGCAATGAGCTACAACACTGTTATATAGGTAGCACTGAACTACAACACTGGTATATAGGTAGCAATGAGCTACTAAGGTATTTTATAGGTAGCAATGAGCTACAACACTGTCATATAGGTAGCAATAAGCTACCATAGTGTAATATAATTAGCAACAAGCTACTATAGTGTTACATAGGTAGCAACAAGCTGCCATAGTGTAATATAGGTGGCAATGAGCTACTATGGTGTTATACGGGTAGAAATGAGCCACTTCAGAGTAAAATGGGTAGAAATGAGCCACTTCAGAGTAAAATGGGTAGAAATAAGCTACTTTAGTGTATTTCTGGTAACAATGAGCTACCATAGTGAAATATAGGTAGCAATGAGCAACCATAAAATGACATAGGTAATGATAAGCTACCTTTATGTAGGACAGGTTACATCTAGCTAGTGCAGTATAGGTTAAAAAAGAGCTATCATAGTGTAAAGGTAACAAAGAGCTACAATAGTGTGGTAGGTAACAAGGAGCTACCACAATGTATTACAAGTTTTAAGTTTTTAAGATAATAAACCATTTCAGACTTCTTATCCAATTATGACCTTGACTTTTAAATCGATGACTTTGAATCTTATATGAGATTTATTGTTGTATCAATACCTACACTATTCTAATGTACATGCTTATACAAAAAGTTTATAGTTTTTAAGATAATTCACCATTTAAGACTTCTGATTCAGCTTTAAACTTTACCTTTGAACCTATGACTTTAAACCTTAAGTCAAGATAATTGTAATGTCAATATAATTAACAAACATATTCTAATATATATGTACAAGCCTTTACAAAATGTTTATAGTTTTCCAGATATATTGACAAATTAATAGAGGTCCTACATTTTTATGAGGCATTTTATTTATTCTTGGTTGGTTCTCTCAACTTCATTAAATTTATTTACCCTCATATTTGAATTTTCTTTTTTCTTTTTGAACTCGAGTTATTTTTAAAATTAAAATCTAAGAGTGTATGATTCATTTTCATTTCAGTCAAATATGAAAACATTGATAATTTTCTTTTGAAGGTTTGAAAGCATTCTTCTGGTTGGTTCAAAGCACTGGTAAATGATGCTATAAACCAATTGGAATACAGGTTAGTAATCTGTTTGTAAAGAAAGAAGTGACTATGAAAACTTTACAAGTTTTAATTCTGATTAGTTTAAAGCAGTAATGGATGACTCTATGAACCACTCAAAATACAAGTTAGTAAATTAAATGTATATACAGAAGAAGAGGCTGTTTACACACATCCATGTACATTAGAAAGATGCACACAAATTGGATGTAACGGGATTCAGACAGTTTGTGTGGCACATAAAGCATTAAACATTATCAATTTAGGACCATAAGAAAATATTTTACAGAAATAATGCAATTCTGTGTCCTAGAATCAACAATGACAGCATAGCCTCAATTAATGAAAATTATATATCGGTACAATTAAATGATAAATGTAATTAACTGTGTTTGACTGTTTTACAAAGAATGGCACACCTCTTGAACTAATGGTGTTGACGAATACATTATCATACATGTAAGAAAAGGAGCTGTACTAGTGTGAAATAAAAAGAAATCTGATAAATTCACATCCCACTACTGCAGAATAATTGTACAAAAAAATACTGAATTGCAACAAAAAAGTGTTTGTTAGTTTAACTGCAAAGATAAATTTATCTGTTTTAATAATTCTATGCTCTTGCCATTTCAAATACAAATGAGGTGTACCATATAATCAAAAAGATTTTCCAGAGATAAAATAAGTTTTCTTGTGAAAAAAAATGGCACCCTTAAATTCAGAATTGCCATAGTGGCTTATTGAAAATGTTTTTCACTAATATCCTCCTGACATTTTAAGTTATTATCAACAATTCTTCACACATAAAAGATCATTTTAATGTACATTTTCAAATAAACTATTGTTAAATTTAGCTTGTGTGTTGCTTATTTCATAAAAAGCTACTTTTTATGTGTTTGTTGATAATAATAACGATTCAAATGCAATACACATCATGGGATGCCATCTTGAAAAACATCATTTTTGTATGTTATATTAAATGAAAATCACAGACGTGATCACATGCAAATTTGCTGTGTATTTCCATTTTTCTAAAGTTACCTAAATAAAACAACTTATTCTGAGAGGTTCAAACAGGTTATCTAAACATAAAAATAATTCCTTTTAATTTTGGCATAAATTTTAAACCCTACTTTGGCACTTTTTTTATAGGACTGCGACATTATTACTTCTTTCTTTCTTTCTCTCTTTATTTATACATAATCTTTTTTTTTTCCTGAAATGGTATGATGAGTGAAAGAGGTCCCATACAAGTACAAATGAAGTTTTATGCTACAGCATCATCAACACCACCACCATGTGCAATGAATGACCCACAACGGACTCCAGAGATGATCAGTGAACCACTGCAATAGCTCATCTGAGCTTTCAATTCAACAATTTTAATTAGAGAACAATTTAACCTAGACAAAAAAAATTAAACTTCTCACCTCAAACTTAATGATATCATACACTAGATAACGGGGAACTGTTTTACCTTCAACTTTGTCAAGTATCATTTCCTGAAAAAGATTTTAATACGGAATTTACAAAAATGTCTCTCTAACCCTAGATAAATGGTAAGGTATGGATGAATATTATGGATGGACCATCTAAATACAGTTGACTCTAATTCGAAATTGAAGGGGTCAGATGAAAAATTTCCATTTATCCGAATTTCGAATTAAACATTTTGATCACTAACGATCAGAAACGGTAGATTACTCTAATACTAAAGCGCTCCTCTACTGACGTCACGTATATGCTGTTACGTATTATAATGCTTACAAGTGACATTGAAAATTGAAGATTAAGATAAAATTAAACAGTAAAAATTAAAAATGATTTTATTTTTTTCTATGTTAATGTATTTAAAGCTCAACAATCTAAAGTTTTTTGAACAATAAAACAAGTAAATTGGAAATTTCACCGGAAACTACAAGGTTCCATTGAAATTTGTTAAACACTGACAATCATTGGGCGAGGCCCAGTTAAAGTTTCTTTTATTCATAATCATAACTTCTTCCTCTGTAATCCTTAGCGTCTGACCTTTGTGGTTATTTAAATTATGGCTTGCTATGTCACCGTAGCTGAATGGTGTATACCAATTTGCTCGACAGATCAATTAAGTTTAAGCGTGGCGATTAGCGTTGGGTATGACTGTGGAAGTAGCGGACCGCCCACTTTTTCATTTTACACCAATGAAATTTTTCCTTTTACTGACAGACAGTTTACTATGACCTGACCGGAAGAGAAAATCGTGAAAATAACATGGGTTACCGACTTCCTTTTTCATGTGTTTTTTAGTCGGAAATGAATCTTCAAAGTAAACCGCCACTCTGTTACTATAAACACTTCTTAAACAAAAGACGGATTAATTATTTCAGGTAAAAATCAATATTTTTAGGAAAAAACATTTTTTGTGTACATGTAATTGTTTTTTATTTTGCCGCTTAGTTTCAACTTGTTGTATAAACAAATCCAAACTATGATAAACAAGGAAAGAATATTTCGATTTAAACGTTGGAATTTTCATTATATTTTATAATCTGGACTGAAAATTTACTTCCAATTAAGCAAAATTTCGAATTTTGGTATTTCGATTTAAATACACAAATTTGCATAGAAATGCATAGTGATCTGACGGGACCATTTGTATAATTTCGATTTAAGCGAAATTTCGATTTAACCGATTTCAAATTAACGAGAGTCGACTGTATATAATTTAATTATAAACAACTTTTTTCACTTTAAAAGTTTTAAAACACTTTAAAAGTTTATCATGGGTTAATTAATGTAAGCATTGTAATGATTAAGAAATTGTTGTGTTGGACCATGCAAGTTTTTTGGACATGTCTTATTAGCCTACAGATTTAGAAAATTCACAAATGGTATGAAATTAAAACTTGGAATGTCTCCTCAATGTTAACTTATCAGGAACTTCAGAGTACAAACCTTCCTTAGCTTAACAGTAAGGTATGGATAAACCATCAGAATATAATAAGTTATCATAATCTCTGTGTGTGTGTGTGTGTGTGTGTGTGTGTGTGTGTGTGTGTGTGTGTACATACCCCATCCATTAAAGTTTGTCTTATATGACTATTGAGATCTTTCCGTCGTGGAAATTCTAAATGCGGCACATGAAACACAGCATTGTCTCTATCTATCATATATACTTCATTTACACCATCAACCAACATCATATATCTGTGTAAAATTAAAAGACAGACCTGTATATGATGGATCAGTATCTAAAATCTCAGTGTTTGTCACAATACAGAACTGTATATGAAGGACCAGTATCTAAAATCACATTGTTTGTCATATTACAGAACTGTATATGAAGGACCAGTATCTAAAATCACAGTGTTTGTCAGAATACAGAACTGTATATGAAGGACTAGACAGTATCTAAAATCTCAGTGTTTGTCAGATTACAGAACTGTATATGAAGGACCAGTATCTAAAATCTCAGTGTTTGTCAGAAGACAGTCCTGTATATGAAGGACCAGACAGTATCTAAAATCTCAGTGTTTGTCAGAATACAGAACTGTATATGAAGGACTAGACAGTATCTAAAATCTCAGTGTTTGTCAGAATACAGAACTGTATATGAAGGACTAGACAGTATCTAAAATCTCAGTGTTTGTCAGAATACAGAACTGTATATGAAGGACCAGACAGTATCTAAAATCTTAGTGTTTGTCAGAATACAGAACTGTATATGAAGGACCAGTATCTAACATCACAGTTTTTGTCAGAATACAGAACTGTATATGAAGGACCAGTATCTAAAATCTCAGTGTTTGTCAGATTACAGAACTGTATATGAAGGACCAGTATCTAAAATCACAGTGTTTGTCAGAAAACAGAACTGTATATGAAGGACCAGTATCTAAAATCTCAGTGTTTGTCAGAATACAGAACTGTATATGAAGGATCAGTCACTAAAATCTCAGTGTTTGTCAGATTACAGAACTGTATATGAAGGACCAGTATCTAAAATCCCAGTGTTTGTCAGAATACAGAACTGTATATGAAGGACCAGTATCTAAAATCTCAGTGTTTGTCAGACTACAGAACTGTATATGAAGGACCAGTATCTAAAATCACAGCGTTTGTCAGAAAACAAAACTGTATATGAAGGACCGGTATCTAAAATCACAGTGTTTGTCAGAATACAGAACTGTATATGAAGGACCGGTATCTAAAATCTCAGTGTTTGTCAGAATACAGAACTGTATATGAAGGACCAGTATCTAAAATCTCAGTGTTTGTCAGATTACAGAACTGTATATGAAGGACCAGTATCTAAAATCACAGTGTTTGTCAGAATACAGAACTGTATATGAAGGACTAGACAGTATCTAAAATCTCAGTGTTTGTCAGATTACAGAACTGTATATGAAGGACCAGTATGTAAAATCTCAGTGTTTGTCAGAAGACAGACCTGTATATGAAGGACCAGTATCTAAAATCACAGTGTTTGTCAGAATATAGAACTCTATATAAAGGACAAGACAGTATCTAAAATCTCAGTGTTTGTCAGAATACAGAACTGTATATGAAGGACTAGACAGTATCTAAAATCTTAGTGTTTGTCAGAATACAGAACTGTATATGAAGGACCAGTATCTAACATCACAGTGTTTGTCAGAATACAGAACTGTATATGAAGGATCAGTCACTAAAATCTCAGTGTTTGTCAGAATACAGAACTGTATATGAAGGACCAGACAGTATCTAAAATCTCAGTGTTTGTCAGAATACAGAACTGTATATGAAGGACCAGACAGTATCTAAAATCTCAGTGTTTGTCAGAATACAGAACTGTATATGAAGGACCAGTATCTAAAATCACAGTGTTTGTCAGAATACAGAACTGTATATGAAGGACCAGTATCTAAAATCCCAGTGTTTGTCAGATTACAGAACTGTATATGAAGGACCAGACAGTATCTAAAATCTCAGTGTTTGTCAGAATACAGAACTGTATATGAAGGACCAGACAGTATCTAAAATCTCAGTGTTTGTCAGAATACAGAACTGTATATGAAGGACCAGTATCTAAAATCACAGTGTTTGTCAGAATACAGAACTGTATATGAAGGACCAGTATCTAAAATCCCAGTGTTTGTCAGATTACAGAACTGTATATGAAGGACGGGTATCTAAAATCCCAGTGTTTGTCAGATTACAGAATTGTATATGAAGGACCAGTATCTAAAATCACAGTGTTTGTCAGAATACAGAACTGTATATGAAGGATTAGTATCTAAAATCCCAGTGTTTGTCAGATTACATAACTGTATATGAAAGACCAGACAGTATCTAAAATCTCAGTGTTTGTCAGAATACAGAACTGTATATGAAGGACCAGTATCTAAAAGCACAGTGTTTGCCAAGACAGAACTGTATTTGAAAGACCAATATCTTAATTCTCATTGTTTGCCAGAGAACAGGACTTTTAATTTGGTCAACATGTATCATTCTCTGAAGTGTAATGATTTTCATGAAATGCTGTGCCTCATATAGAGATGAGGAGATTTTCCTTATAAAGGGGAATTGGTACCAATTAATACAAATATTGGTACCAATTAATATTAATAGACAGAAATGGGAATAAATTCATTACATAAATTTTAAGCAGGTTGAACGAGAATTTCAAATCTTTTCATCCTTTGTAATTTTTATAAATCATAACAGCTGGTTAACATTACATCAACAATGTCTAATATCATTTACCTATTACAGGCAAACCTTTGCCCTGCAAAATCATTAATATCTAAACCAAGTATTAAGATAAACTTCACATAGAAAAGGCATAAAACCACTTACACATTGCAGGTGACCCTTATGTCAACAAGGTAGAACATCACTTACACATAACAGCTGACCCTTATGTCAACAAGGTAGAACATCACTTACACGTAACAGGTAAACTTTATGTCAACAAGGTAGAACATCACTTACACATAACAGGTAAATCTTATGTCAACAAGGTCGAACATCACTTACACATTACATGTAACCCTTATGTCAACAAGGTAGAACATCACTTACACTTTACAGGTAAACTTTATGTCAACAAGGTAGAACATCACTTAAATATTACAGGTAAACCTTATGTCAACAAGGTAGAACATCACTTACACATTACATGTAACCCTTATGTCAACAAGGTAGAACATCACTTACACATAACAGGTAAATCTTATGTCAACAAGGTAGAACATCACTTACACATTACATGTAACCCTTATGTCAACAAGGTAGAACATCACTTACACATTACAGGTGACCCTTATGTCAACAAGGTAGAACATCACTTAAATATTACAGGTAAACCTTATGTCAACAAGGTAGAACATCACTTACACATTACAGGTAAACTTTATGTCAACAATGTATAACATCACTTACATATTACAGTTAAATCTTATGTCAACAAGGTAGAACATCACTTACACATTACAGGTGACCCTTATGTCAACAGGGTAGAACATCACTTACACATCACAGGTAAACTTTATGTCAACAAGGTAGAACATCACTTAAATATTACAGGTAAACCTTATGTCAACAAGGTAGAACATCACTTACACATTACATGTAACCCTCATGTCAACAAGGTAGAACATCACTTACACATAACAGGTAAATCTTATGTCAACAAGGTAGAACATCACTTACACATTACATGTAACCCTTATGTCAACAAGGTAGAACATCACTTACACATTACAGGTGACCCTTATGTCAACAAGGTAGAACATCACTTAAATATTACAGGTAAACCTCATGTCAATTAGGTAGAACATCACTTACACATTACAGGTAAACCTTATGTCAACAATGTATAACATCACTTACATATTACAGTTAAATCTTATGTCAACAAGGTAGAACATCACTTACACATTACAGGTAAAACTTATGTCAACAATGTATAACATCACTTACATATTACAGGTAAATCTTATGTCAACAAGGTAGAACATCACTTACACATTACAGGTGACCCTTATGTCAACAGGGTAGAACATCACTTACACATCACAGGTAAACTTTATGTCAACAAGGTAAACGTCACTTACACATTACAGGTAAACTTTATGTCAACAAGGTAGAACATCACTTATCTATTATATGTGAATCTTATGTCAACAAGGTAAAATGTCACTTACACATTACAGGTGACCCTTATGTCAACAAGGTAGAACATCACTTACACATTACAGGTAAACTTTAAGTCAACAAGATAGAACATCAATTACATATTACAGGTAACCCTTATGTCAACAATTTATAACATCACTTACATATTACATGTAAACCCAATGTCAACAAGGAAGAACATCACTCAAATATTACAGGTAAACCTTACACCAACAAGGTAGAACATGACTTACACATTAAAGGTAACCCTTATGTCAACAAGGTAGAACATCGCTTATCTATTACATGTAACCCTTATGTCAACAAGGTAGAACATCACTTATCTATTACATGTAAACCTTATGTCAACAAGGTATAACATCACTTAAATATTACAGGTAAAACTTATGTCAACAAGGTAGAACATCACTTAAATATTACAGGTAAAACTTATGTCAACAAGATAGAACATCACCTAAATATTACAGGTAAACCTTATGTCAACAAGGTAGAACATCACTTAAATATTACAGGTAAAACTTATGTCAACAAGGTAGAACATCACTTACATATTACAGGTAAAACTTATGTCAACAATGTATAACATCACTTACATATTACAGTTAAATCTTCACAAGGTGTAACACAATATGTAAAACTCTTACCTTGTTCCATCAGCTTTCCAACTGACTTTGTAAGGTTTCTGCCGGATAAAATTTAAATTGTTGATATCCATAGATACCGGTTGTGAGCCTGGGAATCCTGAACTGATAAAATTATTGTACATATATGTCAAGATGTATATTGAAACATTTTTATAACTTTCAAAATTCATGATAGAAAACTGTAGCAGGAGTTATTTTCTTGTGGAAAAGTAGCCAAATAAGCCTGATATGCTTGCCTTATAATTGACCGCTAGTTGAAAGTTCCAAAATAAATTTCACAAAAATTTATAGCATTTTGTAGATAGCTTAAAACCAATTCATACAACAATGAATTAAATAGCAAAATATCTTTCATCAAAAAGCCCTATTTAATGACAGAAATGTGTAATATGCAATAAACAGTAGTCATTCAATTCCAAGATCTAAGTTATGAACTAGGAAAACAATAAGTGGCTCAAAATTTCCTGGTTCAAAGGTCGGGGATCTTTTGATTATACATCAAGACCCCACATATTTAAACTGTAAAAGTCCAATGGAAAAAGTCAACAATTTAAAGGTGTTTTCTTATAGGGTTCTTATATCAAATAGTGCCAAAAACATTGAAAATTGAAATCTACATTGAAATACATGTAGTAGCGAAAGCACAAAGGTAAAAAACAGGGTCATTACCATGAACTTGACTCCATTTAAAACAAGAGTTCCGCATGGCAGAGCATGATACGCCCGTCAAATCTGCAAGTCATTAATGTGGATATTTTGTTTATTATGAGCTGTAAAGGGACATATACAGTTCATATGAGCTGTTCATAATCAATAAGTCAAATCAATTATTCATCACAATGATACAAAATGCAGTGCACAAGTCAACAAGTACAATAAAAAACAATAGTAATTATTGAGATTTTGGTATTATTTTCAGTAACAAAATAGACTTACCACCAGCCACACCATTTATATAATTTTACCATCATGTTCTTGTAACCTTCATCACAAAATTGAGGTAATCTCTAGTATACTGGGTTGTTTGAAAGACAGCAAGTTCTTCAGCCTACAACTCTATGTGTATCTGCTCCCTGGTAGAATAAATTAAGGAAGCTAGAGTAACGGTTCCTGAGCACTGCACTTCGGATCATCGTGGTAAGTAAGCATACCAAGTTTCAAGTCATTCTGACCATAGATGTCAGAGTTATGGGCCAGACAAACCCGCTGCATACTCTGACAGCACACAAAGGGGAATAACTCAAAAATTAAGGAAGCTAAAGTTACGGTTCCTGTGCACTGCACTTGGCATCATCGTGGTAAGGAAGCATACCAAGTTTCAAGTCATTCTGACCATAGATGAAGCTAAAGTTACGGTTCCTGTGCACTGCACTTGGCATCATCGTGGTAAGGAAGCATACCAAGTTTCAAGTCATTCTGACCATAGATGTCAGAGTTATGGGCCGGACAAACCCGCTGCCAGTACTGCCCGCCCGCCCATCCACCCGCCCGCCAAGGGTGATCCCATAATACGCCCCGTCTTTGACGGGCGTATAAAAATATATAACTTAAAACCATGCATGATAATCTTTTAAATATAGTTATCTCATTCTTATACTACAAATAATGTCATGATCCCGATAATTGACAATGGTCTCATACAGAAAAAAAATTACAACACATCATAAAAATAGAATCTGAATAAAAGATTTCAAAAAAAAAAATAATAATAATAATAACTAGAGATTGTAACTGGGATACCAGTTACGTATGATTCCCCACCATCCATAATCTATATATTGTCTAAAATATACACCTGCTGATGGACTGATCTCGAGATGGATCGATAGTACGTTTTTTGTTAAAAGAAACCAATTGAATCTGCATGTTTAAATTTATAATTCGAAATGTATGTAAATTTTACAAGTTCAATAGATCAGAATCATGCGTTCTGTCTTCTAACATAGACCCTATCCATTAATTTGGCAATTACAATTAGCTGGTGTATTTTGATTGGACAAGTATTCAACTTTAATTGATAGCAAATCTATTTCACGAACTGTGAGGTGTTTAACCAACAAATTCGATTGATGTGTGTCATGTCTGTGAAGTAGCCATAATCTACATATTTGATTTAATGGATAATTGACAAAGAGATTAAAGCAATTATACATATCAAAACATGTAATAATGCTATTGAATTTGTTTACAATTCTTTGAATAGGAATTTAATCCTGTAAAATTGCCTTAAGAAATGAAATCAAGTATGCCATAAGATAGTGTTTCTTGACTGAGAGTGGGTGTTAAGAATTCTGGCTTCCCACCCCTACCCTCTCTTGAAAAGGATTTCCTGGAGGTTTTTATCACTCTTTTCAAAAGTCCATAATGAAAAAGAAAATATACAGATGAGTGGAAGGGATTTTAACTATTTAAAAGCTATACATGTACATAGCACTACCCACAGTGGGAAATGACCTTAGATGTCCTTTATTAATATCACTCTATTCAACTTTTCATAAGGAACCAGAAAATACATAAATAAGGGGTGGGGATTTCAATAGTTTAAAATTAACTTAGCACCACCCAGCCCTACCCTTCAGTGGGAAAGGACCTTAGGTGTCTTTGATAAGTGTCATTCTTTTCATTTTATCATTAGGAACCAGAAATATATACTTTAGGGGTGGGGATCTCAACAGTTTAAAAGTTATGACAAAGCCCTATATATGGTTTTATAGCACACTGCAAAGTGTTTAAGGAAAAATTGATGATTTTTGTTTTTAAGACCCCATCTTCCAGTCCCTCCCCCAATAAATACACATGGATGTAAAAACTTTAATGGTGCAGGAACCTATCCTAAAATTTTGAACGAGATTGAATGATGCGTTTAACTTGTTTGGCATTGCTGATAAAAATTTGATATATTTTTAACAATTTAATACATAGTAACTGAGAATTTATAAAGAACAAATTCTGTATGTGAGAAAGAGGTTAGTCACTTAATTAACATGTAGTTCATTAACATTCAATCATTTTTGTTTAGTGCTTAACTTTATCCATTAATTCAGATTACCCATTTTTATTGGGCGCTCATATATCTGAGAAACTGAAGAAGAAAAAAGAAGATTCTGTAAGAGTTATCTCTCTTTGTACGTATTGGACAGAAAGATGTTTGGTATTAAATTACGCAATTTACACGCACCGACCGCTGAGCCATCGAGATAGAAAAAAAATTGGATCATTTAACAATATCTACCAAGATAGCAGATTGTTGGTACCAAATTTCATCGAAACCCATCATACCAGTTTCCGAGTTCTGCACCGGACAATTTTAAGGAAAAATAAAAAATTATAATAATAATAATAATAAGAAGAAGAAGAAACAGAACGAAAACAATATGATTCCCCACCTTTGGGTGGGGAATCATAATAATAATAGAAAAATAAATAAATAAAATAACTGGTTCATAACCTTGACCTTTAATCTTCACTTGATTTTGAAGAGTATTTCAAGAAAACAAGAAAAAATTAAAACTGAAGACTGTGTTATTATCTTTTTAAATTGTTAACTTGATATAGATAAAACAATTTAAACTATTTTAATTTTTGGAAAGTTAATGTGAAAAAAATATACATACCTTCTCCAATCACACATTTCTTGACATTTTTTTTGGACCTGTGACAGTCTGGGCTGTTGACATACTTGATTAACACCTTGAACTCCTTCCATGAACTTAGCACCCTGTCAAAACAAGAAACTTCTATCAGTCCATAATTGTTTGTCATATATATATTTGGAGAACAAAGCTCCATATTTAAACCAAATCATTAAAAAACATCAAAATTCCATTTAAAATTTATTGACCTAATTGGGAAAAATAACCAGACTTATTGAAAAAGTTGCTTAATTCTGTATGTACATGTATAACAATTTTTTAATGTTTTCAACAAGATAACAAATTCACTAGGTCCAAAATATCCCTTATGCACCTTCCTAGTTTACCATATAAGATATAATGTCATGGTTTGAATATTCATTATGATCACCCCCTGAAAATCTGAACAACAACAAACACCCAATTATTAACTTATGACTTTTTCCAACATTTTTTTGATTGAAAAAAATCATAACTTTTTAAAATATATCTATTGCATTTTTTAATTCAATTTCTTTTTAATACAGTGAAACTTCCGTAAACCGATTCTCCACGGGACCGGTCATTTTGGTCGGTTTACAGAGGTGTCGGTTTTCAGGAGTTTGAAAAAGCGGATTCGAATCCGGTTCGTTCCAGTCTGTTACCAGGTCAGAATTTAGTCAGTTACCGGATATGGCTATTATAATGTTTTCATGTGTGTGGATTCGATAGTGTTTGTTAACACTTACATCGTGTAAAGTGATATTTTAAATGTTATTTATATTTTATTTTTATATTAAACAAATTGAACAATAAAACAATGTGCATACATTGTCATCGTAGTTGTAATACGTAGTTCTTATCGTCTACCAAGATCGGGCCCTGCTAACAGTACTCAAGTTTGTGTTATTTTATTTTATTTTTCTCGCCCGAGAAGAAGAGGTCATATCAATCATTCAGATTTAAAAAAAAACAAGAAAAAGAAAAAGCTGTATTGTTTTGCCTTGCATCTAAAAACATCACGCAGCTTTTCGGCATCCGACTTCTGTTTTTTTTAAATATAAACAACGCAAATTTTAATAAAACGTTTTAAACACGTTTGTTTATTTTAAAATTACATACGATACAGATACATAATAATAATAATTATAATTAATAAGTTAATGTATTTAGTAAACATTGACCGTAGGTAAACAGGTGTTATACATAGCCCGCGGTAATATGAGTTCTCATCACGTGCAGCCATTCGTGACCATTCAAACATTATTTGTTCCACAGGTAATGTCGGTATTCGGAAGTTTATTTACTGTTAAAGAAACCGATTTGGGCTGACAAATTATGTCGGTGTTCGGAATACGGAGGTGTCGGTTTTTGGAAGTTTTTATTACATCATTTATATAAGAATAAATCCGTCCCGGGCAGACAATGTCGGTTTATGGAGGTTGTCGGTATTTAGAGGTGTCGGTTTTCGGAAGTTACACTGTATTTCTTTTAAATTAAACATCATCTAGTAAGGAAATGTGGTTTGCATATTAATCCATTTGAACTATGTTAACCTTAAAATACCCTTATGTAATCTAGGGTGAGGCCCAATTGTATCATTAAAGTCATTAAATTTCAGCTTTTTTCAAACATTTGTTCACCAGATGAAACATTATCTGAAGGACAAGACCCAAAAAGAAAAACTGCCTCATTTAGACTTCTTGCTCAGCATATCAGTATATAATGTCCCTTACATATGTTTAATTGCCCTCTACATATTTTCTTTTCAAAATCAACTGAAAAAAAAGCTACCTTTGCCTTTAAATATTTTTGTTTATTAAGTAACGAGTAAGATTTTGAGGATAAAATTTTCAACAAAAGACCTTCCATAATATTTTTTTCATAATTTATACAAGCATTTTCAGATGATAGGATTTTCAAAAATTGGCTGAAATTATCACCTTATTAGGAGGGGCCATAAAACTAATCAACTAAAGATTTCCTACATATATTCTACATTTCAAATAAGAAAAAAAAAATTAAACTAGTTTGTTACTGGCCATTTTAATGCTTTTGGTATCTAATTCAAAAATTTGACCATCATGGATTTTACATTGACATGCTGGATAACATTATAACCTACATACAACAAGCACCATCTACACCAATTTTATTCAGTCTAGTATTTGTCATTTACTTTCTACCTAGGGACAGAGGAACTGTGGTTTTTCTTCTGTTATCATCTAAAATAACTCCTTTCTGCCAGTAGTCCATCTCTATCAACACTAAAAATTATTGCAATTGTCAGTGGAAGGCCATGAATAGCTCACCTGTCAAAGTGAGTGGAATAAGGAAGGAAGCAAGATTTAGGTTTTAACACTCATATTTAAGTTGTAAAGTAAAACATCAATATGAACATTACCAATAACACCACAGATGTATAGTGCCCATGAATGTTAAAAATAACACCACAGACATATAGTGACCAACATAACATTACCAACAACACCACAGATGTATAGTGACCATAAACATTACCAATAACACCACAGATGTATAGTGCCCATGAATGTTAAAAATAACACCACAGACATATAGTGACCATCAACATTACCAATAACACCACAGATGTATAGTGACCATCAACATTACCAATAACACCACATATGTATAGTGACCATAAACATTACCAATAACACCACAGATGTATAGTGACCATAAACATTACCAATAACACTGCAGAGGTATAGTGACCATCAACATTACAAATAACACCACAGATGTATAGTGACCATAAACATTACCAATAACACCCCAGATGTATTGTGACCATCAACATTACCAATAACACCACAGACATATAGCGACCAACATAACATTACCAATAACACCCCAGATGTATAGTGACCATCAACATTACGAATAACACCAGACATATAGTGACCAACATAACATTACGAATAACACCACATATTTATAGTGACCATAAACATTACCAATAACACCCCAGATGTATAGTGACCATCAACATTACCAATAACACCACAGATGTATAGAGACCATAAACATTACCAATAACACTGCAGAGGTATAGTTTACCAATAACACCCCAGATATATAGTGACCATCAACATTACCAATAACACCACAGAGGTTTAGTGACTATCAACTTTACCAATAACACCACAGATGTATAATGACCATCAATATTACCAATAACACCGCAGATTTTTAGTGAATAACAACTTAACCAATAACATTACATAATGTATGGTGACCATCAACATTACCAATAACACCACATATTTATAGTGACCATAAACATTACCAATAACACCACAGATGTATGGTGACCATAAACATTACCAATAACACCACAGATGTATAGTGACCATAAACATTACCAATAACACCCCAGATGTATTGTGACCATCAACATTACCAATAACACCACAGACATATAGCGACCAACATAACATTACCAATAACACCCCAGATGTATAGTGACCATCAACATTACGAATAACACCACAGACATATAGTGACCAACATAACATTACGAATAACACCACAGATGTATAGTGACCATAAACATTACCAATAACACCCCAGATGTATAGTGACCATCAACATTACCAATAACACCACAGATGTATAGTGACCATAAACATTACCAATAACACTGCAGAGGTATAGTTTACCAATAACACCCCAGATATATAGTGACCATCAACATTACCAATAACACCACAGAGGTTTAGTGACTATCAACTTTACCAATAACACCACAGATGTATAATGACCATCAATATTACCAATAACACCGCAGATTTTTAGTGAATAACAACTTAACCAATAACATTACATAATGTATGGTGACCATCAACATTACCAATAACACCACATATTTATAGTGACCATAAACATTACTAATAACACCACATATGTATAGTGACCCAAAGAAAACAGAAAACCCAAAGTTCTCCTTATTGTCAGAATAAGTAAACAAAAGCCATATGATTGTCAGTTTTTATTATCATCATTCAATAAAACTGATCTACTTACTTTTTTCACAAACTCTCTTTTATTCTTATAATCACCTCTCCCATCTCTAAAAGAATTTCTACCTGCATCACCATCCCCAATAGCATTGCCGTTATCATCTTCTGTTTCTGCTTCTAATACATAGAACATCACAAATATTTAAAGCACTTAATTTTATAACTGAACCATGTACTGAAAATTAGTAATAAGCTTTTTAGTAATGGTGTTCACATACTTTATTCAACTAAACATGAGCTCAGCATAATTAGTTATAGAACTTACTATATACCGAGAATATGGTGTAGAATTTATTTTACCTTAAATGAAATCTCAAAATTAATTGAGGAATAATAATAATAAAATAATAATAAAACAACTAATCAGTCATTTAAATGAACTAATGCAGTTATTGAGATATGAATTATAAATAAATAAGTACCAAATTTTGAATAATTTACAAAAAGCGTAAAAAATCAGGATCTAAGATAAATCATGGGACATTTTGTTATACTAGTCATCTTTTTAAAATATAATTCAAAATATTGAATTTTAAGCAACATTTAATCCTTAAAAAATTCTTCAAGTATAAATGAAGTAAATACCAGATAAACCATTAAGACAGGCTTTATATACACAAGCTTCTTTGTATTATAGTCCTTATTCCAATTTTACCCTTGTAAACCTTCAGGACTGGCTTGATTTATAGCCTGTATTTAAATTAAAACTTAATAAACTTTTATGACAGACTCAATATATTGTCAGGTCTAATACACATGTAAGACAGGTTTGACTGTAGTCTGTACTCAAATTTACCTGAAGTTTATAAACATTTAAGACAGTATTGATTAAAATCTGCATTCAAGATGTCTTAAGTATGTCTCTAAGAACTGATTTTTATCTCTGTTCAAATTGATCCTATTATATCTTTAGACAGGATTGGTAAAAATTTACATACCGTCACACCATTCTGGTAAAGGTGGAGCTGATGGGGTATCTTCTTTTTCTCCATAGCGTGTAAAAATCTCCTCCAAGTAGTCCTGCTTATATATCCCTGGTGGTCTAGACTGTAAATATAGAAGACTTACTCATGCAATATCATAGGTATAATGGACCTGCAATTTGACATTAATTTAAGATATTACAATCTTAATGTGATAAGTCTACAACAGTAAATAAAAAACCACTTATGTACAGTTTATTTCTGACCATGTCAGATGGCTTCCAGACCTTCCAGACCCAGTCAGATGGTTTTCAGACCATGTCAGATTGATTCCTAAAACATTGTCAGATGGATTCCAGATTAATTCCAACACCAGAATTTACAACGATGATGATGACTTTAACAGTGGTAAGAAAACACTTATTTCTGGTGGAGTCCAAACATGGTTAAACACCGAATATTTTTTCCCATACAACACTCATACCAAAGCTTACACATCAATGTCAATGTAGGCTTGTCAAAAAAAGACCATCTTTGACCATTGTATGAAACTCCATTTCAATCACTCACCAAATCACTCATTTTACCTGTGAAAACATCTGAACTGCAGCTTCAATGCTGAAATAAAAATAGAATTAATATACTACAGTGCAACTTCCGAATACCGGCCTCGTATGGGACCGAGGAATTTGGCCGGTTTTCAGAGGGGCCGGTATTTAGAGGGCCTTATAAATCCGGTAGTCCGATCCGGTCCGAATCTCTTCCATTTCAGAAATTTATCAAACGGTGTATTGACAAACGACGTAAATGTCAATACATTCTCATAAGCATTGATCGTACCTGTAATTCTTGAACTTAACAAGTACCTAGTAAATAAACCCCAAAAAGCTTACAAACTGGCAGATTATTACAAACAACTGTACGATATCCAAAACGGATACACGTGTGCTGCTTGTGTTAGTCAGGCATACAAGTTACTGTTTCCGGTTGAAAATGAAACAATTTATTTTTCAAAATATTTTTTTATTAACTGTTCAGGCTAGTTACAACATATGAAGCAAAAATATTATCCAAATCACTTAAAACGAGGACCGATTCGTGAATTACAAGCCTGTCCTGTATCTCTAATGACCGGTTTCCGGGTCGTGGTGACTGGAATGTTTTAATATTAAATAGTAATAGTATTGTTTAAAAAGTGTGTAAATAATAATAAAAAAAACAGAAAATAATGATGTTTTAAATAAAAAAAAAATATTTCTTAATATATTTTGCATTGCGCGGGTGATATAAACATTATAATAAAACGTTTTCATCATATTCAAGTGAGGGGTACTTGACTGGTAAAAACCTCGAAATAAAGAAATTAAAACCATCAGAAAGACAATAATTGCAATAATTAGATTATCGAACAATAAAAGAAACAGATTAAAATTAATTCAATTATTTATTCAAGTATATCTGAACAGGTAATCCTGTCTACCAGTACAATGATGAGCGCATTACAATACCGTTGTTTTTTCAGTAATCGGATTAGCAGCTGTCCGTTACGGTTCATTGATGCATTGCGACTCCCAAAGGCCGGTTTTCGGAAGTAAATTATTAAGATGTTACATGATTTCGGCACTTAAAAAAGGCCGGTATTCGGAATTCAGAGGGACCGGTTTATGGAAGTTTATTTTAATATAAATAAAGAAGGATAAATTCGGGACCGGTCTGGCGTGTTCGGTATGTGGAGGTGATCGGTTTTTAGAAGGGCCGGTTTTCGGAAGTTGCACTGTAGTTAATTATTAATTATTATATTAATAATATAATCTAAATCAACAATATGATAAATTCTAATGTTTCATCAACCAGTATGACTACAAAAATTTACCAGCATGACTAGACTTATTTACAACCCTGTACAAACAAATTTATATGCTTAAATTTATGAAGGAATTAAGTGGTACACAAGGCCTAGACTTAGTCCAAATTTTTCAAGAAATGAAAAAGGCAAAAAACTCTTGTCAGTCAGAATCTTTACACAAAGAGAAGAGATCCTGATATGTGAAGATGTAGGTGATGCAAGTTTTTCAGTCTGTGTTTAATCTAGGTTTTCGCAGAAATGGAAGCAATCCAGATTTATAACAAAGCTGATCCATTTTTTTTTTAGAAAAAGTGACCTATTTATAAACTAATGCAGATAACACGTTTTATAAATGAATGGAAATGTCTTTGTGTATGCTAGAGATTAATTAATCAAACATGTTAACATGTCTAACCAATCAAATATCAACAGACCTCCATGACATCTTCTCGACCAGATACGCAGCTATCAGGAATCCTGTTCTGTTGAAACCATGTGTACAATGTACCCCTAAAAGTATAATCAGCAGGAAATATAAAACAGATTATTTTTCTAAAATTACATATGTAAGTCAGAGGTGGTTTACTTGTTAATCAGAGTCACTACATGTATCACAGTGACTACAGTTAGCTAGTCAGCAAATCAAAAAATAAATAACTTATTAATTGACTATGCTGACAAATTTAAAAGCCTCCACTTAAAAATAATCAAAAATCCATGGTAATCAAGGTCATATTAACAAAATTCAATGTTTATTACTACATAATTATGTAAATACATGCTAATCATGTTACATGTAATAATACAGTTTTAAAGCTGTTTTACATAATTTACATAGTTACTAGTAACTAAAGTTAACTACATTCAAAGTTAGCAAAATTTTGTGTAAAGAAGCACATCTTTTTTATTTCCTTCAGAATAACTTTAATGAATAATTGGAGATTGAATATTCACTCAAAGTAAGTTTCGAGTGGATAAATAGAAATGTTCAAATACATCATTATCACATAATTACCTGTAGTTGTGATGTAAATAACAAGCCTGCTGATGACCTACATTATGTAGTACCATGTTATATTTGGTTCTTTACTGTGGTATACTGAAACAGTCCTATATATATTATACTAAGATCTGGTACTGTGGTGTACTGTAACAGTCCTAAATGTTATACTTGGACCTGGTACTGTAGTGTCCTGTAACAATTTTATTCCTACCTGGTACTGTGGCAAACTGTAACACTCCTGATTGTTATACTTGGGCCTGGTGCTCTGTAAATACATGTATAACAAAAAAGGCCTTTTTGACAATAATTATAACTTGTCACTCTTAATTCGCCACAGTAACAGACAGGAATAAAACTATTTCAGTACACCACAGTACAAGGTCCAAGTATAACATTTAGGACTGTTACAGTATCCCACAGTACCAGTTCTTAGTATAACATATAGGACTGTTTCAGTATACCACAGTACCAGATCTAAGTACAACATTTAGGACTGTTTTAGTATGCCACAGTATATAACATTTAGGACTGTTTCAGTACACCACAGTATATAACATTTAGGACTGTTTCAGTATACCACAGTATCTGATATAAGTATAACATTTAGGACTGTTTTAGTATGCCACAGTATATAACATTTAGGACTGTTTCAGTACACCACAGTATCAGATCTATGTATAACATTTAGGACCATTTCAGTACACCACAATACCAGATCTAAGTAAAGAATGGAACAATCTAGAGGAGTTACGAATTTTAATTCGGAATTCTCTCAGAGAGTGGAATGATAAAGCTTGCTAAATTTGCTGATCTGCCGCGTAGAACTGCGACTTTGAGGAAGACATGAAGCAGATTATATTTTTTTTTTAAATTTTCTGAGTTTATGGAGTCAAATGCGATCTAGCGATCTAGCTAGGTTAAATTTTCGTGAATAATCAGGATCATACTTAATTTTTGGGCCAAAGATGCTAAAATTGCACTTGTGACAAGTTTGTCTAACCAAAGTTCTGTTTAAACCACTCTAGTTCGATAACCATTCTAGCTATCAATTTTATGTCAACAGACGAAAACTCTTAAAGATGTTACAGAAAAAAGATTTTTTAAAGATTTTTTTCTATGTTGTACACAAAATCCACAGTAAGTGTTTTAATTGGACCCTATCATTTACAATGCAAAAGTCCATTCACAATAAATGCTCAAAGTCGATCCCGTTTGTCATTTATAAAAATTCTGCGAAATTGTGCATGCACTCTTCCGATCAACAATGATGATGTTTCTTTCAGGTCAAAGGTCAAATGATCACCTGGCATTGTAAGACAGATCAATAATCTTGACAGCTGGATGCCTGTTTAATTCACCAGTTTTCAATAACCACTATGGCTATGAACTTGAACTTTGGTTCAAAAATATTTTGAGATATTATGGAAAAAACAGTATTTTTATATTTTTGATATGTTGTAGAGAAAATCCACATTAAATGCCCAAAGTCGTCTCTGGTCTGTGACTTTTAAAAATTGCTACAGGCGAAATTAACATCTGCAGTTAGAGGCCTGATCTTGCCAGTTGAAACCTGTACACCTATTTTGCTTGACCGTGGCATGTACAAACATGTATAAACAATGTCAGATAGATTACAGATGAAAGTAAATTCTTTAGCATTGAATTATGACCCAACTAAAAATAGCACTTACAGAAATGACAATACACATCATGGAATGACGCTTTAATGCAAAATATTGAACCAACAATTTTTTATTACCATTTTATGTGAACTGCCTTAATGCGAAATGAATAAACTTGAAAGCGGTGTTAACTTCTTCAGTTCACCCAAAATAAACAGAAAATATACCATTTAGTAAAATTTTCAGCCGTTTTAATTTTTGAAATCTATTTAAAACTAAGGTCTGTTCCTTTATGCACAGCATTCCTTAGCTGGATTTGGATTTATACAAATTTGGAACTTTAGATTCATTATTTTTGAACTATTTGGCCTATGTTTTTTATTTGATTTGTTACGTCGACCCTGCAATGGATTGATGTTTTATCAGATGCATTAATTGAAAGATATAAAGTTGCAATTAACATTAAAAAAATTTGTTTTGACTTGCAATTATATAACATTCACTAGTAAACCTTAATTTTGATTTTCGGTAAACCTGAAAAGGGCCTGTATCGCTCAACTGGCACTTTATTTGCATGTGAATTTCAGACAGCCATGCCGCTAGCTATTGCCAGTTGAGCTAAAATGTTTCAGAAAAAAATGATATGTATGTGAAATGGCTATACATCTACTTTCTATATACCAAATTGTATGATATATAAATGTGTATCGGCCATTCATTACTTTTTGCTATTTAAAATAACGGCGGACATCTTGGATGCCACAGTTTGTGCAAACTTTAATCTGCATCACCTAGGGACCTTGCACACCAAATTAGGTTCAAATAGGTCCAGTAATTTCTGAGAAGAAGATTTTCAAAGAACTGGCTAAATATAGCACCTTATTTGAATATTCTGCTAATAGCAACCCAAAAAAATAAGTTTTTGAAAAACCTGTTATATATGTTAAATGGCTATGCATCTACTTTCTATATACCAAATTGGAACTAAATCGGTTGATAAATAAATGTGTATCAGCCATTTATCACTTTTTGCTATTTATAGTAATGGCGGCCATCTTGGATGCCACAGGAAGTTCAATTGTGCAAAGTTTAATCTGCATCACCTAGGGACCTTTCACACCAAATTAGGTTCAAATAGGTCCAGTAGTTTCTGAGGAGAAGATTTTCAAAGAATTGGCTAAATATAGCACCTTATTTGAATATTCTGCTAATAGCGACCCAATAAAAAATGTTTCTGAAAAACCCATTATATATGTTAAATGGCTATGCATCTACTTTCTATATACCAAATTGGAACTAAATCGGTTAATAAATAAATGTGTATCAGCCATTCATCATTTTTTGCTATTTATAGTAACGGCGGCCATCTTGGACGCCACAGGAAGTTCATTTCTGCAAACTTTAATCTGCATCACCTAGGGACCTTTCACACCAAATTTCGTTAAAATGTGTCCAGTAGTTTCAGAGGAGAAGATTAAAGTTTACGCATGGACGCATGCATGCACGCTTCGCCATGCCATAAGCTCAGCTGGCTATTGCCAGTTGAGCTAAAAGTTAAGCACACATCACTTGAATATTAGTGATAGTTAACAGTCACATTTAAACATAAAAGTTCAACTGCAGTGCAACTAGTTCTTCCCTTTATGAGGGGGCCTCAGTGGCCGAGTGGTCTAAAGCGCACGCTTATGGAAAACAGTGCCTCTCACCACCTGGGTTCGAATCTCATTCGGGACAGATCCTAGTGGAAAAAAATGTTTCTCAGTTCGCTTGCTGAAGGTCTGTGGTTTTCTCCGACACTCCATTTTCCTCCACCATCCCAGAACTGACCGCCTCAAAATAAGTGAAAGAATCTTGACTGGGGCATAAAACAATATTAGTCCACTCCAATCCACTCTTCCCTTTATGAACTTGTGATTCAGAAAAAAATGTCTACAGTTTATATACAATAAATGTGTTCTAAAACTGCAAAACTGGAAGTGGAAATCCTCTAGATTGTTCCATTCTTTCCCACGAAACCCCTTAAGGTGTCGCCCAACTAGTATAACATTTAGAACTATTTCAGTATACAACAGTATATAACATTTAGGAATGTTTCAGTTTACCACAGTATTAGATACAAGTATTACATTTAGGACTTTTTCAGTACACCACAGTACCAAATAAAGGTATAACATTTAAGACTGTTTTAGTATACTACAGTATAAAACATTTATGACTGTTTCAGTATACCACAGTATATAACATTTAGGACTGTTTTAGTACACCAAAGTATCAGATCTAAATATAGCATTTAGGACTGTTTCAGTACACCATGGTACCAAATCTAAGTATAACATTTAGGACTGTTACAGTTCACCATGGTACCAAATCTAAGTATAACATTTAGGACTGTTACAGTTCACCATGGTACCAAATCTAAGTATAACATTTAGGACTGTTACAGTTCACCATGGTACCCAATCTAAGTATAACATTTAGGACTGTTTCAGTACACCATAGTACCAAATCTAGGTATAACATTTAGGACTGTTTCAGTACACCACAGTACCAGATATAATTATAACATTTAGGACTGTTACAGTACACCATAGTACCCAATCCAAGTATAACATTTAGGACTGTTACAGTACACCATAGTACCAAATCTAGGTATAACATTTAGGACTGTTTCAGTACACCACAGTACCAGATATAATTATAACATTTAGGACTGTTACAGTTCACCATGGTACCAAATCTAAGTATAACATTTAGGACTGTTACAGTTCACCATGGTACCAAATCTAAGTATAACATTTAGGACTGTTACAGTTCACCATGGTACCAAATCTAAGTATAACATTTAGGACTGTTTCAGTACACCATGGTACCAAATCTAAGTATAACATTTAGGACTGTTACAGTTCACCATGGTACCAAATCTAAGTATAACATTTAGGACTGTTACAGTTCACCATGGTACCAAATCTTAATATAACATTTAGGACTGTTACAGTACACCATAGTACCAAATCTCAGTACACCATAGTACCAAATCTAAGTATAACATTTAGGACTGTTACAGTACACCATAGTACCAAACCAAGGTCTAATATTTAGGACTGTTACAGTTCACCATAGTACCCAATCCAAGTATAACATTTAGGACTGTTACAGTACACCATAGTACCAAACCAAGGTCTAATATTTAGGACTGTTACAGTTCACCATAGTACCCAATCCAAGTATAACATTTAGGACTGTTACAGTACACCATAGTACCAAACCAAGGTCTAATATTTAGGACTGTTACAGTTCACCATAGTACCCAATCCAAGTATAACATTTAGGACTGTTACAGTACACCATAGTACCAAACCAAGGTCTAATATTTAGGACTGTTACAGTTCACCATAGTAGCAAATCCAAGTATAACATTTAGGACTGTTACAGTACACCATAGTACCAAATCTAGGTATAACATTTAGGACTGTTTCAGTACACCACAGTACCAGATATAATTATAACATTTAGGACTGTTACAGTTCACCATGGTACCAAATCTAAGTATAACATTTAGGACTGTTACAGTTCACCATGGTACCAAATCTTAATATAACATTTAGGACTGTTACAGTACACCATAGTACCAAATCTCAGTACACCATAGTACCAAATCTAAGTATAACATTTAGGACTGTTACAGTACACCATAGTACCAAACCAAGGTCTAATATTTAGGACTGTTACAGTTCACCATAGTACCCAATCCAAGTATAACATTTAGGACTGTTACAGTACACCACAAAACCAGATATAAGTATAACATGTAGGACTGTTTTAGTATACCACAGTATCAGATAGTAGTACATGTATAACATTTAAGAACATTTCAGTGCACCACAGTATATAACATTTTGGACTGTTTCAGTATGCCACAGTATCAGATAGAAGTACATGTATAACATTTAAGAACATTTCAGTGCACCACAGTATATAACATTTTGGACTGTTTCAGTATACCACAGTATCAGATAGAAGTACATGTATAACATTTAAGAACATTTAAGTGCACCACAGTATATAACATTTTGGACTGTTTCAGTACACCACAGTATATAACATTTTGGACTGTTTCAGTATACCACAGTATCTGATATAAGTATAACATTTAGGACTGTTTTAGTATACTACAGTATATAACATTTAGGACTGTTTCAGTACACCACAGTATATAACATTTTGGACTGTTTCAGTATACCACAGTATCAGATAGAAGTATAACATTTAGGACTGTTTTAGTATACTACAGTATATAACATTTAGGACTGTTTCAGTACACCACAGTATATAACATTTAGGACTGTTTCAGTATACCACAGTATCTGATATAAGTATAACATTTAGGACTGTTTTAGTATACTACAGTATATAACATTTAGGACTGTTTCAGTACACCACAGTACATAACATTTTGGACTGTTTCAGTATACCACAGTATCAGATAGAAGTATAACATTTAGGACTGTTTTAGTATACTACAGTATATAACATTTAGGACTGTTTCAGTACACCACAGTATATAACATTTAGGACTGTTTCAGTATACCACAGTATCTGATATAAGTATAACATTTAGGACTGTTTTAGTATACTACGGTATATAACATTTAGGACTGTTTCAGTACACCACAGTATATAACATTTTGGACTGTTTCAGTATACCACAGTATCAGATAGAAGTATAACATTTAGGACTGTTTTAGTATACTACAGTATATAACATTTAGGACTGTTTCAGTATACCACAGTATATAACATTTAGGACTGTTTCAGTATACCACAGTATCTGATATAAGTATAACATTTAGGACTGTTTTAGTATACTACAGTATATAACATTTAGGACTGTTTCAGTACACCACAGTATATAACATTTTGGACTGTTTCAGTATACCACAGTATCAGATAGAAGTATAACATTTAGGACTGTTTTAGTATACTACAGTATATAATATTTATGACTGTTTCAGTACACCACAGTATATAACATTTTGGACTGTTTCAGTATACCACAGTATCAGATAGAAGTATAACATTTAGGACTGTTTTAGTATACTACAGTATATAACATTTAGGACTGTTTCAGTACACCACAGTATATAACATTTTGGACTGTTTCAGTATACCACAGTATCAGATAGAAGTACATGTATAACATTTAAGAATATTTCAGTGCACCACAGTATAAAACATTTAGGACTGTTTCAGTATACCAATCTATATAACATTTAGTATTGTTTTGGTACACCACAGTATCAGATCTAAGCATAACAATTAGGACCATTTCAGTATACCACAGTTTATAACATTTAGGACTATTTTAGTTCACCACAGTACCAGATCTAAGTATAATATTTAGAAACTGTTACAGTACACCACAGTACTAGATCTAAGTATAATATTTAGAAACTGTTACAGTACAACACAGTACTAGATCTAAGTACAGTGCAACTTCTGAATACCGGCCTCGTGTGGGACCGAGAAATTTGGCCGGTTTTCAGAAGGGCTGGTATTTAGAGGGCCTTATAAATCCTGTAGTCCGATCCGGTCGGAATCTCTTTCATTTCAGTTTTTTTTCAAACGGTGCATTGACAAAATATGTAAATGTCAATACAGTCTTATAAGCATTGATCTTACATGCAATTCTTGAACTTAACAAGTACCTTGTTTATAAATCCAAAGCTTACAAACTGGCAGATTATTTCAAACAAATGTACAATATCCAAAACGGATACATGTGTGCTGCTTGTGTTAGTCAGGCACACAAGTTACTGTATCAGGTTGAAAATGAAACAATTTATTTTTCAAAATATATTTTTTTTATAAATTGGTTAAGCTATTTACAACATATGAAGCAAAAATTTTATCTAAATCACTTAAAACGAGGACTGATTCATTAATTAAAGGCCTATCCGGTATCTCTAGTGACCGGTTTCCGGATCACGGTGACGGGAATGTTTTGATATTAAGTAGTAATAATATTGTTTAAAAGTGTCTAAATTAAAAAAAAAAAGAAAGAAAATAATGATTTTTTAAATAAAAAAGAATTTTGTAATATTTTTTGCATTGCGCAGGTGATATAAACATAATTATTTATAACACGTTTTGATCATACTCAAGTAAGGGGTACTTGACGGGTAAAAAACTCGAAATAAAGAAATTAAAACCATCAGAAAGACAATAATTGCATTAATTAGATTATCGAACAATAAAGGAAACAAATTAAAATCGATTCAATAATTTATTCAAGCATATCTGCACAGGTAATCCGGTCTACCAGTACAATGATGTGTGCATTACGATAGGTTGTTTTTTCAGTAATCGGATTAGCAGATAGAAAATCACCTGTCCATTACTGTTCATTGATGCATTGCGACTCCCTAAGGCTGGTTTTTGTAAGTAAATTATTCAGATGTTACATGCTTTTGGCACTTAAAAAAGGCCGGTGTTCGGAATTCAGAGGGACTGGTTTATAGAAGTTTATTTTAATATCAACAAAGAAGGATAAATTCGGGACCAGTCCGGCGTGTTCGGTATGTGGAGGTGATCGGTTTTTAGAAGGGCCGGTATTTGGAAGTTGCACTGTATAATATTTAGAAACTGTTACAGTACACCACAGTACCAGATCTAAGTATAATATTTAGAAACTGTTGCAGTACAACACAGTACTAGATCTAAGTATAATATTTAGAAACTGTTACAGTACACCACAGTACTAGATCTAAGTATAATATTTAGAAACTGTTACAGTACAACACAGTACTAGATCTAAGTATAATATTTAGAAACTGTTACAGTACACCACAGTACTAGATCTAAGTATAATATTTAGAAACTGTTACAGTACACCACAGTACTCGGTCAAATGATTTTTCATATATGAATCAGGCAAATAGTTCAATAAACAATTATGTATAAAACATCATCACTTACCAACTACTTCTAAAGGTTTCTGAGATATAAATCTGGCACAAAGTTCAATAAATGCTTGTGTTTGTTCTGGTTCAGGTGTTTCACCATGTCTGAAAAAAATATATTTTTAAAAAAGCTTTAAAGACTAACCAGACTTGACCACAACAGCACAGCTAAGCTTGTAATCACTGCTAAATGTGGAAATTGTTATTTATGAAATGGTATATAAAAACAAATGAATATCAAATTTTTTTCAATATTTGTTATTTTTGGTGGTTTGTTATCTGCAATTTCGAACAATAAAAAATCAAGTGCAGATGCAAATTTCTTGAATTATCATACTTATTTTTCCCCCAGTAATTTTAAGGATGTATATTTAAGTTTGTGGTCAATTACTGTTTGACAAAGACAATTTCTTTAATCACAAACTTGTTCTGATTATGATTTATTGGTTAAAGTAACCAGAGCATTAAACCATGATCAGTTAATCAGTTAATCTGTTACTTACCCTCTACATTGAAGTTTTACATATCTACAATCATTCTTTTCAACTTCCCGACTGTCATAAAACCGTTTTGTGTTTGTCAAGTCAATCAATAATCCCATTTTTATCTGAATATAAAACAAAACCCCTTGTAAAGAAAACAAAAATAGGAAAAGACAATAAATGTTACTGGTTATTGCTTTACAATGGTTTCTTGATATAAGGACTATAAATATTTATATGTATAAAGGTCAAATTTATATGCTATAGAATGGGTTCTGGATATAACAAGAGGCCCAAGGGCCTTAACGCTCACCTGAGGATATGTCCCAAATTGCAACGACAATAACTGTAATTTCAGAAACTTTCCAAGTTTTCCCCAGTTTGGAACTGACACAATACTTAATCAGTAATATCGAGTCAAAGTTTATTTATAAATAGCTAAAAATGCATGTAGTAACTAAAGAACAATGGAAAACTTCCAAATGATAAATCATTTCAGTATACTTATGCAGTTATGACCTTGACCTTTAAAGCCATAATAAAAGCCATTTATCAAAATTATTGTAATATCCTACCTATAATATTCAAGTATACATGCCCATGTAAAAACTTTACAGTTTTAAAGATAATCCACAATTTTAGTATTCTTTAACAGCTACTGACCTTTGAACAGATGACTTTGAAACATATATTAAAATGACCTTCCAGGACTCTATTTAGATTTTGAAACACGGAGAAGTGACTTCTCCCTCAGCCAAAGTAAGGGAGTTTTTCAAAACAGGGAGAAGTTTTTGCAGGACAAAATTCACAACATTGGAATTTCTGTCATCCTGTTGCAGTCGTACATTTAATATCTTGTATTACAAATTAGACATTGTTACATGTTATTCAGCTGCAATTTTTAAGCTACATAGCTGTTCAGAAAATTAAATGATCTATAAGATGTTATCCAATATATCTTTTTATATTTAGTTTTAGCATTCAACAAAGATTTGAGCCAAACATAAACTTTAACTCGACTGATGACCTTTCTAGATGCAAATAGAGATAAGAATCCTATCACTATCAGTAATAAGTATAATGTTTAAACTTCAAGTTAATTTCAAGACACATGTGCTTTCAAACTTGTCCTTTTGCAATTCTTCCTAAGCTAAGTAATTTGCACATTTTAGGTAAGTTATTGTTTCATTGGCTTGGTTTCTCCCTCAACTTTCTTCGCAAGGGCAAATTTGTGTTGATCAGCTGAAAAATAGAGGGTTTCAGCAATTTGTTGATAATATGAGGCACTGTAAAATTGATTTTGAAAGCTGTGGCACTTCATTTAGTAATGTCTATTATTATAAGTGAAGAATTATTTATGTGGAAAAAAAAAATTAAATGGTCAATGGTGTATTTTGTATTATAAGTAATTATCATCTAAGTAAAAATAAAAAAAATTGACTTAAATGACTCCATAATAATTTGTGAAAAATAAAAATTAAATTCTAACTTAGATGGTCAGTGGTGTCTATTTTATAAGTGAAAAATAAATTAAAAATTAATTCTGAACTTGGATGAACAGTGGTAACTGTATCTATAAATGAAAATAATTTTTCTCAGTGACCATAATTTTGAGATGTTTAAACTGATAGTCTTATCTAAGAAAAGAGAGGAACCACTTACATTCCAAAAGCATCATTTTGTTCAACACTGACCTGACCAATGAAATACTCTGAATGGCAGCATTGTAAACAGATCAATCAGTGATGTCTCTTTTTACTTTGTTAATACTCATGTTCAAGTTTATACAATGATTTTATTTTGAAAATAAGTTATCTCTCTTTAATATCACAGTGGTTTTCTTCACTATCAATTTCAATGAAAAATTAAAGGGGCAATCCTGTACAAACTTGTAAAACTAAATTACTTGACCCTTGAATATATGACCTTGATCCACATATCGAAATGATTGTCACATTAATCAATATTAATATTAAACCTGAAATATCTAAGATATACCTCATGAACATTTGTAAGAGAAGCTTTTTCAAAGTTTTTCTTTTTTCCCCCTTTATAGAGACCCAAGAGGACATAACTCCTTCATTTGTGCAAAACTGAAAGAGCTTCATCGAGGCATGATGGTACCCAAGTATCATTAAATTTGGAACAGTGTTTTGTAGAAGATTAAAATGTTAAAGGTTTACACACAATGGAGGACTTAAATCAGATGACAGTGAGGGACAAAGATGGATTGCAATAGTTCAACTGAGCTTCAGCACAGGGAGCTAAAAATAAAATCTACATTGAAATACCTTTTTAAATAGGTAAAATAGTAGCAAAAACACAAAGGTCAAAATCTATGACATAACCATGACCTTTGACTTTGATTTTTTTTAAATCTGCATAAAGATTTCCTTTGTATATAAACAACACATTTTTCATTACTATGCCTCTCATGAAAAATGTAATACTTGGTTTCATGATAAGACCTTTACTTACATACACTGATATTCAAGGTGAAACCTACTGCTAGTTTGATCTACAAAAGATCTTTCTTTATAAAAAAAAAAATAAGGCAACATCAACAAACACAGAATTGAACCATGTGTTCAAAAGAAATGTGGCCCACTTTGTCATTGGTATCCAAGCCAAACTGCTGTTTTATTGACAGCTATTTTTACATTTGAGTCTGGCTGATTTGAATCCTTAGAGTAAGTGTATCCCATTGGCCCTTGTTTTTTTCTTTGCAGAATCTGTTGTCATTATAGTACAAACACATTTTCTTTCTGCCAATGCCATTGTCAACATAAAACTAGAACTTCTGTGCAGGCTCCAAGCTGATAAATAACATTTTATCGAGTTGCGCAATGCTTTTAGGATTTCCATCTATTAGGGGTTAATAAGAGTGAACTTAAACAAGAGGCCCAAGATGGCCCTAATTTGCTCACCTGAGTTTTAATGTAACTGGTATGTCTTGATAATACCTGGTAAGTCATAACATGTTGCCTCAATAGAAGTGGTTTCAGAGAACATTATTTTTATTGTTTTGGTTTTCAGCTATGTAGATCACTGTGACCTACTTTTGGTCGCCATAGCAACCAGAAACACAAATGTGAATGGCAATGGTCTATAGATGCTATTGACTAATATGAATGAAATGTGACCAGTAGTGTCTGAGAAGAAGTCTTTTGATGGATGGATGGATGGATGGCAGAGTGCCTGTCCATAACAAAAGCTCTCGGATTTAAGACTTTACAGATTTGACACAATAATTAACATATTTTTTAAAAAAAATTGTAAAAGTCAACTGCAAATTATTTAAAAAAATTTGTTCAATTAGTTTAAATTATCTCACATAACAGTGATTTTGTAAAACAAAAAAAAAAATTCAAGGTTTTAGCTATATCTACATATCAGTATCACATGTTTTTCAAAAAATAATAAATACACTAAAAAGTAACAAGCATTCTGAGAGTATTGCAAAACAATACATAGTCCCCTACCGGTCGCATATTTCACTAATCCCAAAATTTTAGGTAAAATGTACCTTATTATATGGTACAAAGATTTATAGTTATAAATTATACGTGTTGTTCAAGAAGTATAGCAAAACTTGATCATAGTAAAATCAAAAACCAGCAATGGAGTTATTGTAATTTTGGTAAAAAAGTACTATTAATAATGTATAAAAAATAAACGCAAAAACGCGTAACCTAATTTTTCACAAAAATTATTGAAATTCACAAACTTGGTATATAAGATGCTTTAGATGCCAAATATCACATCAGATTTTATCTCAGTGAAGTGGTTTTGAAGAAGAAATTTTTTTAGGTTTTCAACTATGTAGGTCAATGTGACCTACAATTGGTAGCTATGGCAACCAAAAACACAAATCTGAAAGGCAATGTTCTATAGATGCTTTTGACCAAGTTTGAACAAAATGTGTGCTCAGGTGAGCTAAAAAATATATCACACAGATCGTAATAACAACCAATTTATATTAATAAAAAATATTTTTAGAATTTGCTTTTTAAATAATGGGTTAACTAATGCAGCTTTTAAAGGGTACTCTAAAAAAAATATAAACAAGAGGCCCAAAAGGGCCTGTGGAGCTCAACTTACAAAAATGGTTCTTGTGCCTCCATTTATATAAACTCGGTACAGGGACTTGAGCTGATGTAAAATGCTAAATATAAAAGCTGTAGGCCTTACAGTTTCAGAAAAGAATATTTTTAAATTTGACTTCCATATAAGTATATATAGATATATGCGCCCCTGGGTGGGACCAAAAATGGCCCAGAGGCCTTTATTTGTACAAACCTGGTAAAGGGACTTGAGCTTATTGTGAAAGCTTTAAGCCCTACAGTTTCAGAGAAGAAGATTTTTAAATTTGATTTCCCATATATGCATATGTAGATATATTGTCCCTTGGGGTGGGACCAAAAATGGCCCAGGGGCCACCATTTGTACAAACCTGGTAAAGGGACTTGAGCTGGTATTAAATGCCAAATATAAAAGCATTATGCCATTTTAAAAGTTGATATCTCATTATAAGCCATATATGCATATGCAGATATATGGACCCCTGGGGTGGGACCAAAAATAGACCGGGGGCCACCATTTGTACAAACTTGGTTAAGGGGCTCAATCTGATATTAACTGCCAAATATGAAAGCTGAAGGCTTCATGGTTTCAGAGGAGAAGATTTTCAAAGTTGATATCTCATTATAAGCCTTATTTTCATTTTTTACGAAGTATGACAGAAAAACGTTAAAAACGCGTAACCTAGTTTTTGACAGAATTTCACGAAATGTACAACCTAAATGTTTAAGGGTGTCTAGAAGCTAAATATCACATCAGATTTTGCATATAACCTATGGTTTCAGAGAAGAAGCTTATTTTAGGTTTTTTGCATTCTAGATCGCTGTGACCTACTTTTGGTTGCCATGGAAACCAATTGTAAAAATTTCATCTACTTCTTCTAGGGATCATTCCTGCAAAAGTTTGTTAAAATTGGCTTAATAGTTTCTGAGATTTTGCTGTTAACGGACGGACACACGCACGCACGCACGCACGCGCGCATCATGCCATAAGCTCATCTGGCTTTAGCCAGTTGAGCTAAAAATTAAAACCCCATATCCTTACCTTTTCAAAAACTCAAAATAAAGTAATAACAATTTATTTCAGTTTCCAAAATTTATTGAAACAAGAGGCCCATGGGTCTTAACGCTCACCTGAGGAAATATCCAAAAACTTACAAAGAAATTAAAAACAAAAAGTTCACAAAATTCCTCAAGTTTGGAAAATCCTGCAATAACTAATCAGAAATGTCTAGTCACATTACATCTATAATAGCTCATATGCACCATTTAACATAGTATAATAGATAATTTCCAAATCATTAACCATATGGTTATGCAGCCATGATTTTGACCTTTGAACATGTGAATTTGAACCTTATATCAAAATGGTCTTAATATCAATACGTACAATATTCTAATAAACATGCTTGTACAAAATGTTTATAGTTTTCAAGATAATTAGCAATTTAAGTCTTCTTTTGCAACTGTGACCTTGACCTTTCAACATATGACCTTGTACCATATATCAAAATGATCATTGTTGCAATACCTACAATATTCTAATATATATTCCTATACAAAAAGTTAATAGTTTTCAAAATAATTAGCAATTTAACTCTTCTTTTGCAGCTGTGACCTTGACCTTTCAACATATGAACTTGTACCATATATCAAAATGATCATTGTCGCAATACCTACAATATTCTATTTTCATGCCTATACAAAAAATTAATAAATTTCAAGATAATTAGCAATTTAAGTCTTCTTTTGCAGCTGTGACCTTGACCTTTCAACATATGACCTTGATCCATATATTAAAATGATCATTGTTGCAATACCTACAATATTCTAATATACATGCCTATACAAAAAAATAATAGTTTTCAAGATAATAAGCAATTTAAGTATTTTTTTGCAGCTGGGACCTTGACCTTTGAATATATGACCTTGAACCATCTATCAAAATGATTGTTGTTGCAATACCTACAATATTCTAATATACATGCCTTTACAAAAAGTTAGTAGTTTTTAAGATAATTAGCAATTTGTCTTTTTTGCAGCTGTGACCTTGACCTTTCAACATAAGACCTTGAATCATGTATCAAAATGATAAGCATGTCAATACCTACAATATTCTAATAAACATGCCTATACAAAAAGTTAATAGTTTTCAAGATAATTAGCAATTTAAGTCTTCTTCTGCAGCTGTGACCTTGACCTTTCAACATATGACCTTGATCCATATATCAAAATGATGGTTGTTGCAATACCTACAATATTCTAATATACATGCCTATACAAAAAGTTAGTTATTTTCAAGATAATTAGCAATTTGTCTTTTTTGCAGCTGTGACCTTGACCTTCCATCATATGACCTTGATCCATATATCAAAATGATCGTCATGTCAATATCTACAATATTCTAATATACATGCCTATATAAAAAGTAAATAGTTTTCAAGATAATTAGCAATTTAAGTCTTCTTCTGCAGCTGTGACCTTGACCTTTCAACATATGACCTTGATCCATATATCAAAATGATGGTTGTTGCAATACCTACAATATTCTAATATACATGCCTATACAAAAAGTTAGTTATTTTCAAGATAATTAGCAATTTGTCTTTTTTGCAGCTGTGATCTTTACCTTTCAACATATGACCTTGAACCATATATCAAAATGATGTTTGTTGCAATACCTACAATATTCTAATATACATGCCTTTACAAAAAGTTTATAGTTTTCAAGATAGTTAGCAATTTAAGTCTTCTTCTGCAGCTGTGACCTTGACCTTTTAACATATGACCTTGTACCATATATCAAAATACTCGTTGTGGCAATACCTACAATATTCTTATATACATGCCTATACAAAAAGTAAATAGTTTTCAAGATAATTAGCAATTTAAGTCTTCTTCTGCAGCTGTGACCTTGACCTTTCAACATATGACCTTGAACAATATATCAAAATGATTAGCATGTCAATACCTACAATATTCTAATATACATGCCTATACAAAAAGTAAATAGTTTTCAAGATAATTTGCAATTTAAGTCTTCTTCTGCATCTGTGACCTTGACCTTTCAACATATGACCTTGAAACATATATCAAAATGACCGTTGTCACAATACCTACAATATTCTAATATACATGCCTATGCAAAAAGTTAATAGTTTTCAAGATATAGTGACAAATTTATAATTTTTAGCAATTTCCCCACCCAGTGCCTTACAATTTCCCCATTTTGAGCCCCATGGCTACCATTTGTGCAAATCTGAAAATAGATGACCTAAGGATGTTATAAATGAAATAACTAAGGTATATCTCTTGTAGATTCAGAGAAGAAGATTTTTAAAGTTTTTCACTATTTCCCCCCTTATGGGGCCCCAAGGGGACATAACTCCTTCATTTGTGCAAATCTGAAAGGGCTTCACCCAGGCATGATGGTAGCCAAGTTTCATTAAATTTGGCCCAGTGGTTTTGGAGGAGAAGATTAAAATGTAAAAAGTTTACGCACGACGGACGACGAACGACACACGACACACGACGCACGACGCATGACGGACGAAGATGGATAGCAATAGCTCATCTGAGCTTTCAGCTCAGGTGAGCTAAAAATGTGTTAAATATTTTTAATTAATTTTCATGAAATGAATTTACTAAAGGAATAAGACCAGACCATAGAAATGGCAAATTTCACATTAAAAATTGATTCATTTAGCAATTTGTAGAAGAGGAAATTTTAAGTTTTTTTTAAGCCTTTTTGTATCTTAAAACAATATTGATAATAATAAACAACATGCAAATTCTCAAGTTATGCAGAGACACATCATGGATATTATTATTTGTGTTTGTACCAACTGAGAGGGAACAAGTTGAAAAAAAATGCACTCTTGAATAGCAAGCCCTGTACACAATAATTAAGTAAAAGGATAATTCCAGTTTTGACAAATCTACCAAATTTTTCATGTCATTACAATATATGTGCAAGGAAGTGATTTACCTTCATAGTTTTGAGTGATGAAAACAGCATTCCAATATTAAACTGGCTATACTCTGGAATCATGTCATCATATTTATGATCTAATGGTGTTTTAAATGGCAAGAATTTACCTACAACAAATATAACACAAATGCATCAAATGTTAATAAGGCAATACTAGCTATATTTCATAACATGAAACTGTTCATTAATAATTCAGTACTGTACACGTGGAGGCATCACTGATTTTAGAGATAATTTGTTTCAGGATTTCCACATTCATACATGTATATATATATATATATATATATATATATATATATATATATATATATATATATATATACCAAGATACATCGAATGAGCACTGATAGCAGTATATCTTCGGTTACCCGGTTAATGATTTTGTAACCGGTTACAGCATCTAACCTACCCGTATATCGGGTACCCAGGTAATCGTGTCAGCCCTAATATATATATATATATATATATATATATATATATATACACTGTGCTATGCCAAAGCTCAAGTAAGCTTAAAATCATGGAAATATCTGAAGGTGATAAAGAAGAAATCTGTAATGATTCACTCAGATTTTCATACATATTGGCTATTGACATTTATTTGTAATGACATCATGAAAAGTTAGACAGAAGTAAGGGGCATGATTTTTTACTTCATACACTGTATACCCGTACATAAAATGAAGAGCCTTTTAAGAAAATATGTTGTTCACTTAACATTAAGATGTAAATGAAAATAAAAGATTACAATTTGTAACAGACAATGCAAGACACATGATGGGTTGACTGAAAAATACAGACCCAATCGGAACATTGTTCAGCCTTTTCTGTCATACCTCACAAAAAACCTCTAATGTAGTCAAACTTCATTTTTAACTACATTTGACCATGTGATGTGACAAAATGGCAGCACCCTTGCTTTCTTGTGAAACAGCAATAGCTGGAAAATTATACTGTTGCCATATTCAGTGGGTAATAGAGCAAGGGTATTTCTCAAACTATAGAGGGAAATCAATTAAGGCATCAGTTTGTTTTTGCTTCAAATCGAAATCTATGTTGTGTTTCATCATTGCATATTGCAAATCATGCTCAAACATGGAAGTTGCCATCTTTAATAAAGATGAGGCAAAGAAAATCAAAAAAATTTATTTTAGTGATATGCTGCTTACGTTTGACAAATTTTATTTTTAACAGTTTTGTTGGATATAGCAACATATTTAATTTTCTTAATTTTATTACTGGATGAAATGTTACTGAGGGATTTATTACTGGATGTAATGTTACTGAGGGATTTATTACTGGATGGTATGTTACTGAGGGATTTATTACTGGATGTTATGTTACTGAGGGATTTATTACTGGATGTTATGTTAATTAGGGATATATTACTGGATGGTATGTTACTGAGGGATTTATTACTGGATGTTATGTTAGTGAGGGATTTATTACTGGTTGTAATGTTACTGAGGGATTTATTACTGGATGTTATGTTAATGAGGGATTTATTACTGGATGTAATGTTACTGAGGGATTTATTACTGGATGTTATGTTAATGAGGGATTTATTACTGGATGTAATGTTACTGAGGGATTTATTACTGGATGTAATATTACTGAGGGATTTATTACTGGATGTAATGTTACTGAGGGATTTATTACTGGATGTAATATTACTAAGGGATTTATTACTTGATGTAATGTTACTGAGGGATTTATTACTGGATGTAATGTTACTGAGGGATTTATTACTGGATGGTATGTTACTGAGGGATTTATTACTGGATGGTATGTTACTGAGGGATTTATTACTGGATGTAATATTACTGAGGGATTTATTACTGGATGTAATATTACTGAGGGATTTATTACTGGATGTAATAATACTGAGGGATTTATTACTGGATGTAATATTACTGAGGGATTTATTACTGGATGTAATATTACTGAGGGATTTATTACTGGATGAAATATTACTGAGGGATTTGTTACTGGATAGTATGTTAATGAGGGATTTATTACTGGATGTTATGTTAATTAGGAATATATTACTGGATGGTATGTTACTGAGGGATTTATTACTGGATGGTATGTTAATTAGGGATATATTACTGGATGGATTGTTACTGAGGGAGTTATTACTGGATGGTATGTTAATGAGGGATTTATTACTGGATGTAATGTTAATGAGGGGATTTATTACTGGATGTTATGTTACTGAGGGATTTATTACTGGATGTAATGTTACTGAGGGATTTATAACTGGATGGTATGTTAATAAGGGATATATTACTGGATGTAATCTTACTGAGGGATTTATTACTGGATGTAATGTTACTGAGGGATTTATTACTGGATTGTATGTTACTGAGGGATTTAATACTGGATGTTATGTTAATTAGGGATATATTACTGGATGGTATGTTAATGAGGGATTTATTACTGGATGTAATGTTACTGAGGGATTTATTACTGGATGGTATGTTACTGAGGGATTTATTACTGGATGTTATGTTACTGAGGGATTTATTACTGGATGTAATATTACAGAGGGATTTATTACTGGATGTAATATTCCTGAGGGATTTATTACTGGATGTAATGTTACTGAGGGATTTATTACTGGATGTTATGTTAATGAGGGATTTATTACTGGATGGTATGTTACTGAGGGATTTATTACTTGATGGTTTGTTACTGAGGGTTTTATTACTGATTGGTATGTTACTGAGGGATTTATTACTGGATGGTTTGTAACTGAGGGTTTTATTACTGGATGTTATGTTACTGAGGGATTTATTACTGGATGGTATGTTCTGAGGGATTTATTACTGGATGGTATGTTAATGAGGGATATATTACTGGATGTAATGTTACTGAGGGATTTATTACTGGATGGTATGTTCTCAGGGATTTATTACTGGATGTTATGTTAATGAGGGATTTATTACTGGATGTAATGTTACTGAGGGATATATTACTGGATGGTATGTTACTGAGGGATATATTACTGGATGTTATGTTACTGAGGGATTATTACTGGATGTAATATTACTGAGGGATTTATTACTGGATGTAATATTACTGAGGGATTTATTACTGGATGTTATGTTACTGAGGGATTTATTACTGGATGTAATATTACTGAGGGATTTATTACTGGATGTAATATTCCTGAGGGATTTATTACTGGATGTAATGTTACTGAGGGATTTATTACTGGATGTTATGTTAATGAGGGATTTATTACTGGATGGTATGTTACTGAGGGATTTATTACTGGATGTTATGTTACTGAGGGATTTATTACTGGATGTAATATTACTGAGGGATTTATTACTGGATGTAATGTTACTGAGGGATTTATTACTGGATGTAATGTTAATGAGGGATTTATTACTGGATGTAATGTTACTGAGGGATTTATTACTGGATGTTATGTTAATGAGGGATTTATTACTGGATGGTATGTTAATGAGGGATTTATTACTGGATGTAATGTTACTGAGGGATTTATTACTGGATGTTATGTTCATGAGGGATTTATTACTGGATGTTATGTTACTGAGGGATTTATTACTGGATGTAATGTTACTGAGGGATTTATTACTGGATGTAATATTACTGAGGGATTTATTACTGGATGTAATATTACTAAGGGATTTATTACTTGATGTAATGTTACTGAGGGATTTATTACTGGATGTAATGTTACTAAGGGATTTATTACTGGATGGTATGTTACTGAGGGATTTATTACTTGATGTTATGTTAATGAGGGATTTATTACTGGATGTAATGTTACTGAGGGATTTATTACTGGATGTTATGTTAATGAGGGATTTATTACTGGATGTAATGTTACTGAGGGATTTATTACTTGATGTTTATGAGGGATTTATTACTGGATGTAATGTTACTGAGGGATTTATTACTGGATGTTATGTTACTGAGGGATTTATTACTGGATGTAATGTTACTGAGGGATTTATTACTGGATGTTACATTAATGAGGGGTTTATTACTGGATGTAATGTTACTGAGGGATATATTACTGGATGGTATGTTACTGAGGGATTTATTACTGGATGTTATGTTACTGAGGGATTTATTACTGAATGTAATGTTACTGAGGGATTTATAACTGGGTGTAATATTACTGAGGGATTTATTACTGGATGTAATATTACTGAGGGATTTATTACTGGATGTAATATTACTAAGGGATTTATTACTTGATGTAATGTTACTGAGGGATTTATTACTGGATGTAATGTTACTGAGGGATTTATTACTGGATGGTATGTTACTGAGGGATTTATTACTGGATGGTATGTTACTGAGGGATTTATAACTGGATGTAATATTACTGAGGGATTTATTACTGGATGTAATATTACTGAGGGATTTATTACTGGATGTAATATTACTGAGGGATTTATTACTGGATGTAATATTACTGAGGGATTTATTACTGGATGTAATATTACTGAGGGATTTATTACTGGATGAAATATTACTGAGGGATTTAGTACTGGATAGTATGTTAATGAGGGATTTATTACTGGATGGTATGTTAATGAGGGATTTATTACTGGATAGTATGTTAATGAGGGATTTATTACTGGATGTAATATTACTTAGGGATTTATTACTGGATGGTATGTTACTGAGGGATTTATTACTGGATGGTATGTTACTGAGGGATTTATTACTGGATGTTATGTTAATTAGGAATATATTACTGGATGGTATGTTACTGAGGGATTTATTACTGGATGGTATGTTAATTAGGGATATATTACTGGATGGTTTGTTACTGAGGGAGTTATTACTGGATGGTATGTTAATGAGGGATTTATTACTGGATGTAATGTTAATGAGGGATTTATTACTGGATGTTATGTTACTGAGGGATTTATTACTGGATGTAATGTAACTGAGGGATTTATAACTGGATGGTATTTTAATAAGGGATATATTACTGGATGTAATCTTACTGAGGGATTTATTACTGGATGTAATATTACTGAGGGATTTATTACTGGATGAAATAAATATTACTGAGGGATTTATTACTGGATAGTATGTTAATGAGGGATTTATTACTGGATGGTATGTTAATGAGGGATTTATTACTGGATAGTATGTTAATGAGGGATTTATTACTGGATGTAATATTACTGAGGAATTTATTACTGGATGGTATGTTACTGAGGGATTTATTACTGGATGTTATGTTAATTAAGAATATATTACTGGATGGTATGTTACTGAGGGATTTATTACTGGATGGTATGTTAATTAGGGATATATTACTGGATGGTTTGTTACTGAGGGGTTTATTACTGGATGTAATGTTACTGAGGGATTTATTACTGGATGTAATGTTACTAAGGGATTTATTACTGGATGGTATGTTACTGAGGGATTTATTACTGGATGTTATGTTAATTAAGAATATATTACTGGATGGTATGTTACTGAGGGATTTATTACTGGATGGTATGTTAATTAGGGATATATTACTGGATGGTTTGTTACTGAGGGGTTTATTACTGGATGTAATGTTACTGAGGGATTTATTACTGGATGTAATGTTAATGAGGGATTTATTACTGGATGTTATGTTACTGAGGGATTTATTACTGGATGTAATGTTACTGAGGGATTTATAACTGGATGGTATTTTAATAAGGGATATATTACTGGATGTAATCTTACTGAGGGATTTATTACTGGATGTAATGTTACTGAGGGATTTATTACTGGATGGTATGTTACTAAGGGATTTAATACTGGATGTTATGTTAATTAGGGATATATTACTGGATGGTATGTTAATGAGGGATTTATTACTGGATGTAATGTTACTGAGGGATATATTACTGGATGGTATGTTACTGAGGGATTTATTACTGGATGTTATGTTACTTAGGGATTTCTTACTGGATGTAATATTACTGAGGGATTTATTACTGGATGTAATATTACTGAGGGATTTATTACTGGATGTAATGTTACTGAGGGATTTATTACTGGATGTTATGTTAATGAGGGATTTATTACTGGATGTAATGTTACTGAGGGATTTATTACTTGATGGTTTGTTACTGAGGGTTTTATTACTGATTGGTATGTTACTGAGGGATTTATTACTGGATGGTTTGTTACTGAGGGTTTTATTACTAGATGTTATGTTACTGAGGGATTTATTACTGGATGGTATGTTCTGAGGGATTTATTACTGGATGGTATGTTAATGAGGGATATATTACTGGATGGTTTGTAAATGAGGGATTTATTACTGGATGGTATGTTCTCAGGGATTTATTACTGGATGTTATGTTAATGAGGGATTTATTACTGGATGTAATGTTACTGAGGGATATATTACTGGATGGTATGTTACTGAGGGATTTATTACTGGATGTAATGTTAATGAGGGATTTATTACTGGATGTTATGTTACTGAGGGATTTATTACTGGATGTAATGTTACTGAGGGATTTATAACTGGATGGTATGTTAATAAGGGATATATTACTGGATGTAATCTTACTGAGGGATTTATTACTGGATGTAATATTACTGAGGGATTTATTACTGGATTAAATATTACTGAGGGATTTATTACTGGATAGTATGTTAATGAGGGATTTATTACTGGATGGTATGTTAATGAGGGATTTATTACTGGATAGTATGTTAATGAGGGATTTATTACTGGATGTAATATTACTGAGGGATTTATTACTGGATTGTATGTTCTGAGGGATTTATTACTGGATGGTATGTTCTCAGGGATTTATTACTGGATGTTATATTACTGAGGGATTTATTACTGGATGTAATGTTACTGAGGGATATATTACTGGATGGTATGTTACTGAGGGATATATTACTGGATGTTATGTTACTGAGGGATTATTACTGGATGTAATATTACTGAGGGATTTATTACTGGATGTAATATTACTGAGGGATTTATTACTGGATGTTATGTTACTGAGGGATTTATTACTGGATGTAATATTACTGAGGGATTTATTACTGGATGTAATGTTACTGAGGGATTTATTACTGGATGTAATGTTAATGAGGGATTTATTACTGGATGTAATATTACTGAGGGATTTTTTACTGGATGTAATGTTACTGAGGGATTTATTACTGGATGTTATGTTAATGAGGGATTTATTACTGGATGTAATGTTAATAAGGGATTTATTACTGGATGTAATATTACTGAGGGATTTATTACTGGATGTAATGTTACTGAGCGTTTTATTACTGATTGGTATGTTACTGGGGGATTTATTACTAGATGTAATGTTACTGAGGGATTTATTACTGGATGTAATGTTACTGAGGGATTTATTACTGGATGGTATGTTCTGGGGGATTTATTACTGGATGGTATGTTAATGAGGGATATATTACTGGATGGTTTGTTAATGAGGGATTTATTACTGGATGTTATGTTAATTAAGAATATATTACTGGATGTTATGTTAATTAGGGATTTATTACTGGATGTAATATTACTGAGGGATTTATTACTTGATGTAATGTTACTGAGGGATTTATTACTGGATGTAATGTTACTGAGGGATTTATTACTGGATGTAATATTACTGAGGGATTTATTACTGGATGGTATGTTACTGAGGGATTTATTACTGGATGTTATATTAATTAGGGATTCATTACTGGATGGTATGTAAATGAGGGATTTATAACTGGATGGTATGTTACTGAGGGATTTATTACTGGATGTAATGTTACTGAGGGATTTATTACTGGATGGTATGTTACTGAGGGATTTATTACTGGATGGTATGTTACTGAGGGATTTATTACTGGATGTAATGTTACTGAGGGATATATTACTGGATGGTATGTTACTGAGGGATTTATTACTGGATGTTATGTTACTTAGGGATTTCTTACTGGATGTAATATTACTGAGGGATTTATTACTGGATGTAATATTACTGAGGGATTTATTACTGGATGTAATGTTACTGAGGGATTTATTACTGGATGTTATGTTAATGAGGGATTTATTACTGGATGTAATGTTACTGAGGGATTTATTACTTGATGGTTTGTTACTGAGGGTTTTATTACTGATTGGTATGTTACTGAGGGATTTATTACTGGATGGTTTGTTACTGAGGGTTTTATTACTAGATGTTATGTTACTGAGGGATTTATTACTGGATGGTATGTTCTGAGGGATTTATTACTGGATGGTATGTTAATGAGGGATATATTACTGGATGGTTTGTAAATGAGGGATTTATTACTGGATGGTATGTTCTCAGGGATTTATTACTGGATGTTATGTTAATGAGGGATTTATTACTGGATGTAATGTTACTGAGGGATATATTACTGGATGGTATGTTACTGAGGGATATATTACTGGATGTTATGTTACTGAGGGATTATTACTGGATGTAATATTACTGAGGGATTTATTACTGGATGTAATATTACTGAGGGATTTATTACTGGATGTTATGTTACTGAGGGATTTATTACTGGATGTAATATTACTGAGGGATTTATTACTGGATGTAATGTTACTGAGGGATTTATTACTGGATGTAATGTTAATGAGGGATTTATTACTGGATGTAATATTACTGAGGGATTTATTACTGGATGTAATGTTACTGAGGGATTTATTACTGGATGTTATGTTAATGAGGGATTTATTACTGGATGTAATGTTAATAAGGGATTTATTACTGGATGTAATATTTCTGAGGGATTTATTACTGGATGTAATGTTACTGAGCGTTTTATTACTGATTGGTATGTTACTGGGGGATTTATTACTAGATGTAATGTTACTGAGGGATTTATTACTGGATGTAATGTTACTGAGGGATTTATTACTGGATGGTATGTTCTGGGGGATTTATTACTGGATGGTATGTTAATGAGGGATATATTACTGGATGGTTTGTTAATGAGGGATTTATTACTGGATGTTATGTTAATTAAGAATATATTACTGGATGTTATGTTAATTAGGGATTTATTACTGGATGTAATATTACTGAGGGATTTATTACTTGATGTAATGTTACTGAGGGATTTATTACTGGATGTAATGTTACTGAGGGATTTATTACTGGATGTAATATTACTGAGGGATTTATTACTGGATGGTATGTTACTGAGGGATTTATTACTGGATGTTATATTAATTAGGGATTCATTACTGGATGGTATGTAAATGAGGGATTTATAACTGGATGGTATGTTACTGAGGGATTTATTACTGGATGTAATGTTACTGAGGGATTTATTACTGGATGGTATGTTACTGAGGGATTTATTACTGGATGGTATGTTACTGAGGGATTTATTACTGGATGGTATGTTACTGAGGGATTTATTACTGGATGGTATGTTACTGAGGGATTTATTACTGGATGTAATGTTTCATAGGGATTTATTACTGGATGTAATGTTACTGAGGGATTTATTTCTGGATGTAATGTTACTGAGGGATTGTTTTAATCTGTCTTATTATCACATCAACTTGTCACCTATGAGAAACCTTATCACCAATCCCTCGCACTCTATGGGCATTCATGCGACTAAATCAGAGGTTTTTTGTGAGTTATGACAGAAAATGTTGAGTGATGTTCCCATTGATACAGACATTGAAATATAATAAAATATTAAATCCAAATTGTTTACATACCTACAATCAGTTGACCCTTTCTTGGACAATTTATCCACCTTGGTGGAGGGCCTAATTTTTTCTTTTGGGAGTTATTCATGGTGTAAATTTCTACCTCATCTTAAATCCAATATTATCTGGAAAAAAATTAAATAAATTAAATGAATAACTAAATAAAAATAATTTTCATTTGAATTAAATATAATTTTTTTACTGCAAAAATGTAATGTAAATCAATGATTTTATGCAGCTTCATTTTTGTTTTCATTTTTTTATGCAATAAAAATATATTAACATAACGTTCTATGTGATGTCATTGCATGTATAGTACTAGTTCATCAAAACCCATATTTACAGTACTGTGACCAAAGCCCTGATAATTCATGACACCACATGTATAGTACTGTGCCTAAAATCTTGATAAATTATGAAACCACATCACTTACAATGCACCCAGTAAAGGGAAGTGATCTGAACATATGACATATAACTGTGGTTTGACACAAAATTGTCACACAAGAACAGTGTGTGTGTGTGTGTGTGTGTGTGTGTGTGTGTGTGTGTGTGTGTGTGTGTGTGAAAATATCAAAAGTGCTGCGCTGTGCTGCTCAACTGGCTATAGCCAGTTGAGGTCATAATAACCACTACACAGCATCTCACAAACAACCAGATCTGTTCAAGTTCAAATTCAAGATAATACAAATATTCTATTTTAAAACAATTATAGTAGATGAAAGTCAGCTAAAGATGGATATGGAAAAAAATGTTTCCATTAGGTGATTTTTTGTTGTCAGACAAACTTGAACAGTGATATAATTTTTGGCAGTTTTGTATTCTTAACTGCACAATTTTTCTTATTTCTTTTAACAATCCAAGGGTACTAAAATTGTTAATATTCTTAGCATGGCACCAATATTATGAAGCAAAATACTGAAGTAAGGCATTATGAAATTCTTGGCAAAATTTTCATTACAAATACTAAAACCAGTATTGTCATAAATATGGTGAGATAACATTTAACAATACCAGAAAGCAAGTATTGTCATGAAAAAACTGGAAGAATTTCCATTCCAGTACTATCAAGGATACTAATCATTTCAGTGCTGCAACAGCAAAGTTCACATGATTGCTTTCAGCATAATACATGTACTGAATTTGTAATCAAGATATCTTTCTATAAATTTTGACAATATTTATAAATTATAAACAGTAATCAAGTGTTTAGCACTCTATGAGTATAGGTATTTTTTAAACAGAGATAAGACAGTAGGGAGATATTATTGGCTTCATTTTGTTGTTTCTAGCTCGACATGATGACTGGTAAGAGGTTACTATATCATCCATTTTCCCCCAACGGAACATGGAAATTACACGCTGATGAATTATTATCTAAAGTTAACTCTAGACTTTCTGTACTTCTCTTGAAACTCTTTAACTTAGATTCATAAGACCCTTAATGGAATACGGAGATGACATCTGGGACAATCTGACAGACGAATATACAAAACAAGAGGCCCATGGGCCTTAACGCTCACCTGAGGATATAGCCAAAATCATTTGCAAAAATATATACAACATTCTAATATACATGCCTATACAAAAAAATTATTAGTTTTCAAGAATATTAACAATTTGAGTCTTCTTGTGCATCTATGACCTTGACCTTTAAATGTAAGATCTTGAATCTTATATCAGAATGATTGTCATATCAATTCCTACAATTTTCCAATATACATGCCTATACAAAAAGTTAATAGCTTTCAAGATAATAAACAATTTCAGTTTTTTAATGCACCTTTGACCTTGACCTTTGAATGCATGACCTTGAGCCATATATCAAAATGATCGTTGTAACAATACCTACAATATTCTAATATACATGCCTATACAAAAAGTTAATAGTTTTCAAGATAATTAACAATTTGAGTCTTCTTGTGCATCTATGACCTTTACCTTTGAACGTAAGACCTTGAATCATACATCAGAATGATCGCCATATCAATTCCTACAATATTCTTATATACATGCCTATATAAGAAGTTATTAGTTTCCGAGATAATTAACAATTTCAGTCTTTTTATGCATCTATGACTTTGACCTTTGAATGTATGACCTTGAGCCATATATCAAAATGATTGTCATGTCAATACCTACAATATTCTAATATATATGCCTATGCAAAAAGTTAATAGTTTTCAAGCTAATGCACAATTTTAGTTTTTATTAAAAAAATAACATTTCAGGGGCAACAACTCCTACAAGCATTATCATATAGTTACAAAACCTTGTTTCTTTTTAAATTTTGTCATGCTGAACATTTAAACAAGGCTGTGATGTTAAATATTTAAGAAAATAGCCTAAAATTACAAACTAGGTCATGACCTTGACCTTTGACCCCATTTTAAAGGATATTTCAAGAAAAAGTGAAAACTGAAAACCCCATGTCAATATCTGTTCAAATAGTCAAGTTATAACAATTTGAAGCCATTTACAAAATTATTAAAATTAAACGCAAAAACGCGTAACCCATTTTTCGACTGAATTTCACAAAATGAACAAACTATAGGCTTAAGACCCTAGAGAAACCAAATATCACATCAGATTTTTTCTCCCATCATTGGTTTCGGAGAAGAAGATTTTTAAAGATTTTTGAACCCCTATGTCACCTTGACCTAGTTTTGGTAGCCATGGCAAAGCCACGAACAAATCTGAATTGCACCGACCCAGACATGCTTCTGGCCAAGTCTCATTGAAATCTGTCCAGTACTTTCGGAGGAGAAGTCGAAAATGTGTGTTAACGATGTACAGATGCATGCACGCACACACGCACATACACATGCTGCGCTATGCCATAAGCTCACATTACCTTTGGTCAGGTGAGCTAAAAACTAGAACGTGCAAATATTAAAGCAGCTAGAATAGTAACTGGGGCAACCAAATTAACAAGTTTAAATTTATTATATCAAGGTGTGGGGTGGGAAATACTAGAAACAAGAAGGAAAAATCACAGATTAATCAAATTTTTTAAGATGTATCACAGGCTGTCCTCTCCTTATCTATCTCAAATTATTCCATCTGCAAGTTCAGAAATTCATCCCTATAACACCCACTCATCTGAAAATTTAGAAACTATACTATGTAGAACAGACTTTTATTATAAATCCCTTCCTTCCACAATAAGAGACTAGAATAATATTCCAGTTTCAGTTAAGTATTTTTAAATCATTCATAAACCAGAAAAGTCAAATTCCTAAACATTTTTACATAAGTAGCTGCATAGAACAAATACATCACACAAGACTTAGGCTAAAATGTAGTCCATTAAATCATCATTTGTATTGTAAAAAACCTCTTGATAATCCCAATTGTGCATGCGGCCAAATTGAAACTACAAAACACTTTCTACTACACTGCAACTTGTATAATGATATAAGAAATACTACCATCCATACTATAAACATCTTCTATGATCTTGATACATTGTTATTTGGTAATCATAACCTGACTCATGCTCAAAACAATGACATTTTTACAATAGTACAAAATTACATAATATTAACAAAGAGACAGATTTTCTGTCTAAAAACATGTTACGGTATTTTGAATTTACGATACTCTTTACACATGTACATGTAATTAAACAATTGTAATTTGAAAGTTCACTCTTTTTCTTAATTTATAACATAACCTACACACATTATTATTATTATTAATTTATTTATCTATCTATTTGTTTACTTATTTATAATCTTATTTATTTACTTATTTACTCAGATAATTAGTTGTTCATTCATTCATTTATTTATTTATTACATATGTTTCTCTCTATAACATGTTATATTGCAAATTGTAAATTTATAGTTGTTGAGAAAACCGGTTTATATAAGAGTATACTGTTGTTCCGGGATCCTCTGTGTATATATTGTTAATTATCTTTGTAAAATGTAGATTACGAAATAAAATATTGTTTAAACTATATCACCCATTACTGAGTTTTATACTGTATGGCATTTTAGAAACAGTGCTCTTAGTGTTCTATGTAAATGTGCAGGTTAAAATCTTAGTGTAATTTCATGTTTCTTTAAAAGGTCCAGGCATGTCTATGCCGATTATCAATAGCTTTATTTACAACTCGCTGCTATTGCAACATTCCAAGTACATAGTCATAGGACAGGTGAGATATTTTGACTTTCTGCAAATTTTTTTAATGACAAGCTTCCTTCCTGTGGTATATTAAAACAGTACAGACAATATTCTTTGTTGTTAATTAAAATTTTTGTTTACTTTATTTCAGGGAGCATTCGGGGTAAAACTTGTATTTTTCAATATATATCGAAGGCACTTGTTTCTATTAACTATGGGGTTTGTCAGACCAGAGACATATATTACAGGGATTGGCAAGTACAGCATTTTACAGAAGGGAGCCTGTTAATTCTCGCCGCGGTAATAAAATCTTGCGTGATCTGAAGAAAGTATCCATCGGCGATATTGAAAAATTTCGACTTTCCGATAAAACTTGATTAAAAAATGTTTTGATAGCAATCAAGCTAAGTATTCTTTAAATTCATTGACATTGAAAATAAGGATATCGATCTACGATTATCAGATTGTAATCTAATAAGTTTTAAGTAGATAAACGGGGTATAATTTCAATAAATTTTCCACCGACAGAAAGAAAAAACAAAAAAAAAACGGGAGAAAAATTAAAAATCTAACATTCCCTTGGGTAAAGTTTATGGACTCGTAGTTTACGACAGTTTTATAGTCATATTACATATTTTTAAATTCTGCAGACTTTTTTCAGTGCAAATTTATTTGTTTCATTAAAATAGAGTAACCACAAGTAAGAAAAAACGGTTTTTAAAATTGATAATTTTGGTCAGGAAAATCACGGACCGGAGTTAGGAATAATTGAAGAAAAATCGAACATTCCCTCGGGTAAAGTTTATGGACTCGTAGTTTACAACAGTTCCATAGTCATATTACATATTTTTAAATTCTGCAGACTTTTTGCTGTGCAAATTTATTTGTTTTATTAAAATAGAAAAACCACAAGTCAGAAAAATGACATTTTTAAAATTGATAATTTCGGTAGGGAAAATGGCGGACTGTAGTTGTGAATTATTGAAAAAATTTAACATTCCCTCGGGTAAAGTTTATGGACTCGTAGTTTACGACAGTTTCATAGTCATATTACATATTTTTAAATTCTGCAGACTTTTTTCTGTGCAAACTTATTTGTTTTATTAAAATAGAAAAACCACAAGAAAAATAACGTTTTTAAAATTGATAATTTTGGTAGGGAAAATGGCAGACTGTATTTGTGAATAATTGAAAAATAGAACATTCCCTCGGGTGTAGTTTATGGACTCGTAGTTCATGACAGTTTCATAGTCATATTACATATTTTTAAATTCTTCAGACTTTTTTCGGTGCAAATTTATTTGTTTTATTAAAATAGAAAAACCACAAGTAAAAAAACGTTTGGAACAAGAATCGTCTATCTTTGCTTTTTTTTTGACACAAGGGGTCTGTTTTCATCATCGACTTTACGTTTTGATGGACTTTTTTTTTTAGCTACGACTAATCCGTCATTACTGCAATTAAAATCAGGATCGTTAAAGTCTTATAACCGGTTTCAAAATCGGTATAATCTTTCAGTAAAAAGTCCAAATCTATATCATGGTCTCAGGAAAGAAAGTCCGATTTCGACATCTTGTATTGATTCTGAGACGGAACATAATGATCTCTGCATAACTTTCCACGTAAAAAGTCGTCGTCTTTAACCGACTGACTGGCGACAAAAAAAAAAAAACTAAAATTCTCATCATTTAGATCTCAATAAACGGGATGTTTATAATATATTATTGCAATCAAAACAATAATCCACCGACACCTCACAGTTCAATCCAATCCCGAATGTACCTAAGTGAATTGGCTTCCCTGGCGACGCGCAGACTCTGTTGTGACTTCATCCGTGTCTTAAAGATGTAGGTAGCTAATTTGCATATGAATAGCCGCCGCGTGATGATCAATAGAGTGGGCCAAGTTGCCAATCTCTGTAATATATGTCTGGTTAGACCATATATTACCTAAGTACAAAAGCTATTCTAAATATTCATGCAATTAAGACGATGATGTTTTTTTTTTTTTTTTTTTTTTTTTTTTTTGTAAATGTGATGATTATTGTGGTTTTTCAGTAAAATTTAAAAACAAAACTGGATTTTAAATGCTGAATCACATGAAATATTGCATGTTGTAGCTAGGCATTCATGCCATGGTTCTAGTCCATAATCATAATTGCATACTGTAGTGTTTAGTGTTCAATCATTGAACTAGTTTATAGATTTTATATAAATGATATTCCTACATTAGCATCTTATAAACCCTGTAATCCAAGTAATCCAAATATCATTGTACATCTTAGCGTTGAGCCATAAGCCATCAAGATGATATATATATATATATATATATATATATATATATATATATATATATATATATATATGAATAAATGCTCCTTTCTGTCTGTTTTCGATTTTTTCCTTTTGTTATAAATGCCAATATAATTCTTTTGTTGTCGAGTTATAATGTTGTCATAGTGTGGGCCTTTTATTTTGGAAATAAAGTTTATTTGAATTTGTAATTTTATGTCAGACTGACCCATATATTAATGAAAAATGTGTCTTTGGTGTAAGGTAAAACTCACAAATACGCCTTCGTCGTGATAATTTATAGGTTCAAATTTCAATATGCTTGATCGTACAAAGTGAAACCAACCAACTTCAATGGAGATACCGGAAGTGAAATCACACTTCTTGGGGTGCCTAAAGTCATGGATTGAATTGACATGAAGACATGTCTATGTATGAATGCTTAACATCAAGAGTGAAATGGACAGGTGAAATAAGCAGAAAATTTTCTATATTGCAAGGTGTAAGACAAAGTGGGGTGTTATCTACACATTTGTACAAAATATATGTAAATGATCTCCTGACAGACCTAGAAAACAGTGCAATGGGTGTCAAAATTGGAAATGCCCCTACTTGTGTGGATGATGTTATGCTTATATCAGAAGACATTGACGAATTACAAGAAATGTTGAATACAGTTTACCGATATTCGTACAAAAACAGATATAATATCCACCCATTGAAAGCTCAGTGATCATTAAACCACCAACAAATACTATGAACTGTGGTTTATATCTGGGAAATAATAGCATGTCGGTCATCAACCATGCTACACATTTATGAATAATCAGAGCAAATAAAAAAGAAAGTGACCTCAACACCGAAGAACGAATGTCTACAGCGCGTCATGCAATGTATGCCCTGCCGGATCAAGACTGGTCTCCACGGATACAACGGAGAAAATCCAGTTATATCTTTCCGTCTATATAATATATATTATGTTATACCAAGATTACTAAACAGTTTGGAAACAAGTTTACCTGCCAAGTAAACAACTAGAACGTCTCAACTGAGTTCACTTAAAAAAGCTACGTCAAATTCAATCATTGCCGACTCGAACAGCGACAGCAGGATTCTATCTTCTACTTGGAGCAATTGCCAATAGAAAAAGAAATAAATTTTAGAAAACTTACACTTCTCTTTCGGATACTCACATCTGAAAACCCAGCTGTGACCAGCCTGATCCAAAGGTACAATCAGCTTACAGGACCTATATCTAGATAGCTTCATCAGCAGAACAAACATAATTTTGAAAGAATATGGGCTACCAAGCATCGAAGATACCAACATGGCTTCATTTTTAAGAGAATCCTGGAAGAAGGAAGTCAAAAGTGTCATAGAAAAACACTGGAAATTTAAACTGGTTCATGAGCTCATCGAAAGGTCCCCCTTTAAACATTGTTGTATAAATAGTTTCCAAATAGGCAAAGCACATCCAGTATGGACATCCATTGGTATGCATTCTATTACAGTTGTGAAACAAGCTGTCATTAAAGCTAAACTCATATCTGGTGCATATATTTTACAAAACACAGCTGCAAAGTTCAGCCAAGGAATGCTCGACCCAACATGTCTGCTGGGTCAATAAGAAGCTGGGGCTTTACAACATATGCTAACAAGATGCCCAGCATTACAGCAAATAAGGTTTAAACTCTTCCCTAAAATTAGAAACATTGTCATATTATATATTTGAATAGATTCCTGGAAACAACTATTCAATCTGGAGACTGTTACTTAAGACATTACAGACTGCCGTATTCTTATTAAAGAGAAAATCTTGCCAAACCCAGTAGATCTGGTTACAACACTAGATGATGTCTCAAAATATTACTACTTCAAATTACACACCAAGAGAATTCAGCTGCTAGGTGAAATAATAGCAGGAATAAAAGAAATAATAAGTGAAAAGTATCATGACGTGACTTCTTGTGTACATGGTGAACCCATGTGTGCAATACAGGGACTGTTTTAAATTCAAATTTAAATTAATTTTAGAATTTTATTTAGTCATAGTAGAAGTAGAACTGTAAATAGTGTAGTGTACAGTATATATAAACACTTAAAAATAACTGTTGATCATTCAATACCGAAAGGGTGCTCCTAAACTAAAGAAAGGATGGATATATGGATAGAAGAAGAAGACATAAATTTGCAACAGGTGGGAGGAACTGTGGGAAAGTGGAGAGTCAGTCTATAATATGACGACAAAAATATATCTGACGTGATAGCGACAACTTTGTCGACCACAAAAAGAGAAATAACTATAATGTTAATATGTGCAAAGGTTTATGTTTTTACACAGTCATTGATCGAAAAATTCATTTAAATCAAAATAAAAATTCCAAAGTTATGGTGGCTTATTTCTCGACATAATTTTAGTCGACATAAAATTATCTCGACATGTCGACTTAATATCGTGACAAGTCAAGATATCATTTTACTGTGATTCAGTGGAAACAAACTGTTTCAAACTTTTCGCATTGTAGAAAATAAACACATGTTATCGTCAAATACTAGTATATCATATCAAAATAACCGCTAAAGGTTAGAGGGTGCAGCGACGTCACAAGTTAGATTGTTCAGTGCTGAAAAATGTAACATTGTTTAAAAATGGTTTTAAAAAAAAAAAAAACAACTGTGTACTTTTATGCATATTTAATCATGCCATAAAAATCATAAGTTCGATATGATCGGTTTTTTAAATACCGATAAACAAATTTTAAAAATGGTCCTCCTAAAATCACATCAGCATGTTCATTTAAAACGTTTTAAATGGCTGCGGCTGATCACATCCAGAAAGAATAGCATTCAATCAACTTTAAACTGTAAATTCTACGTATAATCAAGTTTTTAATTAGATATTACTATAAATTTCATTAAAACTGTGGAAAGACTAAAAAACATCGCAATAAACTCGGTTAATGATAATGCATTTGTACTATATAAAGTATAAAGCAGTTTGTATTCACCGTATCTAAGGAGGCTGACTTATCTCGACCGATCCGGTGTCCTGACAAACGTATGCGTCCTGTTTCCTGGCATTAGGTTTATTCCATGATGTCAGCGCCCATAATAAACACATGCATTTTAGTTATGTATTTATGACTAAGAAAAATCTGTTAATTTTCCGTATTTCACACCTTTTTTATTTGAAAACTAAATTACGATGACAAAAAAGGGGAAACTTCAAAACATTCAGAAGAAACATAAAATTGGAAAGAAAAAAATCGGACAAAGCCCAAATTTAAATCGTGGGAATGATTCGAGTGTTACAAATTCACCTAAAAGAAAGAAACGGCAGAAAAAAGAGTCAAAAGTAGAAGCTGATGAATATTCAGATGTAGAAGTTGTTCCCACTGTAGACAATCAAATGGTATAATTCTATAAGAGGATGGGATTAACATTTTAAAACCATTCTAATTATTTTTTACCATTTTCAAAACCATGAAGACAATAATTACAGGTCATATGTTAATATCATTCTGTAAACCGAATTTCCTCTGATCTTTATACACAGTTGTGTATAGGGTTAAAAAAATTTGGACATCAAACCAAATCATTTATTTGTCAATTGAGGTACCGTAATGCATATGTGTGTCTATATGTTCATAAACTTTAGTCTTTTCCCATGAAACAAGACTGAAATGAAATTTGGTATGGAAGGTCTTTGGTTAATGGATTAAACTTTTATCCATCATGTTATATTTGTAAGAAAATAGATGTAGGGGGATAAACTGGGCTCCACAAACACCGGTAAGGTCAATTGGCGGTCAGCAAGGGGTAAATCGACCCACCACCACCACCTCCTCAACGACCATCGACAAAGAGTAACAGCGTCTTTTTTTAATAAACACACTATGTATAATTCTTTGAAATAAATCGAAATTAATATAGAAACAATTATCATCTTTTTAGTGTCTACATCCATTGTGAATACATTCTACTATCAGCAACTTGAAGTGAACCAAATTGGAAAAAAAAGTTGTTAGTTGACTTGTTACTGTATAATAAAGATAAACATCATAATATCTTTGTGAATCTCATACTCATTTAAATTTATTTTGATCTTTAGATTACTGAGGATTATATACAGTATAATGAAGAAAATAGTGAAGATGAAACTAAAGATACTAGAAAATGGGTGACAGAACAGAACAGGAAAAAGAAAAAATCAGGAGGATTTCAGTCAATGGGTAAATATAAGCTAAATGTAATACATTAAAGTTAAAAGTAATGTCTCCTGTTTGTAGCTTCATCAGACTGGTGATTTTGTTTGTAGTGTTATACTTATGAACCTACCAACTCTTGAGAATAGACGAGATTGAGACATACAGTAATTAGCTGACAGAAGTGGAACCATGTTCATGAAAATTTGTCATTTGTTGGTACATTGGGATTAAACTAAACTTTGAGCCATTCAAAAAGCAAAAAGTAATTTTATTTCAGTTTTGTTTATGTTCTTTAATAAAATAAGTTGTACATTAAATTTAAACATTTACCTGTCCCAGACAATCTTGATATTGGAATACAGATATTAAGATGTAAGTACTATTCTAATTATAGGACTATCACATGCAGTTTTCAAAGGTGTCACCAGAAAGAGATACAAAATTCCAACTCCAATTCAGAGGAAGGTAACATTATGATTTAGAATTCTTTCTGTAAGTTAGGTAGATAGAAATAGAAATAGCATTTATACTACTTTGTACATTTTTGGTTAATTCAGTTAAATAAGGTCACTTGTAGTTGAGACACAGATCTACTCATTTTAAAACAATAGAGACATTTACTGGTGTTTAGCATGCACTCATCAAGAAAATTTTTCTCAAATAAACGTTTATGTACTGTATACATTTCTGTGTACAGATCATAAAAAAATTCTCTAAAGGTTTCCTAGCCATGACCAGGGTTTGAATCCACAACCTTAACTTTGAAAACCAGTGACTTGTTAAAATATCAAGTTTCCTCACCTTTGCAGTGCTCTAGGATTCCCATTTCCTGTCTCCCATACCAAGTGAATTTTGGTCACAGGTAAGTGATAAATATTTCCTTTCTTCTCTGTGGGAAAGTGAAATTTATTACAACAATGCATATTATCCATTATCAAATACAGTTTCTTTTTTTACATTTTTCACTGGTAGTGCTCCTTATGCAACATTGTCATTTGAAATAATAACTTTTTCAAATTGAAACCCTGTTCTTGGAATTGTTCTGTGGGAAAGTGGATTTTCTGTTTTGACTTTCCTGTGGAAAGTTTTTGTAAAGGAAAAATCATAGAGCACTGCTTTGTGAAGAAACGTCGCTCTAATATTGAGGATCTTGTAGAATTTATTAGGTAAGCCAATCAAAGAAATTATTTTCACATATGACATAGTATTTTTGATTATCAGTATTTTATTTATTTGTAATTAGACCATTCCAATTATATTGGACAATAAAGATGTGGTTGCTATGGCGAGAACAGGTAGTGGAAAGACAGCAGCCTTTCTAATTCCAATGTTTGAGAAGTTTAAATCTCACACAGCAGTAACAGGTGCTCGAGGACTTATTTTGTCTCCAACCAGAGAACTAGCATTACAGACCCTCAAATTTACCAAAGAGGTATGATTTAATGACAGATATCACTAATTTCATTTTCTTGAATCAAGTGTGAAATAGACAATTTTGAGTACCAGGTATATTGTACCAATTGTGTTACATTAATGACTAGTTACTATAAAGCTCTCTGCAATTGCTTGATCCATAACCTCAGTTATTTCCACAATTTTATCTCTGAAAAACACTCCAATCACTAAAAACATCTTAAGACTAACATCTTCCTGTAACAAACAACTTATATTCATGTCATTCCTGTTAGAAACCACACTACCTGTCATTCCTGTTAGAAACCACATAAACTGTCATTTTTGTTAGAAACCACACAACCTGTCATTCATGTCAGAAACCACACAACCTGTCATTCATGTCAGAAACCACACAACCTGCCATTCATGTCAGAAACCACACAGCCTGCCATTCATGTCAGAAACCACACAGCCTGCCATTCATGTCAGAAACCATCAACCTGCCATTCATGTCAGAAACCACACAGCCTGCCATTCATGTCAGAAACCATCAATCTGCCATTCATGTCAGAAACCACACAGCCTGCCATTCATGTCAGAAACCATCAACCTGCCATTCATGTCAGAAACCACACAACCTGCCATTCATGTCAGAAATCATACAATCTGCCATTCATGTCAGAAACCAGACAACCTGCCATTCATGTCAGAAACCACACAATCTGCCATTCATGTCAGAAATCATACAATCTGCCATTCATGTCAGAAACCACACAACCTGTCATTCATGTCAGAAACCACACAACCTGTCATTCCTGTCAGAAACCATACAACCTGTCATTCATGTCAGAAACCATACAACCTGTCATTCATGTCAGAAACCATACAACCTGTCATTCATGTCAGAAACCACACTAATCTGCCATTCATGTCAGAAATCATACAATCTGCAATTCATGTCCGAAACCACACAACCTGCCATTCATGTCAGAAACCATACAACCTGTCATTCATGTCAGAAACCATAAACCTGTCATTCATGTCAGAAACCATACAACCTGTCATTCATGTTAGAAACCACACTACTTGTCATTCATGTTAGGAACCACTAAGGCTGAAATGTGTAAATGTGTACATGGTATCGTTTCGTGTATTGTTGGTAAACATTTACAAAATTCTAAACATGTAAACAGTGACCTTAAATATGAGGTCAAATACACAGCTACACAGCACTGAAAACACAAGAACTTTGTCAATAAAATGTATACATTCATGAATGAATTTATTTTAAATACTGCACAGCATTTACTGAGGTCAGTACCCTCGACAAGATGGCAGATAAACGCTGATCAAAAGTATGGGACCATTCTGACATAATAGAAAATTGAGGTCAACTTGAACTGTCATATTCAGGTGGAAGCACAGGTACTATGTCTAATCACATTAACAATAACCATGTATCAGCTTCAAGTGCATCAACAAAGGCCAAATAAACTATTTTTACAGCATTAAAAATGCCCATTTTGTCCCATGATAAATAGACACGGTGTACGCAAAATTTTGCCGAAATGTGTGCACATAACCTAAGTTCCAAATAATCCATACATTTAGAATTGTCTGATCAAAAAAATAATTCACATTTTCCTCATATTTTTTTCAGTTATGATGCTTGGTTATTATGCAGTTTATATATTTTTGAACTTGTCATTAAGCGTCTTAAACGCATCATGGAGATGTTTCATGGATGACCTTATCATTTACCAATACAAAATCGTAATCACTGACACTCTTTTGACAATGTAGTATAAAAAATTTGTGCTTAGAAGCTTTGATAAAACAAAACAACAAGTATTTTTTAGAAATATATCTTGTTTATCATTTTAAAGTTTTTATCAAATGTTTATTTTCACCTCTTTATAATCACATCCTTTCACATCTTGGTGATTTACCTGTTCTGAATATTCTTCAATATTGACTAATTCTAAATGTGATAATTTTGTAACAATTTTGTTGAAAGCAATAACAATTGCATTTCATTTCAAAATAGGTATACCGGTAAATCTAGTTATCATTTCATAACATCCAATTTATGAATTAAATGTGCAAAAAAAACTTGCAGTTGAAAATGTACTCGGACAAAAGCCAGAACCAACCAGAACACTAAGTATAAACATGAAAATTAAATTAAATTAAAAAAAATATAACATATAAATCATTTTTTAGTGTTAAAGAAATGAACACCATATCATTAGAAATGTAAGTGTATAATGAATTATCCACCCGCTAATAGGCACTATTCGGAACTTGGAAATCTGTTCCAAACCGGCAGCAGTTTGAACATTAGTTTTTAACAACTATTCCCAATTTACATGCAGCATCAATAAATAATCATAGCCTGGACATTATCACTGGACATTTGTGAACTTATGTCACACAAACTGTATTGTCTTTGTTTCATAGTAAAATCAGTAACAACACTCTTACAAATACCTATTCGGAACTGGTAAAACAACTGTACTTGTTCCTGTATAGTTTACATGTAGCACAAGGAGTACTGGGATTTACATTTTATCTTTAATTGATCTTGATACGTCTTCAAATGGTCAAGTACACATCCAGTTTTAAAACTATGTAGTTTCCAATAAACATCGCGGCATAAATATTCTTTACAGTGGACTGCAGTGGAAATTTAATCCTTTCTGACCGGCAATTTCAAGTCTTTTTTCCGATTTTAAATGTAGATAATAAAAACAATGTCCAGTTTTTTTTTCAGCCCATTAACGTGTATTTTTTCAAATGGAATGAAGAAGTTTTATTTAAATTTCTAACTCTGCAAGATACACAATTTGATACAAACCCCCACCCCCACCCCCTACCCCCCCCCCCCCAAGAAAAAAAACAAAAACAAAAAAACACGTGACTCACAAGCAAACAAGTACGTAGGCTAAATGAGAGATTTCAATTCCCCCCCCCCCCACCCCCCAACCCCCGCCTCATTTTCAATTGTAAGAGTTACTTCCCATGTCATGTTTTCAAAAAGGTGAATTCCCGTTAGTGATGAGAAAATTCTGGTTAAACGTTTAAGTTTGTTTAATGCTGACAGTGTACACGTGTTACTAAAATTGCTAAACGTTGCAGCCTTAGAAACCACACAACCTGTCATTCATGTTAGAAATCACACAACCTATCATTAATGTTAGAAACCACACAACCTGCTATTTCTGTTAGAAACCACACAACTTCTCATTCCTGATAGAAACCATACAACTTGCCATTTCTGTTAGAAACCACACAACCTGCCATTCCTAATAGAAACCACACAACCTGTCATCCCTGATAGATACCACACAACCTTTTAGTCATGTTAGAAACCACACAACCTGTCATTCATGTTAGAAACCACACAACCTGTCATTCATGTTAGAAACCACACAACCTGTCATTCATGTTAGAAACCACACAACCTGCTATTCCTGTTAGAAGCCACACAACCTGCTATTCCTGTTAGAAGCCACACAACTTGCCATTTCTGTTAGAAACCACACAACCTGCCATTCCTAATAGAAATCACACAACCTGTCATCCCTGATAGATACCACACAACCTTTTAGTCATGTTAGAAACCACACAACCTGTCATTCATGTTAGAAACCACACAACCTGTCATTCATGTTAGAAACCACACAACCTGTCATTCATGTTAGAAACCACACAACCTGCTATTCCTGTTAGAAGCCACACAACCTGCTATTCCTGTTAGAAGCCACACAACTTGCCATTTCTGTTAGAAACCACACAACCTATCATTTTTGACAGAAACTACATAACCTGTTATTTCTAAGAAACCACAACCCCATATTTTGCTGCAACATTGTAATTTTGATACCTGCAATGTTACTATATTTCTTTGTAAAAATGCATATTTTATATGAAATATGTACATTTTGAAAAAATTAACCTGCTTATTTATTTTATGCAATTTTTTGTTGAAACTCTAGATATCATGAAATTATTAAAAGGAGTTTAACATAATTATATACATGTACATCATCTTTCAAGTACTCAGTATTTATGGGATTAATACATGTATGTCAATTTTAAATTGAAAATACATGTAGTGATTTTTAGAAAATTCTTTTTTGTGGCTATTTTCAGTATACTGTTATTTTTGAAGAAGGTTCTTTATGTTAGGTTGATATTTTGGTGTAAGATTTGATTTTTCTGAAAAACATACATTTTGAAAAAAAATCATAAATACTTTTTTATAAAAGGATGATGATGATAATGCTATTGCTGCTACTGATGTTGATAATGATCTATACTTGTGATGATGCTGAATTTATTCTGGGGATGATGTTGAATCTTGATGACGATGATGATGATGATGATGATGATGAAAACTTGCTTTTGATGATTTTGTTGATGTAGATTGAAAATTTTATTTGGCATGGCCTCCAATTTAAAGATGGCAGCCACTACTATACATAACAAAAAATTGACAAAGAACCATTTATAAAGATTTATCTGGCACTACAAACATTTAAAGATTCTATTGTTCTACTCTAAATTGTTAGTTTGGATCCTAGAATGAGAAAATTTACCAGTTTGTCAACCAAATGTTTCTGAGGGTACTAGAGTTTCCTCCACCAACCCAGAACTGACCACCTCAATATAAGTGAAAGAATCTTAACTTGTGTATACAACACTATATATTCTTAATATTAGATGTAATGGTTTAAATTTTATCAAGATGATAAGTGACTGTACTATTAAATATTTTCAATATTTGATTGACTTTCAGCTTGGAAAGTACACTGGTTTAAGAGCTGCTGTCATTCTTGGTGGAGATAAGTATGTAATATATAAGATTTGTATTGCTCTGTGAAATCTGAAGACAAGAGAACAAATATTACCTTGAGTTATATATTGTACCTTGAGTTATATATTGTACTGGATGTTTAAATCGGTTGAAATATTATAAAGCATTGTATTTTGTACCTGAGGTTTTTATTAATTAATCACCTTTACATACTGTAAACAATGTTCATTCAAGAAAGAGCCCTTGTACCACTGGCTTAATAATTATGTCCTAAAAATACTGTTTATGGGCTAGCATAGCCAAAGCTTTTAGTATTAGTTGTGTTTTAAAAAAATAATTTATAAATACTTTTTATACAATTCTTTTCAAATGAAATACATCAAGTTATGTTAAAATGTTGGTCTAGTAGCATCTGTTATTAAGGGACCTTGGCCAGGATAACTCCTACAACTGTATTTCTAGAATAAACACTCTAAAATCACAAAATGGATTTAGACACAGGAAATGACTTGTCTTTGCTTAATATACACGTGTTTCCATAATATTTACACCCCAGTCAGGATTGTATCACTTACATTTATATTGGTAGAGAAAGTTGGTTCTTCCATCAAGTTTGTTGGAGGAGAATTTTGCCAGTGAACTGACTAACTTTGTGACACTAGAAGCTATTCAACTGGAATTTGATCCTAGAATTGGTATAATCTGTAAGCTGACACCTCCCTCTGCCTCTAAGGCACATGATTGAAACAAATGTATTTTTCTGTATTTCAGAATGGATGATCAGTTTGCTGCTCTTCACGATAATCCTGACATGTAAGTTTTTTTTTGTCCAATAAATGCCAGACTTGGTCTAATGGTACTGTCAGTTTTAAAAAGTCAAAGATTGTAGGGTTCAAACCCTCATCAGTTAATATCCCCAGCTAAACACTTCTTGTTTATAAATTGAATATACTTTAAAATTGATACAGTCTCCTGTCAACAGAGAGACCAAGTCGGTATAAAACATCTATCAATACTTAACATGTCTTGATTATTTTTTCTTGAACTTAAATTTCTTGAATTTTTGTATAAGGAAAACTGTTTTAAAATTTAAAAGTCTTAAATGAAATGCTCTTTATTTAACCAAAATAAGTAATCTTTTACTGAACTCAGGTGTCTTGAATTTTCAGTCAGACAAATTATAAGCTCTTTCAATAAAGGTAATAGAAGATGTTTTCATTTAACTCAGACTAAAATATTTTGACAGAACGAAGTCAGTAGACTCCAAGACATGTTTTGATAATCTATAGTGTGTTAGTCTACATATTTGTATTACAATTATAATTTAACACAAACTGACAATGTTGCTTCCTTAGTCTGTTCATTATTATGATCTCTTGCACAGACTTAAAAAGAAGAAACAACATACTATGATTTTTTAAGTACAAAAATCTTTTAATGACATAAAAATATCTACATCTATTCAAAAATTATTTATAAACATATGTATTTTTCATCAAAATGTTAATATATTCTGAACCAAATTTAAAAAGTGTTTTCCTGTATCTTTTTTGATTTAGTGAAAAGAAGTCTTCTAATCCAGGAAACCATAAAAGATACCATAAATAAATAGGCATTTATCATTAACACCCCACCATTTTCATAATTCTGAATCATGACATCTCTTTTTACCTTGTCAGTGTTAAACTGCCAAACAAATTAAAAATGTAATGGTGATTGTTACATTGATATATATTGATAATTGTTTGAAAATGTTATTATTTTTACCTCCAGACCTTTTTTTCTTTTTTCTTTTTCTTTTTTGACATTTTTTTTTACATAATTTATCTTTCAGGATATATATACTAGTATATAAATATATATAAATAATTATGTAATATATATATATATATATATATATATATATATATATATATATATATACATATATAAATATATATATATATATATATATATATATATATATATATATATATATATATATATATATCAGGGCTCCACAAACGCCGGTAAGGTCAATCGGCGGTAGGCAACGGGTACATCAATCCCCCACCCCAACGATCGGCAAAGGGTATCCCCCCTTCCCCCGGACAATTTTCTTTTTCTGTTTTTTTTAATATACACACATCAGATACGTAAAGAAATAAACATTAAAATTATTATTTGAAAATACGGTGTTCACATTCTGGTTTTTATCTTTCCATAACTGTCCAGTCGTTGGCAATGCAACAAAATGTCAATAAACAGTTAAACTGAATCCTGCCTGGTACATCGGGGTATCTGTTGTTTAAATCATAAATTAAGTCGATGTGTGACAATGTCGCATATATAGATAAATGTTCATAAATACCGCTTAGTAATATCTTGCAAAAATCCCATCACTGGTAACTAAAATAGATCTACATATAACAGATACAAAAACCACGTGTAATGTCGTGATCTTGTTGTTGGTAACCCGAAAACGGTCGTTATCAATCTAGTCAGCTCTTGTATATAGAATTCAGGGGAGGTTATTAACTATCTACAAACTGGATCGATCAGGCACGTGTATGTATGAAACCATGTGAACAGGTGAAGCCACTGGTAAGGTATTAGATAATTACTGTGAATAGGGAAGTTCAATGAATCGTGACACTGTCCTGAGTAATTTTAATTGTTAACAAACCGGCATTCAAGAATTTTTAATCAGATTTTGTCTTACTATTATTGGGGAAAAAAGCCGATTCGGATATTTTTCAATCGGCATTTTTTGCCAAAAATCGGCGTTTGTGAAGGCCTGATATATATATATATATATATATATATATATATATATATATATATATATTATCAGGGCTCCGGAAAACTTTGACTGGGTTTTTTCAAAGCAACTGTACCACCAATGCTGTGAAAAGCCAAAAAAAAAAAATGTAATTGACGACGTATTTATAATAGATTTTAAAAAAGGTTTAACTACTACGTAGATGTTATTTAATTACATGTGGTCAGGCTCATGTGCCCACATAGTGTTGATTTTGTACTGTCGGCATTGACGACACAAGGTTTGATGGCCATCTTTGTTTATTGACAATTGTGCATTTTTGTTTTCACAAAGTTACATAAACTTTACTGAATCTCATTTAGAGACCTCTTTGATTGAATTTAGACTTTTAAGCTCACCTGAAACCACTGGACCAATTTGAACAAAACTTTACAGGAATGATGCATGGATGGTCCTTTACTAAGAATGCCAAAATTTTCCGGATCCACCAAAAAACATGGCCACCAGCGCAGGACAAAGTTTAACATTGGACCCTATGGGAAAAGCATATATTGGCTATCTCCTCTGAAACTACTGAAGGCAATTGAACCAGACTTTACAGGAATGTTGTATGAATGGTCCTTTACTAAGATAGCCAAAATTTTCCGGATCTGCCAAAAAACATTGCTGCCAGCACAGGACAAAGTTTAACATTGGACCCTATGGGAAAAGCATATACAGTGCAACTTCCGAATACCAGCCCTTATAAACCGATCACCTACACATACCGAACACGTTAGACTGGTCCCAAATCTATCCTTCTTTGTTTATATTAAAATAAACTTCTATAAATGGGTCCCTCTGAATTCCGAACACTGGCCTTTTTTATTGCCGAAATTATGTAACATCTGAATAATTTACTTCCGAAAACGGGCCTTTGAGAGTCGCAATGCATCAATGAACCGTAACGAACAGGTGATTTTCTATCTGCTAATCCGATTACTGAAAAAACAATGTATCGTAATGCGCACATCATTGTACTGGAAGACCTGATTACCTGTGCAGATATGCAAGAATAAATAATTTAATCAATTTTAATTTATATCCTTTATTGTTCGATAATCTCATTATTGCAATTATTGTCTTTCTGATGGTTTTAATTTCTTTATTTCGAGTTTTTTACCCGTCAAGTACCCTCACTTGAATATGATCAAAACGTTTTATAAACAGTTATGTGTATATCACCAGCGCAATGCAAAAAACATTACAAAATATTTTGTTTATTTAAAAAATCATTATTTTCTTTCTTTTTTTTTTTTTAGTTTAGACACTTTTAAACAATATTATTACTATTTAATATCAAAACATTCCCGTCACCACAATCCGGAAACCTGTCATTAGAGATACCAAATAGGCGTGTAATTAACGAATCCTTCCTTGTTTTAAGTGATTTAGATAATTTTTTTTCATGTGTTGTAAATAGCGTAAACAATTTAATGAAAAAAATATATTTTGAAAAATAAATGGTTTTATTTTTAACCGGAAACAGTAACTTTGAACCTGACTCACACAAGCAGCACACGTGTATCCATTTTGTACATTTGTTTGTAATAATCTGCCAGTTTGTATGCTTTTGATTTATACACAAGGTACTTGTTAAGTTCAAGAATTACATGCAGGATCAATGCTTATAGGAATATATTGACATTTACGTATCTTGTCAATGCACCAATTGATAAAATTCTGAAATGGAAGAGATTTGGACCGGATTGGACTACCAGATTTATAAGGCCCTCTAAATACCGGCCCCTCTGAAAACCGGCCAAATTCCTCGGTCCCACACGAGGCCGGTATTCAGAAGTTGCACTGTATTGGCTATCTCCTCTGAAGCTACTAAAGCAAATTGAATCAAACTTTGTAGGAATGATGTATGGATGGTCCTTTACTAAGATTGCCAAAATTTTCCGGATCCACCAAAAAACATGGCTGCCAGCGCAGGACATAGTTTAATATTGGACCCTATGGGAAAAAGCATATATTGGCTATCTCCTCTATGGCTACTTAAGCAAATTAAACCAAACTTTGCAGGATTGATGTATGGATGGTCCTTTACTGAGATAGCCAAAATTTTCCAGATCTGCCAAAAAACATGGCCATCAGCACAGGACATAGTTTAACATTGGACCCTTTGGGAAAAGCATATATTGGCTCTCTCCTCTGAAACTACTGAAGCAAATTAAACCAAACGTTACAAGAATGATGTATGAAAGGTCCTTTCCATAGATTGCTGAAATTTTTTTTGAATCTGCCAAAAAACTTGGACACCAGCATAGGACATTGGACCCTATGGGATACGCATATTTTAACTATCTCCTCTGAAGCTACTGGTTTAAATTAAACCAAACTTTACAGGAATGATTTAAACATCTTCTACTAATATAACCTCGCCCAGTTGAGCGATACAGGCTCAGCCTTCTGAGCCTCTAGTTAAAATTATTTATTTATAACTAAACAGTTTGCCAAGAATGTATGATGCCCATTGTAGTCTTATTCAACATCCCCATTGAACCTCTTTGATATAGTCCGACAACCATGACCTTCAAGGATCAACCCTCGTTATTAGGTGTTTATGGTTTCCGTCTTTCAAGCCATGTGATTATTTAATAAACAACTTAACAACAAAAGTAATGATGATTCCGACGATGATACAAAAGGAACAGAATGAGACCATGGATTCTAACTGATTAATAAACAAAAGCCTTATTATTAGATTTTTAGTATTTATTAAAAAACGGTTTACAGGTGATAGCAAACAATACTAGAGTAATATAATGACTGACAAACATATTTATTCATGTGTCTGACTAACTGAATTGAATTTCTGTTTTAAACTTAAAAAATGTCGGACAAGTGATTTTTCAAATAGGACGAAAATGTTTTTCGTTGGACATGTCTGGCAAATATGACCGTTTCCAGACTCCTGATATATATATATATATATATATATATATATATATATATATATATATATATATATATATACTTTTTTACATATTAATTAGTCTTTCAGGATTACTATTTTTTACATATTTTTATATTTATTTTTGACTTTCTCTATTTAGAATTATAGCCACACCAGGTCGTTTGCTGCATGTACTTGTTGAAATGAATCTGAAGTTGAAAACTGTGGAATATGTAGTATTTGATGAAGCAGACAGGTACTTGTTATTTATCTATAAGTCACTTAAGGGGATATTCTAATTTTTGTGAAATATCCTTTTATTTTGTAATATGTTAGGTTTCATATACCAGAAAAAGATTTAGTAAAAAAACCATCCAATTTGAGCTTTCATAAGAAATAAAATTTTTATCAAAATCTACATAGTATTAAATGACATACATTGAGGTTTCATTACTGATGTATTGGTGTTAAATAACATACATTGAGGTTTCATTACTGATGTATTGGTGTTAAATGACATACATTGAGGTTTCATTACTGATGTATAGGTGTTAAATGACATACATTGAGGTTTCATTACTGATGTATTGGTGTTAAATGATATACATTTAGATTTCATTACTGATATATTGGTGTTAAATGACATACATTGAGGTTTCATTACTGATGTATTTGTGTTAGATTATATACATTGAGGTTTCATTACTGATGTATTGGTGTTAAATGATATACAATCATTGAGCTTTCATTACATAACTGATGTATTGGTGTTAATAATTTACATTGAGGTTTCATAACTGATGTATTGGTGTTAAATGATATACATTGAGGTTTCATTACTGATGGTTTCATTACTGATGTATTGGTGTTAATTGTTATATATTGAGGTTTCATTACTGATGTATTGGTGTTAAATGATATACATTGAGGTTTCATTACTGATGGTTTCATTACTGATATATTGGTGTTAAATGACATACATTGAGATTTGATTACTAATGTATTGGTGTTAAATGATATACATTGAGGTTTCATTACTGATGTATTGGTGTTATATGATATACATTGAGGTTTGATTACTGATGTATTGGTGTTAAATGATATACATTGAGGTTTGATTACTGATGTATTGGTGTTAAATGATATACATTGAGATTTGATTACTGATGTATTGGTGTTAAATGACATACATTGAGGCTTCATTACTGATGGTTTCATTACTGATGTATTGGTGTTAAATGAGATACCGTGAGGTTTCATTACTGATGTATTGGTGTTAAATAACTATACATTGAGGTTTCATTACTGATGTATTGGTGTTAAATGACATACATTGAGGTTTCATTACTGATGTATTGGTGTTAAATGATATTCATTGAGGTTTCATTACTGATGTATTGGTGTTAATTGTTATACATTGAGGTTTCATTACCGATGTATTGGTGTAAAATGATATACTTTGAGGTTTCATTACTGATGTATTTGTGTTAGATTATATACATTGAGGTTTCATTACTGATGTATTGGTGTTAAATGATATACAATCATTGAGCTTTCATTACATAACTGATGTATTGGTGTTAAATAATTTACATTGAGGTTTCATAACTGATGTATTGGTGTTAAATGATATACATTGAGGTTTCATTACTGATGGTTTCATTACTGATGTATTGGTGTTAATTGTTATATATTGAGGTTTCATTACTGATGTATTGGTGTTAAATGATATACATTGAGGTTTCATTACTGATGGTTTCATTACTGATATATTGGTGTTAAATGACATACATTGAGGTTTCAATACTGATGTATTGGTGTTAAATAAAATACATTGAGATTTGATTACTGCTGTATTGGTGTTAAATGATATACATTGAGGTTTCATTACTGATGTATTGGTGTTAAATGATATACATTGAGGTTTCATTACTGATATATTGGTGTTAAATGACATACATTGAGGTTTCAATACTGATGTATTGGTGTTAAATAAAATACATTGAGCTTTGATTACTGCTGTATTGGTGTTAAATGATATACATTGAGGATTCATTACTGATGTATTGGTGTTATATGATATACATTGAGGTTTGATTACTGATGTATTGGTGTTAAATGATATACATTGAGGTTTGATTACTGATGTATTGGTGTTAAATGATATACATTGAGGTTTGATTACTGATGTATTGGTGTTAAATGATATACATTGAGGATTCATTACTGATGTATTGGTGTTAATTGTTATACATTGAGATTTGATTACTGATGTATTGGTGTTAAATGATATACATTGAGATTTGATTACTGATGTATTTGTGTTGAATGATATACATTGGGGTTTCACTACTGATGTATTGGTGTTAAATGATATACATTTAGGTTTCATTACTGATGTATTGGTGTTTAATGATATACATTTAGGTTTCATTACTGATGGTTTCATTACTGATGTATTGATGTTAAATGAGATACATTGAGGCTTCATTACTGATGGTTTCATTACTGATATATTGGTGTTAAAGGATATACATTGAGTTTACGGATGAAATCTGAGGTTCAGGTTCCCATGCTTATTGACAGTCAAAGAATCTTTCAAATTTGTAAATGTATTTAAAAAGTCAAATAATGGAATGTCCAAATTAAAATTTTATTGTTTCCATCATTTTTGACTACATATGTAATATGGCTTCAGCTTGTGTTTTGTTTACAATGGCTGGCCTAATGCCATTATCTAAAAACTTTTTTTGAGCAAAGAAGGTTTAATTTTCATTTAATTTTTAAAAGGTTAATTTTAGAACTAGCTGGGGGTATTTAAGTTATGAAGTTTGAGCCATTGGAGTTCATCAATATAGGATATTATAGGAAATATGTAGAGACTGACAGATGACTTCTAGTTATATGGGGTATTAGAGGTTTTGAAGTTTGGTGTTAAATGACAACAAGGGGGTTTCATAACTGGTGTATTTGTGTTAGTTGATATATCAATTGATGTTAAATGTTATGTATAAGTTCATTACTTATGTATTCTTGTTAAATGATAAAAAAGGGCTTTTATCACTGATATATTTGTGTAAATTGATACAAAAGTTCTAGTTGAAACTTGGCTGAGATAAAAACCCTTAAACCAATTTAATATCTTGTAATAAATATTGCATTATGCATTGTATCTGTTTCAGATTGTTTGAAATGGGATTTCAGGAACAGTTACATGAGATAATAAATCGTTTACCAGAATCTAGACAGACACTCTTGTTCTCTGCTACACTGCCCAAGTTACTGGTGGAGTTTGCCAAAGCTGGACTCCATGATCCTACTTTGATACGATTGGATGTTGAAACCAAACTAAGTGATATGTTAAAAGTAAATACACTTAAATTTGTATACCACCCATAGTACTTCATTAATTTGGACATTATAGATAGATCATTGGGAAGTATAACTTAACTGTCTTTGCTGAGGTTGGACTTTAAACAACCCTTATCTCAATGCTACTTGATTTTTTCGATGTCACTATGCCTATGGAATACAGATAATGTTAAAATATAACAATAACTTTATTGAAAAGGGACTGCATCAAGGTCCATTGAATGAAAATTAAAATGAAAAGTTGTTCATGCACTTATATTAAAAGTCAGCTCTCCTTGAAAATTTGTCAGTAGAATAATTGTGAAAGCTTCAAATCATGACTTGATAAAAATTTATTATAAACATTGTTATAAGGTCAGCCATTTGTGTAAACTGATAAGAAAGTGAATCATCACCCTGGTATTTGTTTGTGTTGTTAGAGTTCGTTGTTGGATCCTGATTTGATCCAATAGAGTCTCTAAGTAAACGATAAATTAGAAATAATATGAAAGAACTCAACAAACAACAAACTGCAAGTGGAGGTTTTATTTTGATCCACTAGTTTCGCCAATGAGGTCAGTTCACCACTTACAGTTCATTGTTTGTTGAGTTCTTTCATATTATTTATAAAGGTCAGCCATTTGTATCTTGTACATGTATTTGCAGATGTCCTTCTTTTCCTGTCGGGAAGATGATAAACCTGCCATTTTGGTTCATCTATTACAAAATGTTATTGACAAATTGGAGCAGACAGTTGTATTTGCAGCAACTAAACATCATGTGGAATATTTAAATATGGTAAGGGCTTGTTATTAAGTAAGTTAAAATTTTAGTGAGGCCTTTAGAAATATCACCTTTTCAGTCTTTCTGTCACGTTTTCTGTAGTTAGATTAGTTTCTGGACAATAACTACAGAAATATTCAAATAATTTTTAGTTTCCATTGTATATTTGGTATGAAGATTTCTGAATACAAAGTCAAAGCTCAGATATTCTGTCCCTTTATATAGAAGGTTTAACCCCTTTAGCATTTTATTAGAGAGCAAAGCTTGAAGGCTAATATTGACAAAATATGGAATATATAGTGTCTTATTTTATTAGAGAGCAAAGCTTGAAGGCTAATACTGACAAAATATGGAATATATAGTGTCTTATTTAACCATGTGGTTTTTGAATTTTTAGAAAATTTGTCAAAAAAATTTTATAACAAAAAGGGGGACATGTTTTTACATCTATTTGAATTTGGTTGATTCCCATACAAAGATACATTCTTTTTTATATTTCTTGGTTTTGGGATATTTTTATTTATCAGTTCTTAGCTCACATGACCTTGTGTCTTATTGCATGTCATGACATTGTTGTGTGTGTGTGTATCATTTATCAGATGAGCGTATCAGGCCCATTGAGCCATTTGTTATTATACAGTTCATTTTTTATTTTCTGTGTACAGTAATAGCATGAAATAATTTAAATAAAATAGTATTTAGAGTTTGCTGATAAAAACTACATTTTTAAAATAGTATTTTTATATTCACTAAAATCAAGTGAAGTTTACACATTTTAATGCTAAAAAAGCTTCAGATAAAACTAAGTGGGAGAACTTGGCTGCAGAGAGTATTATAAGTATCCTTTAGAGACAACCTTAGATCATTTCATTTTAATATGTTAATACCGTAGCCAATAGCCTGGCTCAAGCACTATTCTAATGAGTCTATAGTCTGGCTGGAGTTGTGTTGCTCAAACATACCATTACCAAAGGATAGGACTTGGACCCAGAACCCTTAAATCACAAGTCTGTGACCTGAACAACTTTGATATGTGCTTTAGAGAAATTCTTCAATGAAAATTAATATTAAGAAATGATAAATGCCTCTGATCAACAACTAGACAAGGCATTGTTTTATCCATGTTTTTAACTCCTCTCTCTCTCTCTCTCTCTCTCTCTCTCTCTCTCTCTCTCTCTCTCTCATATGTAATGTTTTGTTTTTTATTCAGGTAAAATTAAACTAGACTATTCTTCTGCTCTTTTTTAAATTTATCTTATAACTTATATTGCAGATATTACAGAGAGCTGGAATCACATCAACTGTAGTGTATAGTTCCCTAGATCAGACAGCTCGTAAAATAAATATTGCCAAATTTCAAAATAAAAAGTCTATGGTGTTATTAGTAACAGACATAGCTGCTAGAGGGATTGACATTCCTCTTCTAGATAATGTTATCAACTATAATTTTCCTGCAAAAGCGAAACTATTTGTTCATAGAGTTGGTAAGTTTCATGATAGAAATGAAAACCCCCATGCACTAGATTTTTTAAAATTTTATTGTGTTTACATGTCCTGAATTATGTGAATTAAAGTGTGTTAAGGCTCTAATGCAATCAGGTTATTAAAATTTTAGTGTGTATGAGGGTTCTTGTACTTTAATTTTAGAAATTTAAGGGTTTAAGTCCAAAGCAATGGAGATTTAGAAATTTCAGTGTGTTACACTTGTGTGTTTAAAGTCCCCTACACCTGTGGTATGAAAACATCAGTGTGTTTACAGTCCCCTACATCTGTGGTATGAAAACATCAGTGTGTTTACAGTCCCCTACATCTGTGGTATGAAAACAGTGTGTTTACAGTCCCCTACACTTGTGGTATGAAAACATCAGTGTGTTTACAGTTCCCTACACTTGTAGTATGAAAACATCAGTGTGTTTACAGTTCCCTACACTTGTGTTTTGAAAACATCAGTGTGTTTACAGTCCCCTACGCTTGTGGTATGAAAGCATCAATGTGTTTACAGTCCCATACACTTGTGGTATGAAAACATCAATGTGTTTAAAGTCCCCTACACTTGTGGTATGGAAGCATCAATGTGTTTACAGTTCCCTACGCTTGTGGTATGAAAACATCAGTGTGTTTACAGTCCCCTACGCTTGTGGTATGAAAACATCAATGTGTTTACAGTCCCCTACACTTGTGGTATGGAAGCATCAATGTGTTTACAGTCCCATACACTTGTGGTATGTAAACATCAATGTGTTTACAGTCCCATACACTTGTGGTATGAAAACATCAATGTGTTTACAGTCCCCTACGCTTGTGGTATGAAAATATCAGTGTGTTTACAGTCCCATACACTTGTGGTATGAAAACATCAATGTGTTTAAAGTCCCCTACACTTGTGGTATGGAAGCATCAATGTGTTTACAGTCCCCTACACTTGTGGTATGAAAACATCAGTGTGTTTACAGTCCCCTACACTTGTGGTATGAAAACATCAATGTGTTTACAGTCCCCTACACTTGTGTAGGCCCTTGTTTGTTTTTTAAATATTTTGCATCTATTTTTTTTTTTTGTCAGGTCGTGTTGCCAGAGCAGGAAGAAGTGGAACAGCTTTTTCTATTATTTCTATGGATGAAGTTCCATTTTTACTGGATTTACATGTATTTCTTGGCAGACCTTTAAAGATTGTGCCAGTTCAAAGCACTAACAATCCAGGTATGTTAATGTTAGTTAAAAATCTGGGAAAACTAAAGTTATGTAACCACTGATTTTCAAATGCAAATTAATATAGTGTATTCTAAACCAATGTTTGACTGTAATTTTTTAGCTCACCTGACCGAAAGGTCATGTGAGCTTATGGCATGGCGTGGCGTGTGTATGTGCGTGCGTGCATGTGTGTGTGTGTGTGTGTGTGTGTGTGTGTGTGTGTGTGTGTGTGTGTGTGCGTGCATCGTTAACACCTATTTTTGACTTCTCCTCTGAAACTGCTGCACAGATTTGAATGATACTTGGTCAGACGCATACATGGTCCGGTGCAATTCAGATTTGTTCATGGCATTGCCATGGCTACCAAAACTAGGTCAAGGTGACCTATGGGTCCAAAAATCTTAAAAAATCTTCTTCTCCGAAACCGATGATGGGAGAAAAAATCTGATGTGATATTTGGCTTCTCTAGGGTCTTAAGCCTATAGTTTGTTCATTTCGTGAAATTTTGTCGAAAAATGGGTTTGAACAGATAATGACATGAGGTTTTCAGTTTTGACTTTTTCTTGAAATGACCTTTAAAAAGGGTCAAGGTCACAAATCAAGGTCATGACCTAATTTGTGATTTATGCAATTTTAGGCAATTTTCTTGCAAATATTAAGAGATATATGAAATCAAAATATTGTTAAATGTTCAGCATGACAAAATTTAAAAAGGTACCAAGTTTTGTAACTATATGGTAATCCATGTAGGAGTTGTTGCCCCTGCAATGTTATTTTTGGCTTATAAATACTAAATTTGTGCATTAGCTTGAAAACTTTAATCTTTTTGTATAGGCATGTATATTAGAATATTGTAGGTATTGTGACAACAATCATTTTGATATATGGTTCAAGGTCATATGTTCAAAGGTCAAGGTCACAGCTTCAAAAGAAGACTTAAATTGCTAATTATCTTGAAAACTACCGTAATTCTTCTATGTATTCGGACAGATTTTAATAATGTCATTTGGAAGTGTCCGGGAATTTAGAGGAAATTTGAAAATTAAATATCTTGAAAATTGGGGGCATCCCAATATTAAGAGTGTCCGAAAAATTTGAGACATTTTAGAACCGATTTTGGGTCCCGGTTACCTCTCAGTATTTTAACACATTATCAACATTGATATCCATGCATAAATCAATGATAAAGTAAAATTTTAAATAAAATACAAGTAAAAGTTACCTTTTGTGTTGTTTATTTCATAAATTATTATTTTTTAAAGTGTTTGTTGATCAATAATCATGATTCTGTGAGTAATGCACATCGAGGTCACCATTTTGTTTAAAAGTAAACAACATGACTTTTTTCATTAACTCCCAACGCTTGAGGTGCACCAACATGCCGCTTTCTAATTGTAATTGTCTGCAGTCAAATTATTATTATTCATCGTGTGTTGCATTATTTGTGGATCAAGTTCAGAGAATTTCGTTTCAATCAAACATTCAATATTTTACCATGCGTTGGCCTCCATGTGTGTACATTTTAAGAAATGGCAATGCAAAGATGGAACAAGTCCCGACTCCCGCAAATAAAAGGTTAAAAATTAAATTATTTTAAATCATATTTCAAACATATTTTAATGTAATTTTCATCTTGGAAAACAGTTTTTTAAGGCGTCTGTTGGCTGGAACAATCACATGGTCGTTTTTGGAATTCCCATAACAAACACTAAATGAGAATAAGTGAAAAACGTCACTTCCTGTTTTCATCAGAAAAATTGTCTTTGATGTTGAACTAGTTTACCGACAAGATTCTGTCTTACACGATTTTCTCGGCAGTGAACATTAATTTTAATCAACTTTCATAGAAAATTAAAGCACTTATTAAAGGTATGATTTTATTGAGTTTACATAAAAACGTTAGTACATTGCACATATTTGTTTCACATTACGATGCAATGGCGCAATTACACAATGAAATAAACTTGTGAAAACAACAATTTATAGTTAAAATAATTGAAAACAACAAAGTTTCTTCTTCATTTTATTAAATCTTTATTTCAAGCGCTCTGCATCACATGCTGCAACTGAGTTTCAGCAAAAACGTGTCTGGATTTAGAGGTAAAAAATTGCCGTCCGAAATTAGAGGAAATTTGAAAATTATTAAAATTAAAAAATTAGGGTGTCCGAAAACATAGAGGGTCCAAATACATAGAAGAATTATGGTATTAACTTTATGTATAGGCATATATATTATATATGATGATCATTTTGATATATGGTACAAGGTCATATGTTCAAAGGTCAAGGTCACAGCTGCAAAAGAAGACATAAATTGCTAATTATCTTAAAACTACAGTCGACTCTCGTTAATTGGAAATCGGTTCAATCGAAATTTCGCTTAAATCGAAATGATATGAACAGTCCTGTCAGATCGCTATGTATTTCTATGCATATTTGTGCGTTTAAATCGAAATACCGAAATTCAAAATTTTGCTTAAATCGAAGTGAATTTTCAGTCCAGATTACAAATATAATGAAAATTCCAATGTTTAAATCGAAATACAGAAATTCAAAATTTTGCTTAAATCGAAGTGAATTTTCAGTCCAGATTACAAAATATAATGAAAATTCCAACATTCTAAATCGAAAAATACTTTTCTTGTTTATCATAGTTTGGATTTGTTTATACAACAAGTTGAAACTAAGCGGCAAAATAAAAAACAATTACATGTACACAAAAGATATTTTATCTTAAAAATATTGATTTATACCTGAAATAATTAATCCGTCTCTTGTTTAAGACTATAGTAATAGAGTGTCGTTTAACTTTGAAGATTCATTTCCGACTCCAAATACACATGAAAAAAAGGAAGTCAGTATCCCATACTATTTTCATGATTTTTACTTCCAGTCAGGTCATAGTAAACTGTCTGTCAGTAAAAGGAAAAATTTCATTGGTGTAAAATTAAAAAGTGGGCGGTCGGCTAATTCCACAGTCACTGATCACAAGAATACCCAACGCTAATCGCCACGCTTAAACTTAATTGATTTGTCAAGGCAAATGGTATACACAATTGAGCTACTGCGTGACATGCCAAGCTGTGATTTTAATTATCATAAAAGTCGGACGCTAAGGATTACAGATGAAGAAGTTATGATTATGAATAAAAGAAACTTTAACTAAGTCTCGCCACAGTCAATTGCAATAGAATCTTGTAGCTTCCGGTGAAGTTTCCGATTTATTTACTTTATTGTAAAAAAAAACTTTAGTTTGTTGAGCCTTACATTAACATATAAAAATTTAAAATTATTTTCAATTTTTAATGTTTAATTTAACCCATTTCATTCTGAGACCAACATTGTATACAATATGTTTAAATCTGAAAATTTTTTAAGGTGTTTAAAAATTGAAAAGTAATACAACGGTAGTGTGGTTATTTTAATCATATCTTTTTTATTATTAATTTTAGGTTGCTATAACTTTATATTTTTGAATTCAGAATTAAATTTTCTATCAGAATATGTAAACAATTTCATATATCTGAAATACGAAATATGTTATGGTTTATTATATTCGGTAAGTAATAATTGAAGCGGAAAAAAATAAATCTTACCGTCCACTTCAGTGTTATTTTTTATCCTGTTAACTTCATTATATCCATATAGATGATATGTATGAAATTTAGATAAATCATTTCTGCACATTTTAATTCAAATTTTACTAAAATATCTCCACTTTGAGCGAAGTTATTGCCATTTGAAAACTGTGAGGAACAAGTCACGAAAATGTCAAACCTGTATAATGTCAGTGTTTGAAGTTTTATTACATCACAACTTTGAAAGTAGTGCCCTTTTTTGCATTATTTGAATCTTATATCAAAAAAATAAATCAAAATAATGCTTAGCATTTGCCTCCTCGGGGTGTAAAACAGTAGCACCACCATGCCGTTTATAACTTGGTTTCTTTCTCGGGGAAAAAACCGTCCGTGACCCATCTTGGGTGAAATCCCTGAAATTCCATGTCCTCGTCAGAATCCGAGTCGAAAAAATCTCTGATCCAACCTTCATCATCATCAACGGGCTCAAAAACATTATTGTCATTGTTTATTATATCAATTTCGTCATCAGAATTGTCGCTAATATTTATATCACTCCCCTCAGATACATCGCCGGCCGTGGCCATTTTAAAAAAATTGTACTTTCGGTTTAGAAGCCTACATGTTTAATCTAAAATCGCTGTTTCCACGTGTAAACAAAGTCATTTTAAGGTCAAATAAATGTGCATGCTCAAGTTCTATTTTAGTTTTCTAAAGTCAGTAAAACGTTTGTAACATACGGGGTTTACCATAGCCTGGTTTCGTCATGCATACGAACATGATTTGGAAAAACCGCATAGATGCGGCTCCCGATTGAAAAGGTAGAAACGCATGAATGCGGCTCCCGAATGAAATGGGTTAAACTTTATCTTATTTTTTAATGTCATTTGTAAGCATTATATACGTAATGTTCAGCATATACGTGATGTCAATATAGGAGTGCTATTAGAGTCATCTTCCGTTTCTCATCGTCAGTGATCAAAACGGTGAATTCGAAATTCGGATAAATCGAAATTTTTCATCTGACCCCTTCAATTTCGAATTAACGAGAGTCAACTGTATTAACTTTTTGTATAGGCATGTATATTAGAATATTGTAGGTATTGCAGCATTGATCATTTTGATATATGGTTTAAGGTCATATGTTCAAAGGTCAAGGTCACAGCTGCAAAAGAAGACATAAATTGCTAATTATCTTGAAAACTATTAACTTTTTGTTTAGGCATGTATATTAGAATATTGTAGGTATTGATATGATGATCATTTTGATATATGGTACAAGGTCATATGTTCAAAGGTCAAGGTCACAGTTGCAAAAGAAGACATAAATTGCTTATTATCTTGAAAACTATTAACTTTTTGTATAGGCATGTTTATTAGAATATTGTAGGTATTGATATGACGATCATTGATAGATTGTACAAGGTCATATGTTCAAAGGTCAAGGTCACAGCTGCAAAAGAAGACCTAAATTGCTAATTATCTTAAAACTATTAACTTTTTTAATAGGCATATATTAGAATATTGTAGGTATTGCAGCATTGATCATTTTGATATATGGTTCAAGGTCATGTATTCAAAGGTCAAGGTCACAGCTGCAAAAGTAGTCATAAATTGCTTATTATCTTAAAAAATTTAAATTTTTGTGTAGGCATGTTATTAGAATATTGTAGGTATTGACATGAGGATCAGATATGTTTCAAGGTCATATATGTTCAAAGGTCAAGGACATAGTTGCATAAGTATACTGAAATTTGTTAATGATTAGGAAATTATTCATTGCGTTACAGTTACTTCATGCATATTATATAAGCTACTTATAAATGAAATGTGAGTGGATATATTTCTGATTAAGTTTTGTGGCAGTTCTTAACTTGAGAAAACTTGTAAAGTTTCAGTGCCAATTATATTGTCTTTTGCGCTTTGCAAACAATTTTGGACATATCCTCAGGTGAGCGTTAAGGCCCATTGGCCTCTTGTTTTATCTATTTCTGCTGAGATAGAAGTATAAACAGGGCTCAATATTAACTTTATAACCCAATGTTCCAGTCTGGCAAGTGCCATCAAGTTTTCACTTGTTCCATTAAAACTTATTTTTCATCATAAAGTAGAACTTTGAAGGCTGAAAGTTTAAGGGACTTCTGCCAAATATTCTAGCCATCAGGGGTGCGAGTGATCGAACATCTAAATAAGATGGGATGTTTCGATTCCCATGCTTATCAACAGTCAAAGAATCTTGAAAATCTTTTATATTAAAAATGTCCTAATTAAAAATAAAAAATTCATTATTCATCGTATATCTATAATGTTTACTAACTTAAATCTGTCATATGGAGTTTTATGGCTACGGGGCTAGAACAGGACAGTTCATTTGGATTTCAGCAGGTGATTGTACAAAATACACTTACTTTGTTTTAATTGCACATGTAAGACTCAATACAAAGTGCAGTTATTACAAGTCATTCCTAATATTAATGACAACACACATTACATACTCCAGTGACATGTAAAATACAATCTTGATGTGCAATCATCAAGCGTGGGCGACTTGAAAGTTTTACTGATCAAACACTATGTCATAATTAGATTAAGAGATTAAAGAACTGAATATATATCGAGTACTGTCTCATTTGATTAATTATTAATCCCAAGTAGCATTCAAAATTTCAGGGAACTGTCTAGACTAATCGTTTCATTCCACTCTATTACTTTTGACAAAATCTGTAACATGGCTTCAGCTGGTGTTATGTTTACAATATCTGGCCACATATCATTCTGAAAATAATTGTACTAACTCTTTAATTTTTATTTTTGAAAAATGTTTATTGTTTGAGCTAGCAGGAGTATTTGAGTTAAGAAAGTTTGAGCAATCAAGATTTATTGACATAGGATATTATAGGAAATTGGTTGGGACCAACAGATGACTTAAGTTATCCATGGTATTCAATGTATTGACTTTCAAGCAATTGAAGTTTGACTGTATTTGAGGACAGAACTGCCACATTTCTGTTTGCAAGTTTATAGAGAGCTCTTTGAGAAACATTAGTCAAAAAGTGTGCTCCATTGATTAAGTGAGATAGTTGACTTGAAGAATAAAGTTTTATGTAAGGATTTCTCACTGATTTCAAGGGAGTTGGTTCTGGGATGGTGGAGGAAACCCCAAACCTTTGACATGTGAAGTGACAAACTTTCTTACACTGACCAAGTGGGATCTGTACCTAGGTTTGAACCTGTAATTTGTAAGTGTGTCTTTAAGTGAGATAAAACAAATGGCATGTTAAATCAGTATTAACTTGTCCAGTCAGCAAATCGGGCAAGCATTAATGCCAAGCCCTGATAAAATAGCCAATTATTTAGTACCATTAGATTGTTGGACATGCATGTTTATGGTTACATAAACATCCTGTAGCTACTGTAGCTAAAATGGTTTTTTTTTTTTTTTTGAGTTTCAGGAAAGAATAGGTATAAAAGTAATACATGTATTTACAATGTACACAAAATAGATTTAGCTGACAATGACTGAAAACAATACTGTTGATTAAATTACGAAGTCAAAGATAGGGCATTAAACAATTTGTTTTAAGACTCAGATATCAAACATTAAAATGTTTGTAGTTCTTGGGTCCAGTAATGGACCAGTGAGTAAAAACATGGTACATTCTTGTTATGGACCAGTAATACTGGTATTCTCCATCTTATAATGAACTGTATCATTGTAAATGTTATGTTGCTTTATAGATGAAGATGGTTTATATGGCAAAGTTCCACAATCTGTCATAGATGATATGGAAGAAAATTTAAGGATTTGGCATGAGGAATCCACTGATATGGTATGTATATTATTTAGGGTATTACATAAAAGAATGCAATGATAAGTTTTTTGTTTTTTTTTTTTTTAATATTTGAGAAATCCACTTTTATTGTATGTACATGTGTAAGTACATGTATATTTAATGACTGGACTCCACCAATATTGTATTCTAGCACTTCAATATACAGTGACATCACCAAGCATTGTTTTGTTGAAATACTGTAAATCACTTTAATTTCGCATCACTTTTATTTTGCGAATCCATTCCAAAACCTATTTTGCAACATGAAATTTTTGTAAAGTCCTCAAAGGTAATCCCACACAAAATATGTTTATTTAACAAATATTTCATGGTGTTGCAGGCTATAGCGCAGTTTATGGACCGAGCAGGCACCCTGAAAATATGATATGGACCGAAGCAAAGCTGAGGTCTTTATTGTATTTTCAGGGTGCCTAAACTGCGATATAGCCCACAACTTCATGAAATATTTGTTATATTATACCATATTTTTCATGTGAATGGGGTAAAACAGTTGGAAGATCAATTGTTGGGGATATATTACATGTTAAAGCAAAATATATGAACATGTTGAGTGACAGTGATAAATCAATACGCAATAGAAGTGGAAAATTTGAGGAATTGGAGCGTGCGTTATTCATGTGATTTAGTGACGTTAAGCCCCAACATGTGTGTGTTACTGATAGAATGTTTATAGAAAAGGCCAAAAAATTTGGAGGTGAATTAAATGTGGACAGTGACTTTCACTTTTCTGTTCAATGGCTACAGAAATTCAAAAAAGACATTAAATGGTGCTTCACGTTACACATGGCGAAGCTATAGTGCCTACCTGGAAATAGTTAAAAAGGGGAGATTAGAGAAAAGATTACAGAAAGAACTTGCGCAGTATGACCCAAATGACATTTACAATCTAGACGAAACAGGTTTATTTTATCGTCTCAACCCTAATTCAACTCTAGCAACCAGGCCTGTTCATGGTAAAAAAAGACAGAATCACCGTAGCGCTATGTGTAAATGCCACTGGAACTGATAAACTTACACTGTTAGTTATTGGTAGATGTGCACGTCCCAGGTGTTTTGGAAAAACATTTGATCCCAGTGTTTATGTTACATACCATTTTAAGAAGAAAGTCTGGATGACAGGATGTGTATTTCAGGAGTGGTTGGTGCAGTTTAATAGAAAGATGAGGTTACAGAATCGTAATGTGTTGCTTTTATTTGACAATGCCCCAAGTCATTCTAGTGACAGTATTACACTGTCTCATGTGACATTAAAATTCTTACCACGGAACACAACATCACACTTTCAACCCATGGATGCTGGGATTATACGCAACTTTAAGGGACATTACAAGAAACTCCTGGTTCACCATTTTTTACTTTGTATTGAGGTGAAAATATAACAGACTGTGACAATCAAATTGGCTATTTCGTTTGTAAAAGAATCCTGGTTATCAGTTAAACCTTCCACCATAGTTAACTAGTCTGTTGGCTTCATACGAACATTTTACCAACACATGTAGACTCTGATGAACATATTGATGAGGATAATATGCCACTAGCAGAACTTAGATTGTTGTTGCAGAAATTGCTGAGTGAAAACCTCATGAGTGCCTGGGACTTTGTGAACATTGACCATTCTGTGGAGACAGGAGAATCATTATCAGATGAGGCAATTATAGAAATTGTGTCAGACTCTCGTGATTGTGATGTAGATAGTGACGATGATGTTGTTGATGAGTCAAACGACAAGCCAGTATCCAAATTTGATGCCAGAAGTGGACTTCAATGTGCAATTGCTTATTTTGAACAAAATCCACAAATTGGAAAGGAACATTTACAGCCCCTATGGTGTGCTTTGCAGGGTATTGACTGTTATGCAAGTGCAACTCAGATTCAAAAATCAATTATGGATTTTGTACTGAAGAAGTGACTTAGTGTATAAATTTATGACTTTAGGCAGTGATACAGTGGGTAATAATAGTGACTGTTCAACTTTAGTGCTTGGTTTTCACTCATTTAATTTTATTTTTAAATGATCATGGACTTTATTCAAACTAAAGTGACTGTTTATTTATAAAATCATAATGCTATATTGTTAACAATAATAGTGAATGTTCAGCTTTAGTGCCTATTTAGCATTTATTCTGACTTGTTTCATTATTGAACATGCCTTATTTAAATTAGTGTCTGGAAAAAATGGATTTAGCATGATGAAAGATGACTTGCATAATATTTCATTTAATAATAAATGATTATGATGGTTGTTTGTTATAATTTTATTTAAAGTAATAAATTGTATAAAACTCATATTTTGTGTTTTTTAGCTCACCTGAGCTATTGCTATCCATCTTCGTCCGTCGTGCGTCATCCATCGTGCATTGTGCGTAAACTTTTTACATTTTAATCTTCTCCTCCAAAACCAACGGGTGAAATTTAATGAAACTTGGTAACCATCATGCCTCGGTGAAGCCCTTTCAGATTTGCACAAATGAAGGAGTTATGTCCCCTTGGGGTCCCATCAGGGGGAAATAATGAAAAACTTTAAAAATCTTCTCCTCTGAATCTACAAGAGATATACCTTAGTTATTTCATTTATAATATCCTTAGGTCATCTATTTTCAGATATGTACAAATGGTAGCCATAGGGCTCAAAATGAGGAAATTGTAAGGCACTGAGTTGGGAAATTGCTAAAAATTACATATTTGTCACTATACCTTGAAAACTATTAACTTTTTGTTTAGGCATGTATATAAGAATATTGTAGGTATTGACATGACGATCATTTTGATATATGGTTCAAGGTCATTTGTTGAAAGGTCAAGGTCACAGCTGCAGAAGAAGACTCAAATTGCTAATTATCTTGAAAACTATTAACTTTTTCTATAGGCATGTATAATAGAATATTGTAGGTATTGACATGACAATCGAGGTCATATATGTTCAAAGGTCAAGGACATAGCTGCATAATTATACTGAAATTGATTAATGATTTGGAAATTATTCATTGCACTACAGTTACTTCATGCACATTATATAAGCTACTTATAAATGAAATGTGAGTGGATATATTTCTGATTAAGTTTTGTGGGAGTTCTTAACTTGATAAAACTTTTAAAGTTTCTGTACTTAATATATTGTCTATTGCACTTTGCAAACAATATTGGACATATCCTCAGGTGAGCATTAAGGCCCATGGACCTCTTGTTTTAAGTACACGAATCTACCAGATACAAAAATACATGTAATTGGAGTGATGGTATTTTATGCCTAAGTCAAGATTTCTTTATGTGCAATAAAATATGCACAACAGTGCATACAGACAACAGTGTACATGAACATTGTATAAATTATACAAAATATAAATACAATAAATAAAGACAATATCTTAACATTTCAACATTCACTATTCACATGTTCAATGTATTTAATATTTTAAAATATTTGTATTAATACAGATATTAAAAAAATATTTCAGATATGTGAAAATTGCAATGTACAATATACATGTTTAACTGATAACACAAATATGTAACACTGTATCAGGGAACATAACTCCGACACAGTTATGCTAAATTCATTACAACAGCATATTCTTTATACAACAGCAAATCGGTGATCACGAAGATGACCGTGTAAAGAGAGTTGACTGTACCAGCATTTTTCTGGAATTAATTCACTCATTTAAGATGACGAATGTTTACGTATTACAGTTGCCGTTTCTGGAGCCTGCGGTCTGTATTTCAAAATATCGCCGGGAGTAAAATCAATGCATTAAATAGAAATAGCAATTAATGAGGTATAATATATTTGTATATAGTCACAGTATGTTTATTATCAAACTCATAAAAGATATACTTCTATACACCTTAAATAGATTATGGAGCCACATGATCTAATGAGAACTCAGGTAAAGATACTATTATATTACTATTATAATTATTACCATGTTGCAGAAATTGCGAAAATTAAGTGATTTACAGTATAAATGATTTCAAGATTTGTTATAGTTCTTTCTTTCCACTTGATGATGTTTTACTTAGTGTTCTTTAAGGTAACTTAAACATTAAAATTTCAAAAATCAGTACTTTTGAATTACTATTCAATAAATTTTGTAGTTTTCTACATAGTGCTATGCAGTAACACTGTTTCAAGGGTGTTTTTAGCTCACCTGAGCACGAAGTGCTCATGTGAGCTATTGGTATCAATAGAGGCAGACCCTCGTCGTCCGTCCGTCCATCCGTCAACAACATATATATATCTGGCATGATTATTAGAGTATAAATACATGTATGTTTGATTTTTTTTCTTGTTATAGAATTTCATAGAATTATAGCCCACTGCCCTGTCTTAAACTTTGATTTTGTTTAGCAGAGACTTGCTAATCTCTTGTAAGGATTATTACGGAGACATGCCAATCCTTTTTATTTCAGAAAAACATGGTTAAAGTATGTTCTAATGCCATGAAGCAGTATATACGATCCAGACCTGCATCAGCAACTGAGTCAATAAAACGTTTTAAAGAAATGAATCGAGATGGCATCCTTTTAGGCAATCATCCAATATTTGGTAAGTTTACAATCAGCCACTGCCGGCATTGGTCCAATTGCATCAAATGTACAGTAATGTAAAGAACCCTTTTATGGAGTTCATCAGGAAGATTTTAAATAAAATAGTGTAAAATCTGTCTGTTTGAAACATAAAATTTTATTCTCAGCAATAAAGCATAGGGCTCAGCCAGTATTAAGTTTAGACTAGAATTCTAACTGACACAAAATTTAAATTTTACTCTTTAAGATACCAGATTTTTTTTTCTCAAAATATAAGAGATATTACAAAATATTACAGCTTAGACTGAGAAGTTAAAGTCTGGCTGGCAGGTCATCCTTTATTTCAGATCCTTGTCTTTAAATGATAAAATGAACTTTATAGCGATAACAAGTGTAATTGTATCATGGATGGTGAATATTTCATTTTAGGTCAGACTAACAACAAAGTTGAAGCAGAGAGATCCAATCTTTTAAATGCTTTAAAATCTTATAAATCTAATGCTGTAAGTACAATTTATAAATTTTAGATAAAAAAAATTATGATGGTACATGAATGTGTGTCTTAGTGCAATTATGAATTCACATACCAACTTTTTGAATACCAATGACTTGGCATTTTGATTCTAAATATATATATATTTCCAAGGCTTGTTAGTAGTAAAATGGGTGGGGCTCATCTCAGTTTTTTTATCCATGAATTATCAAACCATCAGCTAGTTATATATTGTTTTTGTATGCCTTCTGTGGAAATTGTTATGCTGTCTGTCCATTAATATTTAACTTGTGACCTCAACTAGTCCTTACAGTTTCGAACAGAATTGAATGAAACTTGTTATGTTTTTTTACGGTTTGTTATGACCTGGAGGTTTGCACATAGCATAATCATGATGCTGATTAAATATTTAAAGGAGTTATGCCCCTTTTACATATAGATTTGTTTTACATGATATAGGAACCCTGTGACCATAACTAGTTCAACAGTTTTGAATGGATTTAAATTACCATTTGAATTAACTACAATATCCCACTAGTGGGGGCATTGTGTACTGCTTTGTGTTACACTTATTATGATGTTATATGGTTTATCCTCTTTGAGTGGACACAAATTGGTCATGGGTTTAAGTAACTGCATAAAGATAACAGATAATCGAGCAAAGTAACAGAAACCATTGCAAACACTACTTCATTAATCTACCCAGAAAATGACATCCTGAATGATTGATTTGTTTAAAACAGACTTAACTGGCATAATTAGTCATGACCACATTTGAAAAGTTAATGTGTTCTGACTGGTATTACACATACCAGCTGTCATAGAAGCAATACTAAATATATGTTACATCTGTTCAATTTTTAGACAGTTTTTGAGATTAATTCAACTGCCAAAAATAAAGGCTTTGATGTCATGAAAAAGAAAAGGCAGTTTCATCAAAGAGTTGTACAACAACGCTGTGAAAGAATTGAGGAAAAACGTAGTAAACTTAGCGATCAGCTGCAAAATAGAGAGGTTTCAGGTTGTCAACATGAAGATGCTGATGAGATTGATTTACAGGTAAGTTTTAGGTTATGTAAGTATAACTAAATGTTCACAGCAGGCCTTCACAAACACCAATTTTTGGCGAAAAATGCCGATTCAAACTTAAAAAGGCTGATTGAAAAATATCCAAATCGGTTTTTTTCATCATAATAGTAAGACAGTATCTGAATAAAAATCCTTTAATGCTGGCTTGTTAATAATTAAAATTACTCAGGACTGTGTCACGATTCGCTTAACTTCCCTATTCACAGGTAATTACCTAATACCTTACAAGTTAACTGATTACTAGTGGCTTCACCTGTTCACATCATTTCTACTAGAATATACAAACTGACAGTCATCAATCCAGTTTGTTAATAACCTCTGTATACAAGAGCTGACTAGATTGATTGCGACCGTTTTTCGAGTTACCAACAACATGATCACGACATTACACATGGTTTTTGTATCTGGATCATTTGTTGTTTCTGATGTATGGCGATATATTTTTATAATAATAATAATATAATATTATTATAAGTTACGGGTGATGGGATTTTTGCAAGATATTAATCAGCGGTATTTTGAACATTTATTTATATATGCGATATTGTCACACATCAACTTATACAATGTAGTTATAATTTAAAATCAAAACAATAGATATCCTGATGTACCAAACAGAATTCAGTTTAACTGTTAAATTGACATAAATTGACATTTTGTTGCATTGCCAACGACTGGAAGGGGGGGGGGGGGTGGTTACCCTTTGCCGACCGTTGGGGGGGGGGGGGGGGGTAGAGTTTACTAGTACCCTTTGCCGAACCGGGGGGAAGGGGGTTGATGTACCCTTTGCCAGCCGCCGATTGACCTTACCAACGTTTGTGGAGCCCTGGTTCACAGGTAGGTTATTAGGTATGAAGTTCTCACCGATGTAGGTGAGAAACTAGGTGTGTAAGTCTTACCTTATATCTACATTCAAGTTATTAGATTTGTAATACCTTACCTGATATTTACAGATAAGTTAATTATGTGCAAGTCTCACCTGATGTTTACTGGTAAGTTATTGGATGTGTAGGTCTCACTTGATGTTTACAGTAAGTTATTAGATGTTTAGATCTCACATGATCAGGGTTCCGAAAAACTTTGACTGGGGTGTCAGACATTTTTTCAAAGCAACCGTACCACCAATGCTGTGTAAAGCAAAAAAAAAAAAAAAAACAAAAAAACAACGTAGATCTACCACCAATGATGTCAACAGCAAACTAAATAAATAAAAAAAATTGTTGTTATTCTAATCGACGTTTTATTTTAAAAAGATGTTAATTTTTAATATCAAATAGATTTTAAAAAGGGTTTAACTAGTACATAGAGATTATTTATTTAGGTACATGTGGTCAGGCTCATGTGTCCACATAGTGTCGATTTTTGTACTTTCGGTGTTGACGACACAAGGTTTGATGGTCATCTTTGTTTATTGACAATTGTGCATTTTCCGAAGTTACACGAACATTACTGAACCTTATTTCGAGACCTCTTTAATTGTATTTAGACTTTTTAAAATTATTTATTTATAACTAAACATTTTGCCAAGACCACAATATGCGCGTTGTAAGCTTATTTAACATGCCGCATGCAAGCCCTCTTTGATTTAGTCCGACGACCATGACCTTCAAGGATCAACCCTCGTTATCAGCTGTTTATGGCTTCTGTCTGTCAAGCGATGTGATTACTTAATAAACAACTTAACAACAAAATTAATGAGGGTTCGTATTCTAACTGATTAATAAACAAAAGCGGCCTAATTATAAGATCTGTAGTATTTATTGAAAACTTTTGACAGGTGATAGCAAACTATACTCGAGTAAAATAATGACCGACAAACATACAGTGTTTTATTAAGATGTCTGCTTAACTGAATTCTATTATAAACAAAGAATGTCCAACAAGTGATTTTTCACATCGGACAAAAATATTTTTTGTCGGACATGTCCGGCAAATATGACCGTTTCCGGACCCCTGCACATGATATATACAGGTAAGTTATTAGATGTTTAGGTCTCACTTGATGTTTACAGTAAGTTATTAGATGTGTAGGTCTCACTTGATGTTTACAGTAAGTTATTAGATGTGTAGGTCTCACCTGATGTTTACAGTAAGTTATAAGATGTTTAGGTCTCACTTGATGTTTACAGTAAGTTATTAGATGTGTAGGTCTCACCTGATGTTTACTGGTAAGTTATTAGATGTGTAGGTCTCACTTGATGTTTCCAGTAAGTTATTAGATGTTAAGGTCTCACCTGATGTTTACAGTAAGTTATTAGATGTTTAGGTCTCACTTGATGTTCACTGGTAAGTAATTAGATGTGTAGGTCTCACTTGATGTTTACAGTATGTTATTACATGTGTAAGTCTCACCTGATATATACAGGTAAGTTATTAGATGTTTAGGTCTCACTTGATGTTTACAGTAAGTTATTAGATGTGTAGGTCTCGCCTAATGTTTACAGTAAGTTATTAGATGTTTAGGTCTCACTTGATGTTTACAGTAAGTTATTAGATGTTTAGGTCTCACTTGATGTTTACTGGTAAGTTATTAGATGTGTAGGTCTCACTTGATGTTTACTGGTAAGTTATTAGATGTGTAGGTCTCACTTGATGTTTACAGTATGTTATTACATGTGTAAGTCTCACCTGATATATACAGGTAAGTTATTAGATGTTTAGGTCTCACTTGATGTTTACAGTAAGTTATTAGATGTGTAGGTCTCACCTGATGTTTACAGTAAGTAATTAGATGTTTAGGTCTCACTTGATGTTTACAGTAAGTTATTAGATGTTTAGGTCTCACTTGATGTTTACTGGTAAGTTATTAGATGTGTAGGTCTCACTTGATGTTTACTGGTAAGTTATTAGATGTGTAGGTCTCACTTGATGTTTACAGTATGTTATTACATGTGTAAGTCTCACCTGATATATACAGGTAAGTTATTAGATGTGTAGGTCTCACTTGATGTTTACAGTAAGTTATTAGATGTGTAGGTCTCACCTGATGTTTACAGTAAGTAATTAGATGTTTAGGTCTCACTTGATGTTCACTGGTAAGTAATTAGATGTGTAGGTCTCACTTGATGTTTACAGTATGTTATTACATGTGTAAGTCTCACCTGATATATACAGGTAAGTTATTAGATGTTTAGGTCTCACTTGATGTTTACAGTAAGTTATTAGATGTGTAGGTCTCGCCTAATGTTTACAGTAAGTTATTAGATGTTTAGGTCTCACTTGATGTTTACAGTAAGTTATTAGATGTTTAGGTCTCACTTGATGTTTACTGGTAAGTTATTAGATGTGTAGGTCTCACTTGATGTTTACTGGTAAGTTATTAGATGTGTAGGTCTCACTTGATGTTTACAGTATGTTATTACATGTGTAAGTCTCACCTGATATATACAGGTAAGTTATTAGATGTTTAGGTCTCACTTGATGTTTACAGTAAGTTATTAGATGTGTAGGTCTCACCTGATGTTTACAGTAAGTAATTAGATGTTTAGGTCTCACTTGATGTTTACTGGTAAGTTATTAGATGTGTATGTCTCACTTGATGTTTACAGTGTGTTATTACATGTGTAAGTCTCACCTGATATAAACAGGTAAGTTATTAGATGTTTAGGTCTCACCTGATGTTTACAGTAAGTTATTAGATGTGTAGGTCTCACTTGATGTTTACATTAAGTTATTAGATGTTTAGGTCTCACTTGATGTTTACTGGTAAGTTATTAGATGTGTAGGTCTTACTTGATGTTTACAGTATGTTATAACATGTGTAAGTCTCACCTGATATATACAGGTAAGTTATTAGATGTTTAGGTCTCACCTGATGTTTACAGTAAGTTATTAGATGTGTAGGTCTCACTTGATGTTTACAGTAAGTTATTAGATGTTTAGGTGTCACTTGATGTTTACAGTAAGTTATTAGATGTTTAGGTCTCACTTGATGTTTACAGTAAGTTATTAGATGTTTAGGTCTCACTTGATGTTTACTGGTAAGTTATTAGATGTGTAGGTCTTACTTGATGTTTACAGTATGTTATAACATGTGTAAGTCTCACCTGATATATACAGGTAAGTTATTAGATGTTTAGGTCTCATTTGATGTTTACAGTAAGTTATTAGATTTTTAGGTCTCACATGATATATACAGGTAAGTTATTAGATGTGTAGGTCTCACCTGATGTTTACAGTAAGTTATTAGATTTTTAGGTCTCACTTGATGTTTACTGGTAAGTTATTAGATGTGTAGGTCTCACTTGATGTTTACAGTATGTTATTACATGTGTATGTCTCACTTGATATATACAGGTAAGTTATTAAATGTTTAGGTTTCACTTGATGTTTACAGTAAGTTATTAGATGTTTAGGTCTCACTTGATGTTTACAGTATGTTATTACATGTGTAATTCTACCTGATATATACAGGTAAGTTATTAGATGTTTAGGTCTCACCTGATGTTTACAGTAAGTTATTAGATGTGTAGGTCTCACTTGATGTTTACAGTAAGTTATTAGATGTGTAGGTCTCACTTGATGTTTACTGGTAAGTTATTACATGTGTAGGTCTCACTTGATGTTTACAGTATGTTATTACATGTGTAAGTCTCACCTGATATATACAGGTAAGTTATTAGATGTTTAGGTCTCACTTGATGTTTACAGTAAGTTATTAGATGTTTAGGTCTCACTTGATGTTTACAGTAAGTTATTAGATGTTTAGGTCTCACCTGATGTTTACAGTAAGTTATTAGATGTGTAGGTCTCACCTGATGTTTACAGTAAGTTATTAGATGTGTAGGTCTCACTTGATGTTTACTGGTAAGTTATTAGATGTGTAGGCCTCACTTGATGTTTACAGTATGTTATTACATGTGTAAGTCTCACCTGATATAAACAGGTAAGTTATTAGATTTTTAGGTCTCACATGATATATACAGGTAAGTTATAAGATGTTTAAGTCTCACTTGATGTTTACAGTAAGTAATTAGATGTTTACAGTAAGTTATTAGATGTGTTAGTCTCACATGATATATACAGATTAATAGGTATGTAAGTCTCACCTAATTGCAGGTAAGTTAATAGATTAGGAGTTTCATCTGATGTTTATAGGTAAGTTATTCGATGTGTAAGTTTTCACATAATTTTAAACCATATTTTATAGTACAATGACATGACAAAAGTATTGCAACAAACATGGCCGACGCATATTAAAAAATAAAGTTTGAATTTAAAACAAAGTTTTTCATATTAAAAATGTATAATACTTGTATTTATGTTTCTAATATATTGTAATATTTCTTTTCTGGATTATAACACTTCAGATTCTTCTGGGAATTGATGCATATAAACTTCTTATGTATACCTGAGGTAGACATCGCCAGATATCTTTGACTGCTGTGATGAGTTGATCACTGTTTGTAATGTCATCCAATTTTTATTAGTTTTAAATTTTATACATCTCCTTACATTTTCAACAATGTTTATATCAGGGAATTGTGCAAGCCAGTCCATACTTAGTATCTGATTTGCAGTTTTCCATGTATTAGTCACTTGATCTTGATTGACTGAGGTGTTACATTTTCATCCAATAAATTCAATCACCATTGCCAAATTCCTTTACAACAACTGGCCACAAGTTTTTGTCTATTTGACCTACATACTATTTGTTAATTATATTTTCATCAACTTCTACTAAAGTACCAAACCATTATATGAAATACATCCCATAACATTACACTCACCCAGTTGGGTGGTTTCAAGATATTTAAACACTCAGGGTTCAACATGTAAAATATTTTTCTTTCCAATAACTACTTGCATTTCATCTATAAACAGAACTTTTTGCCACCTATACTCGGTTCATGCTAGCCTTCCTCTACACCACTGAACATATCTTTGTTGGTTGAATTTTTTGAAATTCAGATGTAATTTCGCATTCAACATTTTTAGCTCACCTGAGCACACGGTGCTCAAGTGAGCTATTGTGATGGGTCATTGTCCGTCGTGCATCAACTTTTGATTGTTAACACTCCTGAGGCCACAATTTGAATGCAATCTTAATCAAACTTGCTCAGAATGATCCTCTTGACCAAAGCTAGGTCAAGTTCGTATATGGGCCATGTTGGGTCAATAAGTAGGTCACTAGGTCAAATAATAGAAAAACCTTGTAAACACTCCTGAGGCTCCAATTTGAGTGCAATCTTCATCTACCTTAGTCAGAAAGATCCTCTTGACAAAAGCTAGCTCAAGTTCGTATATGGGCCATGTTGGGTCAATGAGTAGGTCACTAGGTCAAATTCCAGAAAAACCTTGTTAACACTCCTGAGGCCCCAAATTTTTTGGGTCATGTTAGGTCAATAAGTAGGATACTAGTTCGAAATATAGGAAAAATCTCTTTTAAAAATAGAAGCTCCAGTTTGCCAAATTAACCTGAGTGTACATCATTTTCAGGTGAGCATCCAGGGCCTTCATGGCCCTCTTGTTTTTTATATCTTCTTGGTGTAAAATTCTCTGAACAGTTCTTGTACAGACAGGATGAGGAATGAAATATTTACGATGTTGGTACTATCTGAAAGTTCATCTCTCCTTCTTTTTACATACCAATATTATCTGCGTCAAAAACAGTCACTCACAATTTTTAGTCTACCACTTCAATGGTGATTTTCTACTGCCCTGGTTGTTTTAAATTTTTAAAAAATTTATCCAACTATTGATTGATTTGTTTATAATTTGGCTATATCAGAATTTTTTATCCTTTAGCATACATTTCCAGCAACACTTTCTTTTGTCCGATGTCAGTTAACTGGCACTCTGAGCAATTGTCTGTTTTTTAGCTCACCTGGCAAAGCAAGGGTGAGCTTATGGAATGGTAAAGCTTGCCTGCGTCTGCAAACTTTAATCTTCTTCTCTGAAACCGATAGACCAATTCAAATGAAATTTGGTATGAAAGGTCCTTACTTGCCATAGATTAAAAATTGTATCTGACATGTCTGTCCTAAATCCAAGATGGCTGCCATTACTATAAATAGCAAAAACCTATAAATGGCCATTACCAGTTAATTTACCGGGTATGTACCGATTTTGTTAAAATTTGGAACATAGAAAATAGATGTCGGGGGATTAAACATATATAACGGGTTTTTCTGTATGATTTTTAGTTTTTGCAATAATTGCGTAATATGCAAATAAGGTCTATTTTTAGCTTTGAAAATCTTTTTCTCTGAAAAGTACATGGCCAATTGAAATGATATTGAGTGTGGAAGGTCTTTGTGTGGTATAGATTCAAAATTGTATCCGACATGTCTGTAGGAAATCCAAGATGGCTGCCATTACTATAAATAGCAAAAATCTAAAAATGGCCATTATGGGTTTATTTATGTACCAATTTTGTTGAAATTTGAAACATAGAAAATAGATGTCAGGGGATACAACATATTTAAGTGTTTTTCTGTACACTTTTTCGTTTGTGCAATAATTACGTAATATCCAAATAAGGTCTATTTTTAGCCGAAATCTTTGAAAATCTTCTCTGAAAGTACATGGCCAATTGAAAGGATATTTAGTGTGGAAGGTCCTTGTGTGGTATACATTCAAAATTGTATCCGACATGTCTGTCGGAAATCTTAGATGACTGCCATTACTATAAATAGCAAAAATCTAAAAAATGGCCATTATGGGTTTATTTATGTACTGATTTTGATGAAATTTATAACATAGAAATAGATGTTGGGAAAAAAACATATGTAATGGGTTTTTCTGTACAATTTTTATTTTTGCAATAATTATGTAACATGCAAATAAGGTGTATTTCAGCCTAAATCTTCTGAAAGGAAATTTATGATAAATAGTGCTTGAAATAATAGAAAATAAGGATATTGCTAGTGAGTTTGTTTACATTTTACTGATTGGATATATTTAAAAAGAAAAAGCAAAGAACAAAATAAGGGTGTGCCAGGTGAGCGATACAGGCCCTATTGGGCCTCTTGTTTCCACATCTAATGTGAACAGAAGAAGATGTTGCAAAATTCTGGTGTCAAATAGAACTATACCCCCTTATATTTGTTCTTGTCAAGTGTTAAGTCGATAATCAAAATATTTCTATCCAAAGACTGAACATGCAAATGAAAAGAACCAATAATATTTCTGAGAAAAACTGCCATGTTTGTTGCAATACCTTTGTCATATCACTGTAATAAACAAATATAGAGGATCTCTCAGTGTCTGCTAGTAAATACTTCTATGTAGATTTTACTAGTTTCTACCTGTTAAAGCCATTTAAAAATTACATTTTGACATACCTAATTTAAATCAATAGTTCATTGGATTTCTGCACCATATGTATTTAACATTCAAGTATTATCAATGATTTGTGAAAATTACTCTAGAGTTTTAAAGTCAGATGTGCAAATTATCAACAGTAACAGTGGTTTTCAGTTTTTATTCCCCAGCAACGAAGTTGTGGTGGGCATCAAGAGTTACCCTTGTCCGTACGTCCGTCCTTCTGTCCGTCCGTCCGTCCGTCTGTACGTCACAAATTGCTTGTCCGGGACATATTTCCTGAACCGTTGAATGTATTGAGTTCAAACTTGGTATGGATGTGTAAAAGCATTGGGCGGTGTGTTGCGTGCAAAAATGAGGTTTGTCACCTCAATGTCAAAGGTCAAAATGTAGGTCATGTCTCGGAAAAATGCTTGTCTGGGTCATATTTCCTGCACATATTGAGTTCAAACTTGGCTTTGATGTGTAACAGCATTTGGCGGCATGTCAAGTGCCAAAATGGGGTTTGGCACCTCAAGGTCAAAGGTCAAAATGTAGGTCATGTCTCAGAAAAATGCTTGTCCAGGACATATTTCCTAAACAGGGCTCCACAAACGCCGGTAAGGTCAATCGGCGGTAGGCAAAGGGTACATCATTACCCCCCCCCCCACACCCAACGATCGGTAAAGGGTATCCCCTACCCCCCCAACCCCACCCCACCCCCCCCACCCCCCCGAACAATTTTCTGTTTTTTTTCTTAATAAACACACATCAGACAGGTAAAGAAATAAACATTAAAATTTTTATTTGAAAATATGGTGTCATCATATTGCTTTTTATCTTTCCATAACTGTCCAGTCGTTGGCAATGCAACAAAACGTCAATAAACAGTTAAACTGAATTCTGTTTGGTACATCGGGATATCTGTCGTTTTAATTATAATTTATAAGTCAGTGTATAGATCTAGATAAATGTTCATAAATACCGCTTATCAATATCTTGCAAAAATCCCATCACTGGTAACTTAAAATAGATCGATCGACATATTACAGATACAAAAACCACGTGTAATGCCGTGATCTTGTTGTTTGTTGTTGGTAACCGGAAAAACTGTCGTTATCTAGTCAGCTCTTGTATATAGAATTCAGGGGAGGTTATTAACTATAAACTGGATCGATCAGGCACGTGGATGTGTTAGTATACTCTAGTAGAAACGATGTGAACAGGTGAAGCCACTAGTAATCAATTAACTTGTAAGGTATTAGGTAATTACCTGTGAATAGGGAAGTTCAGTGAATCGTGACACTGTCCTGAGTAATTTTAATTGTTAACAAGCCGGCATTTAAGAATTTTTAATCAGATTTTGTCTTACTATTATGGGGAAAAAAGCCGATTCGGATATTTTTCAATTGGCTTTTTTAAGTTTGAATCGGCGTTTTTTGCCAAAAATCGGCGTTTGTAGAGGCATGTTCCTAAACCGTTACATGTATTGAGTTCAAACTTGGCATGGATGTGTAACAGCATGGAGCATTGTGTGCCGTGTCAAAATGGGTTTTGTCACCTCAAGGTCAAAGGTAAAAATATAAGTCATGTCACAGAAAAATGCTTATCTGGGACATATTTCCTGAACCAATGCATGTATTGATTTCAAACTTTGCATAGATGTGTAATAGCATGGGGTGGCTTGTTACATGCCAGTATTCAAACTGACATGAATTTTCAAATAACTCATTTAAATGCACGTTCAGTCAAACTGCATTTTCAAGACATTTTGCATGATCCTGTACTGTTGAGTGCAAATATCATTTGCTTATCAGAAACTCATCTCTCGCTAGCTGAACAGAATGTATACAATATCCCAGGCTATGATTCTGTGCTCCTGCCAACAGATCGCTCAACAAACTGTCATGGACTGGCAATCTATTTTAAACAACCAAGTTACAAGTACTTGAAAAAAGAACAAAAACATTGTGTAGTTGTATGGAACTTTTGCATTTTTCACTTGACTGCACCAGGCCATTACAAATCGTTCTACTGTATAGATCACCATCAGGGAAGATAACAACCTTCATCGAAAAATTGCCTTATTCTTGGTGACTTCAACATTGATAAAATAAACTTTCCAACTGCATATGCAACACTTAAAACTTTCTTCAAATCCAAGAATTTTGACCAGATTGTTTAGAATTCCACAACACTGTATGGAATGCAACTAGATTTAATATTTTCTAACATACCTTCACACCATGAAGTCAGACAGTTTGGAACCTACTATTCTGATCACAACATTCAGCACCTGTCAATATCCAACTAGGTATTTCTTTTCATTTGTATTAATGAAATCATTAATGTCATATTATGAAGATATTTAAAAATATTCATTGTCATTTCAGTAAATTAAATAGACTCTCCTCTCTTCAAATAAATGAAAAATCAGTTGATTTGTAAATTGTTTTTACAAATTATATATGTGCCACTGTCATACATGTTGTCCTTTTCAAATATTCCATCAATGTTTGATTTATATCAAGCACTATAAAAATGAGTGTGAATTACTTTTATATTCCATTTCCATCAATTTGACATCAAAACTGATCAATATATTGAACAGTTTTTTTTTTCACCATGACCTTTGCCTTGTATATCTGACATTGCAAAGAAATATGTGCATAAAACTTGTGACATCACATAAACATATCATAAGTACAAAGTTTCAATACAGCATGCATGATGAAAAATGTAACAATCTACATTCAAGCCATGTACAAATAATTGAAGGTTTAACCAGTTTTATAACCCATACAGCTTACCAATGCATGTAACACAAACTGGAATCTGTATACCCATCAGGAACATGAACTGTGGTTTACCATTAAGTTCTCATCTTGACAAACCTTACAGGAACCTCATTAGTCAAGCAGTCTAGATCACTGCATCTTAATTGATCAAAATAACTTCTCATCTCATAGATTACAAGTTCAAATCCAACTCAAACAAATTAGATTATTGCTGTGAGACTTCTGCATCCTAGTTTAAGACAATTGCCAGTAACTCCAGAAAGTTAGTGGTTCTATCCACATATTCTAGGATTTTTCTCCATCACTTAGAACCTGTAATCCAACAATACATCCGTTGCCCACACATCATAACAAAAATGCACAGCCTTTTATGTGTAGTGTACCCTACTGAAGTAAGTTACAACAGAGACAAAAACAGCGTGGGGGCACCACGTCAGCCTGACATATTTCTAGTTTTTTTTGTTGAGCCTGGCATTGCCATAAGGCGAGACTTAGGTGTTAACTTTTCTGGTGTCTGTGGCAGCCTGTCAAAATGTGAAAGTTTATGGTGTTAAAGTTATGTATTTTCTACTCAATCAAAAACTAACAAGTCGAGACATTTAAAATCTGGTAATTCTTGTTTTGTTTGTTTGTTTTTTTTTAGCTCACCGGAGCACAAAATGCTCATGTGAGCTATTGGTATCAATAGAGGCAGACCCTCTATCATCCATCATCTGTCTTTCTGTCCGTCAACAATTGCTTCAAACGACTTCTTCTCAGAAACGTCTGGTCACCATTTTGTTCAAACTTGGTCAAAAGCATCTATAGAACATTGCCTTTCAGATTTGTGTTTTTGGTGTAGTCACATTGACCTACATAGTTCAAAAACCTAAAAAAAATTTCTTCTCCAAAACCATTTCACTGAGTTAAAATCTGATGTGAAATTTGGCATCTAAATCATCTTATATACCAAGTTTGTGAATTTCAATAATTTTTGTGAAAAATTAGGTTATGCGTTTTTGCATTTATTTTTGATACATTGTAAATAGTACTTTTTTACCAAAATTACAATATTGAATAAATTTAGGTGAATTCTTTTTCCAAACATTTTTTTTTTCTTATGTGAAGAAACATATGTTTGACAATTTTCATGAAATTCTGTAAAATACAAGTCGCTTTTTTTTCGGCCTTTTTCATATTCAAATCTAGCAACCCAAGGGTTGAGGGTTCAAATTCCAGTGAGGCCACTTTTTTTTTTTTAAATTTTTTTTTTTATTATTATTTTTTTTTTTTTCTGAATTTTATGACTAACAATGGTGCATAGAAGAGATTTTATTAATTTTTACTTTTTAGTGCAATTATTATTTTTGAAATACATGTGATACTGATATGTAGATATAGCTAAAACCTTGAAATATTTTTTTTTCTTTTACGAAATCACTGTTATGTGACATAATTTGAACTAATTCAACAAATTTTTTAAAAATAATTTGCAGTTGACTTTTACAATTTTTTTTTTAAATATTTTAATAATGTGTCAAATCTGTAAAGTCTTAAATCCGGATCTGAAAATTGCTCATGTGAGCTTTTGTTATTGATAGGCACTCTGCTATCCATCCATCAATCCATCAAACGACTTCTTTTCAGACACTACTGGTCACATTTCATTCATATTAGTCAATAGCATCTATAGACCATTGCCATACACATTTGTGTTTCTGGTTGCTATGGCTATCAAAAGTAGGTCACAGTGACCTACATAGCTAAAAACCAAAACAATAAAAATAATGTTCTCTGAAACCACTTCTATTGAGGCAACATGTTATGACTTACCAGGTTTTATCAAGACATACCCTTTACATTTATACTCAGGTGAGCAAATTAGGGCCATCTTGGGCCTCTTGTTTTATTTATTTATTTATTTATTTATTTATTTATTTATTCATTTATTTATTTTTAAGAATACTTTTAGTGTTATGATTGGATCAAAAAGAAAACAGTCAGATTATAACAATGTTTTTCAATCAAAGAAGAAAAAACTTCGGAAATTAGAGATTAGAGATGAAGAAAACTACTTGTCTTACAGACCAGCAGACTATCAGTCTGAAAGAGGGTAATATAATAATAAACATCATTTATGTTGCATAAGGTAGAGTTTTGCTTAATTTTGTGAATGGGATGTTATGGGGAAAATTAAGTTTGACATAAATGCATGCATTTTATTCAGTTGAATCTTTATATAAAAGATATTTGTACAGTACAGGTTATATGTACCTTATATGTGTATGAACCTTCATAACTTCAATATGTTGCAACATGAATTTCTCTTGTTAGAAAAAAATATAAGCAGTCATTTATTTAAGATGGTTGTAATCTTTATTCAGTATATTGTATATCAGAAGGAATTTTGTAAGATTTGATGCAAGTCTTTCAGTACTTTGATTCTTTTACAGTTACAGTCTTGGTACATCATTTGACCAAGAAGTAGCCAGTGCCTCATTAGATCTTACTGGTGATGAAGAAAATCACTTGAGAAAAATGAAGTCACAGATGAAATGGTAAGTCAGTTATCTCCTATTTTAGCAAGAGCTCATGTCATATTTCAAGCTTGAATAAGCTTGTCTATCTTTGTGCCCACTGTTAAATTTTTTGATAAATCCTTATCAAAAGGAATCTTATTTCTAAATTGATTAAACATGGTTTTCTAATTATGAGATTATCTTGTTAAACATCAATTTCCCCCAAAAAGTAGCTATGTTTGTTATTAAGTTCTTTAGTTTCAACAGTTCTGTTCTAACTGAGACTGTTTTTTAAATTCTTTTTTGACTGTCGTGTTTATATTTTTTATATTTAAAAAAAAAAAAAAAATTATGAATTCTTTTTGTTGATGATCAACAAAACCTTGTTTACAGGGTAATTTCTTTTCCTAATTACAGTTGAATCGTATTATTTTAAACACTGATATCTCAAATTTCTGATGAAGTCAAACTTTTTTAGTAATTTGGAATAAGATTTTCTTTATTTAAAACCAAAAACTCAAAGTAAGAATAATTTTTAGGTCTTTTGAATGAAAATTAAAAGAAAAATGTTCTTTCGACACTATAAATTTGATTATGTAGAATTAATATTTTGTTAGATGATTGGCTCATTGGTATCGTAACTCCAGTGATATTCAACTTAACTCATTTGTATCGTAACTCCAGTGATTTTCAACTTAACTCATTTGTATTGTAACTTCAGTGATATTCAACTTAACTCATTTGTATCGTAACTTCAATGATATTCAACTTAACTTATTTGTATTGTAACTTCAGTGATATTCAACTTAACTCATTTGTATCGTAACTTCAATGATATTCAACTTAACTCATTTGTATCGTAACTTCAGTGATTTTCAACTTAACTGACCTAATGGATTCTGCACCTGTTAATACTTGTCCCCCACATAAACAAACAATTTTTCAGATTGAAATAGTCATAGGATAAATTACTGCCAAGTGAACATTACTGATGTGATAGATGAAACCTTTTTGATAAATACTCAAACTCATTAAGAGAAATGATGAGAATAGAAAATAATTCCAGTTGTATGTCAGGTTCCATGTAGTGTACAAAAATAGCTTCAGTAAAAATGGTTTGCTATTGACTAAGATGGTAATAATCACAATAGAACTAAATAAGTTGTAGTGAGAGTTATAACCTAAAACATGTGTTCTGTAATTATGGATGATTGATCTAAATTTATACTTTGTGTATTCAAGTTGAAATTTAGATAGTTATGCTGTGACCTCCAGTGAGTTTCAAGATGAGAAGTTTCTACTGTATATTTTAATGATGGGTAAATTATGATGTATATATTCTGTTTTAGGGACAGAAAAAAGAAGAAATTTGTACAGGATTCTATTCAAGATCCCAAAAAGAAGAAAATCAGAACTGAGAGTGGAGCTTATATCTCTGCTTCATATAAATCTAATGCATATCCTTTCTGTATTATGTTTGTGTCACCTGCTAGAATTGCAGATGACGTATGTGGATCACTGTGGCTTGGGCAGCAGTGGCAGTGGTCAGTGGCATTCTTGGCATCCCCTATGGCTTTCTGGATGATAATTCTTGAATGTACATTTTTACAAATGTAACACATTGGACTTAAATACTTAATAAGCACACTGCAACCTGATTGGTTGATAGCTCACATTTATTTATTAATTTATTTATTTATTTATTTATTTATTTACATATTTATCGGTTGATTGATTGATTGATTGGTTGATTGATTGATTGAAGGTGTTGAACCTCATCTATAGTTTTAAATGTCCTTATTTTCAGATATTTTCCTGCTAAAAAAGTCTAACTTGTCAGACAGGCTATTTTTCTAAACATTGATAGAAATTATAATTTGGCAAAAACATCAATTTGCCATTGATTCTAATGATCTTAATTTGATAAATAAAGTTAAGTGATTGGTGATAACTGAACATAAACATTATGATTTCCCTTAATTGTTATCACATATAAAGATTGGAAAAACAGGAACAAAATAGGTGAAGCAGAAGAGGATAGTGAAGATGACAGTGGGAAACAACAAAAAAAGTCAGTCTTGAAGAAAAGATTAAGTGTGCTGGGTTCAAAGGGAAAAAGATGTAATTAAAATTTCATTATTTTCACTACCAATGATTTACTCTTATAGTTGGTGAAGATCTCTGTTGCCAGTGTCTTGCAAGGGTTGTTGGTTGAAAGTTCTTTGGTAGCAAAGCCTCGCTTTTTTCATTGGCTGAAAATCAGTGCCAGAATACCTTGCTAGGACTGTTGGTTGATATGTCTGTGCCAGAATCTCTTGTAAGGGATTTTAACTTATATGTCTGTGACAGATGGTCCAGCTAGGACTGTTGGCTGATATGTCTGTGACAGATGGTCCAGCTAGGACTGTTGGCTGATATGTCTGTGACAGATGGTCCAGCTAGGACTGTTGGCTGATATGTCTGTGCCAGATGGTCCAGCTAGGACTGTTGGCTGATATGTCTGTGCCAGATGGTCCAGCTAGGACTGTTGGCTGATATGTCTGTGCCAGATGGTCCAGCTAGGACTGTTGGCTGATATGTCTGTGACAGATGGTCCAGCTAGGACTGTTGGCTGATATGTCTGTGCCAGATGGTCCAGCTAGGACTGTTGGCTGATATGTCTGTGCCAGATGGTCCAGCTAGGACTGTTGGCTGATATGTCTGTGCCAGATGGTCCAGCTAGGACTGTTGGCTGATATGTCTGTACTAGATGGTCAAGATAGGACTGTTGGCTGATATGTCTGTACTAGATGGTCAAGATAGGACTGTTGTTGGCTATGTCAGTGCCAAATGGTCCAGCTAAGACTGTTGACTGATATGTCTGTGCAAGATGGTAGCTAAACCAATAGGTTTGTGTAAGCAAGGTCTTGAAAGGAATTTGGTTGATGGATTTTTGTTGTGGGCAGTGTTGGCTAATAGGTAATTGTGGTTGGCAGTTCTTTGCTTAAGATTTTGGTCAATAGGTCTTTGTGGTTGACAGTGTCTTAATAGGGTTGTTGGCTTATAGGCCATTGTGGTTGGCAGTTCTTTGCTTAAGTTTTTGGTCAATAGGTCTTTGCGGTTGACAGTGTCATAATAGGGTTGTTGGCTTATAGGTCATTGTGGTTGACAGTACTTTGCTTAAGTTTTTTGGTCAATAGGTCTTTGTGGTTGACAGTGTCTAAATAGGGTTTTTGACTCATAGGTCTTTGGGGTTGAAAGTGTCTTGCTAGGATTGTTGGTTGGTAGGTCTCTGTTGTTGATAGTGTCTTGCTAGGGTTGTTCGTTGGTAGGTCTCTGTTGTTGACAGTGTCTTGATAGGATTGTTGGTTGGTAGGTCTTTGTTGCTAACAGAGTCTTGGTAGGATTGTTAGTTGGTAGGTCTCTGTTGTTGACAGTGTCTTGATAGAGTTGTTGGTTGATAGGTCTTTGTTGTTGACAGTGTCTTGATAGGGTTGTTGGTTGGTAGGTATTTGTTGCTGACAGTGTCTTGATAGGATTGTTGGTTGGTAGGTCTCTGTTATTGACAGTGTCTTGATAGAGTTGTTGGTTGATAGGTATCTGTGCTTGACAGTGTCTAAATAGGGTTGTTAATTTGTAGGTCTTTGTTGTTGACAGTGTCTTGATAGAGTTGTTGGTTGGTAGGTCTTTGTTGTTGACAGTGTCTTGATAGGGTTGTTGGATCGAAGGTTTCTGTTGCTGACAGTGTCTTGATAGGATTGTTGGTTGGTAGGTCTCTGTTGTTGACAGTGTCTTGATAAAGTTGTTGGTTGAAAGGTCTTTGTTGTTGACAGTGTCTTGCTTGGGTTGTTGATTGATAGGTCTCTGTGGTTGACAGTGTCTTGATAGTATTGTTGGTTGGTAGGTCTTTGTTGCTAACAGAGTCTTGGTAGGATTGTTAGTTGGTAGGTCTCTGTTGTTGACAGTGTCTTGATAGGATTGTTGGTTGATAGGTCTCTGTTGTTGATAGTGTCTTGATAGGATTGTTGGTTGGTAGATCTCTGTTGTTGACAGTGTCTTGATAGGATTGTTGGTTGGTAGGTTTTTGTTGTTGACAGTGTCTTGATAGGATTGTTGGTTGGTAGGTCTCTGTTGTTGATAGTGTCTTGATAGGATTGTTGGTTGGTAGGTCTCTGTTGTTGACAGTGTCTTGATAGAGTTGTTGGTTGATAGGTCTCTGTTGTTGATAGTGTCTTGATAGGATTGTTGGTTGGTAGATCTCTGTTGTTGACAGTGTCTTTATAGGATTGTTGGTTGGTAGGTCTTTGTTGTTGACAGTGTCTTGATAGGATTGTTGGTTGGTAGGTCTTTGTTGCTAACAGTGTCTTGAAAGGATTGTTGGTTGATAAGTCTCTGTTGTTGACAGTGTCTTGACAGGGTTGTTGGTTGATAGGTCTTTGTTGTTGACAGTGTCTTGATAGGATTGTTGGTTGGTAGGTCTCTGTTCTTGACAGTGTCTTGATAGAGTTGTTGGTTGATAGTTATCTGTGCTTGACAGTGTCTTAATAGGGTTGTTTATTTGCAGGTCTTTGTTGTTGACAGTGTCTTGATAGAGTTGTTGGTTTGTAGGTCTTTGTTGTTGACAGTGTCTTGATAGGATTGTTGGTTTGTAGGTCTCTGTGGTTGACAGTGTCTTGATAGAATTGTTGGTTGGTAGGTCTTTGTTGCAAACAGTGTCTTGATAGAATTGTTGGTTGATAGGTCTTTGTTGTTGACAGTGTCTTGATAGAGTTGTTGGTTGATAGGTCTTTGTTGTTGACAGTGTCTTGATAGGGTTGTTGGTTGGTAGGTCTTTGTTGCTGACAGTGTCTTGATAGGATTGTTGGTTGGTAGGTCTCTGTTGTTGACAGTGTCTTGATAGAGTTGTTGGTTGATAGGTTTTTGTGCTTGACAGTGTCTTAATAGGGTTGTTAATTTGTAGGTCTTTGTTGTTGACAGTGTCTTGATAGAGTTGTTGGTTGGTAGGTCTTTGTTGTTGACAGTGTCTTGATAGGGTTTTTGGATCGAAGGTCTCTGTTGTTGACAGTGTCTTGATAGGATTGTTGGTTGGTAGGTCTCTGTTGTTGACAGTGTCTTGATAGAGTTCTTGGTTGGTAGGTCTCTGTTGTTGACAGTGTCTTGATAGGATTGTTGGTTGGTAGGTCTCTGTTCTTGACAGTGTCTTGATAGAGTTGTTGGTTGATAGTTATCTGTGCTTGACAGTGTCTTAATAGAGTTGTTTATTTGCAGGTCTTTGTTGTTGACAGTGTCTTGATAGAGTTGTTGGTTTGTAGGTCTTTGTTGTTGACAGTGTCTTGATAGGATTGTTGGTTTGTAGGTCTCTGTGGTTGACAGTGTCTTGATAGGATTGTTGGTTGGTAGGTCTTTGTTGCAAACAGTGTCTTGATAGAATTGTTGGTTGATAGGTCTTTGTTGTTGACAGTGTCTTGATAGAGTTGTTGGTTGATAGGTCTTTGTTGTTGACAGTGTCTTGATAGGGTTGTTGGTTGGTAGGTCTTTGTTGCTGACAGTGTCTTGATAGGATTGTTGGTTGGTAGGTCTCTGTTGTTGACAGTGTCTTGATAGAGTTGTTGGTTGATAGGTTTTTGTGCTTGACAGTGTCTTAATAGGGTTGTTAATTTGTAGGTCTTTGTTGTTGACAGTGTCTTGATAGAGTTGTTGGTTGGTAGGTCTTTGTTGTTGACAGTGTCTTGATAGGGTTTTTGGATCGAAGGTCTCTGTTGTTGACAGTGTCTTGATAGGATTGTTGGTTGGTAGGTCTCTGTTGTTGACAGTGTCTTGATAGAGTTCTTGGTTGGTAGGTCTCTGTTGTTGACAGTGTCTTGATAGGATTGTTGGTTGGTAGGTCTCTGTTGTTGACAGTGTCTTAATAGGGTTGTTAATTTGTAGGTCTTTGTTGTTGTTAGTGTCTTGCTAGGGTTGTGGACAAAGCGCAAACAAAATCTTGCAAAGGTAAATGGAGAAAATTTGTATCCTTTTGAAAAAAAAACTTTTCAAAATGTCTTTATATTTTATAGAATTTTTAATTTATTACAGACCGACTAGACGTATGATTGTTTTTTCATTCTAAATTTTGGATCTGATTCTAAAAGTATTCCATTCCCCTTTAAAAGGACTTATTATTAGGATGTTTAATTGTTTTACTAGTTATATTATTTTTTTTTTAAATTTTTCTGATTGCTTTTGCTTACTTGGTAGATTTTTATTTTGCTGTATTTGGTTTTAATACAAATTATTAGACTGAGCAATTAAATTAAGATACAAAGGTAAACCTGTGTTTAATGCTTTCACATAATGATGACAAAAATAAATGTGTATTAAATGATTTTTCTTATTCTTCAGGGCATACAAAAGGAATGGATAATGAACTTAATAAAAGTGAAAAAAGAAAAAAATTTAGACCAGCAAAAAGTGAATTAAAAAGACCTGAACAGATTCTTAAATCGCGCAAAATTAAAGCTAAAAAACAAGCTTTTCAAAAACAGAGACAAAAAATACATCAGAAAAGGAGAAATTTTTCGGCACAGAAAGCCAAGAAAAATAGATAAAAAATGTTTTCTATGTAAAATAAAAAATAAAATATTTTTGTTTTGAGTTGTCTAATATCATCTCTGCCTTGATGATGGTGTTTCAGATTTTCAGAACCAAGTTATATTCTTTCTAACTACAACAAGGGGTTAAAAAGTATTAATAGTATTTAATGTACATTATCCACTACATTCTTAATTTTAAAAAAATCTGATTTGTTAAGTAAACTGTTAACCTCATTCAACCCACAGCATAATTCTAGTGTCCATAGCATGAATTAATTTTAAAAAGTTTTTGCAGTTTTTGTGGTGTTATAGTTCACATGACCAAAGGTCATGTTAGTTTATGGCATAGCACAGCTTGTGTTTGTGCTCGTCTGTATCATTAACACCTTATTTGTTTCACTTCTCCTCTAAAACTGCTGGACAGATTTCAGTGATACTTGGTCTGAAGCATGTATGGGCTAGTGCAGTTCATTCCCACTTGGCCAACATTTTGAAATTTTGTATCCTATAGGTAAGGTTTTAAATGTTGGCCAAGTGGGAATTGCTGTCAGTTGTAAGATTAAGCAGGTATAGTCTGTTTCTGGAAAATAAATATGAAAATATTGATGTTTTATATTCTTAAGAGATACATGTATCACATTTTAATTTCATGTTAAGCATCAGGATAAATTCATCTCAAAATGAAAATTTGACTTTGAGCACATCAAGATGATATTTACAAGAAAAATAGTTTACAATGCAATCTCAGAAATGCCCCTCTTGTATATAAGTAAAAGAATCTTGACTCTATTATAAAACACAATTACTCCACTCTCTATAATGCATCCATTTTCTCTAAAATAAAACTTATTTATTTATTTATTTATTTATTTATTTATTTATTTATTTATTTATTTATTTATTTACCTAAATTGATTTTAAAAAACATATTAAAAAGGGAAAAAGTTTTATTTCAATTTCAAATGATATTGCCATTATGGTACAGTACAATACTTTTATGTCATTTTGAATTTCATGTTTCATCAAGGAAGTTTGTATGTAAAAATCTCTTTGAGCTCAAAATTTTTAATACTTGTTATGAAGATTTTACGTAACATGTTGACAAAAAGTTAAAATGTGGTCTTAAAACTTCAGGTATGAATATTAAAAACATCTAGTGGTGATAATCATTTTTCAAAAGTAGCACATGAAACAACGAATATAAATGCAAGGAACAGACTCAAAATATTACTGTTACCTTCCTCAAAATTAAGAAATTGGGAGACTTGTTTAGTGGTGTGTTCTCGTATCACATCTACAATATCTGTTATATCTTAAAAATTCAGTTGTGAAATAAAATATTCATATAAAGATTACAAACGGTTTAATTTATGTGCAAAATGGGTAATTTTTTTTTTCTAAATGACAAATAGCATTGTATGTGGAGTAAAATTTACATTGGCTATCTTAAACAAAAATGTTTAGTCTTATGTTGCCTATTTTAACCAGAAGAATAAAAAATTAATTTGAATAAAATTTATAATTAATATAACATTCTTTAAAATGATTTACTATATTAATAGAGAAGTATCCTGAAAAAGACTATAGCAAAAACTTTCCAGGTAAGATCTTAATTGTTTATTTAACAATGTTGGCTAAGTTAGAATGAGAAATTTTAAAATGTTGGCTAAGTTGGAAGACACAGCTAGTGTAATTGAGATTCGTTCTTGAAATTGCCATGGCTACCAAAACTAGGTCAAGGGGTGCCAAAATCTTCAAAAATACATGTATATATTTTCCCGAAATTGAAGAAGGAGGAAAAATGTGATATTTTGCTTCACTAAGGTCTTAAGCCTGTAGTATGCTCATTTCGTGAAATTAGGTTGGAAAATGGGTTATGTGTTTTCATGCTGGATTTTAAAAATTTGGTAAATTGGCTTCAAATTATTATAACTTGACTAAACAGATAATGGCATGGGGTTTTCAGTTTTGACTTTTTATTTAAATGACCTTAAAAATTGGGTCAAGGTCTAAGATCTGGGTCATGACCAAGTTTATGATTTTAATCTATTTCATTAGATCTGTAAGAAAAAATAAAAACAATACATTGCAAAAATGTTAAGCTTGACAAAGCCTAACAAGTTACCAATTTTAGTAACTATATAACATCCCATGTAGGAATTGTTGCCCCTAAAATGTTATTTTTTGCTTATGAATTCTTAAGTTGTGCAATAGCTTGAAAACTATTAATTAGCTTACCTGAGCTGAGAGCTCAGATGAGCTATTGCTATCCATCTTTGTCTGCTGTGCGTAAACTTTTAACATTTTAATCTTCTCCTACAAAACCACAGCGCCAAATTTGATGAAACTTGGCTACTATGCTACTATTGACTTTTTTTATAGGCATGTATATTAGAATATTGTAGGTATTGACATGACGATCATTTTGATATATGGTTCAATGTTGTATTTTCAAATGTCAAGGTCATAACTGCATAAGAGAACTTAATTGCTAATTATCTTTAAAACTATAAACTTTTTGAATAGGTATGTGTATAAGAATATTGTAGGTGTTGATTTGACAATCATTTTGATCTATGGTTCAAGGTTGTAGGTTCAAATGTAAAAGACATAGATGCATAAGTATACTGAAAGTGTTAATGATTTAGAAATTATTCATCGTGCTACATGTACTACATGCATATATGCTACGGTACTTAAAATTGAAACTTAAATAGATATTTCTGATTAAGTATGGTGACAGTTCTTAAGAAAACTGAGAAAGTTTCTGTACTTAATATATTGTCTATTGCACTTACCAAATAATTTTGGACATTTACTCAGGTGAGCACTAAGGCCCATGGGCCTCTTGTTTTTGTATAGGCATGTATATAAGAGTACTAGTATTGTAGGTATTGTAATGATGATCTATTTGATATATGACTCAAGGTCATAGGTTCAAAGGTCAAGGTCATAGTTTGACAAGGAGACTAAAATTGTAATTTATCACGAAGACTAAACTTTGTCTAAGTTTTGTCTAAACAATTGTTTTGATATAAAGATGATTCAAGGTTATAGGTTGTAGGTTCTTAAGAATACTGAAATTGTTAATTATCTAGAAATATTAAAATTTTGTATAGACATGTATAATTGAATACTGTAGGTATTGATATGATGATCATTTTGGTACATTTATATGGTTTTAGGTTATGGATTTAAAGATCAAGGTCGTAAGTATACTTAAATGGTTAATGGTAAATTATCTGGAAAATATTCATTGTAGTTTAGTTACTACATGCATTTGAGCTATTTATAAATGAACTGTGACTAGATTTCTCTAATAAAGTATTGTGGCAGTGGAGTTCAAACTGGGGAAAATTTGGGTAGTTTCTCTAATTACTGCGATTGTCTTTTGTACTTTGCAAATGAATTTGGTCATATCCCCAGGTGAGTGTTTAGGCCCATGCCTTGTGATTAAGTCTCATCAACAAGACTTGTGTCACACCTATCAAGACACAGGATATCAGCATTTAAGTCTCAACATCCAGACTATCAAGGTATAAGCATTTATGGTCTTCTTATCAAGACTTGTGTCACACCTATCAAGACACAGGATATCAGCATTTAAGTCTCAACATCCAGACTATCAAGGTATAAGCATTTATGGTCTTCTTATCAAGACTTGTGTCACACCTATCAAGACACAGGATATCAGCATTTAAGTCTCAACATCCAGACTATCAAGGTATAAGCATTTATGGTCTTCTTATCAAGACGTGTCACACCTATCAAGACACAGGATATCAGCATTTAAGTCTCATCATCCAGACTATCAAGGTATAAGCATTTATGGTCTTCTTATCAAGACTTGTGTCACACCTATCAAGACACAGGATATCAGCATTTAAGTCTCAACATCCAGACTATTAAGGTATAAGCATTTATGGTCTTCTTATCAAGACTTGTGTCACACCTATCAAGACACAGGGTATCAGCATTTAAGTCTCATCATCCAGAATATCAAGGTATAAGCATTTATGGTCTTCTTATCAAGACTTGTGTCACACCTATCAAGACACAGGGTATTAGCATTTAAGTCTCAACATCAATATTTGTGTCACAACCATTAAGACACAATAGATCAACATTTAAGGTCTCCTCAAGACTAGTGTCACTCCTATCAAGACAACGGGTATTATTATACCTCATATATATTAAAACACATTTTATTGGATAGATTCCAATCACATGACATGTAACAAATGAGATATTTCCAACAAAATTACCGTCAGTATGTGACAACCTCTCCCTTCTCGGCACGGCCATGTGATAATACTATTGTCACTCGTTGACAACCCTGCATAAGGGAGATAACTCGCAAAACTTGGCTGTTGTCATTTGGTAAACAACAAAAATGGTGACTAGCCGTTTTGGCAGTTCGTCAGAGGAGGACTTGCAATTAATTATGCAGGGTAAAGATGCAGAAAACACTAAACGGTATGTGGACATTGTGTTATTTCACATGATAAGCTTTGTTTCCGTATAATAAAATAATAATTGCCCTCTAGGTATGTGGACATCCAGAATTGTCACACTTCAGAAGTATTGTCACCCTCGGGCGATGCCCTCGGATGACAATACTTCTGAAGGGTGACAATTCTGGATGTCAACATACCTAGAGGGCAATTATTGTATATTAGTGTTTAAACTCTACTTATCAAGACTAGTGTCACAACCATCAAGGCATAGGGTATCAGTGTTTGGGGTCTCATCAAGACTAATGTCATACTTATAAAGACACAGGTTATCAGCATTTAAAGTCTCATCAACAGGAATAGTGTCGTACCTATCAAGATGCATGGTATCAGTGTTAGATATCCCTTCAGCCTGACTAGTGTCACACCTTTCAATACACAGGGTATTAGTGTCTAAATCTTATCAGTATGACTTGTTTCACACCTTTAAAGACACAAGTTATCAGTGTTTAAAATATCATTAAGAATAGTATCACAATTATGAAGACACAAAGAATTAACATTTTAACATATCATCAGCACACATATCAAGGCACAAGGTATTAGCATTTAAGGTCTCTTCATCAAGACTAGTGTGACACCTTTCAAGACACGAGTATTAGCACTTTAGATATCATTAAGACTAGTATCACATCTATCAAGACAAGGTATCAGTGTTTTCATGTATCATCAGCACAATTAGTGTCACACCTATCAAGACACAGGGTATCAGTGTTTTCATGTATCATCAGCACAATTAGTGTCACACCTATCAAGACACAGGGTATCAGTGTTTTCATGTATCATCAGCACAATTAGTGTCACACTTATAAAGACACAGGGTATCAGTGTTTTAAATTTCATGTATCATCAGCACAATTAGTGTCACACTTATAAAGACACAGGGTATCAGTGTTTTAAATTTCATGTATCATCAGCACAATTAGTGTCACACTTATAAAGACACAGGGTATCAGTGTTTTCATGTATCATCAGCACAATTAGTGTCACACTTATAAAGACACAGGGTATCAGTGTTTTAAATTTCATGTATCATCAGCACAATTAGTGTCACACTTATAAAGACACAGGGTATCAGTGTTTTAAATTTCATGTATCATCAGCACAATTAGTGTCACACTTATAAAGACACGGGGTATCAGTGTTTTAAATTTCATGTATCATCAGCACAATTAGTGTCACACTTATAAAGACACAGGGTATCAGCAATTAGTGTCACCTTATAAAGACACGGGGTATACAGTGTTTTAAATTTCATGTATCATCAGCACAATTAGTGTCACACTTATAAAGACACAGGGTATCAGTGTTTTAAATTTCATGTATCTCAGCACAATTAGTGTCACACTTATAAAGACCAGGGTATCAGTGTTTTAAATTTCATGTATCATCAGCACAATTAGTGTCACACTTATAAAGACACAGGGTATCAGTGTTTTAAATTTCATGTATCATCAGCACAATTAGTGTCACACCTATCAAGACACGGGGTATCAGTGTTTTCATGTATCATCAGCACAATAAGTGTCACACCTATCAAGACACAGGGTATCAGTGTTTTTTCAATTTCATGTATCATCAGCACAATTAGTGTCACACCTATCAAGACACAGGGTATCAGTGTTTTAATTTCATGTATCATCAGCACAATTAGTGTCACACCTATCAAGACACAGGGTATCAGCATTTAAGTTTTATAAGCATGACTTGTGTCACACCTTTCAAGATGCAGGGTATTGCCAGTTAAGGTCTCATCATCAAGACTGGTGTGACATTCAAACTCATCATGTATTGTTTATATATATATATATATATATATATATATATATATATATATATATATATATATATATATATATTAAGTAATTTCAGTGCAATGGTTAAGTAACCATTATAAATTGAAATATAACTGTCTCCTCATATAAATATTACATTATTTCTAATGAAAGGTCCACATACAGAGGTCAAGGTGTGTCAATTAATGGTGACTAGATATTAACTAAATATGATTATCTCAACTAAATAACTGAAGCATTCTAAAAATATAATTCCAAACTGAATACTAATAGTTGTCCCTTTTTTTCATCTATAGTTTCTTTTATCTATCCAATATTCAAAAGTTCCCCATTTTTATATTAAAAGATCAATAATTAAATCTTTCTAGCCACACCCCAAGATGTTGAGTGGGTAGGAATCATGGTCTCAAAAATCGAAGTATTTAATTGTCATACATGGAAAAAGTCTGGTTGTATTTATCAATTAATTATAATGTAAGATTATATCACCAAAGATGTCTTAATAAAAATACAAGTTCAAACAGAGTTAAGCCCCTTATGAAACTGCTAATAAGTCCAGGGATAATACCTAGTATGGATTTGATTTGACAGGAAATATTTCCTTAATTAGTCTTAATTGTAATAAAAATACCTTTTATTCAATTTGACAGTTAGTAAGAATATTTAGATAAAGAATGTAAATTATGTATGTTCTCAAAACTTGCAATGTTAGTACCTAATATCTAAATGAATTTAATAAAACTTGATAAAATAAAATATGAAATATGCTGAATATTAAACAGAATTGTAAAATATAAAAATCCCCCGGATTAGAGTAGTGACACTAATTTGTTATGCCAAAGACAAGCAAACCACCCCCCAAGTCAAATAATACATGTATTGAACCAGTCAATACTCCTTTTCTCTTTAAAATATCAAGCAGTATCAGTATCTCAAATTTTAAAGTTTTACCAGCTTGGAATGGAACCCAGGACCTCCCACTCCAGAAGCAGATGGTCTACCACTGAGTAAAAATTAGGCATTCTTATTTGTAAGGATTATGAACAATTTTCCCCATAGAACACATAAAACCATGTTATTTCTTGTCATATATAGGACACTTTGTACCATATCTATACTTTTTAGCTCACCTGAGCTGAAAGCCCAGTTACGCTTTTGCAATCTACCTTCGACCATCATATATTATGCATTGTTTGCCATGCAAAAACTCTACTTTTTAATCGTCTCTAAACTAGGCCAAATTTGATTAAACTCCAACATGTAACAAAAATTTTGTTATGAAGGGTTAGTCAATTTTTGCACACATGAACAATAATTGCAAGGTTTAGAAATGATAAATTATAGAATATCTACTGAGTTCCAACTAGGACTGTTTTGGTGTTAAGGGATAAATCTGACAGAATGCTTCAAGAATATCTTTAAAATGTTAGCCTTTAGAGTTTACATAGTTTTTGTGGTATGCTAACAATATCCATTTCTGTGAACAAGAAAACTGATTGACGACACTGTACCTCTTGATTGAAATTTTATATTGTTAAATTGAAAAATAATATAATATTTTGGGGGAAAGTCATTTCGATTTAAAATTGTCAATCGGAAACATGTTTGAAGAGTTTAATTTACATGTATTTTGGAATGACTAGTGCATGTATTGTAAAATGAAACATAATTGTCTTTTCAACAGTCATACAATTTAAAAAAAAAAAGGACACCTCAAAAATTTCAAAAAGTAATCATAAAACAAACTTACCAGTCCATGTCCCAATCACAGTCCCTCACCCCCCCCCCCCCCCCCAAAAAAAAAAAAAAAAAAAAAAAAAAAAAAAAAAAAAAAAAAAACACAAGACAAAACAAAACTTTGAAAACCTGGCAAATTTAATTATACACATGAACTTCCATCAGGAAAGTAAGGCTGGGTGCTCCGAAAGAATAAGGACCTCTTGTCTAGCTAGCTACACCCATCATGTGCAAAGTCAATTTTGAGAATGAAAGGAACAAGGAACTATGGTAAGTCAAATATATCCAATATAAGTCTGGATACAGTGACTTCAAATGACTCTTGGATAGGTTGTATATGCAATTAATATTTTCTTGTAATAAATCCTTAGAAGACAATGTTCAATATTTCATCAAATACATATATTCAAACTTTTGTTGAAATATTTCAATGCAGGTTTATAATTTTTACTTTTTTAGATTTAATTTCCCTACATCAGATCTAGTTTATGACAATAACCTCATTTGAAATTTTAACCTTTAAAATTGATATCTTTACTAAAGATTATGTAAATATTTTGACTATGGAATTTTAGTTTTAATCTTTATATTATTGCCCCAAGTTTATCAGGCCATATCTAATACATTTCATCATTGTATGTTATTATCTGATAATTTTTAGAAACTTGCGAATGAAGTATAGAATATTTTCAAACATCAAAGTTTACTGACAACTGTTATAAGTTTTCAAAGGATTTAAGGTTGTTCAAAAAAGCTTTCTTAATTTTCACTAGATGTATCTATTTATGTACATGCATCTTTGATAACTGAGCTTCTTGCTTCTCAAAATCATGCTTGTATGCTTCTTTTTCTTCTTCCTTTTTTTGAATTTTTCTTTATTTATTTATTTATTTTTGCCTAAAACTTTTAGTAAAATCTGTGCATGCATCTTAGTTTTATTTTTATTTTTATATATTTATGTTTAAATTATTATTTACTTATTTTATTTATCTTTTTAAAATTAGAATTTTATTTTTTTTTACTTGTAATTTCATTTTCTATTTATATTTATTTATTGGGAGATTTAAATTTAATATGTTATGTTTCACGTGATTTTTCCCGCCTTATAACTTGAACAACCGGAACGTCTCTATATAGTAGGTTTCCGGTATGTCGAATGCTACAGGAAACTCGTCTTCAAAATGGTCGCAGGTGGACGTGTTTTGATTTGACGAAGGATGAGGTTTTTCAACGGGTCTAACGACACGACTATTAAGAAGGAAGGATAATACCACTGTTACTCTTAACAAAAATCAGGTTTACCTTGATATGAACGAAAAAGAAAATGTGATTGAAGCACCGGATGTGATCCCAGAGTCTGTTGATAATATAAACAATCACAACAAAATGGGGAAGGGCTTCAGAACAATCGAACTTATAAGTCGTGTTGTAATCGCTGTTATATCAAGATTCTGGAAGCTATGCATGTCTACAGCCTTAATGCTTCTTCTTATATTTTGGTTCAATGGAGGAGCTTTGACGTTAATTCTACTGATTTTTTCTGTGTTAGGTAATAAAGACTGTATTATAAACTGGATTGTTTCGATCTACCAAAAAAAAAAAAAAAAAAAAAAAAAAAAAAAAATGCAAGTTAGCTCTGGGTCTATTCGCCTCAATTTGTATATTTATGCATCCACTTTTATACAAATGAAATAATGCTATAAAATACAATATTTTAGTTTATATCTATATATCCTCAAGACGCCTAACTTCTTGGTAGTATCAATATAGGTTGTTATTACGATCTGTGCAATTCATTTAAGTTCACTCTTACTAGCCCATAAATGGAAATCCTAAAAGCTTAGGGCAAGTCAATAAAATGTTATTTATCCGCTTGATGCATGCACACATCTTGGTAGAAAGAAAACGTATTCATACAGTAATGGCAACAGATTCTGCAAAAAATACAACTATAGGGTCAACAGGGACAAACTGAATAAGGATTCGAATCAGTCAGGCTCAGATGGAAAATGGCTCTTAATAAAACAGCAGTTAGGCTTGGATATACACGACAAAGTGGCCACATTGCTTTCGAAAACATGCTCTTTTGCTGTTTGTTGACGCTTCGTTTTCAAATAAAGAATCAGGTGATCAGTGTCCTAATATAAGATCTTTGATAGATCAAACTAGCGGTGGGTTTCCCTGAATTTCAATGAAAGTAAAGGTTTTATCATGGAACCAAGTATTATGTTATTAATGCTAGAAATTGTGAAGAAAGAATGCCCACTACAATGCAATTTGTAATTTTTAAAGTATGTTATGTGTAAATATTAAGTGATTCTCAATCACATAATATACCATATCAAGGCTGCTTAATCAATCTAGTTCTTGCTGCTAATGTAGCTGAGGTGAACTGACCTGGGGGGAACTGTTATAAGATCAAATGACTGGATATCATATACCTTGGTTGCACTGCACCAAAGATTTCATATGGAGCAGCACTTTTTCAGAAACCCATGATATTGCATTCTTTAATCAGCAATAAAAATTCCCTTTGCTGAGTTGCAGAGTTAGAAAGTTACTTGTATTAAATTTATTTACTTCTGATAGAGTTTTTTAGCTCACCTGACCAAAGGTCATAGTTTTGACTTTTTCTTGAAATGACTTTAAAGAAATGTTAAGGTCACAAATCAAGGTCATTACCTAATTTGTGATTTATGCAGTTTTATTCAATTTTCTTGCAAATATTAAAAGATATATGAATTCAAAACATTGTAAAAATGTTCAGCATGACAAAATTTAACAAGGTAGAAAAAGACTGAAATTGCGAATTATCTTGAAAACTCTTAACATTTTGTATAGGCATATAAACTTGTTAACATTTTGTAAAGGCATATATTAGAATATTGTAGGTATTGATATGACAGTCATTTTGATATATGTTTCAAGATCATATGTTCAAAGGTCAAGGTCATAGCTGCATAAGTTTACTGAAATTGCAAATTACAGTGGATCTTGAAAACATATCTTTTTCTATAGACGTATATTAGAATATTGTAGATATTGATATGACAATCATTTTGATATATGGTTCAAGGTCATATGAACAAAGGTAAAAATCATAGCGTTAAGGCCCATGGGCCTCTTGTTTCTGGTCAGACATGAAATAGATCATGGTTTCTTCCCCTCAGTGGTGTTTAGCTCGGTTCACTTCTTTCATCTCTTTCTTAATTCCATTTATACATAAGAAAAATGTAATGTAAACAGTTTGTCAGTAACAAAACTTATTATTCATTTTACATGTTTTTCAGGTATTTTCTTCAATGCACAAGATATGTTGTTATATTATCCAGACCAGCCACCACAGTCTAGACTATATGTCGAAATGCCAAGTTTATATAACCTACCATTTGAAAATCATTTTGTTAAAACTGCAGATGGCATCAAAATAAACCTAGTCTTTATAAAACATAAAAATTCAAATGCACCAACTGTGATATATTTCCATGGAAACGCAGGCAATATAGGACACAGGTAATGTTTTAATATGCACAGAGAAATAAATGACTGTAGTTTAACTTCGTACATTTTACTTGTAAGAGGTTAAATTTTCTAAGAATCTGTTTAAGTTTTAGGAATTGGCAAGTTTTTACTATCAAAACCATTTAACTACCATAGTTAAAATAAAAGTAGCTATGAAGATGCTGTTTATTATTATTATTTTTTTTTTTTTGGAAACTGACCACATTGCCACTGATTAAATATTTTTATACTTTTGAAAGGTAAGTTCTGAGAGTTAACAAATGTAGATAATGTCTTCTCATCTGTTATGCAGAAGAAATCCAGTAGTATTATTCTGTACCGTTCTGCATAAGCAGGATAAAAGAATGGCATACATTTTCTAAATACTGATACTAGTACCTACATTGTATTTTTGCCATCCATAAACTTGAATAAATGAATTAATAATTTACTAATAATAACATAATGCTTCAGAATACATACCTTTTTTTCAAAGTGGGAAATCATGACAGACCACATTAAAATGCATGGTGACAAGAATAAGTACACTACCAGTACATGTGTTGAATTGTAATTTTTAAGTTGTACTACTTTTAAAGAATGTAGTACATGTATTAACAAATTCAATTTTTAAAGTTTTTGAAGAGATCTTACATTAATAGACAAGTAGAAATGTTAATATTTATTACTGTGATGTTACTGGTAATAGACTAGTAGAAATGTTGATATTTATTACTGTGATGTTACTGGTAATAGACTAGTAGAAATGTTAATATTTATTACTGTGATGTTACTGGTAATAGACTAGTAGAAATGTTAATATTTATTACTGTGATGTTACTGGTAATAGACTAGTAGAAATGTTAATATTTATTACTGTGATGTTACTGGTAATAGACTAGTAGAAATGTTACTATTTATTACTGTGATGTTACTGGTAATAGACTAGTAGAAATGTTAATATTTATTACTGTGATGTTACTGGTAATAGACTAGTAGAAATGTTAATATTTATTACTGTGATGTTACTGGTAATAGACTAGTAGAAATGTTACTATTTATTACTGTGATGTTACTGGTAATAGACTAGTAGAAATGTTAATATTTATTACTGTGATGTTACTGGTTATAGACTAGTAGAAATGTTAATATTTATTACTGTGATGTTACTGGTAATTGACTAGTAGAAATGTTAATATTTATTACTGTGATGTTACTGGTAATAGACTAGTAGAAATGTTAATATTTATTACTGTGATGTTACTGGTAATAGACTAGTAGAAATGTTAATATTTATAACTGTGATGTTACTGGTAATAGACTAGTAGAAATGTTAATATTTATTACTGTGATGTTACTGGTAATAGACTAGTAGAAATGTAAATATTTATTACTGTGATGTTACTGGTTATAGACTAGGAGAAATGTTAATATTTATTACTGTGATGTTACTGGTAATAGACTAGTAGAAATGTTAATATTTATTACTGTGATGTTACTGGTAATAGACTAGTAGAAATGTTACTATTTATTACTGTGATGTTACTGGTAATAGACTAGTAGAAATGTTACTATTTATTACTGTGATGTTACTGGTAATAGACTAGTAGAAATGTTACTATTTATTACTGTGATGTTACTGGTAATAGACTAGTAGAAATGTTAATATTTATTACTGTGATGTTACTGGTTATAGACTAGTAGAAATGTTAATATTTATTACTGTGATGTTACTGGTAATTGACTAGTAGAAATGTTAATATTTATTACTGTGATGTTACTGGTAATAGACTAGTAGAAATGTTAATATTTATTACTGTGATGTTACTGGTAATAGACTAGTAGAAATGTTAATATTTATAACTGTGATGTTACTGGTAATAGACTAGTAGAAATGTTAATATTTATTACTGTGATGTTACTGGTAATAGACTAGGAGAAATGTAAATATTTATTACTGTGATGTTACTGGTTATAGACTAGGAGAAATGTTAATATTTATTACTGTGATGTTACTGGTAATAGACTAGTAGAAATGTTAATATTTATTACTGTGATGTTACTGGTTATAGACTAGTAGAAATGTTAATATTTATTACTGTGATGTTACTGGTAATAGACTAGTAGAAATGTTAATATTTATTACTGTGATGTTACTGGTAATAGACTAGTAGAAATGTTAATATTTATTACTGTGATGTTACTGGTAATAGACTAGTAGAAATGTTAATATTTATTACTGTGATGTTACTGGTAATAGACTAGTAGAAATGTTAATATTTATTACTGTGATGTTACTGGTTATAGACTAGTAGAAATGTTACTATTTATTACTGTGATGTTACTGGTAATAGACTAGTAGAAATGTTAATATTTATTACTGTGATGTTACTGGTAATAGACTAGTAGAAATGTTAATATTTATTACTGTGATGTTACTGGTAATAGACTAGGAGAAATGTTAATATTTATTACTGTGATTTTACTGGTTATAGACTAGGAGAAATGTTAATATTTATTACTGTGATGTTACTGGTAATAGACTAGTAGAAATGTTAATATTTATTACTGTGATGTTACTGGTTATAGACTAGTAGAAATGTTAATATTTATTACTGTGATGTTACTGGTTATAGACTAGTAGAAATGTTAATATTTATTACTGTGATGTTACTGGTAATAGACTAGTAGAAATGTTACTATTTATTACTGTGATGTTACTGGTAATAGACTAGTAGAAATGTTACTATTTATTACTGTGATGTTACTGGTAATAGACTAGTAGAAATGTTACTATTTATTACTGTGATGTTACTGGTTATAGACTAGTAGAAATGTTACTATTTATTACTGTGATGTTACTGGTAATAGACTAGTAGAAATGTTAATATTTATTACTGTGATGTTACTGGTTATAGACTAGTAGAAATGTTAATATTTATGACTGTGATGTTACTGGTAATAGACTAGTAGAAATGTTAATATTTATTACTGTGATGTTACTGGTAATAGACTAGTAGAAATGTTAATATTTATTACTGTGATGTTACTGGTTATAGACTAGTAGAAATGTTAATATTTATTACTGTGATGTTACTGGTTATAGACTAGTAGAAATGTTAATATTTATTACTGTGATATGTTACTGGTAATAGACTAGTAGAAATGTTAATATTTATTACTGTGATGTTACTGGTTATAGACTAGTAGAAATGTTAATATTTATTACTGTGATGTTACTGGTAATAGACTAGTAGAAATGTTAATATTTATTACTGTGATGTTACTGGTAATAGACTAGTAGAAATGTTAATATTTATTACTGTGATGTTACTGGTTATAGACTAGTAGAAATGTTAATATTTATTACTGTGATGTTACTGGTAATAGACTAGTAGAAATGTTACTATTTATTACTGTGATGTTACTGGTAATAGACTAGTAGAAATGTTAATATTTATTACTGTGATGTTACTGGTTATAGACTAGTAGAAATGTTAATATTTATTACTGTGATGTTACTGGTAACAGACAAGTAGAAATGTTGATATTTATTACTGTGATGTTACTGGTAATAGACTAGTAGAAATGTTAATATTTATTACTGTGATGTTACTGGTAATAGACTAGTAGAAATGTTAATATTTATTACTGTGATGTTACTGGTAATAGACTAGTAGAAATGTTAATATTTATTACTGTGATGTTACTGGTAATAGACTAGGAGAAATGTTAATATTTATTACTGTGATTTTACTGGTTATAGACTAGGAGAAATGTTAATATTTATTACTGTGATGTTACTGGTAATAGACTAGTAGAAATGTAAATATTTATTACTGTGATGTTACTGGTAATAGACTAGTAGAAATGTTAATATTTATTACTGTGATGTTACTGGTAATAGACTAGTAGAAATGTTAATATTTATTACTGTGATGTTACTGGTAATAGACTAGTAGAAATGTTAATATTTATTACTGTGATGTTACTGGTAATAGACTAGTAGAAATGTTGATATGTATTACTGTGATGTTACTGGTTATAGACTAGTAGAAATGTTAATATTTATTACTGTGATGTTACTGGTTAAGTCAAAGGGAGATGGAGACTATGAAAAAATGTGAATTATCCATGGAACACAATTTCTAGGTAACCTTTGGTTTTACATTTTGTATTCAGGAATATAATACTTGTTCTATGTGTATATCATGTTTATGTCAATTTTAACAGGTAAAAACTACTGTTAGACATGTTTTCTTGGAATCTTTTTGTTTCTATTCCATAATTGCTTATCTTGATCAAACAATTAAAAATGCAAGCGGTAAAGAACAACACGTTTTTTTTAGATTTGTCAGTCTATACTTGACTCTTCAAAGAATAAGGGAAATAATCAGTGTGAACAGTATATTATATATAGCAATGAAATTATTGCTTTATGTATTGCAGATTAACCAATGCTCATGGTCTGTATACATCGTGTGGATTAAACATATTACTAGTGGAGTATAGGGGTTATGGTAAAAGTGAAGGATCTCCTTATGAATCAGGTTTGTCTTCAAAGAAAATTCCTTATTCTGGGGTGGTTGTGAAAAAAAAAAACTAGTGCATTTGGACCAAATAAGTCCATTTTAACTGGTTCTTTTAGCTAGCTCATTTAAACTAGTATCATCTTGATCACACTAGTCATTCTGAATTAGGACCATTTGAATTACAGTATCTTAATAAGTTTAATTTGGACTACACTTATCCATCAGAACTATATTTCATTTGGACCATACAGTTTATCTGAACTAGTGTCATTTCAGACCACACCGCTTTCCTGAACAAGTGTCATTTGAACCACACCGTTTTCCTGAATTAGTGTCATTTGGACCAGTGTCATTTGGAATACAGAAGTCCTTTTTTGGAAAGCACAAGTCTGTATGAATTAGTGCCATTGGACAGTAGTCTATCTAAGCAAGTGTCATTTGTACAGCTAGACTAGTTATATACTGCATCTGTTAATAAACATCCAGAGGTGTTTAGGACCTCAAACAAAGGAAATAAACACTTTACTAGAGGTAGTAACTGTTTATTAAGTGAAAGACATATAATATAATCTTTATTGCTGTATGATAACCACTGATTTGTCTGTTAATTCTATGTTTTTATTGAAACTTAGGTCTCTACTTGGATGCAGAAACTGCATTAGATTTTATACTCCGAAGAAATGATGTGGACCAAAGAAACATATTTATTTTTGGACGCTCTCTAGGGGGAGCAGTAGCAATACATCTAGCCTCCCAATCTTACTATGCAAAGTTTATAGCTGGAGTAATTGTTGAAAATACATTTACAAGTTTACCAGATATAGGAAGAAATATATTTAATATTGCATTTATAAAATATATACCAGAATTTTGTTTTAAAAGCCAGGTAAGACATTTATATAGATGAATGAACTCTATTACATACATGTAGCTTACATTGTGTAGTATAGACAAGTTTATGTCATAATCCTAGCATCTGCACAGGAAACAAGTATTTATATCAAGTTTTTGATGAACTTGTTGTCTATTATTCATTAAAAAAATAGGCTATGTTTCCAAAATTGGGTTGGCTTAAAACAAAACATGAGGCATTTTATTTGAAAAGATTGGTGTTGTATTATAGAAAAATAAATTAAAAAAAGGGGGTGGAATTAGATTTATTTTACTCAATCTTAAATGATGGTCCTGGATTGGTAAAACACTGGGTGTTGATATATTTTATTTTAAAGATGTGAATATGTTTTATAGACTAAATATATGTTGTTGTTTTTTCACTAGATGTTAAATTTGTTTGATGGACTAGATGTTTGATACACTAGTGTTAAATTGGTTTGATGGACTAGATGTTTGATACACTAGTGTTAAATTGGTTTGATGGACTAGATGTTTGATACACTAGATGTTAAAGGAGACAGTACGATAAACGGCATATTCGGCCCCAAAAATTTGCAAAAATCAAAATGCGACATAAACTTGTAATATTTATGTTAAAACACAACCTTGATATGGACTGTTGATTTTAAGTTTAATTTTTGTCAAAGGATGTCTGATGACGTCACGGCGACGTTACTAATGGTGACGTAATGGCGGATTTATCATTTATTTGCCGTATTTTAAAAACTTTTCCCAAAATTTTATACCCAGCGCACGCAACAACCAGAAAGATATTTTCAAAATAGATGCATTTTAGAAACACCTCCAGCATATATAAAAATGGTTTTGGTTGTTGCATGCGCTCGGTATGAAAAAAAGAAAAAATAGACAGAAAACTGGGATACTAAAAACCAGTTTCTTAACTTCTAGAGCTCTATATATAGAAAACTTTAAAATTAAAACGCTGTCTTATAAAACAAAGTGTTATTTTAAATGGAATGCAAGTCACATGAGATGCAATATACCTTATTCATTGCCTATAATCAATTTTTTGTTTAAATTATTATTAGATATATCTAAATATCTTAATAGAACTACTTGGTTTAGTTTCTTGTTGCTTGGCACAGACAGCGGACTTTTCATGTTAGAGAATTGTTTTCACCATTCACATTTTAATTATCGATATCAATTGAGGGTTGTTTTAATCCACTACGGAAAATTGAATTCCAAATACTGCACTGAAAGTTTCAGAACTTAACGTCCGAAATACGGATTCTTCACGATTACGCAACGGAACAGTACAGACTTTTAGAATATACAACTTCCGTGGATACTGTTGTCAACGAAGCTTTTCATTGCACCAAAAGATCCAGAGATAACAGAAAATGTGACGAACAACACTAAAATAGGTAAATAATATTGATCAAAAAATAATAAATTATTGATAGAAATGTGTGTAGATTTTAGTCAATTTGTATAGTCGTTATACATGCGGATTCACTTTCATCATGTACACAAAAGTTTGCTGTGTACAACTTCACTGTCACTGACTACAGTAGTTATTTATGTTCACGAACACATTTCTGTTTTCAATTTTAAAAGTTTATAATTAAACAAATGGCAATATGAAAGATCAACGCATTTATCCCTGATCTCGATCAAAAATGAAAAATATATAAATTGGCTTATGATATAACATTCAGTTCTTAGGCAAGGGTATCGTCATCGACTTGCTTTGTAATTGACGTCCAACTCTTTCTCAGTCGGATCATTTTAAATCTTGAAATAAATATTTTCTATGTCCAAATCCATCCATTTTACATTACATCTGAAGTCAAAACATATTTCGTGTATAAATTGTACGACCAAACAGACGATCCTACCATTTCACGTCAGATGCGAATACTTATTATACAATGTTTCGATTAAGTAAATACTCAGTCGTGGTTAGCCGCGGTCGCAGCGGTCGCACACAAGTGCGCTTGCAATATTTTCCTTGTCGTATGGTTGGGTTCGAATCCCACCCGATGCTTTTTTTTTTTTTTTTTTTTTTTTTTTTAAATTTAATTTTATTTATTTAATTACTAGTATTTTTGGTTTGAGTAGTACATGGATGCATAGAAAAAAAAAAAATTAATATCACGACTGCGATAATTTTTTTTACATGTTTCATTTTACATTAGAAATTCCTTGTTTGTCTTTGACTGGAAAAGACATGGATAGCTTTCTCGTACTTGACCAGTTGCTTTTTTTCCAGAACAACAAAGCTGCAATAAAATTTTTAATTTTCTGAATTTTTTTCTATTTTCTAAAAATATTTTTTTGTAAATAAAAAATAAATAACTACTAATTACGATCCGTGAAATTTCTAGAATACCATGCCTATTGGCTGTAAATAAATGGAATCCTCTAACGTGTTCATATTTAACGAGGATTATTATTAGCTTGTAGCATATGCGCACTTATGGACAGAGACTCAATGAATCAATGGGAAACCATGATATAAATTACATTACTTGTCCGTAATTAATATCCAAATGAATTTGCAATGATATTATTTATCCATTACAACGTCACAATTGACAAATTAAATAAAATTCTGTGTTAATTTATCGTATTCCACCGGTTTTTAATTTGCGTTTACATGATCTGTTTTTTTATTACATGTTCTAAAATGTAGATACTGAAGGTCTTCATCTCGATGGAAAATTTATCTATATTTATTCGAGCTTTATCGTTAGTAAATATATAACAAATACCTTAGTTAGTTCTTTTCTACAGTGCGGTTACGTCTTTGCCAAGTTTTCAAAAATACTGAACACTTTGCATTAGAACATGCATCAATTTCAAGTATGGTCAGAGTTGATCGGGATTGTACATAACCAGCGACATTAGTCTATTTAAAATGCAGATGCTCTGTTATACTAATGAATCGTGATTGATATGAAAAAAATATCATATAATCAAACAGGACAGATGTACCTTTCATAATTCGAAAATCCAAAAGAACTAGATAAACATTTTTTGTCACCGCTGATCACATTTTATCTACAAATAATGTGTACGGTTGTAGAACAGTAACTCCAATAGAATTAGACCGCCCAGGTGGCTCAGTGGTAGAGCGTTCGCCTCGAGAGCGGGAGGTCGTGGGTTTGAACTCCCGGCCGGGTCATACATAAGACTTTAAAGTTTTAGATACTTCTTCCTGGTCTGGCGCTCTGCATTTAGAGGACAGGGTATTGACTGGTTCACCTGGTACCAGGATAATGTTTTTGAGGGAGTGGTATGCTTGTCTCTGGCATTACTGACTCGGTGAGCTAACAACCTTAACAAAAAGACGCCCTGAGTGCGCGCTAGTACAAGGCAGATCATAATATACACACGCACATCTCACGCATACGCAAACTTGTTCTTAAGATTAATAAAACTTGCTCGTTGTGAAAAGCTGAAAAATTGCTCATGCGACGTTACACAACATTACAACAACCAACCAACTGAATCATGTAAGATCTGAGTGTTTAAAATCTATAGGTTTTATGAGACTTTCGAATCAATGGTTATTTGCAGTTTTTATTTTAATTACAATTTTGATTTAATATCAATCTCCATGTAAAATAAACGTAATATTACAGTTGTAGTGTCCAATAAAACACGATTATGTGATTATGGTGTCGTGCTAATTTATGAAAACTAGCGCTTTATTTCATAAAATTATCACATGACAATGTTATTGCATGTTTTCTTCTAAAGTTTATTAACTTAATGAACGGTAGTGTGTTTAGCAAGTTTAAATAACATACACATTTGACATAAGTGAAATTTCGTTATTTTTTAAAATTCCAGTTCGCTTTGTAAGTTCACGCACTGCGTTATGTTAAGTCACGGAATCCACTCAAATCAAAGGAAGTGTGTTACTTATCAATGATACAGTCGTATTAAACTTAAGCAAAGGGAAAATCAAATATTATGATGACTTTAAAGTGATTGCATTTGGATTCACGATCGCAGATTAACATTTATTTTGAACAAAATGGTTACTAAATTAAACGTATATTGTGCTGACTAGTCTCGTGATTGACAAAATGTCCTTTTACTGTACGAATTTGATGTAGAACTTATGACTTTCAGACATCTCCTATTTGACCGCTTAATCTCTAATGAAGTTTGAAACAGGTAAATAATGTGATTCTGTTTCTTTTTCTTTTTTTGCTTTAGATCCGATGGAAGCTGTAAAGGCATACTGCTGTGTCTTATGTTCTAAAAGAACAAAGCCAAATGATAGAAGGAAATTACATGGAGCTAATAATGAAAATATCAGAAAGTATTTATATAAGACATTTTGCATTAGTGTGAATGAATCTCATGTTCTATGCAACAAATGTAGACAGTTATATTATACTGATGATAGAAAACGTCTCTTAGAAAACAAGATTGAAAGTAGTAAGCCTGATGATAATTGTGATTCCAGTGATCCTACGTACCTACCACCTACTACAAAGAAAAGAAAATCAGAAGTGGGATCGCCACTATCCATTGCTCTCCCAATTCAGTCAGTAGGAGGAGGCCACTCACAGTGTTTTGTTTGTAAAAGAAGAGGTCCAAAGTTAATAGTGGTATCAATTAATTGCCGATACAATTTATTTTTGGAGAAAATGATAGTTATTCCTGCTGGTTCTAGATGCTGTCCCGGTCATATTGAAGATGATACGTTTACACCAGAATCGTATGACAAAATATCAGACACCAGAGATTATTCCAATTTTAATCGCACAGGAATTCTTGATCTCATTAAGTCTATCAGAGACATCGCACTCAGAAACGCCCAGACAAGAATAGATTTTGATAACCCACAAGGCCTACAGAAACATGAATACAGAAACCTAACCGGTCTTACATCAGAACAATTCAACGATCTTTGCAGCCATTTGAAAACAATTAGAGACACCAAAGTTAGAACAATTCGAACATGCCTAGGAATATTTTTAACGAAATTGAAAGGTGGAATGTCAAACAAAGTCCTTTCGACACTTTTTAATATCAGTAAAGATGCTGTCAAACGTGCTGTTACATCTGCAAGAAAAGCTCTCCAGGAATTTTTTGTCAATGATAACGTTGGGTTTAATCATATTAAAAGATTAGATATTATTCACAAGCATACTCGTACACTGGCGCAAACATTATTTTGCAGTGTTGCAGAATCACCTGCAATTTTAGTCTTAGATGGAACGTATACAGTGAAACTTCCGTAAACCGACACTCCACGGGACCGGTCATTTTGGTCGGTTTACAGAGGTGTCGGTTTTCAGAAGTTTGAAAAAACGGATTCGAATCCGGTTCGTTCCAGTCCGTTACCAGGTCAGAATTTAGTCAGTTACCGGATATGGCTTCTATAATGTATTCATGTGTGTGGATTCGATCGTGTTTGTTAACACTTACATCGTGTAAAGTGGTATTTTAAATGTTATTTATATTTTATTTTTATATTAAACAAATTGAACAATAAAACAATGTGCATACATTGTCATCATAGTTGTAATACGTAGTTCTTATCGTCTACCAAGATCGGGCCCTGCTAACAATACTCAAGTTTGTGTTATTTTATTTTATTTTTCTCGCCCGAGAAGAAGAGGTCATATCAATCATTCAGATTTAAAAAAACAAGGAAAAGAAAAAGCTGTATTGTTTTGCCTTGCATCTAAAAATATCACGCAGCCGTTTTCGGCATCCGACTTCTATTTTTTTTTTTAAATATTAACAACGCAAATTTTAATAAAACGTTTTAAACACGTTTGTTTATTTTAAAATTACATACAATACAGATACATAATAATAATAATTATAATTAATAAGTTAATGTATTTAGTAAACATCGACCGTAGGTAAACAGGTGTTATACATAGCCCGCGGTAATATGAGTTCTCATCACGTGCAGTCATTCGTGACCATTTAAACATTATTTGTTCCACAGGTAATGTCGGTATTCGGAAGTTTATTTACTGTTAAAGAAACCGATTTGGGCTGACAAATTATGTCGGTGTTCGGAATACGGAGGTGTCGGTTTTTGGAAGTTTTTATTACATCATTTATATAGGAATAAATCCGTCCCGGGCAGACAATGTCGGTTTATGGAGGTTGTCGGTATTTAGAGGTGTCGGTTTTCGGAAGTTACACTGTATATATATTCAAAAGAGTAATCAATTCCAATTTCAGAGAAAATCATTCTCTATGCATAAGCACAGGCCGTTACTGAAGGCAATGGTAGTTGTATCGACAACAGGATATATAGTCAGCATTCTTGGACCATACTATAGTGACTGTAAAAACAACGACTCTGCAATTTTGAAACATATGATATGGAACAACGTCGAAGAAATAAAGAAGTGGATACAGGAAGATGATATCTTTGTTGTGGATCGGGGTTTCAGGGATTCGTTGGATATGCTGGAGAATATTGGAATCAAAGCTAAAATGCCACACTTCTTGTCCAAAGGTCAAAAGCAGCATTCAACAAGACTTGTAACTAAAGTCAGATGGGTGGTTGAATCTGTGAACGGTAAAATCAAGCAATGGCGTTATTTTGATCGTGTTTTACCAAATACGCAAATACCGAATATTGGTAATGATCTAAGATTCATATGCGCGCTGTTAAACAAGTACTTTCCGCCGTTAAGCACAGGAGATGCACAAGAAGACCAGACAATTGCAGCTAGGATGCTTTATTTGTCAAAGGAGAGTAATACTTTGATGGAGAAAATCCAGAATGAATGTCTTGATAAAATGAGTGTCAAATGGAAAAAAGTGGAAGCTAGCAATATACATGTACAAGTAGTTCCTAATTTCCCAGTGTTGTCAGAAGAAGAACTCCGCACAATGACACTTGGTGTTTATCAACTGAAATTGGCAAGTTCTTATACATGTGAACATTTAAATGACTCGGGTAAATATGAAGTTCATATAAACGATGATCAGACAGACATTATCCGTGTGAAATTTCAAAGTCGCCATGTAGGATCAAAATGTTACAACTGCATGGATTCAATTCAACGAAATTACAGTTCTCTCATGGTATTGCAATTGTAGAGCTGGGTCAAGGGTAGTAGGCACATGTTCCCACATTGCTTCTGTTCTATGGTTCCTTAGGATTGGCAAGGCATATAGATAAAATAAAGTATACTACAAAACTAGTGGAGTGACTTTGTTGCTGATGCACGAGATTTACAAGAAGTGGAGCCAATAGATGCCAGTGACGACAATGACATAGTTACGGAAGAATAAACCTGATCCACTGCATATCTACATAAATATAGTAACTGTAAATAGTTGTTAATTCGTGTACAGATCAAACTGACCTTAATTAAAACAAATGGCTACTTGACGATTTTTATTATTTCATGTGTATATAGTGACTAGTAACGTAATGCGATAAAGAGATTTTAGTCACTAAATTATTTGTGTACAGTCTGAAGTTTTCAATTCAAAATCTATCAAAAGAGTTTAGTATCAGGGTTATGTGTGTCATATTTTTTTCTGATTATCTATAAGCATGAATATTTTTTGTTATTTTTCCTGGACGTTCACTGTTTCATACAGGAGCAAATCAGTACCAGCAAAGAAATATATATTATCTTACATAAACTTTAGAAATGTTTTTTTTTTTAATTTCATTCGTTAACAGCCACAGGAAGTGTTTATCATTGTTTATACATTCAAACTGTCTATAACGACCACTAAAGAGAACTTGTGGAATCTGTCTATATGAACAGATGGTCTTCACATACAGGTTAAATAATCAGACTTGACATGAAACTAAATGTCCCTGGGCTGTTTCATGCAGGTGATCTTTAAATGAGAGGTAGTCTTTAAGGCAAGTTCGACTGTGCACATAAAGCATCATCCCCCCACCCCATCCAAAAAATGACAGTCTTGATAAAAGTTAAGTATCAAATGGACCGTAAAGCTCCATTTTTTAAAACCTACAAGCTAAACAACAATACTGAACAATATGTTGCCATTATAATATTTTAAGTCTTCATTAACACTAAAAGGAGGATCGAGTGATCTCATAGACAGGCTCACTGTTCAAACTCGCCCCGTAAGTGGGAGATCGTTAGTTCGAACCCCGACCGAGACTGACCCAAGACTCGAAAGTGGGTAGTGACTGTTCTTTCGCCAAGCACTCGGCATTACGAAATGAAACTAAAAATTAACGAGGTCCTGTGTTACGGTAGGCGTGGCACAATAAAGAACCTTGCTGTATAATGCCGTCAGCGCAACGCACAGGTAAAATTTCTACACTTTCGCCTATAGCTGGCGACGTCTTGATATAAGTAAAATAATCTTGACTTGGGAAGTTAAACAAAATTACTTAATTCAATTCACTGTTCAAACGCCGACTTCTTACCGGCTGGGTTTGAATCTCTTTTTTTATCGTAGGATATTGCTAAAGTTTGCTGTCAAAGTTCGTCGGTTTTCTCCGGATAACTAAGTTTTCTCATTTATCTCTCAAATGAATTTATCGATTTAAGTGAAATTAATTTGACTGGTCATGGAGTGTAAAGCATTACATATTCAACCAACAGCACCAATAAACCATGCAACTGGACACTGATTGTCATTTTTCCAGTTTTCGTCCTAAAGTAAACATTCTTGTAATTGGTGGTCTTAACAAACACGATTACCGTTTAATGTTAAAGTCATTGTTGTTCAGTGTGGAATTTGTAGCTTGATTTTTAAGTACAGTTTCTCCAGCTGCAATTTTCTTAAATTCTGTGTTATTCAACCTGCTGTCATGTACTTCTTTTGAATTTTTATGAAATATTATCATTCAAAATAGCACATGAAGCTGTCGAATCAATTTTGCAATAAAGTTATCACAAAATCATTCATTTTACTAAAGGATCAATATCTTCCGTTGCCGCATTTTTTTATTCGACCTGTATAACGTTACATCAACAGCTCCCCTTCTCATTTGAAACAATGGTATTATAATTTCTAAACGAAACCTTCTTAGAGTCTATTTCATTCTATTTTCTATTTATGATATTTCATCGAAAGCTGCTGAAATATCGACAAACCAACTTTAATTTCAATTAATGAATCGATCGCTAATACAAAGAAAAAAAATGAATGCATCTTCAGATGCGTGAAAATAACTTATAGAGTTAGAATCTACCCAAATTTTTTTCAAGTCCCTCCCTCCCTCCCTCCCTCAATTGAGACTTGTCCTTTTTACTGATCACAATTGACAAAGCACTTCTTCACTTATATTAGAAAAATATTAAAACTGAAAGTAAACAAATAAATTTTAGCAATCTACAGTATTATTATAGTAACAATTTGCTTACGTTTCTATTGTATTTCTTTCTTATTTAACGATAAAACAAGGGGAAAAAAATCTGTTTTTGCAGTAAATAAGTGCCCCCTTTTAGAGCCCCGCGATTATCCTCCATGACGTCATAATATTTGAAATGAACTGTTTTTGATTAAAGTAATAAGTGGTCTTTAGAAATATTAAAATATTAATGAAATTAGAGATGGGGCCAAAATCGACCCTTATCCTCCCAACCCCTTTGTTTGATGGACTAGATGTTTGATACACTAGATGTTAAATTTGTTTGATGGACTAGATGTTTGATACACTAGATGTTAAATTTGTTTGATGGACTAGATGTTTGATACACTAGATGTTAAATTGGTTTGATGGACTAGATGTTTGATACACTAGATGTTAAATTGGTTTGATGGACTAGATGTTTGATACACTAGTGTTAAATTGGTTTGATGGACTAGATGTTTGATACACTAGATGTTAAATTTGTTTGATGGACTAGATGTTTGATACACTAGATATTAAATTTGTTTGATGGACTAGATGTTTGATACACTAGTGTTAAATTGGTTTGATGGACTAGATGTTTGATACACTAGATGTTAAATTTGTTTGATGGACTAGATGTTTGATACACTAGATGTTAAATTTGTTTGATGGACTAGATGTTTGATACACTAGTGTTAAATTTGTTTGATGGACTAGATGTTTGATACACTAGTGTTAAATTGGTTTGATGGACTAGATGTTTGATACACTAGATGTTAAATTTGTTTGATGGACTAGATGTTTGATACACTAGATGTTAAATTTGTTTGATGGACTAGATGTTTGATACACTAGATGTTAAATTTGTTTGATGGACTAGATGTTTGATACACTAGATGTTAAATTTGTTTGATGGACTAGATGTTTGATACACTAGATGTTAAATTGGTTTGATGGACTAGATGTTTGATACACTAGATGTTAAATTGGTTTGATGGACTAGATGTTTGATACACTAGATGTTAAATTTGTTTGATGGACTAGATGTTTGATACACTAGATGTTAAATTTGTTTGATGGACTAGATGTTTGATACACTAGTGTTAAATTGGTTTGATGGACTAGATGTTTGATACACTAGTGTTAAATTGGTTTGATGGACTAGATGTTTGATACACTAGTGTTAAATTGGTTTGATGGACTAGATGTTTGATACACTAGATGTTAAATTTGTTTGATGGACTAGATGTTTGATACACTAGATGTTAAATTTGTTTGATGGACTAGATGTTTGATACACTAGATGTTAAATTTGTTTGATGGACTAGATGTTTGATACACTAGTGTTAAATTGGTTTGATGGACTAGATGTTTGATACACTAGTGTTAAATTGGTTTGATGGACTAGATGTTTGATACACTAGTGTTAAATTTGTTTGATGGACTAGATGTTTGATACACTAGATGTTAAATTTGTTTGATGGACTAGATGTTTGATACACTAGATGTTAAATTTGTTTGATGGACTAGATGTTTGATACACTAGATGTTAAATTTGTTTGATGGACTAGATGTTTGATACACTAGATGTTAAATTGGTTTGATGGACTAGATGTTTGATACACTAGATGTTAAATTTGTTTCATGGACTAGATGTTTGATACACTAGTGTTAAATTGGTTTGATGGACTAGATGTTTGATACACTAGTGTTAAATTTGTTTGATGGACTAGATGTTTGATACACTAGATGTTAAATTTGTTTGATGGACTAGATGTTTGATACACTAGATGTTAAATTTGTTTGATGGACTAGATGTTTGATACACTAGATGTTAAATTTGTTTGATGGACTAGATGTTTGATACACTAGTTTTAAATTGGTTTGATGGACTAGATGTTTGATACACTAGTGTTAAATTGGTTTGATGGACTAGATGTTTGATACACTAGATGTTAAATTTGTTTGATGGACTAGATGTTTGATACACTAGATGTTAAATCTGTTTGATGGACTAGATGTTTGATACACTAGTGTTAAATTGGTTTGATGGACTAGATGTTAAATTTGTTTGATGGACTAGATGTTTGATACACTAGATGTTAAATTTGTTTGATACACTAGATGTTAAATTTGTTTGATACACTAGATGTTAAATCTGTTTGATGGACTAGATGTTTGATACACTAGATGTTAAATTTGTTTGATACACTAGATGTTAAATCTGTTTGATGGACTAGATGTTTGATACACTAGTGTTAAATTGGTTTGATGGACTAGATGTTAAATTTGTTTGATGGACTAGATGTTTGATACACTAGATGTTAAATTTGTTTGATGGACTAGATATGCAGGCATCTTATTGTATCTTCACCAAATTTTGTTTTAAAAACTACATATCTTTGTGTCTTTAATTTTCAGTATCCATCAAAGGACAGAATTCAAAAAATAAAATTGCCCACTTTATTTTTATCTGGATTATCAGATCAACTTATACCTCCCAAAATGATGAAAACATTGCACAATGTGAGTATTGGGTTCATATATCAACTTAAACATGTAATAAATTTTTCACATGTACCAATGCAATTATCAAACATTTCTTAAAGGCTCGCCATAAGGCCTACCTGTGCTTTCTCGATGCGTAAAAATCAGACAGGACGCAGATAATATAGCCCTAATTGGTTTTCTGGACACCTTAAACTAAATTCTCCATGTGACCAAGTAGCATAACAGAACAAGTGGTTGATAAGTGTATACACAGAGCTTATGGCATGGCGAAGCTTGCGTGGGTGCATAAATTTAGGTCTTCTCTTCTGAAACCACTGGGCCAATTGGAACCAAATTTGGTGTGGAAGGTCCCTACGTTGGCCTGACTAAAGTTTTTACCAGACAATCCCGCCCGACATCCAAGATGGCCGCTGTTACTATAAATAGAAAAAAACACAAAAATGGCCATTGTGGATCCATTTTTCCACCAATTAAGCTCAAATTTGAAATGTAGAAAGCACATCATGGGGGATTGAACATATGTAAGGGGTTTTTGTGAGAAATTTTTCTTTGACCCAATTTTTAAGAATTATGCAAATTAGGTGTAATATTTAGCGAAATTTTTGAAAATCTTCTCTGAAACCACTTGGCCACTTGGAACGAAATTTGGTGTGGTTGATCCTTACCTCCGCCTGCTTTAAATTTGTACCAGACAACCCTGCCCGACATCCAAGATGGCCAGCCATTACTATAAATAGAAAAACACAAAAATGGCCATTGTGGATCCATTTTTCCCCTGATTTAGCTCAATTTCGAAATGTAGAAGTATATTGTGAGGGATTCAAGATATATAACGGGTTTTTCCAAGTCTTTTTTCATTGACCCAATTTTTACAAATTATGCAAATTGGTGCAATATTTTGTGAAATCTTTGAAAATCTTTTCCTCTGAAACCACTGGGCCAGTTGGAAAGAAATTTTGTGTGGAAGGTCCCTACGTCGGCCTGACTAAAGTTTGTACCAGTCAACCTCACCTGACATTCAAGATGGCCACCGTAACTAAAAATAAAAAAAAATGGCCATTGTGGATCCATTTTTCCAATGATTGAGCTCAAATTTTAAATATAGAAAGTATACTGTGTGGGATTCAAAATAAATAATGGGTTATTTTCTGAGAAAATTTTTTATTGACCCAATTTTCAAGAAATATGCAAATTAGGTGTAATATTTAGTAAAAATCTTCCCTAAAACCACTGGGCGAATTGGAGCCAAATTTCGTGTGGAAGGTTCCTACATCAGCCTGAAAAAAGTTTGTACCAGTCCAAGATGCCCGTTGTTACTAGATATAAAAACAAAAAACAAAAATAGCCACTGTGGATCCATTTTAAGCTCAACTGGCTAAACCCAGCTGAGTTTATGGCATGACAAAGCATGCCTGAATGTATGTGTTGCAAAGTAGGCTTCAATGAAGCAAAAGTGGTCATAAGCTCAATTTATTTCCCATCTTTAGCTGATGAACCAGTTATGGTAACCACATCACATTGTCTTACAGGGGCCACAGTGGCCGAGTGGTCTTAAGCATTCGACGGATCACAGTGCCTCTTACCCCTGACATTGTGCATTAATGTCCCAGTGGCGCTAGCACTTCATCTTTGAAAGTTTGTCAGTTAACTTACTGCTTGGTCGTGTTTTTCTACGATACTTCAGTGTCTTCCACCATTTTCAAAACTGACAGTCTCCGTATAAGTGAAATATTTTTGAGTTGAACGTTAAACAGCATTACAAACAAAAACAAACATTGTCTTACATTGCAGCCAGTTGAGCATCACAGGCCCTATTGGGCTTCTTGTTTATTCTTTAATTTAAGTGGACAGTTAAAAAAGATAAGAAATTTTAGTTTTGTTGTCAAATTAAAAAATACAAGTTTTCATCAAAAACAGTTAAGACAATTGTCTCTGAAAAAAATAAAATAAAAAAAGAAACAGTGATTACGTGTTTGTGACAAAATGGGGGTCCCCATATTTGTTTTCATTGATATTTGTACATGCAATCCAGTAAATTAAATATGATTTTAAAAATGGAGTAAATGGCTTCTGATTTATAGGATTGATGTTTTATCTGGATACTCTTGATTTCCTCTGTAATGATTACATTTACTCTTTGATGATTACTTAATGTCATGAACCTTATCAGTATCTCTCTTTAGAGCTCATAGAACCTGGACATACATGTATAATGATAATGATTATGTTAATGTTGATGTGGGTATGTCAAGAAACCAAAAACAGCTTCTAGGAAAGACTTCTATTTGTACAACTTGTAAAATTTCAAATTTGACTGAAGCCTTAAAGTGACAACTGGAAAATAAAGACTGTTTTTTATGTAAAATAATTTTTTTAAAGAATGAAAGTTTTTTTAAATTATATTTTGAAATTTTTTTTTTTTTTTTTCAGGTATCAGGTAGTACATTTAAAAAACTGGTGAAATTTGAAAATGGAACCCATAATGAAACGTGGATGTGCCCACATTACTATGAAGCAATTCTAGTCTTCATTAAAGAAGTATGTACGGTATACTTTCCCCTATTGATTTTGGTTAAATGTGCCTATACATTTGTACTCCCTGGTGACTTGTTGGTGACTTACATTAAGTAGTTTTAAATCAAAGCTAGATAGCTTGGCTTATTTGAGAACGATAACTAATAGCACATTAATTGATCAAGCAAGCTAAGTGGTCCTACTCTAGATCCCTTAATCACACTTCCTAGAGCCGGTGTGCTCAGGATGAATTACAACTATTTTTAGAAAGGAATAATTGATTGCTTGTTGTGTAAGTTGCAGTATTATTTTATAAAATGGCTTTGATTGCTTTAACTTGGCTCTGATTATATAAAAGATAATGAAGTGGTATTTCCAATTTGGATATTTTTTGAAATTCTATTCAAAACATCTAAACTAAAGGTCAGATGATAAAAAATAAGTTCTTGATTCTAGATTTATGGTACATGTAGTAGGTAACCAGTTTCTCACATGTACCACTTTTCTGATGTATGACTTCGTCTTTTTTGCTTGAAAATTTATATTCAATATGATATCTGTGTGCCAGTCACTGTTGACAGTGTCTTTTAATACTGGATGGGCACAGGGACATACTAATAATCAGGCATCGATTTCTTGCTTTCAGGTACAGAAGTCTGGAAATGTACATGCAGCAACAGGATTCAATGATCAAATAATTAACATATAACAAAGGAGAACATCTGATGACAATGGTCAGCCAATTAACTATATAGCTATCATCATTATGGAATTCTGACATGTAACATATGTATGCTGTCAGATACAGGGATAATTAGAGTGGATATTTTTATATTCTGTTCTATAAGTTATTAGTGTGGTCAGTTTGTACTGAACTTAATAAACATTTACAGCTGGAAGTTTGAATTTTGCCAGTATAAAATGGGCTAGATAGTAAAATTATGGCAGCAGTTTATATACAAGTCACAAGTGATTAGTTTGATGTGAAACCACAAGTGATTAGTTTGATGTGAAACTGTTTGCGTTATTTGCATAAATAAGTCATTTTAGCCTAAAAAAAATTGATTTGAATCTTGCGTTAGGGGCATATAAAAATGACATGAATACAGATTAAAATATAGCAGGGTCCTGTTTATTTTCTATGCAAAATTATTACAAATTTGGCTTTTATTTTCATGTACTTGAAGACAACAAGTCAGACAACTAAGTTTGTAGCACCACTTCTACAAATCTTTAATTGCCTTATTTAAAATAATAAGATTGGTATAAAAGATACAGCTATTTGTTTACTTGTAGAATGTAGCTCACAATCAGGACAGATCAAACAATTCTATATACCTGTATAATATCATTTTAACAGCTGTTAATTAAGCTAGGTATTAGCGATGGATATTTTATTCTCTGTCTGCTCATTTGAGATAAAATTTCGTGTCGTGATTTTCACATCACTTTTTTGACAACATTACCAAGAGATAATCACATGGTGTCATCTTATTGGACATCCTCTTGCAGTAAAATGACTACTAAGTCCTTCCCCTTGTTTTTTTTAAATATATTGTAAGCGTGTTTCATATATTAATGAATTATTCAGTCCTAATTAAGCATGTTTACACTTAAACAAAATTTAGGTCATCTTTCTTGATGGTCTGTGTAAATCATACTAAAACTCAGCATTTTTATGAAATAATATGTCACGAGTTTATCCATGTAAGATAGGAACATTTCTAACCTACATGGATACTAATAATGCATTTTTATTTTTCAATTTTATTACCATGGCACAAAACATTATCTTTAGATCAAAATGTATTCGTTAAATTAAACTAATGATTGGACTGGATAATGGCATAATGTTAACACTTTCATTCCTTGTAATTGTAAACATGAATACTTAAACCTAAAATCAGTGTCTCTTTTTTAAATTAAAAATTAAAAGCAACTGTTTTATGGTTTTTACATCAAAGATATCCTGTTTTAAGTGTCTTTTTTGTCAAAGTAATGTCTGAATTTTGTGAGCTTTTGGACATATTACAGTATGTGCACACGAGTGTGCATAGTTAACACCTATATATCACTTCTCTGAAACTTCTGGACAGATTTCAATGAAACTTTGTCAGAATTAATATGGGCTGGTGTTAAAGGGTCTTTAGCTTATGAAATGAAATTCAGTTAAAAAAAGAACTAATTTTATTAAAGATAAAATTCTTTCTAACCGTAGGGAAGTTCTCGAGTCTTTCTTTATCAATCTAAAAAGGAAGAACTTGACCTTCCTTATTTGTATTGTATTCCAAAACTTCACAAAAATCCACACAAGGAAAGATGTATAACAGCAGGTTAATCTAAATGTAACACAAATTATAACAGTCGTCAAAGATGGCCTTCAAACTTATTCAGATAAAGTCTATTCTACATCTGCCATCAACCAAGTGTAGATGTAAAAAATTCTAAAGAAATACTTAAACATCTTGTTTCGAAAACTCTATCTCCTGTAAAAAGTATAAAAACTTATAATTTTTCTACACTTAACAGTATCTCTCATTCTAAATTATATGATTGTCTTTAAGAAATAATTCACTTGTCATTCTTTTAATCTTTTAAAAGATAGAATTACATTTGTCTAGTGATTCAGTCATCCAGGGATTCTGGTTATTTTGTCGTAAAATTTATTTGCACTTTTTGGCATTACTTATTTCTAACTGAATGAAAGTTTTTCAATTTACTCCACAATTTCATTATTTCATAAATTTAATCTTTTGTGATCCATACATTAAAATAAATTTTATTTTTGAACTAAAGCATTTCAGTTTAAAAATTATTTATCAGATGAGCATATCAGGCCTATTTTACTTCTTGTTTATTTTATAATCAGAATATCTCTAGGTTTATTGTTTCGCCGAAAAATCACTTTTCTCTTTGGAACTCTATATGGCTAATGTTACTGGATCAGTCTTGATAATCTAACTCAAAATCGTCTTGCATAACCAATTCTCTCTCTTGTTCGAGTTACTTCTTTTAGCTTTAGATTTTTTAGGTGAAGTTGCAACACATCGCCTAAATCAAATGATCAGTTGTTTTAGGTGTGTGTGTGTGTGGGTAGTTAAAATATTTTTTTCTATCTTGCATATCTTTTTGGGCTTTAATAAAAGAGTTCTTTCTGTAGACAGCTCTGACACTTATTTTAATATTTTTATTTTTCACTTAAATACTGTATAACTTTTTTGCTATGAAATGCACTGTGTGCAATAAAGATTTCAGAATCATTTTTAATTAGCTTTCTTGTAATTCTTAATAAAGTTTATATTTTTGGTCCAATTTTTTAACTCACCTGAGCTGAAAGCTCAGATGAGCTATTGCTATCCATCTCCGTCCGTCATGCGTCGTCCATTGTGCTTCGTCCGTCGTGTGTAAACTTTTTACGTTTTAATCTTCTCCTCCAAAAATTTAATGAAACTTGGCAACCATCATGCCTGGGTGAAGCCCTTTTAGATTTGTACAAATGAAGGAGTCATGTCCCCTTGGGGCCCCATAAGGGGGAAATAGTGAAAAACTTTAAAAATCTTCTCCTCTAAATCAACAAGAGATTAACCTTAGTTATTTCATTTAAAACATCCTTAGGTCATCTATTTTCAGATTTGCACAAATTGTAGCCATGGGGCTCAAAATGGGGAAATTGTAAGGCACTGAGCAGGGAAATTGCTAAAACTTATATATTTTAGTCACTATAACTTGAAAACTATTAACTTTTTGTATAGGCATATATATTAGAATATTGTAGGTATTGACATGACGATCATTTTGATATATGGTACAAGGTCATATGTTGAAAGGTCAAGGTCACAGCTGCAGAAAGACAGACTTAAATTGCTAATTATCTTGAAAACTAACTTTTTGTATAGGCATGTAAATTAGAATATTGTAGGTATTGACTGGTTCAAGGTCATATGTTGAAAGGTCAAGGGCACAGCTGTAAAAAAAGACATGAATTGCTAATTATCTTAAAAACTATTAATTTTTCTTATAGACATGTATATTAGAATATTGTAGGTATTGACATGATGATCATTTTGATATATGGTACAAGGTCATATGCTGAAAGGTCAAGGTCACAGCTGCAATAGAAGACTTAAATTGCTAATTATCTTTGAAAACTATAACTTTTTGTATAGGCATGTATATTAAAATATTGTAGGTATTGCGACAACGATCATTTTGATATATGGTTCAAGGTCATATGCTGAAAGGTCAAGGTCACAGCTGTAATAGAAGACTTAAATTGCTAATTATCTTTGAAAACTATAAACTTTTTGTATAGGCATGCATATTAGAATATTGTAGGTATTGCGACAACAATCATTTTGATATATGGTTCAAGGTCATATGTTGAAAGGTCAAGGTCGCAGCTGCAGAAGATGACTTAAATTCCTAATTATATTGAAAACTATTAACTTTTTGTATAGGTATGAATATTAGAATATTGTAGGTATTGACTATGACAATCATTTTGATATATGGTTCAAGGTCATATGTTGAAAGGTCAAGGTCACAGCTGCAGAAGATGACTTAAATTGCTAATTATCTTGAAAACTATTAACTTTTTGTATAGGTATGAATATTAGAATATTGTAGGAATTGACATGACAATCATTTTGATATATGGTCCAAGGTCATATAATGAAAGGTCAAGGTCACAGCTGCAAAAAAAGATTTAAATTGCTAATTATCTTTGAATACTATAACTTTTTGTATAGGCATGTATATAAGAATATTGTAGGTATTGCGACAATGATCATTTTGATATATGGTTCAAGGTCATATGTTGAAAGGTCAAGGTCACAGCTGCAGAAGATGATTTAAATTGCTAGATATCTTGAAAACCATTAACTTTTTGTAAAGGCATGTATATTAGATATTGTAGGTATTGACATGGCGATCATTTTGATATATGGTTCAAGGTTGTATGTTTAAAGGTCAAGGTCATATCAACATAGGAATACTGAAATTATAAATTATCTTGAAAGCTATTTATTTCATGCATTGGCATGTATATTAGAATATTGTAGGTATTGACATGACAATCATGTATGGTTTGAGGTCATATATGTTCAAAGGTCAAGGACATAGCTGCATAAGTATACTGAATAGATTAATGATTTGGAAATTATTTATTGCACTACAGTTCATTCATGCATATTGTATAAGCTACTTATAAATGAAATAGGAGTGGATATATTTCTGATTAAGTTTTTTGGGAGTTCTTAACTTGAGAAATCTTTTAAAGTTTCTGTACTTAATATATTGTCTATTGCACTTTGCAAACAATATTGGACATATCTTCAGGTGAGCGTTAAGGCCCATGGGCCTCTTGTTTGTATAGGCATATATATATATTAGAATATTGTAGGTATTGACATGATTGTCATTTTGATATATGGTTCAAGGTAACATTCAAAGGTCAAGGTTACAGCTACATTAGAAGACTAAAATAGTGGATATTAAAAACTATAACTTTTTTGTTTAGGCATGTATATTAGAATATCGTTGGTACCGATAAGGCAATCATTTTGATATATGTTTCAAGGTCATATGTTCAAGGTCAATACTGCAGAAGACTGAAATTGTAAATTATCTTGAAAACTATGAACTTTTTTTACAAGCATATATATATTAAAAGTTGCAGGTATCAATATTACAACCATTTTGATATATGGTTCAAGGTTATACATTCAAAGGTCAAGGTCATAGCTGCATAAGTATACTGAAATGATTTGCAAGTTATTCATTGTACTATAGTTAATTGAGGAATTTTGTAAAGTTTTTGTAATAAGTTCTTTGCAAATGATTTTGGACATATCCTCAGGTGAGCGTTAAGGCCCATGGGCCTCTTGTTCTGAGAGTTTCCTCTGTTAATTCTTCTTTTTTTCCTTCTTCTTGGCTGGAGTATTTCTCCAAAATTGCAATTTGTGGACAAGAATTGATATGAATTGCACATAAAAATACGATATTGACCTTTGAACTTATAAACTTGAACCTTTATCAAAATGATCCTACAATATTCTAATATATGTACCTATACAAAATATAAATTTATATAAAAAAATATATTGACAAATATACTATTTTCAGCAATTTCGCCACTTATTGCCTTGCCATCTCCCCATTTTAAGCCCCACAGATACCTTTTAAGCAGATCCAAATCTAGATGACCTAAGAACATTGCACATGAAATGTCTTAGGTATATCTTTTGTAGATCCTTAAAGATTTTTAAGGTTTTTCACTTTTTCTTATATATTGGACCCCAAAGGGACAAAACTCCTTAAAAGTTATTTACATCAAATTTCAAAGGGACATAAGTGATCAATTGGTAAATGATCTATTATCATGAAAATAGTCAGGATTTATCAGGGTTTTTTTGCCATTTAAAAACTGACGGCCACTGTATGCATGAAATAATTTCAATTTGTGTATAAAACAAAATGAAACGAGACCAGTTTTATACAAGGACATGAAGAGTTAAGTAATGTTTAACGTCAGTCAAGAATATTTCACTTTTATCGAGACATCGCCAGCTATAGGCGAAAGTGCATAAATTTTGCCTGTGCATTGTGCTGATGGCATTATACAAAAGAGTTCTTAATCGTGTCATGCTGTGACATGGTACCTGGTTTATTTTAAGTTCCCATCCGAAATAACCATGGCTTTCATTTCATAATGCCAAGTGCTTGGCGAAAGAACAGTCACTACGCACTTTCAAGTCTTGGGTCAGACCTGGTCGGGGTTTGAACCCACTACCTGCCACTTACGGAGCGAGCACTCTACCAACAGAGCTACCGCAGTGGTCAAGGGCATGAAGAAGCACAAGATGAAGTTGTTAAAGCATTTACTTTATACCTAGTGAAAATTTTTTTGTACGCATGCCAAGTTTCCACACTTTTTCAAGTTGTTGAAATGTTTTACCATTAAAAATCACTTAAAACCTTAAATAAAGGTCAAGTTCAACCAACTTCTTGAAGAGCTTTGTTTGGGGATGTGTGCGAGTTTGTAAAGTTTTAAGCTCCAGACCTGTCAGATCATGAAGTTATTTGTCTGTTTATTATCTGCTTCTTTTTTTTTTTTTTTTTTTTTTTTTTTTTTTTTTTTTTGCTTGGGGGGGGGGGGGGGGGTTGGGGGTCACAATCTTTACAAAAAGTCATGTATTCTTAAAACTTTAATAATGGATGCCAATGGCCAAGTCATATTCTGAATTTTATGCACTTAAGTCAATAAATATAAATTCCATATCTTTGTTTAAAATGTAAAATGTTTTATTAATCTCTTTTGTCTTGGGCCTCATCACTGTCATCATCATCATCATCTTCCATTTTGTATTCAAAAGCTATGCCATCATCTTCATCACTTTCTTCATCATCTTCATCTTTTTTCTTGGGTTTTGCTACAAATGATAATAAAATTTCCCCAATAAATAATGTAACTTCAAATCAATTTTGCTCTATATATACTGTTAATCTTAAAAAAAAAAAAAAAAAAAAAAAGAGGCCCCAGGGGCCTTAACGCTCACCTGAAGATATGTCCAATATTGTTTGCAAAGTGCAATAGACAATGTATTAAGTACAGAAACTTTAAAAGTTTTCTCAAGGTAAAGAATTCCCACAAAACTTAATCAGAAATATATCCACTCACATTTTAATTTTAAGTAGCTTATACAATATGCATGAATGAACTGTAGTGCAATAAATAATTTCCAAATCATTAATCAATTTCAGTATACTTATGCAGCTATGTCCCTGACCTTTGAACATATATGACCTCGAACCATATATGATTGTCATGTCAATACCTACAATATTCTAATGTACATGCCTATACAAAAAGTTAATAGTTTTCAAGATAATTAGCAATTTAAGTCTTCTTTTGCAGCTGTGACCTTGATCTTTCAACATATGACCATAAACCATATACCAAAATGATCGTCATGTCAATACCTTCAATATTCTAATATACATGCCTATACAGAAAGTTAATAGTTTTCAAGATAATTAGCAATTTAAGTCTTCTTTTGCAGCTGTGACCTTGATCTTTCAACATATGACCATAAACCATATACCAAAATGATCGTCATGTCAATACCTTCAATATTCTAATATACATGCCTATACAGAAAGTTAAAAGTTTTCAAGATAATTAGCAATTTAAGTCTTCTTTTGGAGCTATGACCTTGACCTTTCAACATATGACCTTGTACCATATATCAAAATGATCATTGTTGCAATACCTACAATATTCTAATATAAATGCCTATACAAAAAGTTAATAGTTTTCAAGATATAGTGACAAATATATAATTTTTACCAATTTCCCCACTCAGTGCCTTAAATTTCCCCATTTTGAGCCCTATGGCTACCATTTGTGCAAATCTGAAAATAGATGACCTAAGGATGTTTTGAATGAAATAACTAAGGTATATCTCTAGTAGATTCAGAGGAGAAGATTTTAAAGTTTTTCAATATTTCCCCCCTTATGGGGCCCCAAGAGGACATAACTCCTTCATTTGTGCAAATCTGAAAGGAGCTTCACCCAGACATTATGGTTACCAAGTTTCATTAAATTTGGCCCAGTGGTTTTGGAGAAGATTAAAATGTAAAAAGTTTACCCACGACAAATGATGCACGACGCAATACGGACGACGGACAAAGATGGATAGCAATAGCTCATCTGAGCTTTCAGCTCAGGTGATCTAAAAACCAGGGTCATTTAAAAACAACTTACAACAAGAGGCCATGGGCCTTAACGCTCACCTGAGGATATGTCCAAAAGCAAAAAGACAATATATTAGGTACAGAAACTTTACAAGTTTTCTCAGGTTAAGAACTCCCACAAAACTTAATCAAAAATATATCCAGTCACATTTCATTTATAAGTAGCATATATAATATGCATGAAGATACTGTAATGCAATGAATAATTTCCAAATAATTAACAAATTTTAGTATACTTATACAGCTATGTCCTTGACCTTTGAACATATATGACCTTGAACCATATATGATCATCATGTCAATACCTACACAATATTCTAATATACATGCCAATACAAAAAGTTAAAGTTTTCAAGATAATAAGCAATTTATGTCTTCTTTTGCAGCCGTGACCTTAACCTTTGAACACATGACCTTGAACCATATATCAAAATGATAATTGCTGCAATACCTACAATATTCTAATATACATGCCTATACAAAAAGTTAACAGTTTTCAAGATAATTAGCAATTAAAGTCTTCTTTTGCAGCTGTGACCTTGACCTTTGAACATATGACCTTGAACCATATAGCAAAATGATCGCCATATCAATTCCTACAATATTCTTATATACATGCCTATACAAAAAGTTAATGGTTTTCAAGATAATTAGCAATTAAAGTCTTATTTTGCAGCTGTGACCTTGACCTTTGAACATATGACCTTGAACCATATATCAAAATGATCGTTGTCACAATACCTACAATATTCTAATATATATGCCTATACAAAAAGTTAACAGTTTTCAAGATAATTAGCAATTTAAGTCTTCTTTTGCAGCTGTGACCTTGACCTTTGAACATATGACCTTGAACCATATAGCAAAATGATCGCCATATCAATTCCTATAATATTTTAATATACATGCCTATACAAAAAGTTAATAGTTTTCAAGATAATTAGCAATTTATGTCTTCTTCTGCATCTGTGACCTTGACCTTTGATCATATGACCTTGAACCATATATCAAAATGATCATTGTCACAATACCTACAATACTCTAATATACATGCCTATACAAAAAGATTATAGTTTTCAAGCTAATGCACAATTTTGGTTTTTAAAAGCCAAAAATATCATTTCAGGGGCAACAATTCCTACATGGATTATCATATATTTACGAAACTTGGTACCTTTTTAAATTTTGTCATGCTGAACATTTTAGCAATGTTTTGATTTCATATATCTCTTAATATTTGCAAGAAAATTGCCTAAAACTGCATAAATCACAAATTAGGTCATGTCCTTGATTTGTGACCTTGACCCTAATTTAAAGGTCATTTCAAGAAAAAGTCAAAACTGAAAACCCCATGTCATTATCTGTTCAAATAGTCAAGTTTTAACAATTTGAAGCCATTTTACGAAATTATTAAAATTAAACGCAAAAATGCGTAACCCATTTTTCGACCAAATTTCACGAAATGAACAAACTATAGGCTAAAGACCCTAGAGAAGCCAAATATCACATCAGATTTTTTCTCCCATCATCGGTTTTGGAGAAGAAGATTTTTAAAGATTTTTGGACCCCTAGGTTACCTTGACCTAGTTTTGGTAGCCATGGCAACGCCATGAAAAAATCTGAATTGCACCGGCCCATATATGCTTCTGACCATGTATCATTGAAATCTGTCCAGCAGTTTTGGAGGAGAAGTCGAAAATAGGTGTTAACGACGCACACAGGCACGCACGCACGCACATACACACGCCGCGCCATGCCATAAGCTCACATCACCTTTTGGTCAAGTGAGCTAAAAAGGTGAAATACTGATAAATTAAACATCGAATTTCATTGAATTTCTAATTTGTGCCTTAGTATGAGATACATAACACCATTGCGAATACATCTGGATATTAATGACGGAAAATTAATACAATTTGTCAAGTTTCACTTTTGTTTTATTTGAGTTTCCGTACATCCGTGCGCATGCTCCCGGCTCATAATTTAATCAGTGATAAACATTGACCAACCAGTTAGATGATTCCGCATTCCGATTATAGCTAAAAGGAATGAAATTTTAGAAAATGAATCTTATAAATTGTAATTAGAAGTTATCTATTTTTAAAAATATATATTTTAAGAAAATCATATAAATTCTGAAATTTGATCAACTTAATGCAGCCTTAAGTATTTAAATCTCTTTTGTAAATAGCCAGGTCTAGACTTATAAAGTACATGAATTTTATCTGATCTGCCAAGAAATATTACTACCAATTTTTACTTGATTTGCAAAAACAAATTACCTTTCACTTTGACTTTTGCTGGATAAATTGGCTCTGGTCTGTCTGTAATAATTTCCCATGATCCATCTGATGACCACATTCCTTCAACTGTTACATAGAACTCTGCCATCATATATCCAAACAGTTTCTGAAAAACAAATACATGTACAAAACCAATGTTGATGATTTTCAAATACATTAACAAATATATCTACACATTAGGCCTGTATGATTTTGTAACAAATTGATAGAGTTTAATCTAACTCTTAATATCTCAAATTTGAATTTTCAGAGAGTCTGCAACAAGTTGTTCTTTATTTATCTAAAATCATTTTTAGATGTCAATAGAACATAATTATATGAATAACAAGAGGCCCATGGGTCTTAACACTCACCTGAAGATGTGTCCAAAATTTTTTTGCAAAGTACAATACACAACAAGGCATCACAAGTGATACTAAATGTTAAAAGTTTACATACAATGGACGATAGACCAAGATGGATAGCAAAAGCTCATTTGAGCTTTCAGCTCAGGTGAAAAAAAAAGTTTAATAATTAAACATTTTATTACTGATACATACCAATATTTTACACTGTTCTGGAGAAAGAATGTCATCTTTCTCACAAACTGTATGTTCTTGTAATAAAGTAACCACACCTGTAAGTCGAACACAATATTTATCATTATTAGGTGGAAGTATGCAACTTTTATTTTTTTGTTTTATTATTTGCTATCTCACATTTTTAATGGCAGAGCTGCAGTAAAATGTAAAACAATATCTGAACAAAAGACTGAAGCTCTTTTTTTTAAAAATTTTCCAGAGCATTTTTTAATAACCTTTCAGATAATGAACTTAAAAAAAAGCCTCGAGTTTCCCAAAATGAAAAACCTAGAAAGGCCTGAATCTTTTACTTTCATAATATAACAATATTGTAAGAGAAACAACCATGTTAGAAAAAACTAAATATTTTATCCAATAATCCTGATTTCAATTTTAGAATTGAGACATTAATGCACTAAAGCTAACTGGAAAGATAAAGAACAGATATTGCAAACATAAAGCACAGATATTGCAAACTGATTGAAAATCATTGATTTTAGAAGGGAAAAAACAGTGTCCAATTGTAAAATTTAAACAAGAAGGCAATGAAGGCCCTGGACACTCACCTGAAAATGATGTACACTCAGCTTGATTTTGGCAAACTGGAGCTTCTATTTTTAAGAGAGATTTTTCCTATATTTCGAACTAGTGACCTACTTATTGAACCAACATGACCCATATATGAACTTGAGCTAGCTTTTGTCAGGAGGATCAATCTCGACAAGTTTGATGAAGATTGGTCTAAAATTGAGCCCTCTGATGTGTTAACAGGGTTTTTATATAATTTGACCTAGTGACCTACTTATTAAAACAACATGGCCCATATATGAACTTGAGTTAGCTTTGGTCAAGAGGATCAATCTGACAATACTTGATGAAGATTGCACTCAAATTGGGGCATCAGGAGTGTTTACCAGGTTTTTCTATTATTTAACCTAGTGACCTACTTATTGACCCAACATGGCCCATATACGAACTTAAGCTAGCTTTTGTCAAGAGAATCATTCTGACAAAGTTAAATAAAGATTGGATTAAAATTGTTGCCTCAGGAGTGTTAACAAGGTTTTTCTGGAATTTGACCTAGTGACCTACTTGTAAAGAGGCTCATTACCAGCAAGTTTGAAGATTGCACTTAAATTAGGGCCTCAAGAGTGTTAACAAGGTGTTTCTACAGTGTTCGAAATAACAGCCCGCCCGACCGTCCGAGTCGGGCTAATTTTGAATCAGACAGCTAAAAGGTTTTAATTACACGCCTGACGGTCTGGTTAAACTTTTTCATTGAAAACCGAAAGTAGATTCATCTTCCGAAGTTGCCTCTACCTTTCCGGAAATTACACATAGCCTGTAAATGTATCATCTGTTACAGCAATGCCGATTGGCTAAAATCCCATTTTTAAGCCAATCAGTGATGCCATTCTGTAATTTGTTTATAAACCAAGTAATCATCCTCACTATCGGTCATTTATTGACATTAGTGATTCGAAGAAAATAAGGGGAAATTACCATATATGATAGAAAGAAAAAAAAACGTAAAACAAACAAACATGGCCATGCGCAAGTTCCTTGGGCTGGCCGAGCCCAGTCTCAAGAGAAACTGCGATGCCATTCCTAATCTTGATCGGTAGTGCTTGAACCAAAAATATGCAAAACCAAATATTTTAAAGTGGTTGAAATAAAACGGCATCTAAAGGTCGAAAGGATCTGAATATATTTTGCCAAGTACTTTATTTCAGGTAGAATACCTTAATTTAATGAAATTTGAAATTTAACAAGCTGTGAATAATTGATTTCAAACTGCTATAACCAATGTTTTAAATACGAACAAACAATACATTTAAAATCAATCCATTTTATTATATGATCATTTTTGGTAATTATGACTGACATATTGTTACATTTATTAATACAAAACAAGGACAGGTAACTTTTCATAAACGCCAGCCCTGATGTCTGGTTAATTTTCCTGAGAACTGGTAACTTTTGTCAGTTGCCAGCCCTGCTGATTGGTTGGAAATTTCTACCAGTTTCGTACACTGGTTTCTATTAATTGACCTAGTGACCTACATATTGACCCAACATGGCCCGTCTACAAAAATTAGCTAGTTTTTGTCAAGAGGATCAATCTGACAATGTTTGATGATGATTGCATTTAAATTGGGGCCTCAGGAGTGTATACAAGATTTTTCTATTATTTGACCTAGTGACCTACTTATTGACCCAACATGGCCCATAATATGAACTTGAGCTAGCTTTTGTCAAGAGGATCATTCTGAGCAAGTTTGATTAAGATTGCATTCAAATTGTGGCCTCAGGGGTGTTAACAATCAAAAGTCGATGCGTGACACACATCGCACGATGGAAGACGCACTATGGACAATGACCCATCACAATAGCTCACTTAAGCACTTTGTGCTAAGGTGAGCTAAAAACATTTTTTGTACCTTTCTGTAAAGCTGTGGGTAGACCAAGTTGCCGTAGCTGTGGTTCTATTGCATGGGAGAATTCTGGAATAGGACCAGATTCTAATATTACTGTCTGCGTTGCTTTTGTTCCTGCACGACAAAAGTCTGGTACTCTGAAGTTATCAAAATACCTGTCAAATAGACGGAACAACTATCTTTTAAAAAAATAATAAATGAACAACAGCAACAACAAGGTTGGTTGCTTGGTTAGGCAGCAGGTACTTGTTAACAGAAACACAAGAAAGTTAGTACATATATTTATGTTGAGATTGCAATGGGTGTATACCTTAACTAACTTCAGCTTTACTGGACTGTCAGCAAGAAACAATTATTTATAAAAAAGATGGGTCCAAAAATTAAAACAGCTATGTGAAAAACATGAATTTAAAAACCTTGAAATTTTGATACAAGGCATTTCCTTTCCCAAATACAATAAAATACTTAATAATCAGAAGACTGATAGTATTAAATATAAAATCAATCCATAAGTAAAAGCAAGATGTACTAAAAGAAACCACAAATAGGAGGGATGCTGATTACAAAAATCTCAGGCTTCAGATAGGCACCAGATCAATGTGCTTAGGGCTTGGTTTTAATACTGTTTGTAGCCGTTCCTAAAACATCCTACTTCATTTTCAGGCAGTGATACTATAAGCAAAAACAGAGTCTGTATATTCAGACCAAAATCTCAACTTTAAACGGGAACTAGGCATGATCATGTTATGAACACAATAGCCAACATCTGCCTTACATTTTTTGTAAAAAAAAATTTAGACAAGTAAATTTCATATTAATACAAGAGAAAATTGTTTTTTACCACTTAAAATGGATAGGCATGTTAAAAAATATTGCTCTATGTTTGGTCCGAAAATCATTGTAATTAAATAAACTGACCTCATTACATCAGAAAATTTGCACCAGTAATGTATGTTCTGTCTGAAAGACAATATCAATTAAATCAACTGACCTTACTATATCAGAAAAAGGGTATTTCTGATTCTCCCACTTTTATTTCTAGATTGACTGATTGATTAAATAGGGTTTTATGTCCTAGTCAAGAATATTTCACTTATATCCAGATGTCACCAGCTATACGTGAAATGGCAAAAAATTTGACCTTTGCAGTGCACTCATGGCAATGTGCAGAGAGGGTTCTTTAGCATGACATGTTACAGTGACACAAGACATGTGTCTTTAAGGTCTCCTCTGAAGAACCCCAATGACTTTTGTTTCTAAATGCCAAGTACTTGGCAAAAGAGCAGTCACTATCTATTTTCAAATCTTGATCAGACTTTGCCAGGGTTTGAACTTTGACCTCCCACATAAGAAGCGAGCATTCAACTATTATTTTCCGAATCAACTTGAAGAAAAGAATCTTCACACTATTTGATAGATAAATACAATGTTTGAAGAATTTTTCAAATGGAACAAAAATGAATATTGTGGTCATTTCTTCTTTAAATTCATATCTAAAACTATATGTTATTAAACAGACAATAGTTTAAGCCTATTTATAGTGTTTATTCAAATATTAAATTTCTATGGGTTATTAAAAGTGAGAAAAAAGGAAATAAATCACTAAAAAACCAGCACCAGTTGTTTTTGTCTAAAAACACTGAAATTACATTGATTGACCTCACTAAACTAGGTAAGTGACATTTTATTGTAAATCCTGTCTGAAAAACATTGGGTAAATTAACTGACCTCACTACACTAGATAAGTGACATTTTGATTGTAAATCCTGTCTGAAAAACATCAAGTAAATTAACTGACCTCACTACACTAGATAAGTGACATTTTGATTGTAAATCCTGTCTGAAAAACATTGGGTAAATTAAGTGACCTCAATACACTAGATAAGTGACATTTTGATTGTAAATCCTGTCTGAAAAACATCAAGTAAATTAACTGACCTCACTACACTAGATAAGTGACATTTTGATTGTAAATCCTGTCTGAAAAACATCAAGTAAATTAACTGACCTCACTACACTAGATAAGTGACATTTTGATTGTAAATCCTGTCTGAAAAACATTGGGTAAATTAAGTGACCTCAATACACTAGATAAGTGACATTTTGATTGTAAATCCTGTCTGAAAAACATCAAGTAAATTAACTGACCTCACTACACTAGATAAGTGACATTTTGATTGTAAATCCAGTCTGAAAAACATTGGGTAAATTAAGTGACCTCAATACACTAGATAAGTGACATTTTGATTGTAAATCCTGTCTGAAAAACATCAAGTAAATTAACTGACCTCACTACACTAGATAAGTGACATTTTGATTGTAAATCCTGTCTGAAAAACATTGGGTAAATTAACTGACCTCACTACACTAGATAAGTGACATTTTGATTGTAAATCCTGTCTGAAAAACATCAAGTAAATTAACTGACCTCACTACACTAGATAAGTGACATTTTGATTGTAAATCCTGTCTGAAAAACATTAAGTAAATTAACTGACCTCAATATAGCAGAAAAGTATCACACCTGTATTAAAACACTTTATCATTACAAGACAAAATTGCAACAGTAAAACATATGACAGCATACTTACTTTAACACTTCTGACTTAGATTTATTTGTAAATAAAAGTCCTGTTTGACCTTGTAACTGCCGGCTTAACTTATGTAAATTTTCTTTATATTCATCTGACACTGTGCGCCCCAATGCTAATGACATAACTTTGTTTTTTCCAAAATAAAATCTGAAATAATCATAATGAAATATTAGTATTCTCTAAAAAAGATATTGGTATCCATTATTGATCAGCCTAGAAAAGGCCCTTACATTTTAATATGGTATAAAATATAATATGTGAGGGGCTATCTGTGACGAATTTTTTAGTCTATATTGAGTTTTTTTTTTTAAATTCAGTAGTACTTCTTTCTTGTTTATATTTTTATTTTTGAAACATACTTGACAATATTGATCTTTGCATTAGGGTAATGTATAATGTTGAAACAATTTTTCAATACATGGCTTTAATTTTTTAAAGAATGTGCCAAAATGGCTTAAACCAGTGTTACCACTACAACACTACTGGGTAATTGTTTTGTAAACCAATCAAAATCTTTCACTACCAGTGATTCCAACCCTTAAGGTGTGAAATAGTACTATAACATACAAAACATAGTAAACTGAGGTTAAAATGATTTATTTTGTGTTCATTTTACAACAAATTTTTAGCTGCCAGTGCCTGCATCTAAGCTATTTATTCTTTTTTGTAACACCTGAGATAATTTCAATCATGTTGTCAGCTTCCCCTCTTAATTGCACTTTTGAAGGAAGAAAAATCAATGTGTCACACAAGCTCTAACTACTACACTCAATTCCATGCATAACAAACACCACTCTGACCATGAATTAACCAATGTATGAGTAAAATATAAAAAGTGACACTGGTTAAAGCCACATATAAAATAACACCCCCAGAAAAATGGTCCATATTAAGTATCTGAAATAGAAATTAGTCACATTAAATCGTAACAGTGTAATATGGGTTTTTTACTCTGTAATAATTACAATAAATTAATTATAGTCAGAAGAGATGGCATCCCTGCACTACTATCAATAAAAACTGCTACATATATCAACACAGAAATTTACATTATATATCAATAAGGAATGTACACTAAATTTAAACTTTAGACAAGCTACAACATATACGTTTTTACATCAACATTGATACGTACATTATACATGTTTATCTACACAAAATTTAAAGTAGACTATAATTATTGTGAGGAAACAAATTATTTAATTATAGTATCAGTGACCTTGACCTTTGACTTCTAAAATCAATAGGCATCTTTAAAGAATATAAAGAATATAGCTATCAGTGTTTAAAGTTAGATAAAATTCTATCAGAGGTATTGCACGAAAACCAATGTATTATGGACAGACATTCAGATAGACCAAACATATGGTGGGATAAAAATATTGCCTGGAATCTACACCATTCCATTCAAAGTAATTCTTGGACAAATACATACCTACTATGGTTCCATTTCTGTCTCACAGTTTTAAGTTGAGTATTCCGCATATTGTGAACTGAAAATGTGAAAATTCTGGCATATCTGTCAGCACATTCTCTAACCTGAAATTATAGAATAAGTCTGAATTATATATTTAAGTTAGAGATTGAGTAATTTATTGCTTAAAGCTGCATTCGCATTTTTGCAGCTATTTGCAGCAAGCACTGTAAAAATAAAAGATACAATAGTATTTTAAAATACTAACTTAAGTTAAAAGTTTAATGTAAACTAAAATTTAAAAATTATAGTACAAGTTTATTGATAAATACCAGTAAAATTACAGAAAAGTTATATATAAAACACTGTACAGTATGCTAAAACAATTAGATTTTATCAAAAAGTTTATTTCTTGAAGGAAGTTATATTTTTTTGCCATTGACATGGCTAAAAAGATCTTGCATGGATGATGCTATGTAAAAAAGTATCCCTTCCAAGAACAAAAGAAAACACAATTCAGCAAAATGTGCTAAATAGATTTTAGACCTTGAAAAGGGATACATTGTGATTGTTACAAATGAAAATATAGATATATACAAGCATATAAAACAAATAATCAATTCATAGAGCTCAATCAACCATTCACTAGAAAGTAAAACACTATATACAATAGTATCTATAGTCTATTTCATTACTGTATATATTGTCGATGTGTTATAGTCGTTTCATGATCTTTGATTTTATAATCAATTTCATAAATCTGTGAATATTTCTTACCCGCAAAAAAGTCGGAAATTTAAAAACCGCGAAAATTTGACCGTGAAATTTAGTACATTTACAGTATACATAATATATGTGTGTGTGTGTGTGTGTGTGTGTGTGTGTGTGTGTGTGTGTGTTCTACATTTCTGTGGATTGTTTCTTGTTGAAAAGTACTTGAATTAGTAACAGGATCACTTTCTATACCCTACAGAAAGTATATTAATTTGCATTTATATATACTGAAAATCAGAGAAACACCAATGCTTTCACAGATGGATTGGATTAATGGTTTCTATGCCCCAGCCAAGGTTCTTTCACTTATCAAGGCAGTCAGTTCTGGAATGGTGGAAGAAATCGCATACATTATTTATTAATTAGGGGTATGAACAATTAAATATTTAATCAAGTTCTCATTGCTTTCCACATTTTTAAATAAATGACAACAATATGCTGTAAATTTCATTATGTCCAGTCGGCTTTACATTTTAGTTACTTTTGATAAAGGATTCAACTGAATTCAAACTTCATATAATTTCTGTTGCAATATAAGTTACATGTATAACTGTTCACAATACAGATCTTTTTTCACATCGTATTTACCATTGAGTTATCCATACTAATGGTGTTCTCTGTTATGGTACATTATATTGACAGGGCATAGAGCATGCATTTAAAGTGATTAGCTTGTGGTAGTAGTGATTAGCTAGTGGTAGAAGTGATTAGCTTGTGAAAGAAGTGATAAGCTTGTGAATAGCTTGTAGTAGAAGTGATATGCTTGTAGTAGAAGTGATTAGCTTGTAGTAGAAGTGATAAGCTTGTAGTAGAAGTGATTAGCTTGTAGTAGAAATGATTAGCTTGTGGTAGAAGTGTTTAGCTTGTGGTAGTAGTGATTAGCTTGTAGTACAAGTGATTTGCTTGTGGTAGTAGTGATTTGCTTGTAGTACAAATGATTAGCTTGTGATAGTAGTGATTTGCTTGTGGTAGAAGTGATTAGCTTGTAGCAGAAGTGTTTAGCTTGTAGTAGAAATGATTAGCTTGTAGTAGAAGTGATAAGCTTGTGGTAGAAGTGTTTAGCTTGTGGTAGAAGTGTTTAGCTTGTGGTAGAAGTGTTTAGCTTGCAGTAGAAGCGATTAGCTAGTGGTAGAAGTGATTAGCTTGTGAAAGAAGTGATAAGCTTGTGAATAGCTTGTAGTAGAAGTGATATGCTTGTAGTAGAAGTGTTTAGCTTGTAGTAGAAGTGATAAGCTTGTAGTAGAAGTGATTAGCTTGTAGTAGAAATGATTAGCTTGTGGTAGAAGTGTTTAGCTTGTGGTAGTAGTGATTAGCTTGTAGTACAAGTGATTTGCTTGTGGTAGTAGTGATTTGCTTGTAGTACAAATGATTAGCTTGTGATAGTAGTGATTTGCTTGTGGTAGAAGTGATTAGCTTGTAGCAGAAGTGTTTAGCTTGTAGTAGAAATGATTTGCTTGTGGTAGAAGTGATTAGCTTGTAGCAGAAGTGTTTAGCTTGTAGTAGAAATGATTAGCTTGTAGTAGAAGTGATTAGCTTGTAGTAGAAGTGAATAGCTTGTAGTAGAAGTGAATAGCTTGTAGTAAAAGTGATTAGCTTGTTGTAGAAGTGATTAGCATGTGATAGAAGTGATTAGCTTGTAGTAAAAGTGATTAGCTTGTGGTAGAAGTGATTAGCTTGTAGTAGAAGTGATTAGCTTGTAGTAAAAGTGATAAGCTTGTGGTAGAAGTGATTAACTTGTAGTAGAAGTGATTAGCTTGTAGTAGAAATGATTAGCTTGTAGTGGAAGTGATTAGCTTGTGGTAGAAGTGTTTAGCTTGTGGTAGAAGTGTTTAGCTTGCAGTAGAAGCGATTAGCTAGTGGTAGAAGTGATTAGCTTGTGAAAGAAGTGATAAGCTTGTGAATAGCTTGTAGTAGAAGTGATATGCTTGTAGTAGAAGTGATTAGCTTGTAGTAGAAGTGATAAGCTTGTAGTAGAAGTGATTAGCTTGTAGTAGAAATGATTAGCTTGTGGTAGAAGTGTTTAGCTTGTGGTAGTAGTGATTAGCTTGTAGTACAAGTGATTTGCTTGTGGTAGTAGTGATTTGCTTGTAGTACAAATGATTAGCTTGTGATAGTAGTGATTTGCTTGTGGTAGAAGTGATTAGCTTGTAGCAGAAGTGTTTAGCTTGTAGTAGAAATGATTTGCTTGTGGTAGAAGTGATTAGCTTGTAGCAGAAGTGTTTAGCTTGTAGTAGAAATGATTAGCTTGTAGTAGAAGTGATTAGCTTGTAGTAGAAGTGAATAGCTTGTAGTAGAAGTGAATAGCTTGTAGTAAAAGTGATTAGCTTGTTGTAGAAGTGATTAGCATGTGATAGAAGTGATTAGCTTGTAGTAAAAGTGATTAGCTTGTGGTAGAAGTGATTAGCTTGTAGTAGAAGTGATTAGCTTGTAGTAAAAGTGATAAGCTTGTGGTAGAAGTGATTAACTTGTAGTAGAAGTGATTACCGGTAGCTTGTAGTAAAAGTGATAAGCTTGTAGTAGAAGTGATTAGCTTGTAGTAGAAGTGGTTAGCTTGCAGGAGAAGTGTTAGCTTGCAGGAGAAGTGTTAGCTTGTAGTAGAAGTGATTAGTGATTAGCTTGTAGTAGAAGTGATTAGCTTGTAGTAGAAGTGATTAACTTAACTAGTTTTTAGATCTCTTGCAGAAAATAATATCCCAGTAAAAACCTCAAAGGCCCATAAAAAAATTAGCAAACAATCTCTGATCTATAATAAAAGTACATGTATATCAAATTACTCTTGCTGTCCACCAAGCTTTGTAAATTTCTGCTTATTTTTTTATTTGAGACTAATATTTTCTGTCTATACCACGGTGTTCTAGGATTTTTCCTTTCTAGGATTTTTCCTTGATACAAACTTTCCACAGGAAAGTCACAACAGAAAATCCACTTTCCCATAAAAATTTTTACTTTCCCCATGTCTTGGTGAGAAAAATATAGATTGTGAGTAAATAACAGTTGTTTTTAATATTCTTTATTAGAAAAACAAGCAACAAATGTTCTGACTTGAAATGAAACTAAAGAAAAATACAAAACTACAGATGTAGTTAATCTCCCTTTGCCAGGCGGTAAAGAATGGAAAATCCGAGAAGAGGGTTTCAATTTGAAAAAAAGTTTTATCAACCAACGTTGTTGATTGGGGGAACATTTACCAGTGGAAAATGTATAAAACACTGCACTTGCTAAAAGATATATACATATTTCACTATATTTTAATAAATTTCAATTTCCCACAGAGAACAGCCAATATTTATCACTTTCCTGCGACAGAAATTCACTTGGGCACTGTACCAGTTACTAATATAATTAATTAATTTTATACCTTAAAACCAGATACATGTACTACAAAGAAATATGACTAAAATACATATATTATCATGTCAATGGAAATAATCTGTGTTAAATTTCTGGGACTCATGTGATGAAATGAGCATTAGCCTATGTTCCTTAAACAATTCTAAGACTCATGCAGGTATTGAAATCAATTAGAATGACATCTGCTGATGTTCTTCCCAAACATTTAAAGGAAATCAATATGATGAATGTGTTAACATGACACTTTCCTGTGTTTGTTCCAAATATTTCTAAGACTTACTTCTTCAATAATTTTCTGTTTCAATTCCAAGCCTTTTTTCTTTGTTTGTGTCAATGAAACTGAAAGAAATAAAAACATATCTGTTTATTTATAAACCTGTCTGCTTATTATTTGTTAAAACAATCAAGTTGATGAGGGTATATAAAGAATAAAGTTTTCCTGTCCTTTCATCCTTCTACCAATCCACTGTTTAATGTTAAGCTTTAAAATATATACACTTCATTTTTAATAACAATGGTGAATTTTCCATGCAACTGAAAATAAAATGGTTCACTTTGACTTAAATTTCATGCTTTATTGACTGAGGTCTAGTTTAATGTTAAGATATAAAATATGGTGTTTTCTAGGTGCTTTACATTACATTTTACAAAGTCATAAATTGTGTAAATTAACATTTAATGAAGAATTTTTTGATGTGAAAGGCAGATGTTTGCTTGTTGAGATTGAAAGCAGCTCTCTAAACCTTTTCCATCTTGTTGTAGCTGCAAGTTCACATCCACCACCAGATGACAACATGTCACCAAGGTAGCAGAAGTCAGTTACAACTTCAAGCTTTTCCACACCAACTGTTATCTCTGACACATGTCTATCATCAATCATACAGGGATTTTTCTGGGTATCAACAGGGTACGGTAAACGGACCCATTCCCAGTGCAAAAAATCATGCATTTTTCCCAATTCTGTTGTAAAAAATTCCCAATTGGCTAGGATTATCAATTTAAAAAAAAAAAAAAAAAAAAAAAAAAAAAAAAGTCACGAGATCATCATCACTAGGCTTATAATATCTGGTTTCGCTCGATATTAACCCGCATTTTCTGTTGCTGTCTGCGTCATGGTGAAAGGGAAGCAACTCTAAGAAATAATCAACTTCGTCATTTAGATGTTGGTATTGAGTCTGATTATAGATAACGAACTTACAAGCGCCTTCGCAATATATATAATCTTGTTTGTAGTGTTGCCGGAAGTCATATCACACAATAGCAAGTACTATGCTAAAACAATCCGATCTGTTGATGTAACAGGGAGTAAAAAAATATTACAGTACTACACTGTCAAGCCCAAATCCTCTACCGATTCTGCTGGCAGCCTCTTGAAAAAATCGCGAGTGAACATGAACACATGGACGATGTTAATATATAAATAATGCCAACTTCCACAGCATCTGTAGAAAGGGGATTTAGCTTTATGAATAGATTGTGTACATCATTGAGAAATCGTTTAAATCAAGTTACATTAGACTCCATTATGAGGATTTGCATGGAAGGACCACAGGAACTTAAAAACAATGTGTTAGAGCAAATGTTGGATTTGTTCAGAGACAAAAAAAACGGATGCTATTTTGTTGTGAACACTGATTTAATAGTATTAAAGTGGTCAAAGGTTTTTAATATGTTGTCATGATTGTTCCCAAAATCACATGTTTGTCGAGTATTTTTTCCCAATTTCATCCCAAGTTCCTTTTCCCAAAAAGGCCAGAAAAATCCCTGCGGTCAAGCAAGTCCATTGCAGCGAGGACACTTGTAGCTCAGATCAGGCTGGAGGGGTCCCTTGATTCCAATAGACTTCCGATGGACCCAATTAGAGCATCTTGTGCAGTGGATGGAGTTTCTTCCTGTGCCTCCGAGACAGAGAGCACATGGGTACTTTACAGATCTTAGGGTTTCTAGATTTGAACCCGAGATCATTACCTTGGTTTTACCCATGTTGACTCGAAGCCCTTTTTCCTCAATGCCCTTCTTCCATATGGCCATTTTTTCAAGCAACAATTCAAGAGAGGTGTCAGTGATTACCAGGTCTTCAGCATTTAAGAGCCCCATGGGCAGCTTACAAGAACATAAAGTGACAATACTACCAAAACTATGATAAATAACAATGGACTTAGTACCGATCCTTGATGAACACTAACACCGACATCAAACTGACTGCTGTAGCTGTCACCTACTCAAACACTTCTCTTAGCATCAGAGTACATGGTCTGCATAGCTTTGAAGAGCCATTCCTCAACACCTTACTTGTGCATTGCCCACCAAAAGACTTTCCTTGGTACATGGTCGAATGCCTTCTTAAAGTCACTGAAAGCCATGAAAAGGAGTTGATTAGCTTTGAAATGCTTTTCTTGCATTTGTTGAATATGAGGTCTTGTACTACTGCTACTTCATATCTTCCAATAGGCTTTGTCATCTCTGTCACAATACTGTAAGGGCCTGGAACTTAACCTGTTGCCATCTTCCTGGCTGCCTTTTCTATCATCTCAGCTGTAACTGGGATACTTGGAGCCTCAACAAGCTCGTCTGAAAGGTCATTTGGATTCCAGGAGAATTCAACATTAAACAATTGTTTGTAGTGCTGCTTCCATGCATCTTTCCTAGAGTTTTCAATCAAGGAAAGTTCATATTCATCATTTTGTACTGGTGTCTCCCCCATTACATTTTGATTATCTTGGTGTATTTGGCATAATTGATTATTCTATATATCTGTTCCACAAGTAAATGTTTAATATGGTGTTAAAATCACCAGAAATGAAATACTTACCATTTACAGAAGGGACAAAATGACTCATTTAAGTATTAACCGGTGCAAAACAATCCAAGGCAAAAAGGCATAGGGATCTTGTATAATACTAAAAATATTGTAAATTAAAAAAAAAGTATTTTAATTTTGAAAAAAATTGGGTCATATATGCATATCCCGAAAATGGGATCTTATGTTGTAAATTTATGAGTCCAGTGGTTACAAGAAAACCCTCGATAAAGCAAAATTTTGATATTCATCTTCAGCATCCAGTATGAAAGTTTTCTTAAACTTCCATTCATTCACAATTATAAGATACTAAGCATATATGTTTTGAAATATTGTGCAAGTAAAATCATTAACCTTTCTTGTCTCTTTTGGATTTTGGCATTTTCTTTTAGTTCAAGTTCTTCAAATAACACGCACATGGCATGTTTATATCTTACTGACCCGGAAATGACCCCTTAAATCATATTTTTTTAAAATTGATTTATTCCGATTTTTATTGATGTTAAAGATTATAATAATGAAATAATATTTTATATTTGTCGGGTCTTCTAAAAATAAGAAAAAGATCATTCTATTTTTGTCATGGTAACCAAATGATGTCAAAGGCTACCCTTGTCGACGGTAAGGAATCCCCGTGTATTTTCAATTAGAATTGTTGGAATTCAAGGGCAGATAAATCTCTTTCATTTGCATCAGAATTTTCAAGAAATAATCCCTGAAAAGTAATTGAATTACATCTTTTACAGTTTGTCATTTTTGTAGGATAATGATAATAATAATGTCTCTATTAAATCATATTTTTGAGACATATACGAGATAATGAGTAGAAGTTAACATGGACTCAAATTTCTGAAATTTAGAGCGGCGGAGGAATGGATGATGTCACATTGTCGGTAAACCGACTCGTTCTTCCGCTACAGCATGCAGATTGGGAAGGTGTAGTAAGCGATACTAGTTTCCGTTACATACTTTCGACAAATTTATAAGTTTGCTGACCAACATAAAACATGTCGGGAACGGAGACGAAAGAGAAAAAGGCAGCTTTAGTATATAAAGCTAAAATGGCCGAACAGTCTGAGCGTTATGATGATATGTCGGAGGCAATGACTGAAGCGGTAAAGGCAGAACCGGTACTATCAAACGAGGAAAGGAATCTGCTCTCTGTTGCCTTCAAAAATGTTGTTGGTAACCGAAGATCTTCTTGGAGAGTGATCACTAGCATAGAACAGAAAATGAATGGTGAAGAAGACAATAAAAGGAAACCTCTCATTTTTAGCTATAAAACCAAGATTACTGATGAGCTGCGAAGTATTTGCAAAAAAGTATTGGTAAGTTGGGGGTCATAATCATTTGGCGGATGAAGACATTTGTCGTTCAAGAATTTGCATGATTTATTAAATTTAATTTCACATGTCGTAAACATCCTTGCAGACTTTTAGTGACCAAAAAAAACATTGTTTTGCGAAGCGAATACGTTTGATTAATATTCAACAACGATTATTCTTCTATTTTTTCTATTTGCACGGGGTGTATTCGTTTGTAACGGTCCATAGGCGTACAAAAACTGCATGGGTGTAGCTCTGTTGTTTCCTCTTAGACTTAAATACGACTTGAATGAAACTCTGTGATCTGTAATGGTGACTAACCTGTATTTTGGTAAAATTGCTCATTCCTTGAACATAATGAATTGAAATGAGGTATGATTGAATGCAAATCCTTGATTGAAGGAAATTAGGCATTACTGTCTGATTCACGTCTGTCGTAGCACTAGTTTTTTCAAGGTTTTAGAAGAGATATCAAAAAAATTTGTAGCATGTCGCATACCGTTATTACATATGCATTTTGTTATAATTAACTGACGCCAAACTAAATGCCATCTTAGCTGGAGTATTAAATGCAGAGCTTTTTAAAATCCTTACGGGATTTAAAATGGTTAAACACACAAGCACTCATTGCGGAAGTACATCCCTGAAAAATCCGTGCTGGTTAAGAAAATAGAAATGCAAATGACAGACTCATTTTCGCTCGCCAGGTAATATCGTCTGCTAGATTGACAGCAAAAGGGAATGTTCTGTGGTTTAAACAACAGTGACCTTACCTACAGCTGAGTGGACTATTCCAGAGTTTTCTACCCTAATCCGCATTATTATTACAGGGATATATTTCCAGAATGAGTGTTTGTGTGTTATATCATAATTCCCCATAAGGATTTTAAAAAGCTCTGCATTTTATACTTTGGTGTCGGTTAATTACGACAAAACACATACGTCATAACAGTATGTGACATGCTACAAATTTCTTGATATCTCTTCTAAAACCTTGAAAAACTAGTGCTACAACAGACATGAATCAGACAGTAGATTTTTGGATTCTGGTAATCATTGACAAAATTTAATTTAGCTCTGTGATTCTTTTGTCAAGGCTAGGGCTGAAACGATTCTCCGCGATTTCGATAAACTGCGAATTCATTGGCTTCGGTTCGGTTCACAATATTTTCAAATCTGAATTGGATACGGGTTCGGTTCAGATCCGACTTGTGTTTTGGATTTTTTTTCCATTTCTGTTTTTTCATACAATGCAAAAAATGCAATCAGAGCTTGAATTAACTGTGCCTAAGTTAGTAGATGCACCGCCATTGTATAAATCAGCGGTGTTGAAACATTTTGGTTTCATGGCTGAGGAAGTAAATGGATTAAAAAAAAATTTGATAAAAGTAAAACTGTAAGATCTGCTATACCACAGGAGCAAGCTGATGTTAATTCTACTCGTGAATCGCCCTCCAAAAAAATAAAATAGAATCAAGTGAATCTAATAATTTCAGTTTTGATGATTTATTTGCTGATGTTTTTGTTACAAAGATTGTACCTGAAAAATCAGTACTCCAGTGTGTTGAAACTGAAATTAACAATTACAAAGCTTAAAGTAACATACAACTGAACTTTGATCCTCTTGCTTGGTGGAAGTTAAATGAAGTTAAATACCCCTACTGGCTAGAGCAGCAAGATCATATCTTGTATTTCAGTCTACATCTGTTGCTAGTAAGAGAGTGTTCTCTTCAGCAGGTGATATTGTCACTGCACAAAGGGCTTGCTTGTTTCCTGAACATGTTGACAGTTTGCTTTCCCTAAAAAAAACTTGTGCTAAAATTACAAGTGTATTTTAAGTGTTACTGAATAAAGGTTTCAGCTATTATTTTGTATTTCAAATGTAATTTTCATTTTTTTCATGTATCATGATGCGTATCGTATCGTGACTTGGATATCTTGATAGGTATGGTATCGTGGGGTAGGTGTATCGTTTCAGCCCTAGTCGAGGCTTATTTTGAAAAATTCTATGAAAATCAACAGGTTCTGAACAAAAACTTGTTTAGGTATTCTTCAAATAGGGTATAGTGTGTATAGTACCAGATTTAATGTCAATATAAGTCATAATTTGATGTCACAAAATTGAAATTGTCATTGAAATTACTGATTTTGATCAATATTTGAAAAGGTAGTTTGTTTTGCAATTTTTTTTTTAGAGATATAAGACCGTAGATGGAAATAAATTGACTTGTCTATGTGTAAAAATTAACTTTTCTGGGTTTTCTTTCTATTTTTTTAAACCACAAAGACAAATGTTGTTTATAGTATTAGGGACATAATTATTATCTATCTCTTATCAATTTCATATTGTTTTTTACCAATTTCATTTAGTGCTAGTATAAAAATGTTATGTTGAATATATTGTTAAATAAGTCAATGAAAAATTTGACACTTGGAGACTTTATCATGTTTTTATTCAATTTTCACATTTCAGAGTTTGCTTAATGATTATCTAATAAAAGAAGATTTTGACAAGGATGATTCTACTCAATGTGAAAGCCAAGTATTTTATTTAAAAATGAAAGGAGACTATCACAGATATTTAGCTGAAGTTGAAAATGGTGGAGAGAAAAATGGTAACACGTCAAATAATTTTAGAAATCTTTATATCAGATATGTATTTTAAGGTCCTCATTGACTAGGTTGGTATGAAAGAACCAGGTAATGATAAATACATTGAACATTACTTAACATTCACAATGTTTATTTACTTCTTTTTAACTCCACATTTCCTTTTCTATTTACACATGGCATGTGATTGTTCGGTTATCTCCCTTTAACAGTACAATGATCTAATTTTAAAAAGTAAAAATTCCAGTTGATTGACAATGTAATCAATACCCAGTAAAATTAATGTTCAAACAGATGTTGTTTAAAGTAATTGAAAGATGTCTTATTTTGTTATTTTATAAAAGTTGTATTTTAAAGGTGGATTGACCAAGTATTACAAGTCAAATGTAATACACATTGTAGGATATGATCAGTCATAAATTAGGAATCGCCATTGTTATATGTATCTAGGTCTGATCCAGTGAAATTAATCAGTAAACATCACTTATGTGAAAATTTCTTTGATGTTGAATCCGTTTACCAACCAAACTTGCTACATAAGAGGTTCCTCAGCTGTAAACAACAATTTCAACCATTTTTATCTTTCAGAGAAAAAGCATTTGATTGAGGTAGGATTTATTGAGTTGACAATGAAAGACTTGTAAATACGTGTTACCAAACTTGCTCTGGGATAACAGTCGCATCTCGGGTACACATAACTTAACAAAAGCTTGAAATTTTTTAAAGAGAAAACTGGAAATGTCTTCTGGTTTTTATTATTCGCGAAAGCATATAGCTATCACACGCGCGAACTCTTAACCCATTTTTGTCTCCATTACAGATTTCAGCTCTCTCTCGTCCGTTGATTAAAGTTGAATAAGGCAGACAACCCAAATTTAGGCTCCTTTTGCATCTATTGATTCGGTAATGAAATTTCCATGATAAATCACAACTGTCCATTGATTGAAATTGATTTAGTCGAAATGAATTGGAGAATCTAAAGAGGATGCAGCATTTTCCTGTATTTAAAGACGAACTTTATTTTGATGACGTCACATGGTTGTTCACCATGTTTCTCAAAAAAATGGTTAGGAAGTTAAGCATGAAACCAATGTAAACAACGATCTACTGACTTCCGATTTTCGCCATATGTGTACAAATAGGTCTTATGTTTTATATGCATCTTTAAATAGATTCCTGTCATATGTCAGTGTTGCATGTGAAAGCATGACTCCACAGGATGAGTTTATGTATACAACTATCTTACAGTGAGTTTATAACTTGTTCTTAACAGTATCCATGTAATCTAGCAATATCTGTGTATTAATTCTGTTAATCCACTACTGTTAAAATTTCACCCGTTTTCAGTCAAATAAAAACATTGTCACTTGTTTAATTATGACTAGCAGGGAGGTAAGATCAGGTATCAGTATTGTAACTTATTGTATAGTATTTCAAACAAAGTAAATATGATATACGCTAAATTAAATTATATCTTCATTTATGTTGCATAAGATTTATGATAATGTTTATTTGGAGATACATATTTGTATTTGATCGAAAGAAGTTGAATTTTCACTAACCTTTAATGTTTGAAAAATCTGTATACAAGCCAGTGGGGGTATTCGAGTTAACAAAGTTTTGCTGTAACTGGCTTCATATCTCACCTGGTGTTAGCTGTACATATGTTTATTTAATGTAAACATCTCACGAGTTTACCTTGCATTGTCAGCAAATATATTTTTAATCATAAACTTCAAGACCAAGATCGCATAATTTTCTGAATTTTTTATGCAATTAAGAGGAATTTAGCATTTTGTTTATGTAATTCAAGAAGAATTTTGACATGATTTAAATATGAAATGGATCGGTGCAGAGAAAAAGTATGCAATGAACTGAAATATGGTATTAACAGGTATGCAAATAGGTAGAATCTACTGTACTGTTTTTGATAATCCTTGACTTGTTAGGATATTTGCAAAGGTAACTTGATAAATGTACTTTTTTTTCAGATGCCTACTAAAGAATCTGAAAAAGCTTATAACGACGCGTTTGGTATTGCTAAATCAAATATGCAACCAACACATCCAATTCGACTTGGACTGGCATTGAATTATTCTGTCTTCTATTATGAAATTAAGAACTCTCCAGACCGCGCTTGTAAATTAGCCAAAGAAGTAAGTATAATAAATGTAAAATAATCTGATTGGAAACTGAGATATTAATTTTCATTGTCTACATATACAATCACAAGACAATCCTGATTATTTAAGTTTTTAATACATAAACTTACAAAAAGTCATGCATTCTCAGGGATTTTTCTGGCCACTCACAGGGTCTGGTGAAGGGACCCATTCCCAATGCCAAAAAGCATACATTTTTCCCAATTTTGTAGGTAAAAATTTCTAAATGATCCTGCTTTGAGAAACTTAGAAAAAGTGAAAAAACTATATTTTTGGTGTAGCTTGTATACCTTTATAATAACCTGTATTTATGCACATTTTGATTTATACTCAATGAGGATCTGGTAGAATGGGAGCAACTCATGAAACAACTTTCTCAGATGTTTGTATTGAAGCCAGTCTATGAAGATATTGTGTTAATGTCTGAGTGATTTGGTACAAATGAGTGACTACCAGGATGTATCAAAATAGTAAATATTCCAGGCAAAATATTTGATGTACTGACAATGTGAACATTTTTAAAGTTTAATGAAAAATTTTCCCAAAATGGCCAGAAAAATCCCTGATTCTTATGGTATTGTAGTGTGTATGTGCGTGTTACACATTTTAGACCTCGTTAACTATTATGCCCATTTTGAGGATATTTTTACATAGGAAAGTTGAAGACTACTACTAATGTCATAGTTGGGTAATCAACATACAGTATCTATGTAAACAAATGTCCGTTTTCTTGAGCACTACAGTATACTTGCTTTCCAAAGAAGTAGACCTGTACAGCACAGCCAAATCTTGGTGTTACAAATGCATGTCTGGTTTTAATTCAATTTCCAACCCCACATTTCAAAGAAGAAAAGAAGGCAACATGTACAAAAAATAAATAAAATAGTGAATAATAAATAAAATTGCTTCCCCTACACACACAGAGTTATGCAGGAATTCACTTATTTCTGGTTAGAATTTTGGATATCAACTTAAAAACATATGCATGAATTGATAATGCTCAATTTTAATTTTATTCCAATTATTTTATCATATATTGCACAAAATATACAAAAATAAATCTTATAAATGATACAAATCTAAAATTTCGGTCACTCGCATTCACTGTGCAGCCATCACAACCACGATGTTTCCGCCAATTTTTTAACTGAATAAAACTGATAATGTGTTTTATTGCCTTTATGATTGAAAAAAAACCAAAATTATTCTTGGTAGCCAAGAGGCTAGTAAAACCCAACATCCTTGGAGCCCTGCATGGCTGTAATTTGAGATGGCCTTAAGTACTTTACATACCGTACTCCTTCTATGTATTCAGACAGATTTTAATGATTTCGTTTTCAAGTGTCCCGGAATTTAGAGGAAATTTGAAAATTAAATATCTGGAAAATTGGGGTTGTCCAAATATGTAGAGAGTCCGATACATTTTGGAGCTGATTTTGGGCCCCATCCCCATACAAATTATTATGCAAGTGTATACTCGAAGTTCATTGAAGTGTCAACTTAGTAAATCACATGATATTTTTGTTAATTATGGATGATACACAAACTTACTTACTTATCCTCATCTTGCCCGATGACACATAAGGCTGTAACCAGGGACCTCCAATCTTGTCTTTCCTTAGCAATCCTTTCCAGCTCACCCCAGGTCTTTCCCACCTTCTTCATTTCGGTCTCTACAGTCCTTCTCCATGTTTCTCTCGGCCTTCCCCTGCTTCATTTTCCATTATCTGGGGTCCACTTTAGAGCTGTTTTTGTGATGCTCTCTGTATTTTTGCGCATTACATGCCCCAGCCATCTCCATCTTCTCTGCTGTATTATTGTCGAGATGTTTTGCTGACCTGTTTTCTCATACAGCGTGTGGTTGGATATTTTCTGCGGCCAGTAGATGTTGCATATTTTACGCAGACATGCTGTATGGAACCCTGACAGTCTCTGGTTATCCTTCTGTGTCACCCTCCAACACTCTGAACCATAAAGCAAGACATAGAGGACACTGCTTTTGAAGATCTTTATCTTGGTGGTAGTTTGGATGTTATGAGATCTCCATATCTTATTTAGTTGATGAAAGGCTGTTCTGTCTTTCTTTAGTCTGTTTGTGATACACACACAAAGAAGGTTGATAATCTTTACTCTGGCACCTGAACACAATTGCATTGTCAGAAAATGCCACGTAAAGCAAACTTTATTTTATTGTCACCTGTTAAGTAAAATATAGTGGGTTAAAAATTGATATTAGAAATTTGAAGATGTAGATTATGCTATCACAATTCATTTTATCGATTTGAATGGTAGTTTGAAGATACTGATAAGTGTGTGTGTGTGAATTTCCAATTTTGAAGAACCTTACAGCATAAAATTATTCGCTAAAGAAGAAGATGACAACTTTTGGTTGAAGGAAGATAACTCATTTTACAATGAATATACAGAAATCAGAAAATAAATGCAACAAGAAATTATTGTGATGAAACAGACCTCACATTTTTTACATGAAATTCTTGCTCACATTAATTTCCTGATTTACAATATATTTATAATTTAGGTACATATAATACATGTATACATAATCATTTAAATGTCATTTATATGTCCCTTATATTAAAAAAATCCTTTTGATTCAATTTTAGGCATTTGATGACGCTATTGCTGAATTGGACACATTAAATGAAGAATCTTATAAGGATAGTACATTAATAATGCAATTGCTTAGAGATAATTTAACAGTAAGTACAGCATAAATCCATTCATTGGCAGCAACATGTATTTTATTTAAACTACAAAGCCTTGAAACTTTGTAGTGATGAGTCCAGACAAAAGTCTATATAAATTGACATTGGCCTGTAGAAGTAAAATCTTTGAACATTTTGTCATTAATGGTAAAGCATAGATGCTTAACACAACATACAGAAACATTAGTCCATGAGACTTTAACCTGCATCAGACACAACATAAAAAACATTAGCCCATGCGACTTTAACCTGCATCAGACACAACATACAAAACATTAGTCCATGAGACTAACCTGCATCAGACACAACATACAAAACATTAGCCCATGAGACTTTAACCTGCACCAGACACAACATACAAAACATTAGCCCATGAGACTTTAACCTGCACCAGACACAACATACAAAACATTAGCCCATGAGACTTTAACCTGCATCAGACACAACATACAAAACATTAGCCCTTGAGACTTTAACCTGCATCAGACACAACAATACAAAACATTAGCCCATGAGACTTTAACCTGCATCAGACACAACATACAAAACATTAGCCCATGAGACTTTAACCTGCATCAGACACAACATACAAAACATTAGCCCATGAGACTTTAACCTGCATCAGACACAACATACAAAACATTAGCCCATGAGACTTTAACCTGCATCAGACACAACATACAAAACATTAGCCCTTGAGACTTTAACCTGCATCAGACACAACATACAAAACATTAGCCCATGAGACTTTAACCTGCATCAGACACAACATACAAAACATTAGCCCATGAGACTTTAACCTGCATCAGACACAACATACAAAACATTAGCCCATGAGACTTTAACCTGCATCAGACACAACATACAAAACAATAGCCCATTAGACTTTAACCTGCATCAGACACAACATACAAAACATTAGCCCATGAGACTTTAACCTGCATCAGACACAACATACAAAACATTAGCCCATGAGACTTTAACCTGCATCAGACACAACAAACAAAACATTAGCCCATGAGACTTTAACCTGCATCAGACACAACAAACAAAACATTAGTCCATGAGACTTTAACCTGCATCAGACACAACATACAAAACATTAGCCCATGAGACTTTAACCTGCATCAGACACAACATACAAAACATTAGCCCATGAGACTTTAACCTGCATCAGACACAACATACAAAACATTAGCCCATGAGACTTTAACCTGCATCAGACACAACATACAAAACATTAGCCCATGAGACTTTAACCTGCATCAGACACAACATACAAAACATTAGCACATTGTTTACAAAATCATCTGATTCTAAAAAAAAAGTGGATATAAATGAAAGTATGATGTTAGGGATGTTGCCTTATTTAAGTAAAGTGGATACCTTGTATAAAGGAGGTTCAGCAAATGAAAAACACAACAACAAATAGTGCACATTCTTATTTATAATTCTAACATTATTTCATTAAAAAAATTTAACCTATAATCATATCATACTCTTCAATTTAATTGTTTACAATTTCAGCTTTGGACATCAGATACACAACAAGAAGGGGATAATGAAGATCAAAATACAGAAAATTAGCATCATTATTTATGTCATCTGGTCATAGTCTTTAACAAAATGTATTTGTTTGCCATCATACAACTGTTTGAAGAAGAAACATATATGTGATATATAAATGTGAAATTTGACACTGATAATTTAAAATAGGCCATTTATTAAGCATGCACTTTGCTACTACATACATCAGTTCTTCTTTAGGTACAAATTCACCAAGTTATATATAAAAGAGTTTAATTCAAGAGTACTGCAGAAGATAATTTGTATGGGGAAAACTTATAAAAGCATGTATTCATTTAACAGGCGCTATTTGACATTTTTAAAGCTTCTGTATGTGACAATATGAGGTGTATACAAAGGATTTGTCTAACAATTATATATTACAGTATTGAGGCATATAATTATAATATGTATACATTGTGTGTACTTCTTCTGCTCTTTTTTCATCTGATTTCCTTGTTCTTTTTCTGTTCTATAACTAAGAACAGCTAATCTGCTTTTTAATGTTATTTACCATGATTACATAATGTTGGTTTCCATCAATTTCATGAATGTTGTGCTAATTTGAGATTTATTTTAATATATATATATATATAGTTATATATATAAAGAGTAAAAATGACTTGAGTTATTTGCCCTTAGTTAATGTTTTGAGATGAATGGTAGTGCTTCCTGGTATAATTTTTAGCTGTTTATTGATTAGTTTTAAGTTCATTTTAGAGGTAATATTGTTATTTAGTTCATTTTGGTTAGATGCTAGTAGTTGTTTACAGTGTAATTTATTTTTATAACTAATCTGTATAAAACATTTGGCTTAACTGAAGTTGCATCTCTCTCTCTCTCTCTCTCTCTCTCTCTCTCTCTCTCTCTCTCTCTCTCTCTCACACACACACACACACACACACACACATTTACTTTTCTGGTAGTGAAATTGCTCAAAATAAACGAGGGCAATAGAAATATACATTGAACTAGAACAAATTCTATGACGAATCTAACTTGTGATTGTAATATCAAGAAATTTTGTGGATTGAATTTTCTGGGAAGGGGAGATTTGATTTTTAAAAGGGACTTTGTTTCAAGCTAAACATAATTGAAAAACGGTATTAAGACTTAATATTATTTGAAATAAGCATCAATTTTCAAGTATTTTGCAAATTTCACATTGTTTTTTAGCGAGTTTATTAATGGTTTCAAGCATTTTGCATAAGAAAACATTTTCTAGTGACTAGTAAATGTGTCCATCTAACAACTGGTCCAGTTGCTAGAAATTAGGGCAAAGTACAACTTTTCTGAAAAAAGGACTAGTAAAAAGTTGTCTGCCATAAAGAACAGGTTTTTTTTTTTTTTTTTTTTTTTTTTTTTTTTTTTTTTGTAAATTTTCAAAATTTGTTGACCATTAAGGTATAAAAATGTTTAGAGCCCTAATATATATTGTCTTGCAGAAACATCAAAAGAATAATGGATGGATATCATTGTTGGTATATGTTTAATAAGAAAGGCATTTATATCTCACAAAATTTAATTTCTGTTGCAACTTTCTTAGATCTGTATGTACACACATTATAAAAAGTTGTAATCGCAATTCAAACCATTTTCATTAAAATATATTAGGTCACAGGCAATTTGTTTTTCTTTCTCTTGTAACCAGAGACAGGTCTGGTTTAGTCCAGGTCATTCTATAAGGAAAATAAAATGATGTAATCTAGTAATGAAATGTAATCTTTTTGTTAATTAGTGCATTGATTTGTATTGTATTAGATGGTATGCTGTGAAACAAAGAATAAATGAATTGTATAATATACTTATATACATATACATTCATATATTGTATGAACCAATCAGAAGAAGCTGTTGGATAATACATAGTGTATTGCTTGGTAACATTGTTAGACTACTGGTTGTAGTTAGAATTATCCTCATGTTTAACCTCTTAACCCAGAAACTAATGTGTTTTGTAATTACCAATGTTATTGAACATTTCTTTTTTCATGGTAACTGTTGCTTAGTGTGTAATCTATGCTTGTATTGGTTATGGTCATCTGGATATTTACATATTTATCAATCTACATTGGTTAATATGTTTCAGAAAAATTATTTACAAGGCTTTTTTTTCCTTGAATAATCTGCAGATCTGGATACTTGAAAAGAATGGAATTCTATGAATCTGATTTTCAACCCTTTAATGCAATCTGTTAAAAAGACGAATCCCTTTTAATTTAATTCTAACTAGTATTGATTAGCACCTATTATGGGTAATATGCAGCGAGGTCGTGGTGTATTTTTTTTCTCTTGTTTGAAAATGATAAAGGGTGTTGTTTTTTAATATAATTCTTTAAAGCATTATAAGCCTCGGAAAATATTTGAGAAAAAAGAAAATTTGACTTTAGTAGTACTCCTAATGTAAAAGGGGCAGTAAACAAGTGATGTAAAATGTGCTTTTACTGATTCCTCAAATTACTTAGTGTGAGAGAGTTTGCTTGTAGATGGTTGTTGGTTTTCCCCAGGACTGCTGTTTTCTCTATTGTTTCTAAACTGACCAACTCAACATGAGAAATTTTGAATGGGGAATAAACACTATTACTCCAATCCATGATGTAAATACTTGATTTGCATTATTCTTAGTCATTTGTCTGACATAAATTTTAAAACACAATTCTATTCTTGTAAATCAAAAAATTAAGCACCAACTTCAAACTGGGAAGCTGGATTTGGCAAACGAAACCAGTTAGTTTCTAATCTGAAATGTATTTATAAATTACATTTATGAAAATACCATCACCAGTTACCTATATAGAGCATTTACACATTCAAGTCTTCTTTTTTGAGCTCATTTGCCAGTAGCAGGCTGAGCTTATAGCATGGCAAAGCATGTGTGCATCTGTGTTTAAATATTTTTTTTTTTCCTGAAACTACTGATTTAATTTTAACCTCTTGATGTGGAAGGTCCCTAGATGGAGCAGATAATTCGCACAAGTAATCTTCAATTGGCATCCACTATAAATAGCTGATACAGGTTTATTAACAGATTTGTTTTACTTTAGTATATGCAGAGTTGATATTTAGCCATTAAACATTGGGTTATCCCAAACATTTTTTATAGGTAAACAAAAGCATTTAATATGACATCTTTTTTTATAGGTAAACAATCGCATTTAATATGACATCCATTATTTTGAGAAGCAATAAGTTTATAACAGACAAAACAGGTTAATATATCCACTTGTTTAGAATATGGAAATAAGATGAGTTGCCTTGACACAACAAATGTATTGGTTTTTCTTTTTCTTCTTCAAAACGGGTTTTACAGGATGTTTCCGTTTGTTTACAGCCAGTTGAGCATTGCAGGCTTTGTTGGGCCTCTTGTTTCTTTGTTTTTTTTTTTTAAATTCATTATTTCTTTAAATATATTTATATTTATTTATTTAATTTTTTTTTTATTATTTTTTTTTTACTAATGCATTGACATCTCTTAAAAGCCTGTTTTGATTCATTATTTGTATCTGGTATGGTCAAAGTGAAATCAAGATTAAATGTTATGTCGCACAACAAGGCTTATTTTAGTCATTTGTATTTCATCAGTTAAGGAGGAGGGCTTAAACCCATACGGGGTCCCATCAAGAATGAAAGGGGATGGTAGTCAATGTTTGGCAAAGCACTCTTTGTACCAAGAAAGTGCAACCAAACTGCATGAAGCCCTGTGGTAGTGTAGAAAAGATATTGTAAACTTAAATTACATAAACGGGCTAACAGTTTGAAAATTGAAATTATTTCTGCCTTTGTACATGCTTCTTTTGAAATAAAGTTAATATTGCAATATTTTAGACACATTCATACAATTTAAGTTGCAGTGTCATGATGTTAAAAAAATCTTTTGAATATTTTAATTACTTAGATTGACAAAACATCAGCAGCCAAGACAAACTTGCCATCCAGAAAGTGTTCATGTTTTATATACAAGTCATGTTACAATAGCTCAAAGTTTCTAGTTTATGATAAATATGTGGTAAACAAGTTTTTAGCTCACCTCAGATAGGTGAGCTGATAGCTCAAATGAGCTTATGCTTTGTACTGTTGTTTGATGTGCATTAAATCTTTAAAACTGGTGGACCATATTTGATGAAACCGGATGATCATTATGTCTGGTTGAAGAACTGTTTTGATTTGCACAAGTATAGGAGCAATAACATATAGTAGGTTATATTAGTGGGCTAAGTTTTTGCACTTTTGACAAGAAAAACAAATTTTAGCATATTTTGTTTTGAATGATGTTGCTATAAACAATCAAATAGTAATGTATTTAAAATCTCTGGAAGTAAAACAAAAAGTTACTTCGTGTATTTACAACAAGTAAGTGTATTTTCTATGAAATATCCTTTTAGAGTTACTCATCCAAACTGTTTTGTCAACGACATTGTTTTTCAAATTATCTTTTAAAACTTCAGTGATACCGCTTTCACCAAAATAGCTTCTTGCAATGTTGTAATTGGTGTTAATTTTAAAAGATATGTCACTGTTTTGAAGTTCTAATTTGTCAATGATAAATCAAAGGGAGTTGTTGAATCTATGTACTGGTAATCATTTTGTCCTTGTAATTGGGACATAATCTGATCAGAATACCAGCTCTGATTTATTGTAATTCTTATTTTAGCCTCAGAAATTTTAAAATAAGCACCGTCAAAATAAAAACTTTACTTCTACCATTCACACCTAAATACAAATAATAAATGATGGTATTACGGTCCATGGATTTACAGTCAAATTAATACAATTCACTTTTTTATGATTGACTTATTTGGTGATTTTAACCCTACTGTTAAAATATACCAAAATTTGCATTTCGTGGAAATAACCTGCTATTTGTACCAGTATCTATAGTACAAGTAACAATATGTATATGTACAAATGATATACCTTAGATATTTCATACGAACATGTTTAGGTCATTTTCACAAAAAACTTAACTGTGGGGTTTAAAAAATCTTTATGAATGTACAAGAGTATTCCTCAGATATCCTTAGTGCACTTGTTTTCAGATTTGCACAGAGCAAAGCTGTGGGTCTTAAAATGGGAATGGCAACGTACTTTTTGAGGAAATTTCTACATATACATATGTAGTATATTTGCCAATATTTCTAGAAAACTCAAAACTTTATGTAGTTGTGTATGTGGGTCATGGATTCAAAAGTCAAGACCTAAGCTGTATGAAAAGACAAACTTTTGTAATGTTAATTTGTATACATGTATTTGTATATTTTATTAACAATCACAATGGCATAAAATAAAAAATAATGTAGAAGAATATAATTATATCCAAATTAGCCACTGATAAAATTGTCACTGTAAATGATGCAAAAATGAATAGTTATATTAAATATAACAATATCATAAGTTTTTATAACAATTGTCTTAAGACAAAAGAGGATAAGGAGAAATTAAAAAAGTTGCCCAAAAAATCTCTAAATATGCTCAAACCCTTCAGTTGCAATTACTTTGTTTTGTGGTTCTGGATATTAAGGTGGAAAGTTTGAAATAAATTTGCCTCAATTTTTTTTTTCTAAATATAAAATTTCCAAATTTTATAAAAATACAAAGGTTTTGTTTCTTTGTTAAATTTTTAAATCCCAAATAAGGCTTCTTTTCTTTTGATATAAAAATATTTCTGGAATATTTCATTAATTAATTTAGTAAAATTGTTGAAAATATTTTAAAAAGTTTAGTTAATTAGCTCACATGAAAGCTGAAATCTTAGATGAGCTAATGCCAGCCATCTTCAATTGTCATTTGAAACTACATTTTTATCTTCTCCCAAAATTGGATAAAACCTGGTGATTATCATTAATGGGTATTTAAAGGGCTTTTAGACTTGCACAATAAAGAAGTGAAGTTAAAAAAATATCTCTCTATATATAACATAGATATGTGTGTAACATTCTTAGGGCAATATATCAGATCAATTTTGCACAAAGCCCAGTGTGGGTCTTTAGGTGGAGGAAATTTCTACAATAGTATAAAATGTATTTATTAATATGCCTGGAAAACTAAACTTTTGTATAGACACGTATATTAAAATATTGTAGGTATTGTTATGACAATTATTTAGTTCAAGGTCATAATTTGAAAGGTCAAGGTCATCACTGCACAAGGAAACTTAAATTGTTTATGTCCAGAAAATATAAACTTCTTGTTTAGGCATGTCTATCAGTGTATTGTAGGTGTTAATATGACAACCATTTTGGTATATGGTTCAAGGTCATGGTTTCAAGAATCAAGGTCATGATTGCATTAAAACACTTTAAAAATGGTTAATTGTCTTGTAAACTTAAAATATTTGTAAAGGGTTGTATATAGAAATATTTTTCGATAAATTATTTTAATATATGGATTCAAAGGCTATTGTCAAAGCTGCAATAGAATACTAAAATGATGAATAATCTGAAAAACTATAAACTTTTTATACAAGGATGTTTATTAGAATATCCTTGGTATTGACATATGATAACAATCAATATAATATATTGTTCAAGGTCATAAGCTTTACAGGAAGACTAAATAGTTTATTTTTTGGAAATTATAAGCTTTTTGTATTGCCATGTGTAATAGAATATTATAGGTATTGATATAATAATCATTTTGATGTGGTTCAATGTCATGTTTTAGCTCACCTGGAAAAGCCAGGGTGAGCTTATGGCATGGTAAAGCGCGTGTCCGTAAACTTTAATCTTCTCTGAAACAAATAGGCCAATTCAAATAAAATTTGGTATGAAAGGTCCTTAGTTGCCATAGATTCAAAATTGTATCCGACATCCAAGATGGCTGCCGTTTCTATAGATAGCAAAAAACTATAAATGGCCATTACAGGTTCATTTATGTACCGATTTTCTTGAAATTTGAAACAGAAAATAGATTAAACATATATAACGTGTTTTTCTGTAAAAATTTTCGTTTGTGTAATAATTATGTAATATGCAAATAAGGTCTATTTTTAGTCGAATTCTTTGAAATCATCTTTGAAAGTACATGGTCAATTGAAAGGATATTGAGTGTGGAAGGTCCTTGGGAGGTATAGATTCAGAATTGTTTCCGACATGTCTGTCGGAAATCCAAGATGGCTGCCGTTACTATAAATAGCAAAAACCTAAAAATGGCCATTATGGGTTTATTTAAGTACCGATTTTGTTGAAATGTGAAACACAAAAATAGATGTCGGGGGATTAAACATAATTATATAACGGGTTTTTCTGTACAATTTTTCGTTTTTGCAATGATTAGGTAATATGCAAATAAGGTCTTTTTTTAGCAGAAATCTTTGAAAATCTTCTCTGAAAGTACATGGCCACTTGAAAGGATATGGAGTGTAGAAGATCTTTGGGTGGTATAAATTCAAAATCGTATCCGACTTGTCTGTCGGAAATCCAAGATGGCCACCGTTACTATAAATAGCAAAAACCTAAAAATGGCCATTATGGGCTTATTTATGTACCGATTTTGTTGAAATTTGAAACAGAGAAAATATATGTCGGGGGATTAAACATACTTAACGGTTTTTCTGTACAATTCTTATTCGCGAAAGCAAAGCTTTCTCGAACATAGCTATCACACGCATGAACTCTTGACTCTTAACCCGTTTTTGAGTCCGTTACAAAGTGCCCCCCCCCCCCTCCGATCGCCTGTTGACATATCTCTGTTATACTGTTATATATATTCTTGCCAAATAAATCGTATGCATGCATCCAAGAGGTGAAATAAGTGTTTGTTTTAATTACTGAATCCCTTGAAGGAAAGGATGATTTTTATAAATTATCGGGTCTTTACTATAGGTAATCCCAGGGAAATATTCGGATTTACTCTTGTATGCCAAATGAGTTCTTATCGGGGTCAAAAGGTCAATCGAAGACAAATCGAAAGTACTTCAGATATCAATGTTCAATAGGTGCAAACTAATATCACCTTTACCTGTGTAAATATGACAAAAATTTACGAATATATAAAACAAAAATATTATAAATATGAGGCTTAAATAATATTTTTCTTAAAAAGCGGTTAGGAAGTTAAGCATGGAATCAATGTAAACAACGATCTGTTGACTTCCGGTTTTCGACATGAATGTGCAAATAGATCTTATGTTTATTAGGCATCTTTAAATAGATTCCTATCGTACGTCAGTGTTACACGCGAAAGCCTGACTCCACAGAATTGAGTTTTATGTATACAAATATCCTACAGTGAATTTATAACTTGTTCTTAAAGCTGCATTAAGTTTTCCAAAGAAAAAATTAAAACGGCACTAATCTAACTAATGATGTTCCTAATGAACAATGTTACATTTGGTTCAACGATAAAAGCTCGAATAAATGCAGAAATCACAATATTTACCCAGCGAGATGCAGCATTTAGGATCTAATATAAGAACATGGTTACGTCATCAAAAACCCGGGTAATTTAAACACAACTTTCAAAACGGTGAAATACGATAAATTAAACACAGAACTTCGTTGAATTTGTCATTTGTGACTTAGTAAGGGATACAAAACACCATTTCAAATACATCCGGATATAAATGAAGGACAATTAATGTAATCTGTTATGTTTCACTTTCGCTTCTAGGGTTTTTCCGTACATCCGACATGATCCGTGCGGCATGCTCCAAGCTCATAATTACCATCGTAAAACTCTGACCAACCGGTCAGAGGATTCCGTTTATTTACAGCTAAAAGAAATGAAATTTTAGAAAATGAATGTCACGGATAGTGGTTAGAAGATATCTATTTTTAAAAGAATATATTTTTAGAAAATCAAAAAAAATTCAGAAAATTGATAACCTTAATGCAGCTTTAAAGATATCCATGTAATCTAACCATAACTGTATATTAATTCTGTTAATCGACTACTGTAAAAATTTCACGCGTTTTCAGCCAAATAAAAACATCGTCACTTGATTAATTATGATTAGCAGGGAGGTAAGATCAGGTGTCAATATTGTAACTTGTTTTCAAATAAAGTAAATACGATAAAAGTTAGTGACCTAATATTCTAACGCCATCAATTTGCTGCTTGTCATATTTGTTTACATGCAGTGAAATATCGTCCAATATAAATACTTTTACTCTAGATAGGTAAAAAATGGCGCTAAATTATACATTCATTCATTTCATGTTGCATAAGATTTATGATTTGTTTATTTGAAGTTGCATAGTTAATGGTATAGCCATTTAGTGCAACATGGTTTATGATATCATATATGGTCATTCAGTAAAACATGGTTTGTGCTATATGGTCATTTTGTCACGTGATTATGATATGGCCATTTTGAGTCACACAGTTTATGATATGATCATTTAGTGCCACATGGGTAATGATGTGGTCATTTAGTGCAACATGGTTTATATTATTGTCATTTAATGTCGTGGTTTATAATATGGTCATTTAGTACAACATGGTTTATATTCTCATTTAATGTCATGTAGTTTCTGATATAGTAATTAAATGTATTGGTTTACGATATAGGTCATTTAGTGCCACATGGTTTATGATATAGTCATTTAGTGCCACATGGTATTAGTAAATCAAAGTGCTGACAGCACTGATGGAAAGATTGGATAAACAATAATGTGTATTTTCTCTTATGCAAATTGTATAAACAGAGAACACATAAGGTATTGGAACAGGAAGGACAATGGCGTACAAAAATATAGTTGTCTTTTGATGTAATCTTAAAAGTATCTTTGCCTGATTGTTGAAATTACATACATCATCTGGTTGATAGTGGTAGATGCTAAAATTTTTTAATAACATGCAATGAAATGATGGGATTCAGATGATTTCAATTAGTTCTGACCCGCTGTACCATCAAGGGATGTGTTTCTTTCAACGATCCACAGTGAATTGTAACACTGTGTGCCTGTGATCTAGTATCATACAAACGTTGAAGGCTTCACTTCTATGATACAAATTGCAAATCCTGACATAAGCAACTTTGCATAAATGGATACCAGGTGTAAACAACCTCCAACCTAATTTTTATTCTAAGTTGATATGAAAACAGCTGTTTTTGCTGAAACTCAGTTGCAGTATGTGATGCAGAGCGCTTGAAATACAGATTTAATAAAATTAAGAAGAAACTTTGTTGTTTTCAATTTTTTTAACTATAAAGTGTTGTTTTCACACGTTTATTTCATTGTGTATTGGCGCCATTGCATCGTAACTGAAACAGGTATGTGCAATGTATTAATGTTTTTATGTAAACTAAATAAAAATAACGTTTTTCACTTATTCTCATTTAGTGTTTGTTATGGGAATTCCAAAAACGACCATGTGATTGTTCCAGCCGACAGACGCGATAAAAAAAACTGTTTTCCAAGATGAAAATTACAAAAATATGTTTGAAATATGATTTAAAATAATTTAATCTTTAATCTTTTATTTGCGGAAGTCGGGAGTCTGGACTTGTTCTATCTTTGCATTGCCATACCTTTCATAAGTGCTTTAATTTTCTATGAAAGTAAAAGTTGATTAAAATTAATGTTCACTGCCGAGAAATCGTGCAAGACAGAATCTTGTCGGTACACTAGTTCAACATCAAAGACATTTTTTCTGATGAAAACAAGAAGTGACGTTTTTCACTTATTCTCATTTAGTGTTTGTTATAGGAATTTCCAAAACGACCATGTTCCATGATTGTTCCAACCAACAGACGCGATAAAAAAACTGTTTTCCAAGATAAGAATTACATTAAAATATGTTTGAAATATGATTTAAAATAATTAAATTTTTAACTTTTATTTGCGGAAGTCGGGAGTCGGGACTTGTTCCATCTTTGCATTGCCATTTCTTAAAATGTATTCATACGCATGGTAAAATATTGAATATTTGATTGAAACGAAATTTTCTGAACTTGATCCACAAATAATGCAACACACGATGTATAATAATAATTTGATTGCAGACAATTACAAGTAGAAAGCGGCATGCCCTTGCACCTCAAACGTTGGGAGTTAATGAAAAGAGTCACGTTGTTTACTTTTAAACAAAATGACGATTTCGATGTGTATACGTACGTAGATTACAATATTTGACAAGTGATAAGAGTAGACTGAAAACAATCGTTAAAACATCGATATCACGACAAACTCAACTTCTTTGCAATAGTTCCTTGCAATGTCGAAACTACATTTTTCAGCGTAGAAAGAAATCAAAACGAACAGAACCTAGTGAAGAAGCTGCAACATCCGGTTCTGTACCCCGGTGCCTTAGGAACGATTGTTCCAATCTTTCCAAAAATTAATTTGTGCCCAGTTTGTCATTTTCAGTCACATGATTATGATATGGCTATTTTGAGTCGCATAGTTTGTGAAATGGCCATTTAGTGTCGCACGGGTAATGATGGGGTCATTAAGTGCAACATGGTTTAGGTTGTTGTCATTTCATGTAACATTATTTACATTATTGTCATGTAGTGTCTCATGGTTTATGATATAACATTTTTTGGTTTATATTATTGTCATTAAGTGTCATGTGGTTTATGATATGGTCATTTAGTGTCACACAGTTCATAATATGGTCATTAAATACAACATGGTTTATATCATTGTCATTTAGTGTCATTTGGTTTATGATATGGTTATTTAGTGCAAATGGTTATGATATGGTCATTTAGTGTCATTTGGTTTATGCTATGGTCATTTAGTACCACATGGTTTATGGTATGGCCATTCACTGAAACATAGTTTGTGCTGTATGGTCATTTTGAGTTACATGATTTTGATATGGCGGTTTTCAGTCACACAGTTTATAATATGGTCATTTAGTGCCACATCGATAATGATGTGATCATTTAGTGGAACATGGTTTATATTATTGTCACTTAGTGTCATATGGTTTATATTATTGTCATTTAGTGTCATGTGGTTTACAGTAAGGTCATTTAGTGCCACATGGTTTATGATATGGTCATTCAGTGAAACATGGTTTATCATATGGCATTTTTGAGTCACATGGTTTATAATATGGTCATTAAGTGGTTTATATTATTGTCATTTAGTGTCATTTGGTAATGTTTTGGTTATGTAGTGTTAATAGTTATGATATGGTCATTGAGTGTCAACATGGTTTATATAATTGTCATTTAGTGTAATTTGGTTTATTATATATTTTTGAGTCATGTGGTTTTCAATATGGTCATTTAATGCCACATGGTTTATGTATATGGTCATTTAAAACAGCATGATTAATGATATGGTCATTCAGTGAAACATAGTTTATGATATGACATTTTGAGTCACATGGTTTATAATATGATCATTTTGTGTGACATGGTTCATGATATGGTCATTCTGAGTCACCCAGTTTATGATATGGTCATTAAGTGCAACATGTTTTAAATTTTTGTCATTTAGTGTCATGTGGTTTTTAATATGGTCATTTAGTACCACATGTTTAATGATATTTCATATTTGAGTCACACAGTTTATGATATGGTCATTTAGTACCATATGGTTGATGAAATGACTATTTGAGTCACATGGTTTTATAATATGATCATTTTGTGTGACATGGTTCATGATATGGTCATTTTGAGTCACCCAGTTGATGATGTGGTCATTTTGAGTCACATGGTTTATGATATTGCTATTTTGAGTCACATGGTTTATGATATGGCTAATTTGAGTCACATGGTTTATTTTATGGCCATTTTGAGACACAGTTTATGATATGGTCAGGTTTAGTCACATGTTTTATGATATAGCCTTTTTTGCCCCACATGGTTTTTTATCTGTTAATTTTAGTCGCATTGATTTAATATGATTATTTGGGTCATATGGCTTATGATTTAGTAATTTTGAGTCACATGGTGAATTATATGGCCATGGTATATCTCATGGTTTTTAATTATCATTTTGATTCACATTGTTAAAACTGTGTTCTTTTTGAGTCACATGAGTCATAGAGTCATTTTGAGTACATGATTTATGGTTTGGTCAAATAGTGCCATAACATATATGATGTTATCATTTTTCTAACATGGTTTATGATATGGCCATTTTGTGTCACATGGTGTATAATATGGTCAGTTTCAGTCAGATGGTTTATGAAAGGTCTATTTATTGCCACATGGTTTTTGATATGATTGAGTTACATTGATAATGATTTAGTGGTTTTGAGTCACATGGTTTATATGATCATTATAATATGGCCATGATGTGTCACATGGTATATGATATGGTCATTTAGTGTACATGGTTTCTGAAATGGTCATTTAGTGTCACATGGTTTATGATATGGGCATTTAGTGTCACATTGTTTATGATATGGTCATTTAGTGTCACATGGTTTATGATCTGGTCAATTAATATCCAATGGTTTATGATGTGGTTATTAAGTGACACATGGTTTTTGAAATTGTCATTTAATGCCACATTGTTCATGATATAGTCATATTTAATACATAGTTTATGGAATGGTATATTTATGCCACTTGGTTTATGAAATGTAATAAAATTTATGATATGACTATTTATTGTAACATGGATTATGATATGGCCATATAATGCTACACTGCTTATGGTATGATCAATTGGAGATGCACGGTTTCTGATTATTTAAAAAATTTATGTTACTTGATCTGCAGACTTGTATTTGGTCATTTAATGAGATGATTATTTTTATATCCAATAGACATTGCACACAAAATGTCTCACTGCTGTCTTTCATTGCACTGCAAAGTGAACAAATCTACCACGAGACTTGCAAAGGCTATCAACTGTACATGATATAATCTTGAACAGAGCGCAAAATTCATTCAATCAAACATTCATTTGTCTTTCGTCTTTCGCGAATGTCAGTACTTTCAGTACTTTGATTCGTTTTTGCAATAATAACGTAATATGTAAATAAGGTCTATGTTTAGCCTAAATTTTTTTCTCTGAAAGTACATGGCCAATTCAAAGGAAATTTATGATAAATACTGCTTGAAATAATAGAAAATAAGGATATTGCTACATGTATTTAAAAAGAGAAAGCAAAGAACAAAATAAGGGTGTGTCGGGTGAGCGATACAGGCCCTATTGGGCCTCTTGTTAAAGGTCAAGATGAATGATGAATAAGAAGACTAATATTAATTCTGTTAAAAACTAAAATAATTAATTATGTTCGTAAAAGTGGATTACATGAAATATTTGCAAAATGAAGAAGTTATGTCCCTTGGAGCCCTATCTGGGGAATACTGAAAAACTTGAAAATTTTTCACCTTTGAATGTACAAAAGACATACATTAGATATTTCATGTATAATATTCTTAGGTCATCTAGTTTCAAATTTGAATGAATATTAGTCATGGGGCTTACTAAAATTGGAGATTGGCATTTCAACCATAGAAAAAATTGCTAAAAGAAGTATATTTTTCAATATATCTGAAAAAACTATCAACGTTTTAGCTCACCTGAGCTGAAAACTCAGTTTAGCTACTAAGTATTGCGATCAATCTTCAATCGTCGTGTGTCATGTTTCATCCATTGTGCGTAAACCTATAACATTTAACATCATGTTTGGGAGAAATAACCTTCAAAATGGGGTCATCCAAATTTGATGGAAAAGGGGGAGGCAAGAATTCGTGTATATCCAGTATGGACGGAATTCCTCTTCACATTTATAATTAGCTTATGATAAGCGGGATATGCGAATAAGCTGCTATAAATAGCTAATTCTTTGCAAATCCTCTTCTCTGAAACTACTGAGCCAAATGGAACCCTATTTAGTATGGATGGACCCTAGGTGCATGTTGTCGGCCATTGCTATAAATAACAAAAGTTAAAATGGTCATTACAGGTTTAATTTTCTACAGATTTAGTTCAATACAAAATATAAAAAGAGTATATACATAGACATCATTACACATATATCATGTTTATAATTAGCTCGGAATTAGTGAAATATGCAAATAAGCTGCTATCAATAGCATGGAAATTCTCAGGGTGAGGTAGTTTAAAGCGTTTACAAATTAACTTCTTGTGGCATCCAAGATGGCCACTGTTGGTATAAAAAGACAAAAGTGCTATTACAGATCTATTTATCGATCGATTTAGTTCAAATTTGATAAAGAGAGTAGAGAAATCACCAACAAACAAATTTAACAGGTTTTATCTCACGTTTATAATCAGCTCGTAATTAGCGGAATATGAAAATAAGCTGCTATAAGTAGCTGATTCTTCGAAAATTTCTGAACTACTAGACTAAACGAAACCATATTTGTTGTGGTAGGTCCCTAGATGAAGTAGTTTGAAGTTTTTACAAATCAACTTCCGATGGCCACCATTGCTATAAATAGCAAAAAGTGCTATTGAATTTAACCGATTTGATTTGTAAAGAGTAGTAAGATAGCCAACATTAAAAATTGACGGATTTTCCTTCAAATACATTGTAAATAACAAAAATACCTATAAAATTTTGATGTGCCATATGTGCACATCATTTCGGAAAATCATTCCTCATCAGGGACACTAGGGTCCGAAAAGTTTGATAGATAAAATCATAAGCCTAACAGTTGGAAATTTATGAATCTAAAATTCCAAAATTAAATGAATCTAAATCCAGATATATAATTAGCTTGTAATATGCAAATAAGCTGCTAAAATAAATAAAATCTTCTCCTCTGAAACTACTGGATCAAACGGAACAATATTTTGAAGTTTCCTAAGTAGTGGTGCTTGCACAAGTCAACTTCTTGTGGCATCGAAGATGGCAAGCATAGCTATAAATAGCAAAAATAAAGCTAATTGGCCATTGCATGTTTAGTAATCAACAAATACAACAAACATACCAGTCATTGTCCTTATCCAATCCCCGAGACAGTAAAAACGTTGAAAACTGGCAAAATTAGTTATACAGGTGAACTTTCATCAAGGAGGTGAGGCCGGGTGCTCCGGAAGGGTAAGCACCTCCTGTCTAGCTAGCTACACCCGTCAAGTGCAAGTCAACTCCGAGAATGAAAGGAACAAAGAACTATGGTAAGTAAAATATATCCAGTATAAGTTTGGATACAGCGACTACATACTTATCAACAATATTGTTATGACAGCCATAAAACTTTTTAAGGACCTTGATTAGCCTAGGCTTGCACTGTTCTTGCGTCAACAATTTAATGGTAAGCAGTTTGCTTCGTTGTAGAAGTCCCCATAGTGGGAACAAGCTCTACCATAACGTATAACCTGTGAAACATATACACCATACGCAGGAGAAGCAGGGGTATTACTGCAAAGAAACGGAAATATGACAGTAGGAAAATAGATGTCATCACGTTTGTCGTATAGCTTCATATGTAACCTTTCGTGGGTGTCTTACTTGAGGTATAAGTCCAAATATGAAGCAGAACATGGAGAATCTGTCGTGTCTTTTATTTCAAGCTCACTTGGATAGATGGCATTCACATATTCTCCAAATTTGGGATTATTTAGAGATAGAATGTCATCTATATATCTGTATGTGTAGATGAATGATTTAGCGACAGTCTTTTCTCCAGATTTGACAAGGTTCTGTAAAATTTCTGATTCATATGAATAAAGAAACAAATCACAAAGCAAGGGTGCACAGTTTGTGGCCATTGGTATACCGATTGTTTGTTGAAAGATTATATTGCCAAACACAACAAATATGTTGTCTATAAAAACTCTAACATTTTGTTGATGGTATCTTCAGTATATGTTTGTTTGCAGTCTGTATGGTTTTACAAAATAACCAGAATCCCTGTTGAGCACTAGATATTTATATCTTGGTTTACCGTTTTTTGTAAAAGAATGAAAAGTGAATGATTTGTTTTAGACGTTCTTTCAATTTAGAATAAGGGATAGTGGTGTAAAGTGTAGAAAAATCAAAAGTTTTTATACTTTTTACCGAAGATAGAGTATTAGAAACAAGATGGTCAAGTAGTTCTTGAGAATCCACATTTGGTTGATGCCAGATGTAGAATAGACTTTTTCTGAATAAGTCTGAAGGTCATCTTTGACGACTGGCAAAATTTGTGTTAGAATTACTGATAATGGTTTAGCAGTACATTTAGAGGAACCTGCTATATATCTTTCCAAGTATGGATTTTTGTGAAGTTTTGGAATCCAATACAAGTAAGGCAGGTCAAGTTCTTCCCTTTTTAAATTGATACTGAAAGACTCAAGGACTCCCTTATGATTGGAATCAATTTCATTTTTGGTAAAATTAGTTTTGGTATAAGTAGGATTCTCCGATCAATTTACTTTAAATTTGATGTATAGACAGTAGATAAATAGACTATCCATTTAACATATGTAATAGATTTTCCCTAACATTTTTACTTAGCTTGTAATTGGTGGAATACGCAAATAAACTGCTATTAATAGCTGGTTTTTCAAAAATCTTCTCCTATGACACTTGGCCAAACAGAACCATATTTGGTAAGAATAGTCTTTAGGTGGAGTAGTTTAAGTAAATAAATTAGCTTTTTTCTTAATATTGCTATAAAATGAGAAGCAACTTGTGCGCTAGTTAAACGATACAGACTCGATTGGGCCTCTTGTTTGTTTGGATTGAATATGAAGGAATAAAAGGAAAGGAAAGAAAATCAGTTGAGCTATTGCAATTCACCTTTAGTTGTCATGCGTCTTGCGTCTTGTATCATGTGTCGTGCGTAAACTTCTATCATTTTAATTCTCTCGTCTATCCCCACTGGGCAAAATTTAAAGAAACTTTGAAGACCATCAATCCTTGATGAACGTCTAAAAAAATCTTCTTGAAATGTACACGAGATCTACCTTAGTTATTTTATTTTTTATATTCATAGGTTATGTTTTTTCAGATTTGCAGGAATGGTAGCCATGTAGCTCAAAATTTGAAAATGACAAGCGCAGTGGGTATATGGTTAAAAGGTATTTGTCAATAAAAACTATTAACTTTTTTTTATAGGAATGTCTATAAGAATATTGTAGGTATTAAAACATCAATCATTTCAGTTTGAGAAGACTGAAATGTTGAATTATCAAAACAATAAACTTAAAATCAAAGCACAGACTGTGCTGAACGTAGGAAAGTAGGCATGAAAGCCTGGTAACTGGGTTGATATCAATACTTAGTCGAGAAGAGTGGAGGAATGGTGCTTTACATTCCTGTCAAGAATCTGTCACTTAAATGTCATGGTGTCAATGACATGAAAAGACATAATGCTTTAAATTACTTATATCATCTTTTTAAAAAATATGCTTTTTTTCTTCTCTTATCCTCTGGAACCTCTGGGGTCATGGTGACCAAGTGGTTTTAAGGACAATCTTACAGGGCACAGTGCCTCTTAGTGCCTAGATTCAAATGCTGCTGGGGCAGAGGCTAGTATGAGAAAGTTTGTCAGTTTGCTTGGCAAATGTCAGTGGTTTTCTGGGGCACTTTGGTTTCCTCCTCCATCTAAGAAATGACTACCTGGATATGTGGAAAAGTCTTGACTGGTGCATAAAACATCAATACTCCACTACACTCGGAAACCAATTTGCCAATTTAAATGAAATATGATAATGTTTGGATGAATCTTGCTTGATGCAGATTCCAAAATGACATCTTTAGCAACATTCAATCAATAATGACCATTACAGCAAAAAAGGAAAATGCTTTTTTAGTTTCTGATGACTGATTGATGCTAAAGCCGCCACTGATAAAATAAAAAATAAAAGAGTACATGAGAGGACTTTGGCCTTTGGCCTTGAACCATAAATCAAAATGATCATCATATCAATACCTACAATATTCATGTACATGCCTTTTAAAAAAAGTAATAGCTTTCAAGATAATTAACAATCTAAACCTTCTTATACAGTTATAACCTTGACCTATGAACCTATGAACTTGAATCATATATCAAAATGGTTGTTATATCAATACCTACAATATTCTAATATACATGCCTATACAAAAAGCTAATAGTTTTCAAGATAATTAACAATTTAAGCAATCTTATGTTGCTATGACCTTGACCTTTAAACCAATGACCTTGAACCATAAATTAAAATCATCATCATATCAATACATACAATATTCTAATATACATGCCTATATAAAAATTTAATAGTTTTCAAGACAATTCATAATTTAAGCCATTTTCTGTGGCTATGACCTTGACCTCTGAGCCTTTGACCTTAAACCATATATCATAATGATCGTCATTCCAATACCTACAATATTTTAAGAAACATCCTTATAAAAAAAAAGTTAAAAGTTTTTTAAGATACTTAACAATATAAGCTGTCTTATGCAACTAGACTTTGACCTTTGAACCAATGAAATTGAACAATATATCAAAAAGATTGTTATATCAATACCTACAATATTCCAATATATATGCCTGTACAAAAAGTTAATAGTTTTTAAGATATATTTACACATATATTATTTAAAGCAATTTCCCGACAAACTGCCTTTGTCATTTTTCTGTTTTGAGCCCCAATATTACCATTTGTGCAAATCTATAACTAGATGATCTGAGAAAAATATATAATACCTAAGGTATACCTCTTGTACATTCTGAGGCGAAGATTTTCACTATTTGCCCCTTTTGGGGCCCCAAGGGGACATAACTCCTTCATTTGTGGAATCTGAAAGGCCTCTAACGAGGCATGATGGTAGCCAAGTTTCAATAAATTTGGCTCAGTGGTATTATAGGAGAAGATTAAAATGTAGAAAGTTTACGCACGATGCACGATGGACGACAGATGAAGATGGATCTCAATAGCTCATCAGAGCTTTCAGCTCAGGTGAGCAAAAAACCACAAAACAGTAAATATTATATAAAACGACTGAAAAAGAATGACATCAAGAAGTTTCCAAACAATAACAGGATTTTTTTTAGTAAAACCAGTACTTCTACTGTCGTGAGTCAGAAAATGAAAGTCCCATTCAGATTTAGGAAAAATAGAAAAGGAGTGAAAGCTGGCCCAAAACTCGGACAGAAACAGCGAAGGCAACTATAATAAGTAAAATCTAAAGTCAGTCACTGTCTGAAAGATAATCAGAAGATTCTGATTTTGTAGCACTTGTGCCACTTGTAGCATGCCAGATCAGTGCAAATTTCGGGCATCAAATTATGAAAATGTCTGTATTTCTCAAATTGTCAAGATGAATTTCTGTGTAAATACTGTGAACTTTTTGCTCCTCTTATAGGGATATTGAAATTCGAAAAAAAAAAAATTAAATAAATAAAAACTTTGACTGAATCTCGACAGTCTATGTCATTATTCCAAATTAACCCCCAAAATTCCTGTCCTTCAATGCTTTCGGACATCCTTACTTTGAAATTTTAATATTTTTTAAATTTCCTCTTTTTCGGACGACAATTCTTTGTCTATAATTCCGGACACGATTTTGCTGGAATTCAGGTGGAGCATATGATACAGAGTGTTTTTTAATAAAGACTGAATAGAACCAAGAGCAAACATCGTTGTTTGTTGTTGTTTCGATGAGTTTTGGCGCGATTGATCGTTCTGTACATCGTTACTCAAGACCGGTGCTGTAACGTACAGATGATCTACACATGTATTTACGTTTTTATGTAAACCCAATAAAAATCATACATGAATATAAAGTGCTTTTATTCTGTATGAAAGTGAGAGTTTATTAAAGTTAATGTCCATTGCTGAGAAAATCGTGTATGACAACTCCTGTCGGTAAACCATTTCAACATCAAACACATTTTTTTTTCTGATGAAATTAGGAAGTGACGTTTTCAATTAATTTCATTGGATGAGAAAAACTGACGAATCCCTCTGGTCAAGGATTCCAGAAAATAAATGATTTAATGTCCAAGCCGACACATGTCAGTATTGCTGTTATTGCTAATTTGGTTATATACACGTGTAAGTCTAGTTACCATAAACAGTTAAGTCAACTTATGACGGTGTCCCAAAATTGGAAGAAAATACACAGACAAGAAGTTTTTCCGAAAATGGCATACGGAACCGAACAGCCCGTGACCTATTTCTGCAACGCGAACTATACCCTCTATATTTTATTTATGACCTTCTTTTTTATTCTTTGATAAATATTTTTTATTTTTGTTTTCATAGAGATTCTCTATATATTTTCATTTACAGAGTCATTGTTGTTCGTTTATCTATTCATACATGTTTTCAATACAGTTGATATGCAAATTTCCACCCCGAAAAAAAGCAAATCACTCCGCAACTCTGTGTGTAGGGGAAGCAGTTTTATTTATTCATTTATTCTTTATTTATTTATTTTTTAACCGCGTTACTTCCTTTTTTTCTCTAAAATGTATGATTGAATTTAATAAAACCAGAAATGCATTTGTAACACCTAGATTGTGCTGTGCTGTACAGGTCTACTTCTTTGGTACGCAAGTATACAGTAGTGCTCAAGAAAACTGACATATTTACGCTGCGTTAGTTACCAATTACCAAACAATGACATAACTAGAAAAGTCTTCGACTTTCCTACGTAAAAAGTATAGATGTGTCTTTCACATTAATGTCATAGTTTTTCTGATATGGGCTGCAAAAAACCTGATTTTTCTCATCAGTATATTTATTTTAGTTTTATTTCAGATTTCTTCAGACCAATGTCTAAACAATGATTTTATATTCAACTCCACTTATTATATATATTATATTAATTTTCGGAAAGTAAACTCTTACTTTAAAAACTGTTTTCATGGCAACCAGAATCCAGCGACTTGGCATGCACCTATTATTGTCAGATAGTTAACATTAGTTGGGAAAGCAGTAGACAACCATATAATTATTCGAACCAGTGTTATAATGAATACTTTTTAATACATGTAGATTACGTTTAACGTAACCTTGGTTTATTACATTTGATTGTATATTTGCAGATGCTCATATAAATAAAAATTTGTTACATGGAAATTTACAACTGCCCAAAAAAATAATAAAATAATAATAATAATAATTGTTATTATAATAATAATTTTATAAGAATAAGAATGCAGGAATGATAAATTATCTGGCAGGGGGTCCAACCTAGTTTGGTTGGAGAAATTGTATTTTTAGTTAGTGCATTCTAAAAATGGCCGAAGATCGCGCTTGGAAACATGAAAGTAAGTAAGTATTTATATATTTTTGTTGTTTGAATGGTCTTTAACAGACGACTGTGTGTTTCGTTTCGGATTTCAAAATCTCTCTCTTCCCGATAAACTTTAAATTTTGACATATTGGGAGTTATAAACAAAACAATTAAAGAAAACCTGACGAATTTGCAATGTCAACACAAACAGCACATCTCAAAAGTCGGTTTTGCCATTCAAATTTTGACAATTTTAAAGCACATTAAAGCGTATTATAAGACGTAACTTGATACTAAAAACACAATGATGGTTAGTATATATACTAGATATCACCAAATAAATGATTTGCCATTTTTCCATTGTACGCATAAATTTTTGTTGGAGGAGTAAGGTATACGACGAAATGGCTGGTACATTTTACTAAAATGTAAAAAAAAGTTGCTTTATTGCTATTTTATCATTTCAGGTAAAAATAAGCAATGTCAAGATATAAAAGAAAGGCCCATATTGAAATGCAAGTGACATTACATAATTTTAATGTCCCAATTGATATTAAATTTTATTTGTCATGTGGCCAACAGTGTGTGTATCTGTTGTGGATGTCAGGGTGTGAAAGCGATGTTGAGTAGTTGAACCATTCTTTTCTTATTGTATTTATAATATAGTCATATTTTTTCTTAGTATGTGTTCGCAAATGTTTAATAAATGTCTATTCACGATAATGATTGAAATAAAACAAACATACCTGTCCGTGTCCACATCACAATCCCAAAAACAAAGTAAAAACTTTGCAAACTGGCAAAATATGTTATACACGTGAACTTCCATGAAGGGAGGCCGGGTGCTCCGGAAGGGTAAGCACCTCCTGTCTAGCTAGCTACACCAGTCACGTGCAAGTCAATTTTGAGAATGAAAGGAACAAAGAACTATGGTAAGTCAAATATATCCAGTATAAGTTGGGATACAGTGACTACATACTTATCAACAATATTGTGATGACGGCCATAAAACTTTTTAAGGGCCCTGATTAGCCTAGGCTTGCAATATCCTTGTGTCAACAATTTAATTGTAAGTAATTTGCTTCGTTGCAGAAAGTCCCCATAGTGGGAACAAGCTCTACCGTATCGTATTAACTGTGAAACATATACACCATACGCAGGAGAAGCAGGGATATTACTGCAAAGAAACGGAAAGTTGACAATAGAAAAATTGAAGTCATCACGTTTGTCGTACAGCTTTAGATGTAACCTTTCATGGGTGTCATAATTCAGGTATAAATGATAAATTGTCAACTGCCATTTTACATGCTTTTGAAGGTAGATATGGCATGGTGCCGCTGTCGTTTTTCAAGTAATTGAATAAATAATTCCTTTTGAATGAAATGTAGATGTATGGAACACATTTAATAGTATATATGAACTTTCTTGTTTCATTATCTTAACAATATGTACACCCTAAAATGATAATTATATCATTTTTTGAGGTCCGATTTGCACCGACTATTCATGTTTACAAGTTTGCAACTTGCCATGCGAAGCTATGTTTTTAGTTTCGTATTTAGTATTTTAGCAATTTTACATCACTTTAAAGCTCATGTTTTGACAAACTTATATTATTCATATATTTTATGTGGTTTTATAACTAATTAGTAGCTCCAGACATGTTTATTTGAGTAAAATAGTAAAAATGTTACTTACTTGCTGTTGCTTCATCTTGGATCTCCCACCTCGCCTCAGCCCACTTTATTATTATTTTCTACTTACCATAACCATTTCATTGCATTCTGTCATTAAATTGTTGTAGTTCTTACTGCATATTTGTAAAGTAATATTCCTCACAATTGAATTATTATATTTTTACATGTTTAATTTCACATTTTCTGTGTTGTGCGAAAGTTGTGCGGCGGAGCGGATTGAGAGGTTTCTGTACGGAGAGTGAGAGGCGCCGTACAAGCATTTCATTGGATGAGTGTTGCCGCACAGGTGTATGATTGGTTAATTTGGTCACAAGACAGCCTACGTCATAACAATATAAAAGGCGCGCAGCGTTCAAACATGGCAGATAACTTCCGACCGTCATTCTACACAGACGTTAATTTTAAGAAGATTAATACTATTTATTTAGATTCATTATAAAAAGCAAGGTGCGGATTTTAGTAAGCAGTATAAATATTTAGAATCATTAGTTATCTCCAACAACACTGGACTTGCTGCGTATTTTTTATATTGATCACAGACGTATTTATTTTCTATATTAATACATGTATGATGTTTTAAATAAGATTTTAAGATTTGATGTTTATCATACTATTTGGTACAAAAGTATAATAGAAATTATTATTATAATAAATCCATTTATTGAACTTTAACAACATCTTTAGTGATTTTTGTTTTTGACGTCCATCTTGGAAACATGGAATCGACCATGACTATATTTCCATAGGAAATATAATCCAAATAAGCCTTGCAATATGTTAGCCTAGTCTGAGGAAATACAAAGGTTGGTTTTGTAAAGAAACAGAAGTCTTTATTTAGATATTATTAGGAATTTGGCACTGTCAAACTCTGTTTTCCCTGTCGCAAATAAACAGATTGAAACAATTTCCGTCAGAAAAGGAAAAAGTTTTTTTTCAACTTTTATTTATCCTGGTGAAGGTTCAGTAAAGTATTATAAAACTTAATGTTCCAATAAAGAAAATTATGCTAAAGTAGGTCTTGGGAATACAGAATCTTTAGAATCTGACAACAAAAATATAAAAAATACTTACTTTCGTGTTTCCAAGCGGCAATCGTCGGCCATTTTGGAATGCACTAACCAAAAAAAAAAAAAAAAAAAAAAAAAAACGATTTCTCCAACGAAATTACGTTGGACCCCCTCTCTGAAAATTATAATTTTTTGTTTAAACATGTATTTTCAATATTTTAGGTATTAATATGACAATAATTTTTAAATATGGTCATACCTCCAAAAATAATAAAATATAATTACCTGGAAAAGTTTAATTTTTTGTATAGGCATGCTTATTAGATTATTGTAGGTATTGATGCCATAATCATTTGACATATGGTTCAATGTCATAAGTTTAAAGTTCAAACTAATAGCTGCACGAGAATATAAACATAGTTAATTATTTAAAAACAATAAACAATGTATATTTTTTTGTATCGGCATGTATAATAGAATATTGTAGGTATTGATATAACAATATTTTTGTTAAAGTTTATGAGTTCAAAGGTCAAGGTAACAGATTGATATGAATACAGAAATGGTCTATTGTCTGAAAAACTTTAACCTTTTGTATAGTTATATGTATTAGAAAATTGTAGGTATTTGTATTAATCCTTTTTTCAAAATTTTTATTTTATTTTTTTTTTTTTTTTGGAAGGGGGGTGGGTGAAGGGATTGTGATTAGGACATAGACTTGTATGTTTGTGTTTTATTTGTTTTTATTATTTAATTTTGATACTTTTGATATACGATTCAAGGTCATTCGTACATAGGTCAAGGTGACAAGTGTATAAAAATAACCGTAAATTATCGTAAAAACTATCATAGACATGTTTATTAGAATATTGTTAGTATTTTTAACGATATTATGATAAAAAGTCCAATTTCATGGGTTTAAAGGTGAAGGACACCGATTGATAAATATTGAAATCGCTAATATTGTTTGAACTTAACTGGCTATAGGCAGCTGAGCTTTTGAAATGGCGAATTGTCCGAGCGCCCGTGCATGAACTTCAACATTCGTCTTTTCTAAAACAGTTTGACAAAATGAAACCAAATTTGGCATCAAAGGTGCCTGGGTAGAGAAAATAAAAATTTGTAATTTTCAGTTGAACCCTTAATACCAACTGTTACTAAAAAAGGGGAAAACAATATGGTCATTTCATATTTAATTGTTGATCAATTTGGTTCAAATTTAGTATATAAAATGTAAAACTCTGGAAAATTAATAACAGGTTTGGCTCAAATACATGTGCTATAGCTAGCTGACCTTATGGCAAGGTGATTCGTGCGTAAATATCAATTTTCTTCTCTGAAACTTCATGACCATGTCCATAGGTAGACAATATATAACAAATACCTGCTAAATTTTGTTGATCAATTTGGATCAAATTTAGTATATAAAATGTAAAACTCTGGAAAATTAATAACAGGTTTGGCTCAAATACATGTGCTATAGCTAGCTGACCTTATGGCAAGGTGATTCGTGCGTAAACATCAATTTTCTTCTCTGAAACTTCATGACCATGTCCATAGGTAGATAATATATAACAAATACCTGCTAAATTTTGATATGCCATATGTGCACATTTCGGAAATCGTTCCTGATCAGTGATACTATATATAACAAATATATAACAAATAACTGCTAAATTTTGATATGCCATAAGTGTACATTTCGGAAAATCATTCCTGATCAGTGACACTAGGGGCCAAAAATTTGATAGATTAAAAACATAAGCCAAACAGTTGAAAAATAATGAATCTAAAGTTCCAAAATTATATGAATCCCTATCCAGCTAAGGAATGCTTTGCAAGAGGGAACAGACCTTAATTTTAAATAAATTTCAAAAATTTAGACGGCTGAAAATTTTGCTAAATTGTATATTTTCTGAATGCACAAAGTACTGCCTACTAAGTTATGGATACCCTCGGGGAGTTTTACTCCACCAGCAGCATAGAGCAGATTAAGTTTTGTGAATTTCGTCCAGATCCTAAATTCGAGAAGTCTGCCGTTACTATTAGATCAAGAGATGTGAAAGGTTCCTAAGTGGACAGATTTTAGTTTGTGATTTTCAAAAATTAAAATTTGAAATATAGAAAATAGTTATTTTAAATAAATGAAATGGGTTTTGCAGATAAGTTTTTTAGTTGTCCTGATATTTATGAATTATGTAAATGAGCTAAAATTTTTAGTAAATATATAACAAAGATACCTGTTTATCATATGTGTCATATAAACATGGGCACATTTCGGAAACCAATTCCTTATCGGTGACACCAAAGTCTGAAACGGTTTGATAGATAAACAAAAAATAAGCCAATATCTTCTTTTCCGACACAAATGGGCTAATTAAAAACGGTTTTCCCTAACCACGAACACAAAAATGCAGAATCTACTAAGATAAGTTTTTGCAGCAAGTTTGAGACTTATTATGATATTTCACGACAGGTAATTTTTTAAAACAATTGTTTTAAGATGAAGTAAAAGGTATGTTCATGACCTTATTTGAGAAATATTATTTACTAAGCAATATTTTACTACAGTTAAAGATTTGAAATGAGATTTTCAATATTTACAATGTCCTGAAATGAACTTTACAATGAGGTCAAAATAGTCTTTTTTTTTATTTTGTGCTTTTCCATCTTGATGATATTGTGTCAGTGGAGTTCAAAATGAAGGATAAATTTAGATCACTGTAATTGTTTAATGCACTACCTAAAAAGATTTGGGTTATTAAATCTACATTAGAGTATAAAATTGGTTAATTTTTTTGAAAACTTTTTGAAGTCGTGGATATAAGAATACAAGTTATACATGTATATATATCGATCATTTTGATCTATAGTTCAAGGTCATGGATTTACAGTTCTAAGTCACAGATGCATAAGAATACCGAAATTATCCTGACTGTTTGATAAGATATGACAGGAGGTTTTCAATATTTTTCATTTTTATAAATGACCCTTAAATGGGTTAATTAAAACACAAATTGAACAGTAATGAGGCGATTTTAAAATATATTGTAAAGCGAGTATTATTACTGTAGCCCTGAGCTGTTATTTTGGAGACTAACATTTTGTTTTGTTTTTACAAATGACGGCGAAATATACCCATTTATGATTAATGATCCAATGGAATAAATATAAAGTTAGTGACAAAATTCCTTTCATCTAATATTAGGATACAAACGATTGTAGTTTTCTGTAAATTCAATCTGATAAACATCTTGGCTTGTTCTTGACTGTTAAAATTTACAATATCTAAACTGACATCTTGTCATTTAGAAGCCAAGGTAAAAACATTGTTTTGAAATGTACTTTTTGGTGTCAATATTTTATCATCAATTTAGGATGTTAAATATTATCGGAGGAACCCTTATATCTAATTTTACACACCACAATCGAACTTTAATTCATGGAGAGCAAGGATTTATCTCGAATCAAATACCGACCCAAAAGAAGGGTGAACCAAAAAAAATTATTACTTAGGGAAATAGAAACAATTCGTCTGTTTTCATACATTCCTTAAATATCTTTATTCCGAACCAATATTTCCCGAAAACATCTGTGAAATCCACATTACAGTTGGCATTGTTGTTTATTGCCCTTAGTCATAGAATGAATCCATGAACATCGGAAAATATGTATTATTATACATCTTATTTTAATAAAAGCCAAATGATATTCGGTGGAGATTAGTTACTTTTGTGATATTAATACAAGGGTTTTATTCGAATTACTGGAGACATATTAGAAATTAACTGATTTCTTTTATGTTTAGGATGACTTTTATGAATCTTTTGGCTTTAGCAATATTTAAGTAAGACGTATAAAATGTCAAAAACCTGAAAATTTTGATGTACTCTATTAAACCTTTAAACATAGTCTTTTCATGAACTAAAAGTTTTAAACTTCTTTTACACTATAAGCCTATTAAAGCTGCATTAAGTTTTCCAAAGAAAAAAATTAAAACGGTGCTAATCTAATTAATGATGTTCCTACTGACTAATGTTACATTTGGTTCAAGATAAAAGCTCGAATAAATACAGAAATTACAGTATTTACCCAGCGAGATGCAGCATTTGGTATCTAATATTAGAACATGGTTACGTCATCGAAACCCGGGTCATTTAAACACAACTTTCAAAACGGTGAAATTCGATAAATTAAACATAGAACTTCGTTGAATTTGTCATTTGTGACTTAGTAAGGGATACACAACACCATTTCAAATACATCTGGATATTAATGAAGGAAATTAATGCAATCTGCCCTGTTTCACCTCCGATTCTAAGGTTTTCCGTACATACGTGCGCATGCTCCAAGCTCATAATTATCATCGTAAAACACTGACCAACCGGTCAGAGGATTCCGTTTATTTACTGCTAAAAGAAATGAAATTTTAGAAAATGAATGTCACGGATCGTGGTTAGAAGATATCTATTTTAAAAAATATATATATTTAGAAAATCAAAAAAATTCAGAAAATTGACAAACTTAATGCAGCTTTAAAAGTTCTACAAATTTCCTAAACATGAAGTTGTACCCGTCTGACATTCAGTCACATTGATTCTTCTTTATAAAACCGTTTATATCTTTTTGTCTTGACCTGAACTTAGAAGCTTGTTATATTCAACATCAAGGCATCTATAAATTTTGCCAAAGTAGTTGAGCTTTGCCAACATCTAAGGCCATGATGACCTAAATTTTTCAAATATTTTAACACTTTCACTTTAATGTTTATAATGTAAAAGCTTTCAAAATTTTCACTTGAAAACCTACCAAGTTTGCAAAGTGAGTTAACCTGAATCTTTTTCAGGGTAAACAATGAACTTCATTAGCAAAACCCTTTCAACATCATTTTACCATCAAACAAAAGACTTAAAAAAAACATGACATCAGTACTTTAAATAAAATGGAATCAACATCCGATTGACTACCAAAAATCAGGAGATGATGATAATACATTTGTTAATTAGTCACGAAATGCGAGTGAGATGCGTACTTGTAATCAACAAAATGCAACTAAAAATTTGCATAAGTTATTTTCAGATGTTCATGGACTCATTCTATGACTAATGGCAATATAAAACATTGCCAACTGAAAGGTTTGAGTAAAATAAAATTATTTATTTGTTAATGATATTTTGTCATAATTTGCCAGTTTTCAAATTTTTAAAATCAAGTTTTTAAAGAAATTGAAAATCCGGTATACCATAAAATGATCATAGTAATTCTAAATAAACATTAAAACAGCTTCTGTTTACAAATCAAAAGGCTTAAATCTAAGAATTTGAAACAAATATAATGCCAATGTATAAAACATTACCTGAACTGCTTTAATTATTTTTTAATCTGGTAATGCATATATCAAATATATATCAAGATTATCTTTATAGCAGTACCTACAATATTCTAATACACATGCCTTTATAAAACGTTTATAGTTTTCTAGACAATTGACCATTCAGTAATCTTACTGATTTTAAAGTTTAAAATAACTATGACCTTGAACAAAGGTCAAGATCAACAAACTTCACAAACTTGGTAGGGGTTCATGCAATGATGCTATATAAAATTGTGTGTAGACTTTCTGGTTAATGATAAGAAGAATGTTTAAAGTTTTTTTTCTTTTTTAAGGTCACTGTGACTGTGATTGAAGGTCAAGGTCAACAAGCTTTGCAAATTTGGTAATGCACAATGATTTGATGCCATATATGAAGTTACAAGCCTCTTAGTCCATGAAAAGAAGATGTTTAAAGATTTTACTATTTAAGGTCACTGTGACCTTGAATAAAGGTCAACCTCCTTGGCCAATTTTGTAGACCTTTGGTCAAGGAACATCCATGTAAATTTTACTATCACTGGCTCACTGGTTCTTGATAAGAAGTTTAAAATGTGTAATTATTATGATGCACGAAGCACACTGCACGATGGCAAACAATGATCACCTAATAAATAGAGACTGATAACGCAAAATGGGAAATTCAACGATAATTTGGAAGTTTGATGGATATTCTTCTAGTCACTAGAGCAAAAGAAGAGATCATGGGAGATAAGCAAGGTGATCCCAGAATGCGTCAGTTTTTAAAGCTTAATACATGATCATATAATATTCGTCCCATCAGGGTGGGAGCGGAGGGTCCATGATCTCTACTTGTGATCCAGTGACTAGAAGAATATCAATCCAACTTCAAACTTACAGGTAAGTTATCGTTGAATTTCCCATTCTTCTAGTCACGTGATCACAAGAAAAGATCACTGGGGATTTTTAAAGTATGATCATGTATCAACAGCGGTGTATAAAAAGAAGACAACAAATATCTTCAAATGTTATATCTGTATATACTTCTTGATGAATTGTGAACATCATCTCAACAAATTATTTTTTATAAATATCAGGACTTGAGACCTGTTTATCATAAAATTTTGCAAAAGTGGATTGTGAAGACCACCCAGTCTTGCTCATAATAATATCGATAGCTATACCATTGGAATTTGCTTTGATTGTAGAAGCAGCTCTAGTACTCTGACCTTTGAAAATGGTTACAGTCTATGCCCGACATGCCTAATAATGTTTTCAAGCATCTAGACATAGTAGAAACTTTTATGGCTTTGTGTGGTTTCTGAATGGTAATAAAGAGTTTTGTAACATCACCCAACAGATCAGAATTCCGACTTATATTTTCATCTAAAGTCCGAATAACATACACCTCTACTTCCTTATCAAAAGGTTTAATACACAATGGTTGTAGTTTAAATCCTGGTCGTGATTGTTTAACTAAACCAGATATATTAAAAGTAACTTGATCATTCACCCGCGACATTTGATTAATGTCCATTTGAAGGGTTTGTGCCCTCTGGCTAGATAATAACGCATTCAACATGGCTAATATTAAAAGTTAACATTTTTAAACTTAATGACTTTAAGGCCATTGGGTCTTTTAACAAGAGGCCCATGGGCCTTAACGCTCACCTGAAGATATGTCCAATATTGTTTGCAAAGTGCAATAGACAATATATTAAGTACAGAAACTTGAAAAGTTTTCTCAAATTAAGAACTCCATCAAAACTTAATCAGAAATATATCAACTCACATTTCATTTATAAGTTGCTTATATAATATGCATGAAGTAACTGTAGTGCAATGAATAATTTCCAAATCATTAATCAATTTCAGCATACTAATGCAGCTATGTCCTGGACCTTTGAACATAAATGACCTCGAACCATATATGATTGTCATATCAATACCTACAATATTCTAATATACATGATTATGCATGAAATCAAGATAATTAATAATTTTAGTATTCCTATGTTGATATGACCTTGATCTTTGAACATATAACCTTGAACCATACATCAAAATGATCGCCATGTCAATACCTACAATATTCTAATATACATGCCTATACAAAAACTTCATAGTTTTCAAGATAATTAAGAATTTCAGTCTTCTTCTACAGATATGACCTTTAACTTTCAACATGACCTTGAACCATATACCAAAAAATTGATTGCCATATCAATACCTACAATATTCTAATATACATGCCTATACAAAAAGTTAATAGTTTTCAAGATAATTAGCAATTGAAGTCTTCTTTTGCAGCTGTGACCTTGACCTTTTAACATATGACCTTGTACCATATATCAAAATGATCGTCATATCAATACCTTCAGCTCTAATATACATGCTAATACAAAAAGTTAATAGTTTTCAAGATAATTCACAGTTTAAGTACACATATGCAGCTATGACCTTGAACTTTCAAAATATGAACTTGAACCATATATCAAAATGATTGTCATATCAATACATACAATATTCTAAAATACATGCTAATACAAAAAGTTAATAGTTTTCAAGATAAATCACAGTTCAAAAACACGTATGCAGCTATGACCTTAATCTTTCAAAATATGACCTTGAACCATATATCAAAATGATTGTCATATCAATACATACAATATTCTAAATAAATGCTTATACAAAAAGTTAATTGTTTTCAAGATAATTCACAGTTCCAGTACACGTATGCAGCTATGACCTTGATCTTTCAAAATATGACCTTGAACTATATATCACAATGACTGTCATATCAATACCTACAATATTCTTAAATACATGCCTATACAAAAAGCTTATAGTTTTCAAGCTAATGCACAATTTCAGTATTTATAAGAAAAAAATAACATTTCAGGGGCAACAACTCCTACATGGATTATCATATAGTTACGAAACATGGTACCTTTTTAAATTTTGTCATGCTGAACATTTTAACAATGTTTTGAATTCATATATCTCTTAATATTTGCAAGAAAATTGCCTAAAACTGCATAAATCACAAATTAGGTCATGACCTTGATTTGTGACTTGACCCTATTTTAAAGGTTATTTCAAGAAAAAGTCAAAACTGATAACCCCATGTCATTATCTGTTCAAATAGACAAGTTATAATAATTTGAAGCCATTTTACGAACTTTTTTTCATTTAACGCAAAAATGCGTAACCCATTTTTCGACCAAATTTCACGAAATGAACAGACTATAGACTAAAGACCCTAGAGAATCTAAATATCACATCAGATTGTTTTCTCCCATCATTGGTTTCGGTGAAGAAGATTTTTTAAGATTTTTGGACCCCTAGGTCATCTTGACCTAGTTTTGGTAGCCATGGCAACGCCATGAATAAATCTGAATTGCACCGGCCCATATATGCTTCTGACCAAGTATCATTGAAATCTGTCCAGCTGTTTTGGAGAAGAAGTCGAAAACAGGTGTTAACGACGCATGCACACACGCACGCACATACACACGCCGCACCATGCCATAAGCTCACATGACCTTTCTGTCAGGTGAGCTAATATTTGGAATTTCTTTAGCTTTACTAACAGTCCACATTCCACCCGTCCGGGTATTTTGTCACACGGAGTCGAAACCTATACCAGAAGCATCTGTTGTTAACGTAATATTTGGGGCAGGACGCGCAACAGGAGCTTCGGAATTGTCAATGTTGTAAAACCACCATGTTTAATCTGAACGTGCAGCTTAAGACAAAATCATAGTTGCATTATAATCGCCTCGATTGATAATTAAGCTAAAAGATTTTTCTCGTTCTAAAATTTTTATATGTAACATACCCAAAGGTACGGCGGTGCTATATGCTACCATCATACCCAATAGTTCTGCTACTGATGGTAGGGGTCGATTTAAGATTGCTGATTAATCGTTTTACTTGCTGTATTTTATCTTTAGTTAAGCGAATTGTCATTCTCTCAAAGTTTAACAAAATCTCAGAAATCTTATTTCTTTTTTTAGGAACCAATACAGATTTATAGTTTTTGAATCAAAAACCCAAGTGATGTCAATAGATCTACGGTTGCATTAACATTATCCAAACATTCTTAGTATGTAGCTCATACCCTTGCAAGTAAGAGTCATCTATATACGATACGGACAAAAACCCTTATCTCGCAAACATGCGAAAACTGGTTTCATCAATTTTGAGAAATATCGAGGGGCTTGACTAAGACCGTTAGCTAACGCCCCATATTGATACTTGACGCCTCTCAAAATAACCCCCAAATATTTCCTATAATCTTCATGAACACTGACCGTGTAAAAAGCATCTTGTAAATCTACCGATGCCATATAAGTCTGGGGTCATAAGCCTAGCGGCAGTAAACAAACTTTCCATTTTAAAGTGTTTGTATTCTATTAATTTATTCAATTCTTTCAGATTTTGAATCATACGGTAGGATCCGTCCGCCTAAGGTAGTAAAAATACGGAAGATATAAACTCATTGTTCTGACAAAAAGGTGCTCGTTCTATTACACCAGCTATTCTACCTGAGGGAACTGATAAATCAGTCGCAACTGAATCACTCACCCTCATTTTTTACTGGTCTTTTTGTTCTGTTTGTTGTATTGGGAGTAAGTTTTCCCCTGCTTTATCCATTGTTTCCCCTTGTTTCTTTGTTTACCTCTCGCGACGTAAGGTGGATTGTTTTTAAGGCTCGCTTGGCTAAAACCCTTGAATGAGGATACATAGCGCTTCTTTTCTTTTTGTTTCTTCTATTTGCTGCTTTGAACCTTATTCTTAACTTTCCTCTATTTCTTTCATCTCATCATTTAGCTTATCGCCGAACAAAAATTCGGTTACTGGTAGTTTCCTTGACAACAACCACGTGAAGTCTTCTCCAAGATCATCTTTCAGGCCCGTAGAAAAAAGGGGGGCCAGGCCCCCCCCCCCCTCTTTTTGGCTAAAATTTAATTCAGTTTCTTAAAGGCACGTATTTCATTTAAAATTCAGTAGATATCACTGTAAATTTCAGTATAATTTAAAACAAATGATTAATTTTACGTTGACGGTACAGTTTCCGGAAAATGAAAAATTTCCGTTTTCATCTTATGTTTATTTATATGATCTTTCTTACTATTTACTATTTGCGTTGTATATGCACTACTTATGTGTTGAAGCTTAATCATGGAAGAACTACACGACAGGATTTTAGAAAAAATTAAACAAGCTGTACAAAATATAAACAAGAGGCCCATGGGCCTTAACGCTCACCTGAGAAAATATCCAAAAACTTACAAAAACCTTAAATACAAAAAGTTCACAAAATTCCTCAAGTTTGGAAAATCCTGCAATAATTAATCAGAAATGTCTAGTCACATTTCATTTTTAATAGCTCATATGCACCATTTAGCTATAGTACAATAGATAATTTCCAAATCATTAACCATATGGTTATGCAGCCATGATTTTGACCTTTGAACATTTGAACTTGAACCTCATATCAAAATGGTCTTAATATCAATACGTACAATATTCTAATAAACATGCTTGTACAAAATGTTTATAGTTTTCAAGATAATTAGCAATTTAATCTCTTTTGCAACTGTGACCTTGACCTTTCAACTTATGACCTTGTACAGTATATCAAAATGATTGTTGTCGCAATACCTACAATATTCTAATATATATTCCTATACAAAAAGTTAATAGTTTTCAAGATAATTAGCAATTTAAGTCTTCTTTTGCAGCTGTGACCTTGACCTTTCAACATATCACACCTTGTACCATATATCAAAATGATTGTTGTCGCAATACCTACAATATTCTAATATATATTCCTATACAAAAAGTTAATAGTTTTCAAGATAATTAGCAATTTAAGTCTTCTTTTGCAGCTGTGACCTTGACCTTTCAACATATGACACCTTGTAACATATATCAAAATGATCATTGTCGCAATACCTACAATATTCTAATATACATGCCTATACAAAAAATGAATAGTTTTCAAGATAACTAGCAATTTAAGTCTTCTTTTGCAGCTGTGACCTTGACCTTTCAACATATGACCTTGTACCATATATAAAAATGATCATTGTTGCAATACCTACAATATTGTAATATACATGCCTTTACAAAAAGTTAATAGTTTTCAAGATAATTAGCAATTTAAGTCTTCTTTTGCAGCTGTGACCTTGACCTTTCAACATATGACCTTGTACCATATATCAAAATGATCATTGTCGCAATACCTACAATATTCTAATATACATGCCTATACAAAAAATGAATAGTTTTCAAGATAATTAGCAATTTAAGTCTTCTTTTGCAGCTGTGACCTTCACCTTTTATTATATGACCTTGTACCATATATTAAAATGATCATTGTTGCAAAACCTACAATATTCTAATATACATGCCTATACAAAAAATGAATAGTTTTCAAGATAATAAGCAATTTAAGTCTTCTTTTGCAGCTGTGACCTTGACCTTTTAACATATGACACCTTGTACCATATATCAAAATGATTGTTGTCGCAATACCTACAATATTCTAATATACATGCCTATACAAAAAACGAATAGTTTTCAAGATAATTAGCAATTCAAGTCTTCTTTTTCAGCTGTGACCTTGACCTTTCAACATATGACCTTGTACCATATATCAAAATGATCATTGTCGCATTACCTACAATATTCTAATATACATGCCTATACAAAAAATGAATAGTTTTCAAGATAATTAGCAATTTAAGTCTTCTTTTGCAGCTGTGACCTTGACCTTTTATTATATGACCTTGTACCATATATTAAAATGATCATTGTTGCAAAACCTACAATATTCTAATATACATGCCTATACAAAGAATGAATAGTTTTCAAGATAATTAGCAATTTAAGTCTTCTTTTGCAGCTGTGACCTTGACCTTTTAACATATGACCTTGTACCATATATTAAAATGATCATTGTTGCAATACCTACAATATTCTAATATACATGCCTATACAAAAAGTTATTAGTTTTCAAGATAATTAGCAATTTAAGTCTTCTTTTGCAGCTGTGACCTTGACCTTTCAACATATGACCTTGTACCATATATCAGAATGATTGTTGTCTGAATACCTACAATATTCTAATATACATGCCTATACAAACAATGAATAGTTTTCAAGATAATTAGCAATTCAAGTTTTTTTTTGCAGCTGTGACCTTGACCTTTCAACATATGACCTTGTACCATATATAAAAATGATCATTGTCGCAATACCTACAATATTCTTATATACATGCCTCTACAAAAAATGAATAGTTTTCAAGATAATTAGCAATTTAAGTCTTCTTTTGCAGCTGTGACCTTGACCTTTCAACATATGACCTTGTACCATATATTAAAATGATCATTGTTGCAATACCTACAATATTCTAATATACATGCCTATACAAAAAGTTAATAGTTTTCAAGATAATTAGCAATTTAAGTCTTCTTTTGCAGCTGTGACCTTGACCTTTCAACATATGACCTTGTACCATATATAAAAATGATCATTGTTGCAATACCTAGAATATTCTAATATACATGCCTATACAAAAAGTTAATAGTTTTCAAGATAATTAGCAATTTAAGTCTTCTTTTGCAGCTGTGACCTTGACCTTTCAACATATGACCTTGTACCATATATCAAAATGATCGTCATGTCAATACCTACAATATTCTAATATACATGCCTATACAGAAAATGAATAGTTTTCAAGATAATTAGCAATTTAAGTCTTCTTTTGCAGCTGTGACCTTGACCTTTCAACATATGACCTTGTACCATATATTAAAATGATCATTGTTGCAATACCTACAATATTCTAATATACATGCCTATACAAAAAGTTAATAGTTTTCAAGATAATTAGCAATTCAAGTCTTCTTTTGCAGCTGTGACCTTGACCTTTTATTATATGACCTTGTACCATATATTAAAATGATCGTCATGTCAATACCTACAATATTCTAATATACATGCCTATACAAAAAATGAATAGTTTTCAAGATAATTAGCAATTCAAGTCTTCTTTTGCAGCTGTGACCTTGACCTTTCAATATATGACCTTGTACCATATATTAAAATGATCATTGTTGCAATACCTACAATATTCTAATATACATGCCTATACAAAAAGTTAATAGTTTTCAAGATAATTAGCAATTCAAGTCTTCTTTTGCAGCTCTGACCTTGACCTTTCAACATATGACAATATATCAAAATGATCGTCATGTCAATACCTACAATATTCTAATATACATGATTATGCATGAAATCAAGATAATTAATAATTTTAGTATTCCTATGTTGATATGACCTTGATCTTTGAACATATAACCTTGAACCATACATCAAAATGATCGCCATGTCAATACCTACAATATTCTAATATACATGCCTATACAAAAACTTCATAGTTTTCAAGATAATTAAGAATTTCAGTCTTCTTCTACAGATATGACCTTTAACTTTCAACATGACCTTGAACCATATACCAAAAAATTGATTGCCATATCAATACCTACAATATTCTAATATACATGCCTATACAAAAAGTTAATAGTTTTCAAGATAATTAGCAATTGAAGTCTTCTTTTGCAGCTGTGACCTTGACCTTTTAACATATGACCTTGTACCATATATCAAAATGATCGTCATATCAATACCTACAATGCTCTTATATACATGCTAATACAAAAAGTTAATAGTTTTCAAGATAATTCACAGTTTAAGTACAAATATGCAGCTATGACCTTGAACTTTCAAAATATGAACTTGAACCATATATCAAAATGATTGTCATATCAATACATACAATATTCTAAAATACATGCTAATACAAAAAGTTAATAGTTTTCAAGATAAATCACAGTTCAAAAACACGTATGCAGCTATGACCTTAATCTTTCAAAATATGACCTTGAACCATATATCAAAATGATTGTCATATCAATACATACAATATTCTAAATAAATGCTTATACAAAAAGTTAATTGTTTTCAAGATAATTCACAGTTCCAGTACACGTATGCAGCTATGACCTTGATCTTTCAAAATATGACCTTGAACTATATATCACAATGACTGTCATATCAATACCTACAATATTCTTAAATACATGCCTATACAAAAAGCTTATAGTTTTCAAGCTAATGCACAATTTCAGTATTTATAAGAAAAAAATAACATTTCAGGGGCAACAACTCCTACATGGATTATCATATAGTTACGAAACATGGTACCTTTTTAAATTTTGTCATGCTGAACATTTTAACAATGTTTTGAATTCATATATCTCTTAATATTTGCAAGAAAATTGCCTAAAACTGCATAAATCACAAATTAGGTCATGACCTTGATTTGTGACTTGACCCTATTTTAAAGGTTATTTCAAGAAAAAGTCAAAACTGATAACCCCATGTCATTATCTGTTCAAATAGACAAGTTATAATAATTTGAAGCCATTTTACGAACTTTTTTTCATTTAACGCAAAAATGCGTAACCCATTTTTCGACCAAATTTCACGAAATGAACAGACTATAGACTAAAGACCCTAGAGAATCTAAATATCACATCAGATTTTTTTCTCCCATCATCGGTTTCGGTGAAGAAGATTTTTTAAGATTTTTGGACCCCTAGGTCATCTTGACCTAGTTTTGGTAGCCATGGCAACGCCATGAATAAATCTGAATTGCACCGGCCCATATATGCTTCTGACCAAGTATCATTGAAATCTGTCCAGCTGTTTTGGAGAAGAAGTCGAAAACAGGTGTTAACGACGCATGCACACACGCACGCACATACACACGCCGCACCATGCCATAAGCTCACATGACCTTTCTGTCAGGTGAGCTAATATTTGGAATTTCTTTAGCTTTACTAACAGTCCACATTCCACCCGTCCGGGTATTTTGTCACACGGAGTCGAAACCTATACCAGAAGCATCTGTTGTTAACGTAATATTTGGGGCAGGACGCGCAACAGGAGCTTCGGAATTGTCAATGTTGTAAAACCACCATGTTTAATCTGAACGTGCAGCTTAAGACAAAATCATAGTTGCATTATAATCGCCTCGATTGATAATTAAGCTAAAAGATTTTTCTCGTTCTAAAATTTTTATATGTAACATACCCAAAGGTACGGCGGTGCTATATGCTACCATCATACCCAATAGTTCTGCTACTGATGGTAGGGGTCGATTTAAGATTGCTGATTAATCGTTTTACTTGCTGTATTTTATCTTTAGTTAAGCGAATTGTCATTCTCTCAAAGTTTAACAAAATCTCAGAAATCTTATTTCTTTTTTTAGGAACCAATACAGATTTATAGTTTTTGAATCAAAAACCCAAGTGATGTCAATAGATCTACGGTTGCATTAACATTATCCAAACATTCTTAGTATGTAGCTCATACCCTTGCAAGTAAGAGTCATCTATATACGATACGGACAAAAACCCTTATCTCGCAAACATGCGAAAACTGGTTTCATCAATTTTGAGAAATATCGAGGGGCTTGACTAAGACCGTTAGCTAACGCCCCATATTGATACTTGACGCCTCTCAAAATAACCCCCAAATATTTCCTATAATCTTCATGAACACTGACCGTGTAAAAAGCATCTTGTAAATCTACCGATGCCATATAAGTCTGGGGTCATAAGCCTAGCGGCAGTAAACAAACTTTCCATTTTAAAGTGTTTGTATTCTATTAATTTATTCAATTCTTTCAGATTTTGAATCATACGGTAGGATCCGTCCGCCTAAGGTAGTAAAAATACGGAAGATATAAACTCATTGTTCTGACAAAAAGGTGCTCGTTCTATTACACCAGCTATTCTACCTGAGGGAACTGATAAATCAGTCGCAACTGAATCACTCACCCTCATTTTTTACTGGTCTTTTTGTTCTGTTTGTTGTATTGGGAGTAAGTTTTCCCCTGCTTTATCCATTGTTTCCCCTTGTTTCTTTGTTTACCTCTCGCGACGTAAGGTGGATTGTTTTAAGGCTCGCTTGGCTAAAACCCTTGAATGAGGATACATAGCGCTTCTTTTCTTTTTGTTTCTTCTATTTGCTGCTTTGAACCTTATTCTTAACTTTCCTCTATTTCTTTCATCTCATCATTTAGCTTATCGCCGAACAAAAATTCGGTTACTGGTAGTTTCCTTGACAACAACCACGTGAAGTCTTCTCCAAGATCATCTTTCAGGCCCGTAGAAAAAAGGGGGGCCAGGCCCCCCCCCCCTCTTTTTGGCTAAAATTTAATTCAGTTTCTTAAAGGCACGTATTTCATTTAAAATTCAGTAGATATCACTGTAAATTTCAGTATAATTTAAAACAAATGATTAATTTTACGTTGACGGTACAGTTTCCGGAAAATGAAAAATTTCCGTTTTCATCTTATGTTTATTTATATGATCTTTCTTACTATTTACTATTTGCGTTGTATATGCACTACTTATGTGTTGAAGCTTAATCATGGAAGAACTACACGACAGGATTTTAGAAAAAATTAAACAAGCTGTACAAAATATAAACAAGAGGCCCATGGGCCTTAACGCTCACCTGAGAAAATATCCAAAAACTTACAAAAACCTTAAATACAAAAAGTTCACAAAATTCCTCAAGTTTGGAAAATCCTGCAATAATTAATCAGAAATGTCTAGTCACATTTCATTTTTAATAGCTCATATGCACCATTTAGCTATAGTACAATAGATAATTTCCAAATCATTAACCATATGGTTATGCAGCCATGATTTTGACCTTTGAACATTTGAACTTGAACCTCATATCAAAATGGTCTTAATATCAATACGTACAATATTCTAATAAACATGCTTGTACAAAATGTTTATAGTTTTCAAGATAATTAGCAATTTAATCTCTTTTGCAACTGTGACCTTGACCTTTCAACTTATGACCTTGTACAGTATATCAAAATGATTGTTGTCGCAATACCTACAATATTCTAATATATATTCCTATACAAAAAGTTAATAGTTTTCAAGATAATTAGCAATTTAAGTCTTCTTTTGCAGCTGTGACCTTGACCTTTCAACATATCACACCTTGTACCATATATCAAAATGATTGTTGTCGCAATACCTACAATATTCTAATATATATTCCTATACAAAAAGTTAATAGTTTTCAAGATAATTAGCAATTTAAGTCTTCTTTTGCAGCTGTGACCTTGACCTTTCAACATATGACACCTTGTAACATATATCAAAATGATCATTGTCGCAATACCTACAATATTCTAATATACATGCCTATACAAAAAATGAATAGTTTTCAAGATAACTAGCAATTTAAGTCTTCTTTTGCAGCTGTGACCTTGACCTTTCAACATATGACCTTGTACCATATATAAAAATGATCATTGTTGCAATACCTACAATATTCTAATATACATGCCTTTACAAAAAGTTAATAGTTTTCAAGATAATTAGCAATTTAAGTCTTCTTTTGCAGCTGTGACCTTGACCTTTCAACATATGACCTTGTACCATATATCAAAATGATCATTGTCGCAATACCTACAATATTCTAATATACATGCCTATACAAAAAATGAATAGTTTTCAAGATAATTAGCAATTTAAGTCTTCTTTTGCAGCTGTGACCTTCACCTTTTATTATATGACCTTGTACCATATATTAAAATGATCATTGTTGCAAAACCTACAATATTCTAATATACATGCCTATACAAAAATGAATAGTTTTCAAGATAATAAGCAATTTAAGTCTTCTTTTGCAGCTGTGACCTTGACCTTTTAACATATGACACCTTGTACCATATATCAAAATGATTGTTGTCGCAATACCTACAATATTCTAATATACATGCCTATACAAAAAACGAATAGTTTTCAAGATAATTAGCAATTCAAGTCTTCTTTTTCAGCTGTGACCTTGACCTTTCAACATATGACCTTGTACCATATATCAAAATGATCATTGTCGCATTACCTACAATATTCTAATATACATGCCTATACAAAAAATGAATAGTTTTCAAGATAATAGCAATTTAAGTCTTCTTTTGCAGCTGTGACCTTGACCTTTTATTATATGACCTTGTACCATATATTAAAATGATCATTGTTGCAAAACCTACAATATTCTAATATACATGCCTATACAAAGAATGAATAGTTTTCAAGATAATTAGCAATTTAAGTCTTCTTTTGCAGCTGTGACCTTGACCTTTTAACATATGACCTTGTACCATATATTAAAATGATCATTGTTGCAATACCTACAATATTCTAATATACATGCCTATACAAAAAGTTATTAGTTTTCAAGATAATTAGCAATTTAAGTCTTCTTTTGCAGCTGTGACCTTGACCTTTCAACATATGACCTTGTACCATATATCAGAATGATTGTTGTCTGAATACCTACAATATTCTAATATACATGCCTATACAAACAATGAATAGTTTTCAAGATAATTAGCAATTCAAGTTTTTTTTTGCAGCTGTGACCTTGACCTTTCAACATATGACCTTGTACCATATATAAAAATGATCATTGTCGCAATACCTACAATATTCTTATATACATGCCTCTACAAAAAATGAATAGTTTTCAAGATAATTAGCAATTTAAGTCTTCTTTTGCAGCTGTGACCTTGACCTTTCAACATATGACCTTGTACCATATATTAAAATGATCATTGTTGCAATACCTACAATATTCTAATATACATGCCTATACAAAAAGTTAATAGTTTTCAAGATAATTAGCAATTTAAGTCTTCTTTTGCAGCTGTGACCTTGACCTTTCAACATATGACCTTGTACCATATATAAAAATGATCATTGTTGCAATACCTAGAATATTCTAATATACATGCCTATACAAAAAGTTAATAGTTTTCAAGATAATTAGCAATTTAAGTCTTCTTTTGCAGCTGTGACCTTGACCTTTCAACATATGACCTTGTACCATATATCAAAATGATCGTCATGTCAATACCTACAATATTCTAATATACATGCCTATACAGAAAATGAATAGTTTTTCAAGATAATTAGCAATTTAAGTCTTCTTTTGCAGCTGTGACCTTGACCTTTCAACATATGACCTTGTACCATATATTAAAATGATCATTGTTGCAATACCTACAATATTCTAATATACATGCCTATACAAAAAGTTAATAGTTTTCAAGATAATTAGCAATTCAAGTCTTCTTTTGCAGCTGTGACCTTGACCTTTTATTATATGACCTTGTACCATATATTAAAATGATCGTCATGTCAATACCTACAATATTCTAATATACATGCCTATACAAAAAATGAATAGTTTTCAAGATAATTAGCAATTCAAGTCTTCTTTTGCAGCTGTGACCTTGACCTTTCAATATATGACCTTGTACCATATATTAAAATGATCATTGTTGCAATACCTACAATATTCTAATATACATGCCTATACAAAAAGTTAATAGTTTTCAAGATAATTAGCAATTCAAGTCTTCTTTTGCAGCTCTGACCTTGACCTTTCAACATATGACAATATATCAAAATGATCGTCATGTCAATACCTACAATATTCTAATATACATGATTATGCATGAAATCAAGATAATTAATAATTTTAGTATTCCTATGTTGATATGACCTTGATCTTTGAACATATAACCTTGAACCATACATCAAAATGATCGCCATGTCAATACCTACAATATTCTAATATACATGCCTATACAAAAACTTCATAGTTTTCAAGATAATTAAGAATTTCAGTCTTCTTCTACAGATATGACCTTTAACTTTCAACATGACCTTGAACCATATACCAAAAAATTGATTGCCATATCAATACCTACAATATTCTAATATACATGCCTATACAAAAAGTTAATAGTTTTCAAGATAATTAGCAATTGAAGTCTTCTTTTGCAGCTGTGACCTTGACCTTTTAACATATGACCTTGTACCATATATCAAAATGATCGTCATATCAATACCTACAATGCTCTTATATACATGCTAATACAAAAAGTTAATAGTTTTCAAGATAATTCACAGTTTAAGTACAAATATGCAGCTATGACCTTGAACTTTCAAAATATGAACTTGAACCATATATCAAAATGATTGTCATATCAATACATACAATATTCTAAAATACATGCTAATACAAAAAGTTAATAGTTTTCAAGATAAATCACAGTTCAAAAACACGTATGCAGCTATGACCTTAATCTTTCAAAATATGACCTTGAACCATATATCAAAATGATTGTCATATCAATACATACAATATTCTAAATAAATGCTTATACAAAAAGTTAATTGTTTTCAAGATAATTCACAGTTCCAGTACACGTATGCAGCTATGACCTTGATCTTTCAAAATATGACCTTGAACTATATATCACAATGACTGTCATATCAATACCTACAATATTCTTAAATACATGCCTATACAAAAAGCTTATAGTTTTCAAGCTAATGCACAATTTCAGTATTTATAAGAAAAAAATAACATTTCAGGGGCAACAACTCCTACATGGATTATCATATAGTTACGAAACATGGTACCTTTTTAAATTTTGTCATGCTGAACATTTTAACAATGTTTTGAATTCATATATCTCTTAATATTTGCAAGAAAATTGCCTAAAACTGCATAAATCACAAATTAGGTCATGACCTTGATTTGTGACTTGACCCTATTTTAAAGGTTATTTCAAGAAAAAGTCAAAACTGATAACCCCATGTCATTATCTGTTCAAATAGACAAGTTATAATAATTTGAAGCCATTTTACGAACTTTTTTTCATTTAACGCAAAAATGCGTAACCCATTTTTCGACCAAATTTCACGAAATGAACAGACTATAGACTAAAGACCCTAGAGAATCTAAATATCACATCAGATTTTTTTCTCCCATCATCGGTTTCGGTGAAGAAGATTTTTTAAGATTTTTGGACCCCTAGGTCATCTTGACCTAGTTTTGGTAGCCATGGCAACGCCATGAATAAATCTGAATTGCACCGGCCCATATATGCTTCTGACCAAGTATCATTGAAATCTGTCCAGCTGTTTTGGAGAAGAAGTCGAAAACAGGTGTTAACGACGCATGCACACACGCACGCACATACACACGCCGCACCATGCCATAAGCTCACATGACCTTTCTGTCAGGTGAGCTAATATTTGGAATTTCTTTAGCTTTACTAACAGTCCACATTCCACCCGTCCGGGTATTTTGTCACACGGAGTCGAAACCTATACCAGAAGCATCTGTTGTTAACGTAATATTTGGGGCAGGACGCGCAACAGGAGCTTCGGAATTGTCAATGTTGTAAAACCACCATGTTTAATCTGAACGTGCAGCTTAAGACAAAATCATAGTTGCATTATAATCGCCTCGATTGATAATTAAGCTAAAAGATTTTTCTCGTTCTAAAATTTTTATATGTAACATACCCAAAGGTACGGCGGTGCTATATGCTACCATCATACCCAATAGTTCTGCTACTGATGGTAGGGGTCGATTTAAGATTGCTGATTAATCGTTTTACTTGCTGTATTTTATCTTTAGTTAAGCGAATTGTCATTCTCTCAAAGTTTAACAAAATCTCAGAAATCTTATTTCTTTTTTTAGGAACCAATACAGATTTATAGTTTTTGAATCAAAAACCCAAGTGATGTCAATAGATCTACGGTTGCATTAACATTATCCAAACATTCTTAGTATGTAGCTCATACCCTTGCAAGTAAGAGTCATCTATATACGATACGGACAAAAACCCTTATCTCGCAAACATGCGAAAACTGGTTTCATCAATTTTGAGAAATATCGAGGGGCTTGACTAAGACCGTTAGCTAACGCCCCATATTGATACTTGACGCCTCTCAAAATAACCCCCAAATATTTCCTATAATCTTCATGAACACTGACCGTGTAAAAAGCATCTTGTAAATCTACCGATGCCATATAAGTCTGGGGTCATAAGCCTAGCGGCAGTAAACAAACTTTCCATTTTAAAGTGTTTGTATTCTATTAATTTATTCAATTCTTTCAGATTTTGAATCATACGGTAGGATCCGTCCGCCTAAGGTAGTAAAAATACGGAAGATATAAACTCATTGTTCTGACAAAAAGGTGCTCGTTCTATTACACCAGCTATTCTACCTGAGGGAACTGATAAATCAGTCGCAACTGAATCACTCACCCTCATTTTTTACTGGTCTTTTTGTTCTGTTTGTTGTATTGGGAGTAAGTTTTCCCCTGCTTTATCCATTGTTTCCCCTTGTTTCTTTGTTTACCTCTCGCGACGTAAGGTGGATTGTTTTTAAGGCTCGCTTGGCTAAAACCCTTGAATGAGGATACATAGCGCTTCTTTTCTTTTTGTTTCTTCTATTTGCTGCTTTGAACCTTATTCTTAACTTTCCTCTATTTCTTTCATCTCATCATTTAGCTTATCGCCGAACAAAAATTCGGTTACTGGTAGTTTCCTTGACAACAACCACGTGAAGTCTTCTCCAAGATCATCTTTCAGGCCCGTAGAAAAAAGGGGGGCCAGGCCCCCCCCCCTCTTTTTGGCTAAAATTTAATTCAGTTTCTTAAAGGCACGTATTTCATTTAAAATTCAGTAGATATCACTGTAAATTTCAGTATAATTTAAAACAAATGATTAATTTTACGTTGACGGTACAGTTTCCGGAAAATGAAAAATTTCCGTTTTCATCTTATGTTTATTTATATGATCTTTCTTACTATTTACTATTTGCGTTGTATATGCACTACTTATGTGTTGAAGCTTAATCATGGAAGAACTACACGACAGGATTTTAGAAAAAATTAAACAAGCTGTACAAAATATAAACAAGAGGCCCATGGGCCTTAACGCTCACCTGAGAAAATATCCAAAAACTTACAAAAACCTTAAATACAAAAAGTTCACAAAATTCCTCAAGTTTGGAAAATCCTGCAATAATTAATCAGAAATGTCTAGTCACATTTCATTTTTAATAGCTCATATGCACCATTTAGCTATAGTACAATAGATAATTTCCAAATCATTAACCATATGGTTATGCAGCCATGATTTTGACCTTTGAACATTTGAACTTGAACCTCATATCAAAATGGTCTTAATATCAATACGTACAATATTCTAATAAACATGCTTGTACAAAATGTTTATAGTTTTCAAGATAATTAGCAATTTAATCTCTTTTGCAACTGTGACCTTGACCTTTCAACTTATGACCTTGTACAGTATATCAAAATGATTGTTGTCGCAATACCTACAATATTCTAATATATATTCCTATACAAAAAGTTAATAGTTTTCAAGATAATTAGCAATTTAAGTCTTCTTTTGCAGCTGTGACCTTGACCTTTCAACATATCACACCTTGTACCATATATCAAAATGATTGTTGTCGCAATACCTACAATATTCTAATATATATTCCTATACAAAAAGTTAATAGTTTTCAAGATAATTAGCAATTTAAGTCTTCTTTTGCAGCTGTGACCTTGACCTTTCAACATATGACACCTTGTAACATATATCAAAATGATCATTGTCGCAATACCTACAATATTCTAATATACATGCCTATACAAAAAATGAATAGTTTTCAAGATAACTAGCAATTTAAGTCTTCTTTTGCAGCTGTGACCTTGACCTTTCAACATATGACCTTGTACCATATATAAAAATGATCATTGTTGCAATACCTACAATATTCTAATATACATGCCTTTACAAAAAGTTAATAGTTTTCAAGATAATTAGCAATTTAAGTCTTCTTTTGCAGCTGTGACCTTGACCTTTCAACATATGACCTTGTACCATATATCAAAATGATCATTGTCGCAATACCTACAATATTCTAATATACATGCCTATACAAAAAATGAATAGTTTTCAAGATAATTAGCAATTTAAGTCTTCTTTTGCAGCTGTGACCTTCACCTTTTATTATATGACCTTGTACCATATATTAAAATGATCATTGTTGCAAAACCTACAATATTCTAATATACATGCCTATACAAAAAATGAATAGTTTTCAAGATAATAAGCAATTTAAGTCTTCTTTTGCAGCTGTGACCTTGACCTTTTAACATATGACACCTTGTACCATATATCAAAATGATTGTTGTCGCAATACCTACAATATTCTAATATACATGCCTATACAAAAAACGAATAGTTTTCAAGATAATTAGCAATTCAAGTCTTCTTTTTCAGCTGTGACCTTGACCTTTCAACATATGACCTTGTACCATATATCAAAATGATCATTGTCGCATTACCTACAATATTCTAATATACATGCCTATACAAAAAATGAATAGTTTTCAAGATAATTAGCAATTTAAGTCTTCTTTTGCAGCTGTGACCTTGACCTTTTATTATATGACCTTGTACCATATATTAAAATGATCATTGTTGCAAAACCTACAATATTCTAATATACATGCCTATACAAAGAATGAATAGTTTTCAAGATAATTAGCAATTTAAGTCTTCTTTTGCAGCTGTGACCTTGACCTTTTAACATATGACCTTGTACCATATATTAAAATGATCATTGTTGCAATACCTACAATATTCTAATATACATGCCTATACAAAAAGTTATTAGTTTTCAAGATAATTAGCAATTTAAGTCTTCTTTTGCAGCTGTGACCTTGACCTTTCAACATATGACCTTGTACCATATATCAGAATGATTGTTGTCTGAATACCTACAATATTCTAATATACATGCCTATACAAACAATGAATAGTTTTCAAGATAATTAGCAATTCAAGTTTTTTTTTGCAGCTGTGACCTTGACCTTTCAACATATGACCTTGTACCATATATAAAAATGATCATTGTCGCAATACCTACAATATTCTTATATACATGCCTCTACAAAAAATGAATAGTTTTCAAGATAATTAGCAATTTAAGTCTTCTTTTGCAGCTGTGACCTTGACCTTTCAACATATGACCTTGTACCATATATTAAAATGATCATTGTTGCAATACCTACAATATTCTAATATACATGCCTATACAAAAAGTTAATAGTTTTCAAGATAATTAGCAATTTAAGTCTTCTTTTGCAGCTGTGACCTTGACCTTTCAACATATGACCTTGTACCATATATAAAAATGATCATTGTTGCAATACCTAGAATATTCTAATATACATGCCTATACAAAAAGTTAATAGTTTTCAAGATAATTAGCAATTTAAGTCTTCTTTTGCAGGTGTGACCTTGACCTTTCAACATATGACCTTGTACCATATATCAAAATGATCGTCATGTCAATACCTACAATATTCTAATATACATGCCTATACAGAAAATGAATAGTTTTCAAGATAATTAGCAATTTAAGTCTTCTTTTGCAGCTGTGACCTTGACCTTTCAACATATGACCTTGTACCATATATTAAAATGATCATTGTTGCAATACCTACAATATTCTAATATACATGCCTATACAAAAAGTTAATAGTTTTCAAGATAATTAGCAATTCAAGTCTTCTTTTGCAGCTGTGACCTTGACCTTTTATTATATGACCTTGTACCATATATTAAAATGATCGTCATGTCAATACCTACAATATTCTAATATACATGCCTATACAAAAAATGAATAGTTTTCAAGATAATTAGCAATTCAAGTCTTCTTTTGCAGCTGTGACCTTGACCTTTCAATATATGACCTTGTACCATATATTAAAATGATCATTGTTGCAATACCTACAATATTCTAATATACATGCCTATACAAAAAGTTAATAGTTTTCAAGATAATTAGCAATTCAAGTCTTCTTTTGCAGCTCTGACCTTGACCTTTCAACATATGACAATATATCAAAATGATCGTCATGTCAATACCTACAATATTCTAATATACATGATTATGCATGAAATCAAGATAATTAATAATTTTAGTATTCCTATGTTGATATGACCTTGATCTTTGAACATATAACCTTGAACCATACATCAAAATGATCGCCATGTCAATACCTACAATATTCTAATATACATGCCTATACAAAAACTTCATAGTTTTCAAGATAATTAAGAATTTCAGTCTTCTTCTACAGATATGACCTTTAACTTTCAACATGACCTTGAACCATATACCAAAAAATTGATTGCCATATCAATACCTACAATATTCTAATATACATGCCTATACAAAAAGTTAATAGTTTTCAAGATAATTAGCAATTGAAGTCTTCTTTTGCAGCTGTGACCTTGACCTTTTAACATATGACCTTGTACCATATATCAAAATGATCGTCATATCAATACCTACAATGCTCTTATATACATGCTAATACAAAAAGTTAATAGTTTTCAAGATAATTCACAGTTTAAGTACAAATATGCAGCTATGACCTTGAACTTTCAAAATATGAACTTGAACCATATATCAAAATGATTGTCATATCAATACATACAATATTCTAAAATACATGCTAATACAAAAAGTTAATAGTTTTCAAGATAAATCACAGTTCAAAAACACGTATGCAGCTATGACCTTAATCTTTCAAAATATGACCTTGAACCATATATCAAAATGATTGTCATATCAATACATACAATATTCTAAATAAATGCTTATACAAAAAGTTAATTGTTTTCAAGATAATTCACAGTTCCAGTACACGTATGCAGCTATGACCTTGATCTTTCAAAATATGACCTTGAACTATATATCACAATGACTGTCATATCAATACCTACAATATTCTTAAATACATGCCTATACAAAAAGCTTATAGTTTTCAAGCTAATGCACAATTTCAGTATTTATAAGAAAAAAATAACATTTCAGGGGCAACAACTCCTACATGGATTATCATATAGTTACGAAACATGGTACCTTTTTAAATTTTGTCATGCTGAACATTTTAACAATGTTTTGAATTCATATATCTCTTAATATTTGCAAGAAAATTGCCTAAAACTGCATAAATCACAAATTAGGTCATGACCTTGATTTGTGACTTGACCCTATTTTAAAGGTTATTTCAAGAAAAAGTCAAAACTGATAACCCCATGTCATTATCTGTTCAAATAGACAAGTTATAATAATTTGAAGCCATTTTACGAACTTTTTTTCATTTAACGCAAAAATGCGTAACCCATTTTTCGACCAAATTTCACGAAATGAACAGACTATAGACTAAAGACCCTAGAGAATCTAAATATCACATCAGATTTTTTTCTCCCATCATCGGTTTCGGTGAAGAAGATTTTTTAAGATTTTTGGACCCCTAGGTCATCTTGACCTAGTTTTGGTAGCCATGGCAACGCCATGAATAAATCTGAATTGCACCGGCCCATATATGCTTCTGACCAAGTATCATTGAAATCTGTCCAGCTGTTTTGGAGAAGAAGTCGAAAACAGGTGTTAACGACGCATGCACACACGCACGCACATACACACGCCGCACCATGCCATAAGCTCACATGACCTTTCTGTCAGGTGAGCTAATATTTGGAATTTCTTTAGCTTTACTAACAGTCCACATTCCACCCGTCCGGGTATTTTGTCACACGGAGTCGAAACCTATACCAGAAGCATCTGTTGTTAACGTAATATTTGGGGCAGGACGCGCAACAGGAGCTTCGGAATTGTCAATGTTGTAAAACCACCATGTTTAATCTGAACGTGCAGCTTAAGACAAAATCATAGTTGCATTATAATCGCCTCGATTGATAATTAAGCTAAAAGATTTTTCTCGTTCTAAAATTTTTATATGTAACATACCCAAAGGTACGGCGGTGCTATATGCTACCATCATACCCAATAGTTCTGCTACTGATGGTAGGGGTCGATTTAAGATTGCTGATTAATCGTTTTACTTGCTGTATTTTATCTTTAGTTAAGCGAATTGTCATTCTCTCAAAGTTTAACAAAATCTCAGAAATCTTATTTCTTTTTTTAGGAACCAATACAGATTTATAGTTTTTGAATCAAAAACCCAAGTGATGTCAATAGATCTACGGTTGCATTAACATTATCCAAACATTCTTAGTATGTAGCTCATACCCTTGCAAGTAAGAGTTATCTATATACGATACGGACAAAAACCCTTATCTCGCAAACATGCGAAGACTGGTTTCATCAATTTTGAGAAATATCGAGGGGCTTGACTAAGACCGTTAGCTAACGCCCCATATTGATACTTGACGCCTCTCAAAATAACCCCCAAATATTTCCTATAATCTTCATGAACACTGACCGTGTAAAAAGCATCTTGTAAATCTACCGATGCCATATAAGTCTGGGGTCATAAGCCTAGCGGCAGTAAACAAACTTTCCATTTTAAAGTGTTTGTATTCTATTAATTTATTCAATTCTTTCAGATTTTGAATCATACGGTAGGATCCGTCCGCCTAAGGTAGTAAAAATACGGAAGATATAAACTCATTGTTCTGACAAAAAGGTGCTCGTTCTATTACACCAGCTATTCTACCTGAGGGAATTGATAAATCAGTCGCAACTGAATCACTCACCCTCATTTTTTACTGGTCTTTTTGTTCTGTTTGTTGTATTGGGAGTAAGTTTTCCCCTGCTTTATCCATTGTTTCCCCTTGTTTCTTTGTTTACCTCTCGCGACGTAAGGTGGATTGTTTTTAAGGCTCGCTTGGCTAAAACCCTTGAATGAGGATACATAGCGCTTCTTTTCTTTTTGTTTCTTCTATTTGCGGCTTTGAACCTTATTCTTAACTTTCCTCTATTTCTTTCATCTCATCATTTAGCTTATCGCCGAACAAAAATTCGGTTACTGGTAGTTTCCTTGACAACAACCACGTGAAGTCTTCTCCAAGATCATCTTTCAGGCCCGTAGAAAAAAGGGGGGCCAGGCCCCCCCCCTCTTTTTGGCTAAAATTTAATTCAGTTTCTTAAAGGCACGTATTTCATTTAAAATTCAGTAGATATCACTGTAAATTTCAGTATAATTTAAAACAAATGATTAATTTTACGTTGACGGTACAGTTTCCGGAAAATGAAAAATTTCCGTTTTCATCTTATGTTTATTTATATGATCTTTCTTACTATTTACTATATGCGTTGTATATGCACTACTTATGTGTTGAAGCTTAATCATGGAAGAACTACACGACAGGATTTTAGAAAAAATTAAACAAGCTGTACAAATTATAAACAAGAGGCCCATGGGCCTTAACGCTCACCTGAGAAAATATCCAAAAACTTACAAAAACCTTAAATACAAAAAGTTCACAAAATTCCTCAAGTTTGGAAAATCCTGCAATAATTAATCAGAAATGTCTAGTCACATTTCATTTTTAATAGCTCATATGCACCATTTAGCTATAGTACAATAGATAATTTCCAAATCATTAACCATATGGTTATGCAGCCATGATTTTGACCTTTGAACATTTGAACTTGAACCTCATATCAAAATGGTCTTAATATCAATACGTACAATATTCTAATAAACATGCTTGTACAAAATGTTTATAGTTTTCAAGATAATTAGCAATTTAATCTCTTTTGCAACTGTGACCTTGACCTTTCAACTTATGACCTTGTACAGTATATCAAAATGATTGTTGTCGCAATACCTACAATATTCTAATATATATTCCTATACAAAAAGTTAATAGTTTTCAAGATAATTAGCAATTTAAGTCTTCTTTTGCAGCTGTGACCTTGACCTTTCAACATATCACACCTTGTACCATATATCAAAATGATTGTTGTCGCAATACCTACAATATTCTAATATATATTCCTATACAAAAAGTTAATAGTTTTCAAGATAATTAGCAATTTATGTCTTCTTCTGCAGCTGTGACCTTGACCTTTCAACATATGACACCTTGTACCATATATCAAAATGATCATTGTCGCAATACCTACAATATTCTAATATACATGCCTATACAAAAAATGAATAGTTTTCAAGATAACTAGCAATTTAAGTCTTCTTTTGCAGCTGTGACCTTGACCTTTCAACATATGACCTTGAACCATATATAAAAATGATCATTGTTGCAATACCTACAATATTCTAATATACATGCCTATACAAAAAGTTAATAGTTTTCAAGATAATTAGCAATTTAAGTCTTCTTTTGCAGCTGTGACCTTGACCTTTCAACATATGACCTTGTACCATATATCAAAATGATCATTGTCGCAATACCTACAATATTCTAATATACATGCCTATACAAAAAATGAATAGTTTTCAAGATAATTAGCAATTTAAGTCTTCTTTTGCAGCTGTGACCTTGACTTTTTATTATATGACCTTGTACCATATATTAAAATGATCATTGTTGCAAAACCTACAATATTCTAATATACATGCCTATACAAAGAATGAATAGTTTTCAAGATAATTAGCAATTTAAGTCTTCTTTTGCAGCTGTGACCTTGACCTTTTAACATATGAACTTGTACCATATATTGAAATGATCATTGTTGCAATACCTACAATATTCTAATATACATGCCTATACAAAAAGTTATTAGTTTTCAAGATAATTAGCAATTTAAGTCTTCTTTTGCAGCTGTGACCTTGACCTTTCAACATATGACCTTGTACCATATATCAAAATGATTGTTGTCTGAATACCTACAATATTCTAATATACATGCCTATACAAACAATGAATAGTTTTCAAGATAATTAGCAATTTAAGTCTTCTTTTGCAGCTGTGACCTTGACCTTTTAACATATGACACCTTGTACCATATATCAAAATGATTGTTGTCGCAATACCTACAATATTCTAATATACATGCCTATACAAAAAACGAATAGTTTTCAAGATAATTAGCAATTCAAGTCTTCTTTTTCAGCTGTGACCTTGACCTTTCAACATATGACCTTGTACCATATATCAAAATGATCATTGTCGCATTACCTACAATATTCTAATATACATGCCTATACATAAAATGAATAGTTTTCAAGATAATTAGCAATTCAAGTCTTCTTTTGCAGCTGTGACCTTGACCTTTCAATATATGACCTTGTACCATATATTAAAATGATCATTGTTGCAATACCTACAATATTCTAATATACATGCCTATACAAAAAGTTAATAGTTTTCAAGATAATTAGCAATTTAAGTCTTCTTTTGCAGCTGTGACCTTGACCTTTGAACATATGACACCTTGTACCATATATCAAAATGATCATTGTCGCAATACCTACAATATTCTAATATACATGCCTATACAAAAAATGAATGTTTTCAAGATAACTAGCAATTTAAGTCTTCTTTTACAGCTGTGACCTTGACCTTTCAACATATGACCTTGTACCATATATCAAAATGATCATTGTCGCAATACCTACAATATTCTAATATACATGCCTATACAAAGAATGAATAGTTTTCAAGATAATTAGCAATTTAAGTCTTCTTTTGCAGCTGTGACCTTGACCTTTTAACATATGACCTTGTATCATATATTAAAATGATCATTGTTGCAATACCTACAATATTCTAATACACATGCCTATAGAAAAAGTTATTAGTTTTCAAGATAATTAGCAATTTAAGTCTTCTTTTGCAGCTGTGACCTTGACCTTTCAACATATGACCTTGTACCATATATTAAAATGATCATTGTTGCAATACCTACAATATTCTAATATACATGCCTATACAAAAAGTTAATAGTTTGTCAAGATAATTAGCAATTTAAGTCTTCTTTTGCAGCTGTGACCTTGACCTTTTATTATATGACCTTGTTCCATATATTAAAATGATCGTCATGTCAATACCTACAATATTCTAATATACATGCCTATACAAAAAATGAATAGTTTTCAAGATAATTAGCAATTCAAGTCTTCTTTTGCAGCTGTGACCTTGACCTTTCAATATATGACCTGTACCATATATTAAAATGATCATTGTTGCAATACCTACAATATTCTAATATACATGCCTATACAAAAAGTTAATAGTTTTCAAGATAATTAGCAATTCAAGTCTTCTTTTGCAGCTCTGACCTTGACCTTTCAACATATGACAATATATCAAAATGATCGTCATGTCAATACCTACAATATTCTAATATACATGCCTATACAAAAAGTTAACAGTTTTCAAGATAATTCACAATTTCTGTACATGTATGCAGCTATGACCTTGACCTTTCAACATATGACCTTGAACCATATATCTAAATGATTTTCATATTAATACATACAATATTCTAATATATATGCCTATGCAAAAAGCTTAAAGTTTTCAAGCTGTTGCACAATTTTAGTATTCATAAGCCAAAAATAAAATTTCAGGGGCAACAACTCATACATGGATTATCATATAGTTACGAAACTTGGTACCTTTTTCAATTTTGTCATGGGGAACATTTTAACAATGTTTTGAATTCATATATCTCTGAAAATTTGCTAGAAAATTGCCTAAAACTGCATAAATCACAAATTAGGTCATGACCTTGATTTGTGACCTTGATCCTATTTTAAAGGTCATTTCAAGAAAAAGTCAAAACTGAAAACCCCATGTCAATATCTGTTCAAATAGTCAAGTTATAACAATTTAAGCCATTTTACGAAATTTTTGAAATTAAACGCAAAAACGCGTAACCCATTTTTCGACCAAATTTCACGAAATGAACAAACTATAGGCTTAAGACCCTAGAGAAGCCAAATATCACATCAGATTTTTTCTCTCATCATCGGTTTTAGAGAAGAAGATTTTTAAAGATTTTTGGACCCCTAGGTCACCTTGACCTAGTTTTGGTAGCCATGACAATGCCATGAACAAATCTGAATTGAACCTGCCCATATATGCTTCTGACTAAGTATCATTGAAATCTGTTCAGCAGTTTTGGAGGAGAAGTCGAAAATAGGTGTTAACGACGCACACACACACACACGCACGCACATACACACGCCGCGCCATGCTATAAGCTCACATGACCTTTCGGTCAGGTGAGCTAAAAATGAACAAGAAAATATCTTGAACCGGCGCGTGAATTTTTGTGCATTTTCTAATTTGACTGTTGATGAATTAGCGACATCTCTTATACTAGGGGATGTAGAAAAACTGCCCACTGATTCTGTTGCTATCAAGACAACAGGCAATGGTAACTGGTTTTATAATGCTGCGTCTCTGTTCATTTGTGGCATTGAATCATTGAACACCTGTCTAAGATTGTTAACTGCTTCTGAGCTTTTTCTTAATGCAAAAACCTACACGTTATGTAAGCGCAAAGTGAATAACGTAATGAAGCGATCTTCTTCTCACGAGTCGACATATATAGATCTTCTCCTTTCTGAAGACACTTTATCTTTGTCTCACATGAACAAAAGTCTGGTGGAATGTATAGAAAATGAAGCTTTGAAAACTTATGTTGATAAGTCTTGGAGTGGTTTGCTACAAATGATGGCACTAACTGAGGTTTTAGAAAAATATTGCAGTATCATCTCAGTTTATCCTGTTGTTAATTATGTTTTGCGACCTATTTTGAATGGTCAGATATATTCAAGTGACTTAGATGCTGCTGCAAACCATACACAGAATGGTCATCAAACCCGAGAAAAAAACAGAAACAGTTGTCAGTTTTGTCATTTTTTTCGCCAGTGCAAAAGCAGACATTTGATGTTAAAACGTCCATTTATGATTCTAAATCTGAGGTGGGGCAATCCAAAAGTAACCCATCAGACATTCTAACAGAAGAGTCATCTGCATTAAAGACACAAAAGCCATATGTTCAGGATACCCAGAACATATCTGCATCTGATGCTTCCTGTTCAACCAAGATTACACACTTAACTTCTCAAGTTAAGGGTGACAAAAGTACAGCATCAGATAAAGGTACAACTAAATACATGAGTACATCTACAAAAACGTTGCCTCATTCCACGGAATGGGAAACGCCAAACATTGGAGATGAGCCAAATCAACCTAAAAAGGAGTTTCCAACTAAAACGACTGGTAAAAGAAAAAGGTCCTTCGTTTACAAATGGTTTAGTACTTGGCCGTGGCTTCATTATGAAGAGAACTCTGACAAAGTTAACTGCTCCTTATGTGTACGAGCTTATCAAGAACATAAATTGGCTAATTTATGCAAAGAAAGTGCATTTATTTCAGATGGTTTTAATAAGTGGAAAAAAGCAACGAACATCTTCAGAGACCATGAAAGTTCACAATGTCATAGGGAAGCAGTTGAACGGGTAGTTACAATACCAGCTTCGATTACAGATGTAGGAGAATTGTTATCACAGCAACATATGGATAAGAAGAAAGAAAATCGACAGTGTTTACTAAAGATAATGTCAAATATAAGACATCTTGCACGCCAGGGTCAACCACTTAGGGGTGACGGTGATGAGATTGATTCAAACTTCATTCAGCTTTTAAAATTACGAGGGTTAGATGACCCCAAAGTTGAAAGCTGGTTGAATTAAAAAAAGGACAAGTACACTTCTGCAGAAATCCAAAACGAATTTATTAAGATTATGGCACATACAATTTTGCGCAACAAACTCTCCTCTATTAGAAAAACAAAGTTTCTGTCAATTATGGCAGATAAAACTGTTGATGTATCTAGTAAAGAACAACTTGTGTTATATGCTTAAGGTGGGTTGACGAAAACTTTGAACCGCAAGAAGAGTTCCTTGGCTTAAACGAACTCGCCAACACTGAAGCAGTGACTATATTCGCATCAATAAAAGATGTTTTTGAGAGATTTAATCTGTCTTTTGATCTTGTAAGAGGTCAGTGTTACGATATGGCAGGTGCTATGGCTGTATCAAAATCAGGAGTTGCGACAAAACAAACCGCTATTGAGAAGAGAGCTGTGTATACCCATTGCTATGGACATGCACTAAATCTTGCCTGTTCAGATGCCATCAGAGGTTGCAGGATAATTAAGGATGCACTTGAGAATACGCGTGAAATAACGAAATTTATTAAATTGCCACCAAACAGAGATGCTATTTTCAAGTCAGTTAAAGACAGCCTGGGTGACGGAGATTTACCAGGTATTCAAGTGTTTTGTCCAACACGTTGGACTGTCAGAGCAGAGGCTCTGTACAGTGTAATTCAAATCTACAATATTCTGCAAGATGTGTGGGAGGAAGCGCTAGATTATGTCAAAGCACTAGAGATGAGATCCAGAATAAGAGGTGTATCACTTTACATGCAGACGTTTGAATTTTTGTTTGGAACCATTCTTCGGGAGACCTTATTAAGGAATTGTGACAATCTCAGTAAAGCGTTACAAAAGGAACGTTTGTCAGCCTCTGAAGGAAATAACTTGTCGTCTTTAACAGTGAGAACGTTGAAAAAGATACGATCTGAAGTTCAGTTTGTTTTAGGAGAAAGTTGAAAATAAAAGACAGGATTTGAACGTCAATGAACCAAAACTTCCGAGAAAGAGAATACTTCCTAAACGTCTTGATGACGGTGCCGAGACTTACCAACCTTCTTCAGTAAAAGAACTGTACAGGAAGAATTACTTTGAAGCATTGGATCTCTTGGTAAATTGCATCAAAGACAGGATGGATCAACCTGGATACCAGTTGTATGTGAATTTAGAGAATGTTTTGCTCAAAGCAGTGTCAGGCCAGTGCTATGAAAATGAACTTAACTTTGTATGCAACTTCTACCAATCTGATATCAACAAAAGAAATCCTTAAACACAGATTGATACTTTGAAAACTGTCGTTCAACTTCATCCAGAAGAGGCATCTGTTCAGTTAGTGTCCGATTTTATTCGAAACGGAAAGTTATCTCTCTTCAGCAAAATAGAAACTATAATTCATCTTATCTTGGTAATGCCAGCTACCAATGCAGTTAGTGAACGATCTTTCAGTAATCTTCGTAGGGTTAAGTCATATTTAAGAGCAAGTATGTCACAGGAAAGAATTAATCATTTGATGATTCTGTACATATATAAAGAAGAAACAGATAAGTTAGATCTCATAAATATCGGGAACCAATTTGTGCAAAAAAATTCGTACAGGCAATGTTTGTTTGGAAACTTTACTGATGATGACACAAAGTAAAACATTTTAATGCCCTAGAACTAAAATAACACAATAAACAAAGATAATATACACATTTTGTTTTTTTTAAAAAGATAATTTCAATTTGTTTGATTCTAATTCGTTGCCGTAAAATGGACTTGTTAAGACATTGCAAGCCAAGGACTGACTAGATGAACATTTCCTATCAAACAGACTAAGAAACCTTTCAAATGGTTCCATACCTCCAGCTTTTGTGTACTAGTGTTCTGAGGCTTTTTTCAATCTTGCTTATTTAGAGGTATTCAGAAGAACGTCAAGGATGTGATGCATCTGGATATATCATTCAGCATTCAAACTGAAAATGACTGACTAGATGAACATTTAGTAATAAAATAAAAACTAACGACAGCATGGTTTTTCATATTGCAATATATTTCGAATACTCAGTATTCCTTATCAAGCTTACATTTTAACTAACTGATAAACTATATGACAAGATATATATAAACATTCAATTGTTAAACAGATCATACAATATAATTACATAGTACAATTATAGGTAGATTACAATTATATGTTAAAAAATAAAAAACCAATTAAGTTTATAGCCTAAGGGTTATTGGAACACATTCAGTAAGAAAGTTGTCCCATCTCCTGCTAATTGTTTGTTTAAAGTTGGCTATGTAATTATATTGTATGATCTGTTTAACAATTGAATGTTTATATATATCTTGTCATATAGTTTATCAGTTAGTTAAAATGTAAGCTTGATAAGGAATACTGAGTATTCGAAATATATTGCAATATGAAAAACCATGCTGTCGTTAGTTTTTATTTTATTACTATCTATAAAAACCTCTACAATACCAAGAATAGATGAACATTTCCCTTCAAACGTATCACACATCTGATCAGTATTCCCTTTTCCATATTCATACTTTATTTGTGAAACATAATATTTTGCCCCCCCCCCACACACTTTTAAATTTGCTGCTACGGGCCTGTCTTTTAAGAACTTTCGGCGATCTAAGCTAAATTCGTAGCTGGAACCCATGGCAACAGAATCCATTGATTGGGAGACTGTATCGTCAATGTCAACAGCCCCTGCAATACTTTTGACTAGTTTATCAATGCAGTTAACTAGGGGTATGCATGATTTCAACATTTGTGTCTGAAAATTCTGAAACTTCAAATTGTTTGTTTTATTTTCAGAGCTTATCGTGCCCCATAAAATATCATTTATTCTTGGTGCTTTAAACACCTCCAAGTTATCAGGCCTCAAATGTTTTTTAAACATTTCTTTCCGATTTTCATCCTCTAATTTCTTGCCAGCCAAATGTTTTATAATATCGTCCATCTTTGCACTAACTGCTGGTGCAGTTTTTTCCCCTGACAAGATGGCGTGATGTTTGTTTGTCCAAAATGACATCTGCCGTATTAACCACGCCTTTTCTAATCTTATTCGTGTCATTTACATCCGCGGGCGAAGGACTGACCACACTGGCTACATTTGAACTGATTGTCTCCTCCCCCTTTTTTGAAAACGAACCTGAAAAATGCTTTTCGGGAGAGGTTGTAGTGCTGTTGCGCGCTACTGATGTGGAACTGTTCGCCATTCATTCTGTTCCCTAAGTCACTTTTCTTACTTTCGACCTCGGAAAGTCATCATCCATCATCTTCCATCACCGCAGTGAAGGTGGTCATTTGGGTTTGTGACATTTCCAACATTTTTTCTAAAAGAGCTGCAGTTTTGTCACTTTCAGCGATATTAGACACTTTCGCAGAAGCATGACTGCTTCCCATGTCCATTTTCTCAAAGATATTAGGATCTAACATTCTCGACGGCAGCCGAATTTTGCCTTAATGGCTTTGCTAGTACTTGGCATCTCGGGTGCACCCGAATCAAGTCCTACACTAGAAGAATTCTCTGACATGTTCAATCAGTGAAGTATTACGTGAGAATGTATAACTTAACTGTTCGTAGTTATCCTAAATATTTGAAAATTCATCAGCTACTTAAATGCTTGTGTTAATGTGTAAATCCAACAGCGAAAAAAGTCACTAAAATTGTTAATGAAAAATTGTGAATAAAAACACTTATATTATAATTTTCATTCAACCAATTACCAGCCTGATAAAATATAACTCTACAAAGATGTAAAATCCAATTTAGTAAGCATACACAAAGAATTTGTATTCAACCATAAAAATACTGTATTAATCAGGGCTCCACAAACGCCGGTACGGTCAATCGGCGGTAGGCAAAGGGTACTTCAACGCCCCCCCCCCCCCCCCCCGCCTCCCAACGATAGGCAAAGGGTATCCCCCCTCCGCCCGCCCCGGAACAATTTTTTTTTAATAAACACACATCAGATAGGTAAAGATATAAACATTAAATTTTTATTTGAAAATATGGTGTTAACGTATTGCTTTTATCTTTCCATAACTGTCCAGTCATTGGCAATGCAACAAAACGTCAATAAACAGTTAAACTGAATTCAGTTTGGTACATCGGGATATCTGTCGTTTTAATTATAAATTATAAGTTGATGTGTGACAGTGTCGCATATATAGATAAATGTTCATAAATACCGCTTATTAATATCTTGCAAAAATCCCATCACTGGTAACTTAAAATAGATCAACATATAACATATAGAATACCTAAGATGGCGCCCGGGTCACTCAGTAGTTTTACTTTGGCAGTAATTTTATCAATTTCTCGATGTATTAACACGCCAATTCCATCTTGTAAAACAATGAACATCAAATACCAACCAAGTGATCTCGGATATTATATCTGTGAACCAGATTTCCGCCAACATCTTGACGAATTTATTATTTTAAAAATCCATCCAACTCGAGTGAGTAGTTATCAATATTACGACATAACGTCCACAAAGAACTGCACAATGAAAAGTACAAAATATGAACAACGGAAAATCAAATACTTTGCTATTTTAATTATCATTTTATCTGGAGATATATCATTAAATCCTGGACCAATTAAATTTCCATGTGGAGTTTGCGCCAAGCCGGTCAAAAGCAATCAACGAGCCATCGCCTGCGACATTTGCAATGTTTGGAACCACGCAAAATGCATGGATATTTCGATCGACAAATATAATGAACTCTCTAGCATTGAAAGCTATTGGCTATGCCATAGATGTGAATTACCACCATTTAGTGACTCATTTTTTAATACAACAAATAACTCGACGAACGATTATGATACATCTGATGGATACAATTGTAACTATGTAAACGACAACACTAACCCGAGTTATTCCCCGTTACAACCGGAACTAGATGAATCAACTTCCGATGTAAATAAAAACAACTTATTTGATGAACTTGTGAACCTTAGAAGGAAAAACCCAAACCAATTTCTATGTGCCTACCTCAATATAAACAGTTATCGATATAAATTTGGCTTTGTTAAAGAACTATTAGACTCACACAATTATATATGTTGATAGTAGCCGAAACAAAACTTGACGATTCGTTTCCCAAAAACCAATTCGAAGTAAGAAACTACCAGTCGTGGAGGAAAGATCGTACAAGCAACGGAGGAGGACTCATAACATATGTAAGATCTGACATTCCATGTGATAGAAAATCTAACCTTGAGTGTAATAATACGGAATCCATCTGCATTGAAGTAACTATAAACTCTCGTAAATGGCTAATAAATGGGCTTTATAGACCACCAAATTTAAAAAACGATTTGTTTATATCAGACTTTATTAAGACTTTCGACATTATATCCACTAAATATGATAACATACTAGCAATTGGAGATCTAAATTATGATATGTCTGATAAAACCAAAAGTGTACCTCTTACAACCGTTTGTGACATTTTTGATTTTCAAAATATTGTTAAAGATCCAACCTGTTTTAAAAACCCTGTATGTCAAAGTATAAATGATGTCATCATTACAAACAAAAGAAATTTCTGTAATAATGTTTTAAATTTTGACTGTGGACTAAGTGACTTCCATCATATGGTATCATTACAAATTAAAGGTAAACTAAATGTAAGAAAACAAAGTTTTAAACACTGTAGACGTTTTAAAAATTTTAACCATGAACAATTTTTAGCAGATCTACAAACAGAAATTGCACCAAATGTACCATCAACTGATGTAAATAGAACTTATGATCATTTTGAGATGTCATTTAAAAATATTGTTAACAAACATGCACCTCTCAAAAAGAGGCGTGTGCTTAATCATCCAGTGCCATACATAAACAAACAACTACGCCAAGCTATCTACAAGAAAAGAATGCTACACAACCGTTACAAACACACTCCTACACAACAAGCATGGGAAAAATATAAAACACAAAGAAACATTGTCACAAAACTTAAAAAAACATCCATTAAAACATACTTCTTAGAACGCTGCACTGGCGGTCCAAAATCCAAATCCTTTTGACCAACAATAAAACCATTTCTCAGTAACAAAGGCAACAACACAACCAGAGATGTAATAATTCAGGAAGGCAACAAAATCATATTTGACCAACAGCAAGTTACCGAAACATTCAACAACTTCTTTATAAATGTAGCAAAGGACATAGGAAACCCAAATACAACAACAAACGAAGAACATCCAAGCATACAAGCAATCAAACAAAACCACAGTAAACATCCAATTTTAGATTTTGCACCAGTGACAACAGAATTTATTGACAAACAGATACATTCACTTAACACAAAAAAAGCAACAGGCCAAGATGGAATTTCACCTAAACTACTCAAGCTAGCACTACCTGTCATAACAAACCCACTCACAAACATTATAAACTTATCACTACAGTCATCAACTTTTCCTGACAAACTTAAACAAGCACAAGTTACTCCACTTCACAAGAAAAACAGTACAACAGACAAAAGCAATTACAGACCCGTCAGTATTTTATCCACCGTATCAAAACTTTTTGAAAAGGCCATAAACTCCCAACTTTCCACTTACTTCGAGCAACACCACTTTCACACATACCTCTCTGCTTTCAGACCTGGATATGGATGTCAGACTACCTTACTTAGAATTCTTGAAGACTGGCGTAAAGCTCTTGACGAAAATAAATACTGTGCAGCCATTCTGATGGATCTGTCTAAAGCTTTCGACTGTCTCCCACACGACCTTCTTCTCCTTAAACTTAAACACTACGGATTATCTGAAGCAGCAACACAACTTATGAAAAGCTATTTAACAAACCGACAGCAATGCGTCAAACTTGATACAACTATCAGCTCCTGGCAACAACTATACAAAGGGGTTCCACAGGGTTCTATCTTGGGCCCTGTCCTATTTAACATCTTTCTTAATGACATCTTCTACTTTACCAAAAACTGCAATCTGTACAACTACGCTGACGATAACACACTCTCTGCTTCAAACTCTGACCTAAACACTATCATATCAGATCTACAAACAGACAGTATCTCTCTCATACAATGGTTCGAAAATAACCAAATGCAAGCAAACCCAGACAAGTTTCAAGCTATAGCAATAGGCAAAAAAACACAACAAGCAAATATTACTCTAACTCTAAATAATAATAACATTATACAGACAGAAAATGAAGTCAAATTGCTAGGGGTCACAATAGATTTCGAACTTAAATTCAACACCCACATTTCTGACATATGTAAAAAAGCATCTAGACAGTTGAACATCCTCAAACGCATTGGTAACCATTTAAACAGACTTGGAAGACTTATTATTTATCACTCCTTCATACTTTCTAATTTTAACTACTGTCCACTTACTTGGCATTTCTGCAGTCAGTATAACACACAAAAACTTGAAAAAATACAGGAACGTGCACTACGCTTCATATACACAGACTACAACAGTACATACGATGAACTCCTGGAAAAATCCAAACTTCCATCACTCAAACTCAGACGCATACGAACAATGGCAACAGAAGTCTTCAAAATTATCACTAAAAACATCCCACTTTATCTTCAAGATCTTATTAACATTAAAACTTCTTCTATCTCATTCAGGTACACAAACAAAACAGAGCTACCATCAGTCAGAACTATCAGGTATGGTTTGAGGTCTATGCGCTATGAGGGTGCAAAGTTGTGGAACCACTTACCAGACCACCTCAGAAAAGAACAGTCTCTTAATAATTTTAAAAGCCTTATCAACCGGTGGTCAGGTGACTCGTGTCACTGTTTTGCCTGTCATGGCGCTTAGACTTCATTTTACTCCAATAATTACAATTTTGCTTCATTTTATTTATCTTATTTAAATTTTTACTATGCTTCAGTTTAGGTTGCTTTTATGTTTTTTCTTTCTCCTCATTTTTAGTTCATACTTTGTGCTGTGCTTGTCCTTTTTTAGTTTATATTTGTATACTATAATTGATTACTTGCATGTATGTTCTGTAAATGTATGTTTGCATGTCTTTTAATATATGTATAGTCGAACAAAAGCTCCTTAGAGCTTATGTTATTTGTTATTTAAATTTTTCGACTTTAAATAAAGATTTATTATTATTATTATATACAAAAACCACGTGTAGTGCCGTGATCATGTTGTTGTTAACCCGAAAAACGGTCGTTATCAATCGAGTCAGTTCTTGTATATAGAATTTAGGGGAGGTTATTAACTATCTATAACTGGATCGATCAGGCATGTGTATGTTTTTGTATACAGGTGAAGCCATTAGTAATCAATTAACTTGTAAGGTATTAGGTAATTAATTACCTGTGAATAGGGAAATTCAGTGAATCATGACACTGTCCTGAGTAATTTTAATTGTTAACAAGCTGGCATTTAAGCATTTTTAATCAGATTTTTGTCTTACTATTATGGGGAAAAAAGCCGATTCGGATATTTTTCAATCGACTTTTTTAAGTCTGAATCGGCGTTTTTTGCCAAAAATCGGCGTTTGTGAAGGCCTGGTATTAATGGATATATCTAACTGACAACATTCAGGGTTTACTTGCTACTGACCTTGCTACTGACCCACTAATACAAATCCTGATAAATAAACAAACAAGAGGCCCAAGGGCCTTAACGCTCACCTGAGGACATGGCCAACCTGAGGATATATCCAAAATCATTTGCAAAAATACATAAAATATTCTAATATACATTCCTACAAAAAAGTTAATAGTTTTCAAGATAATTAACAATTTGAGTCTTTTTATGCATCTATGACCTTGACCTTTAAACGTAAGACCTTAATTATCATATAAAAATAATCACCATATCAATTCCTACAATATTCTAATACACATGCCATACAAAAAGTTAATAGTTTCCAAGATAATAAACAATTTCAGTCTTTTTATGCACCTATGACCTTGACCTTTGAATGTATGACCTTGAGCCACATATCAAAATGATTGTCATATCAATACCTACAAAATTCTAGTATATATACCTTTGCAAAAAGTTAATAGTTTTCAAGATAATTAACAATTTGGGTCTTTTTATGCATCTATGACCTTGACATTCAAATGTAAAACCTTGAATCTTATATCAGAATGATCACCATATCAATTCCTACAATAATCTAATATACATGCCAATACAAAAAGTTAATAGTTTCCAAGATAATTAACAATTTCAGTCTTTTTATGCACCTATGACCTTGACCTTTGAATGTATGACCTTGAGCCATATATCAAAATGTTTGTCATGTCAATACCTACAATATTTTATAATACATGCCTATACAAAAAGTTTATAGTTTTCAAGCTAATGCACAATTTTAGTCTTTTTTAGCAAAAAAATAACATTTCAGGGGCAACAACTCCTACATGCATTATCATACAGTTACGAAACTTTGTACCTTTTTACATTTTGTCCTGCTAAACATTTTAACAATGTTTTAATATTATATATCTCTTATAATTTGGAAGAAAAAAGCCTAAAACTGCACAAATTACAAACTAGGTCATGACCTTGAACTTTGACCTTGACCCCATTTTGAAGGTTATTTCAAGAAAAAGTCAAAACTGAAAACCCCATGTCAATATCTATTCATATAGTCAAGTTATAATAATTTGAAGCCATTTTACGAAATTTTCAAAATTAAACGCAAAAACGCGTAACCTCATTTTTTACCAAATTTCACGAAATGAACAATTTATAAGCTTAAGACCCTAGAGAAGCCAAATATCACATCAGATTTTTTCTCCCATCATCGCTTTTGGAGAAGAAGATTTTTTAAGTTTTTTGGAACCATGGGTCACCTTGACCTAGTTTTGGGAGCCATGACAACGTCACAAACAAATCTGAATTGCACTGGCCCATATATGCATCTGACCAAGTTTCATTGAAATCTACCTCATAGTTTTAGAAAAGAAGTTGAAAACGTAAAAGTTTACGCCGCGGACGACGACGACGACAACGACGACGACAACGCCGACGACGACGACGACGACAGACAAATTTTGATCAGAAAAGCTCACTTGAGCCTTCGGCTCAGGTGAGCTAAAAAGTAAATCAGAAATATTAAAATTGACAAATTTAATAATTTTATATCATTTTATGACAAAAATACAAAATAGAGGCTTTTATAGCCTGATTGGATTAAGACAGAAATTAACACATGACTTTGCCATTAAGAAAAGCCAATATTAAAACATCATATAAAATCACATTCATTGATGTACTTTACTTAAATATACATTTATTATGGTAATACACACTCAAATGCTTATTACACCTTGTGTACAATTTTTAACAATATGATCGTATGAAAGCCTGTCTTGTGAAAACTAATAATACCCTATAAGACAATTTTTTATGCTCTACATTGTCATTTTAATGTCATATGTGCAAATAAATCATAAATCAGTTTTTACAATGTGTATTATTTGCATCTATCAAATGTTTTTATCACAGGTTTTAAAACATCAAGTGGCAGGAACAAGATGGCTACTATGAATGAATCAAATCTGAAGAATAAAAGTATGATGAATGATGCAGCTAGCATAAAAATATGCAAGATGGCTACTATGAATGAATCAAATCTGAAGAATAAAAGTAAGATGAATGATGCAGCTAGCATAAGAATATGCAAGATGGCTACTATGAATGAATCAAACCTGAAGAATAAAAGCAAGATGAATGATGCAGCTAGCAAAAAAATATGGTAAAGTGTATCTTCAGTTCCTTATATTTTAACATGTAAATATGGCATTGTCACAGACAATATATCCTCTGCCAATGGGTGCTTGTTTTCAACAAGGCTCAGATTAAATTTGTATAAAAGAAAATGAAAAAAAGCACTGCTGTTTCCCAATAATATTTTTGCAGTTGATATGTTCTATACACTACTATAGGAAACACAAAGTAGCCCAAAAACGAACCTCAGATGGACAGAAGGGTGGACAATACCAAAACAATATCCTATCATCTTTAATAAGTAGCTCATAAATGATTATTACTCAATATCTATATTGCTTAACTAATCAGGGGCAATAATCCAAAATAAAATAATCAAACTCTGTAGGATATGTACATCCCCATTTAGTAATGAAGCTTCCCACAAAGTTTCATAAAAAACGAGCCACTGGTTTTTGAATTATAGCCAGAAACAAATTTTACTCTTTGTTATAACTCTGAATGAAGACCAACCAGATTAACAAACTTGAAAGAAATTTAGCCAAGTTCTTTTAAAAGTAATGTCTTCATTTGTTGACAGGTTTTGAAGAACTTATTTAGGTGAAAAATTTTAAAAATGATTAATGTCAGATGAACAATAATAAATAATGGGTAATGGATTATAAATGATCACCAAATGGCCTTTTTCCTAAGTGAATTAAAACCCTTGTACCAAAACTGATCTAATTTTAAAAAATATAACTTGCACAGGAGTATTTAAAAACAAATCAAATTCCAGTGAATAACAAAAAAATATATATATACAAAGTATATAAAAAGACCTGAATGTTATAAAATAAAACATTGTAAGGTAATACCAGTCATTCAGTGAACAAATAAGAATTGTCAGATAAATCCAATCCCCCTTCTCTAATTGTCAAGGTATGCTACTATGAGACCAAACCTTTTAAATAGTAAACTTTGCTTATTTTAAACAAGAGGCCCAATAGGGCCTATATTGCTCAACTGGTGCACAAATTGCATCATGTTTTATAAAAAGTGGGGCAACAAAATATTATTTAGAACAAGAGGTCTAGTGGGCTTTAATGGTCATTTGAGGATACTGATGCTTATAATTGAAGAAGACATGGTCTTGAAATTAGTAATGGAGGGAAAGTAAGCAAAGATGTTGTGTATGCAAGTCAATGAATAATCATTGTATGACAAAAATAAGAACGGTTTACACATTATTATTTATGAAATATTGTTTATTATAATGCATATTTAGGACAAACAAAACATCTGAGCATTCTTATTGTAACTATAAAAATTGAATAAACATTGTGTAGATCTTGTATTCTAAACCATGTTCATATGGAATAGAAAAGTTACATGACATTTATTCAACTGTATCCTACATGGATATTCAATGGATATATGGGATCAGTACAGTAATGAGAAGTACATAAATAAAATTTGGAATCTGTGATAATAGACTGGATAAAGTAAATAGCAAAGTACATAAATTGTTAATTCTTAACAAGTATTTATTATACAAATAAACAACATATCACAGCTGTCACATTTTGGTGGCATGTATAGAAAAATGCATACTTTAAATGTGGTACTTTCTGTATTTAGTGAACAGAACAGTGGATTTAAAATTTATAACTAAACATTTCAAGCCATAGCCAATATTTCACTTCAGGGGAACAGCAAGAATTCTATGGAATTAGATTTGCTGCTTGGTTAGCTTTTTATGGTGTGGAAAATATATTTTCAAAAAGCTATAATTTGCTAAAGTTCCATCTCGTTCGAAGATGTTTTAAGAATTTCAAGAAGGAACATTTTACCTTTGCAATCATAATTAAAGTGCCTGAGTAAAATCTGTTGCAAATGGGATTTGCATAGCAGTCTTATTTACAGAAATTGGGACTTTTAACACAAAAAGGTCAACAATGGCTATTTATGTGTTTTTGCTATTTATAGTAACAGTTGCCATCTTGGATGTCAGGTGGGATTGCCTGGTACAAACTTTAGTCTACCCAACCTAAGGACCTTCCACACCAAATACGTTCCCAATTGGCCCAGTGGTTTCAGAGGAAAATATTTTCAAATAATTGATTAAATATTACACCTCATTTGCATAATTCCTAAAAATTGGGTGGATGAAAAATTTCTCAGAAAAACCCGTTATTTATGTTGAATGCCCCGCTATCTACTCTCTACATTTCAAATTTGAACAAAAACTGTTAAAAAATGACTCAACAATGGCTATTTATGTGTGTTTTTGCTATTTATAGTAACAGCAGCCATCTTGAATGTCAGGCGAGGTCGCCTGGTACAAACTTTAGTCTACCCAACCTAAGGACCTTCCACACCGAATTTAGTCCCAATTGGCCCAGTGGTTTCAGAGGAAAATATTTTCAAATAATTGATTAAATATTACACCTCATTTGCATAATTCCTAAAAATTGGGTCGATGAAAAATTTCTCAGAAAAACCCGTTATATATGTTGAATGCCCCGCTATCTACTCTCTACATTTCAAATTTGAACAAAAACCGTTAAAAAATGACTAAACAATGGCTATTTATGTGTGTTTTTGCTATTTATAGTAACAGTGGCCATCTTGGATGTCAGGCGAGGTCGCCTGGTACAAACTTTAGTCTACCCCACCTAAGGACCTTCCACACCAAATACGTTCCCAGTTGGCCCAGTGGTTTCAGACTAGAAGATTAAAGTTTACGCAGGCACGCATGCAAAACCATGCCATAAGCTCAGCTGGCTATAGCCAGTTGAGCTAATAAAACTATTCACAAAGTTATTATATCACATATGAAATTTAACGTGAACCAATCAAATAACTAAATTGTGATAATATGAATGAAATTCCTTTAGTTTTGTGATGTTGACAAAAGGTTAAAATATAACTTTCTCTATTTACATAAACAAATTACACATGTTTAATTTTCAACCATTACATTTGCCTGTAAAGGCCATACAATTACATGTGTGTATGCATATGTATGTGTGCATGCACTCACAATCAAGTACCTATACACATTGTTGAATATGTTATGATAAATTTTATGGCAGAAAAATATAGAACACATCCGGAATGTTTGCAAAATTCATGTCATCAAAATTTTCTTATCAGGTTAAGCGAAGTTATGTGATTAAGCCCATGATTTAGTCTGGTGGATCTTGACACTGCGTACAATCTAACATCTCATCTACATATTCTTCAACTTGAATTGTTGTTTCTGTTATGCCAAATCTACGTTGAATCATAATAGAACACAACTTGAGTATTTTTAATGGATCCACATCCTTAGCTGAAAGAAAATTATAAAATGCAAACCATAAAGCAGCTAAATGACTGATAAATAAGTGATTAATCATTGTAACTGTTAAATATTATTCAAAGAAGAACTTGAACAATGACTTATAACATTGTCATAATATTATTACAAAGTCAGTGAATATCCAAAGCTCAAGTTTTAAAGTAATTTAAATTTGATTGTGTGATCCGGACAGGCCTAGATAATCATTGTGTGATCCAGACAGGCCCAGACAATCATTGTGTGATACAAACAGACCTAGATAATCATTGTGTGATCCAGACAGGCCTGGATAATCATTGTCTGATTCAGGCAGGTCTAGATAATCAAAGTCTGTCTGGATTAGACCTAGATTATCATTGAACAGACAGGCCTAGATAATAATTGTCTGATCCAGACAGGCCCAGATTATCATTATGTGACCCAGACAGGCCTGGATAATCATTTTCTGATCCAGAGAGACCTAGATTATCATTGTGTGATCCAAACAGACCTAGATAATCATTGTCTGATCCAGACAGACCTAGATAATCATTGTCTGATTCAGGCAAGCCTAGATAATCATTGTCTATTTCAGACAGGCCCAAATAATCATTGTCTGATTCATGCAGGCCTAGATAATCATTGTCTGATCCAGAGAGGCCTAGATAATCATTGTCTAATCCAGACAGACCTAGATAATCATTGTCTGATTCATGCAGGCCTAGATAATCATTGTCTATTTCAGACAGGCCCAAATAATCATTGTCTGATTCAGACAGGCCCAGATAACCAATGTCTGATCCAGACAGACCTAGGTCAGGGTTGAGGAAATATAAATTTTTTCACTTGTCCCAGGACAAGTAAACACTTGTCTGGACATAAAACTTGTCCAAAAAAAATCTATATTTTTATGATGTTTTGTATTCTGCTGCGTATGATGCCTTAATTGTTTATTTTTTAAAGATGTCAGATGCTAAAATTGAAAAGGGCTAAGTAAATAATTGTGTTTTATTTTAATATCCGGAACAAATCAGAATAACTAGTTATGTTTTAAGGACATTTAAAATTACTAAGTGATGATGTGACATCTTACTATGATTGACTTTTGACACCAACTACTATCGGTATATAACCATTTAACATAACAAGAGGCCCATGGGCCTTAACGCTCACCTGAAGATATGTCCAATATTGTTTGCAAAGTGCAATAGACAATATATTGAGTACAGAAACTTGAAAAGTTTTCTCAAGTTAAGAACTCCCACAAAACTTAATCAGAAATATATCCACTCACATTTCATTTATATGTAGCTTATATAATATGCATGAAGTAACTGTAGTGCAATGAATAATTTCCAAATCATTTAATAAATTTCAGTACACTTATGCAGCTATGTCCTTGACCTTTGAACATATATGACCTTGAACCATATATGATTGTCATGTCAATACCTAAAATATTCTAATATACATGCCTATGCATGAAATTAATAGCTTTCAAGATAATTAATAATTTTACTATTCCTATGTTGATAGGACTTTGACCTTTGAACATATAACCTTGAGCCATATATCAAAATGATGGCCATGTTAATACCTACAATATTCTAATATACATGCCTATACAAAAAGTTAGTTTTCAAGATAATTACCAATTTAATTCATCTTCTGCAGCTGTGACCTTGACCTTTCAACATATCACCTTAACCAATGTATCAAAATGATTGTCATGTCAATATCTAAAATATTCCAATATACATGCCTATACAAAAAGTTAATAGTTTTCAAGATAATTAGCAATTTAAGTCTTCTTCTGCACCTGTGACCTTGATCTTTCAACATATGACCTTGAACCATATATCAAAATGATTCTCATGTCAATGCCTACAATATTCTAATATACATCCCTATACAAAAAGTTAATAGTTTTCAAGATAATTAGCAATTTAAGTCTTCTTTTGCAGCTGTGACCTTGACCTTTCAACATATGATCTTGAACCATATATCAAAATGATTCTCATGTCAATACCTACAATATTCTTATATACATGCCTATACAAATAGTTAATAGTTTTCAAGATAATTAGCAATTTAAGTCTTCTTTTGCAGCTGTGACCTTGACCTTTCAACTTATAATCTTGAACCATATATCAAAATGATTCTCATGTCAATACCTACAATATTCTAATATACATGCCTTAACAAAAAAGTTAATAGTTTTCAAGATAATTAGAAATTTAAGTCTTCTTCTGCACCTGTGACCTTGACCTTTCAACATATGACCTTGAACCATATATCAAAATGATCGTTGTCACAATATCAACAATATTCTTATATACATGCCTATATTAAAAGTAAATAAATTTTAAGATAATTAGCAATTTAAGTCTTCTTTTGCAGCTGTGACTTTGACCTTTCAACATATGACCTTGAACTATATATCAAAATTATCGTTGTCGCAATATCTACAATATTCTTATATACATGTCTATATAAAAAGTTAATAGTTTTTAAGATAATTAGCAATTTAAATCTTCTTTTGCAGCTTAACCTTGACCTTTCAACATATGACCTTGAACCATATATCAAAATGACCACCATGTCAATACCTACAATATTCTAATATACATGCCTATACAAATAGTTTATAGTTTTCAAGATAATTAGCAATTTAAGTCTTCTTTTGCAGCTGTGACCTTGACCTTTCAACATATGATCTTGAACCATATATCAAAATGATTCTCATGTCAATACCTACAATATTCTAATATACATGCCTATACAAAAAGTTGATAGTTTTCAAGATATAGTGACAAATATATAATTTTTAGCAATTTCCCCACTCAGTGCCTTACAATTTCCCCATTTTGAGCCCCATGGCTACCATTTGTGCCAATCTGAAAATAGATGACCTAAGGATGTTATAAATGAAATAACTAAGGTATATTTCTGGTAGATTCAGAGAAGAAGATTTTTAAAGTTTTTCACTATTTCCTCCTTAATGGGGCCCCAAGGGGATATAACTCCTTCATTTGTGCAAATCTGAGAGGGCTTCACCTAGGCATGATGGTTACTAAGTTTCATTAAATTTGGCCCAGTAGTTTTGGAGGAGAAGATTAAAATGTAAAAAGTTTACGCACGACGGACGATGGACGACGCACAAAGATGGATAGCAATAGCTCATCAAAAAAAAAAAAAAAAAGTACTTAGTCTTTCCTAGGCTTGTACTGTCAAATTTAACAACAAAAAATTACAAAGTACAATGTCATAGAATCATAAAGAGTCTGTGAGAAAATTACATAACTGTACATGATGCATGTTCATGAGAGGAATATTCCTTCAATCTCTTTCTGGCAGCCTCCTCACCACCAAGTGATTTTACAAGCTCCTGTAGCATGAGTTGAATACTGTCATCAACATGGGATTGAGTGGAAGAACCAAGGATAGGTAAAGGCGCCTTAGTCACAGATCTTACTGGAGCTTTGTGAGTAAAGAATGGAACGATCGAGAGGAGTTACGAATTTTAATTCGGAACTCTCTCTGAAAGTGAAATAATAAAGGTGGCTAAAATTACCTAATCAACCGCATATAACCGCGCTCTTGAGGACAACATGAAGCTGATTAAAAATTTTTTTTAAACTTTCTGAGTTTATGGAGTCAAATGCGATCTAGCTTTCTAGCTAGGTTAGATTTTCGGGAAAAATCCGGATCATACTTAACTTTGGGGCCAAAGTTGCTAAAATTGACTTTTGACAATTTTGTCAAACCAAAGTTCTGTTTAAACCATTCTAGTTCAATAACCCTTCCAGCTATCAATTATATGTCAACAGACAAAAAATTCTTTAAGATGTTACGGAAACAAGAGGCCCATGGGCCTTAACGCTCACCTGAGGATACGTCCAAAATTGTTTGCAAAGCCCAAAAGACAATATATTAGGTACAGAAACTTTACAAGTTTTCTCAGGTTAAGAACTCCCACAAAACTTAATCAGAAATATATCCAGTCACATTTCATTTATAAGTAGCATATATAATATGCATGAAGTTACTGTAATGCAATGAATAATTTCCAAATAATTAACAAATTTTAGTACAATTATACAGCTGTGACCTTGACCTTTGAATATATATGACCTTTAACCATATATGATCACCATGTCAATACCTACAATATTCTAATATATATGCCAATACAAAAAGTTAAAGTTTTCAAGATAATAAGCAATTTATGTCTTCTTTTGCATCTGTGACCTTCACCTTTGAACACATGTCCTTGAACCATATATTAAAATGATCATTGCTGCAATACCTACAATATTCTAATATACATGCCTATACAAAATGTTAATAGTTTTCAAGATAATTAGCAATTTATGTCTTCTTTTGCAGCTGTGACCTTGACCTTTGAACACATTACCTTAAACCATATATCAAAATGATCGTTGCTGCAATACCTACAATATTCTTATATATATGCCTATACAAAAAGTTAACAGTTTTCAAGATAATTAACAATTTAAGTCTTCTTTTGCAGCTATGACCTTGACCTTTGAACATATGACCTTGAACCATATATCAAAATGAACGCCATATCAATTCCTACAATATTCTAATATACATGCCTATACAAAAAGTTAATAGTTTTCAATTAGCAATTTATGTCTTCTTCTGCATCTGTGACCTTGACCTTTGATCATATGACCTTGAACCATATATCAAAATGATCATTGTCACAATACCTACATTATTCTAATAAACATGCCTATACAAAAAGATTATAGTTTTCAAGCTAATGCACAATTTTGGTATTTAAAAGCCAAAAATAACATTTCAGGGGCAACAACTCCTACATGGATTATCATATAGTTAGGAAACTTGGTACCTTTTAAATTTTGTCATGCTGAACATTTTAACAATGATTTAATGTCATGTATCTTTTAATATTTGCAAGAAAATTGCCTAAAACTGCATAAATCACAAATTAGGTCATGACCTTGATTTGTGACCTTGACCCTAATTTAAAGGTCATTTCAAGAAAAAGTCAAAACTGAAAACCCCATGTCATTATCTGTTCAAATAGTCAAGTTATAACAATTTGAAGCCATTTTACGAAATTTTTCAAATTAAACGCAAAAACGCGTAACCCATTTTTCGAACAAATTTCATGAAATGAACAAACAATAGGCTTAAGACCCTAGAGAAGCCAAATATCACATCAGATTTTTTCTTCCATCATCAGTTTTGGAGAAGAAGATTTTTTAAGATTTTTGGACCCCTAAGTCACCTTGACCTAGTTTTGGTAGCCATGGCAACGCCATGAACAATCTGAATTGCACCGGCCCATATTTGCTTCTGACCAAGTATCATTGAAATCTGTCCAGCAGTTTTGGAGGAGAAGTCGAAAATAGGTGTTAACGACGCACGCATGCACGCACGCACGCACATACACACGCCACGCCATGCCATAAGCTCACATGACCTTTTGGTCAGGTGAGCTAAAAAAGGGTATTTTTAGATTTTTTCTATGTTGTACACAAAATCCACAGTAAGTGTTTTAAGTGGACCCTATTACAATGCAAAATTACTTTCTTTCAGGTCAAAGGTCAAATGAACACCTGGCATTGTAAAACAGATTGATAATCTTGACAGTTGGATGCCTGTTTAATTCACCCATTTTCAATTACCACTATGGCTATGAACTTGAACTTTGGTTAAAAAATATTTTGAGATATAACGGAAAAAACGGTATTTTTATATTTTTAATATGTTGTACAGAAAATCCACATTAAATGCCCAAACTCGACCTGGTCTGTGTGCATGCACTCTTCTGATCAACAATGATGACGTTTCTTTCAGGTCAAAGGTCAAAAGACACGTCACATTGTAAGATGGATCAAAAATCTTGAAAGCTGGATGCCTGTTTTATTCACCCGTTTTCAATGATCACGATGGCTATGAACTTGAACTTTGTTTAAAAAATATTTTGAGATATTACGGAAAAAACGGTATTTTTATATTTTTGATATGTTGTACAGAAAATCCACATTAAATGTAAAAAGTCGACCCTGTCTGTGTGTATGCACTCTTCCGATCAACAATAATGATGTTTCTTTCAGGTCAAAGGTGAAATAAACAACTTACATGGTAAATGGTATCAATTATCTTGACGGCTGGATGCATGTTTAATTCACCCGTTTTGAATAACCACTATGGCTATGAATTTGAACTTTTGTTAAAAAATATTTTGCGTTATTACGGAAAAAACGGTATTTTTAATATTTTTGATATGTTGTACAGAAAATCCACATTAAATGCCCAAAGTCGACCTGGTCTGTTACTTAAAAATTCCACGAAATTGGCGTGACAATACAGGCGAAATAAACATCTGCAGTTAGAGACCTGATCTTGCCAGTTGAAACCTGTACACCTATTTTGCTTGACTGTGGGATGATGAACAAACAGTGTAAAAACAATAAATGGGTTCTATAAACCTCTGCAAAACTGGAAGTGGAAATGGAGTGGTATAATGGTGTTTTACGCCCCAGTCAAGATTCTTTCACTTATTTCGAGGCGGTCAGTTCTTGGATGGTGGAGGAAACCAATGTGCCAGAGAAAACGAACGACCTTCGGCAAGTGAACTTACAAACTTTCTCACACTAGGATCTGTCCCGATTGGGATTCAAACCCAGGAAGTGAGAGGCGCTGTGATCCGTAAGCACGCGCTTTAGACCACTAGACCACCAAGGCTCAGGAAGTGGAAATCTTTTAGATTGTTCCATTCTTTCCTGCGAAACCCCTAAGGTGTCGCCCAACTAGTAAATATGGAACGATCTAGAGGAATTACGAATTTTAATTCGGAACTCTGAGAGTTAAATGATAAAAGCGGCTAAAATTACCTAATCTGCCGCATAGAACCGCGATCTTAAGGAAGACATGAAGCAGAATATAAATTTTTTTAAAACTTTCAGAGTCTATGGAGTCAAGTGCGATCTAGCAATCTAGCCAGGTTAAATTTTCAGGAAAAATCCGAATCATACATAATTTTGGGGCCAAAGATGCTAAAATGGCACTTTTGATAAATTTGTCAAACCAAAGTTCTGTTTAAACCACTCTAGTTCGATAACCATTCTAGCTATCAATTTTATGTCAACAGACGAAAAATTCTTTAAGATGTTACGGAAAAAACGGTATTGTTGTACACAAAATCCACAGTAAGTGTTTTAAGTAGACCCTATCATTAACAATGCAAAAGTACTTTCTTTCAGGTCAAAGGTCAAATGAACACCTGGCATTGTAAAACGGATCAATAATCTTGACAGTTGGATGCCTGTTTAATTCACCCATTTTTAATGACAACCAGGGATTTTTCTGGCCATTTTGGGAAAGGGACCGTCGGATGAAATTAGGAAAATCATTGACAAAATCGACATTTTGGGAAAATTTTTCATTAAACTTTAAAATTTTTTACATTGTCAGCACATTAAATATTTTGCCTGAAATATTTACTATTTTGATACATGCTGGTAGTCACTCATTTGTACCAAATCACTCAGACATTAACACAATATCTTCATAGACTGGCTTCAATACAAACATCTGAGAAAGTTGTTTCATGAGTTGCTCCCATTCTACCAGATCCTCATTGAGTATAAATCAAAATGTGCATAAATACAGGTTATTATAAAGATATACAAGCTGAACCAAAATATAGAGTTTTTTTCACTTTTTCTTAAGTTTCTCAAAGCAGGATCATTAGGGAATTTTTACCTACAAAATTGGGAAAAATGTATGCTTTTTGGCATTGGGAATGGGTCCCTTTACCGGACCCTGTTTGTGGCCAGAAAAATCCCTGAACACTATGGCTATGACTTTGGTTAAAAAATATTTTGAAATATTACGGAAAAAACGGTATTTTTATATTTTTGATATGTTGTACAGAAAATCCACATTAAATGCCCAAAGTCGACCCGGTCTATGTGCATGCACTCTTCCGATCAACAATGATGTTGTTTCTTTCAGGTCCAAGGTCAAATGAACACCTGGCATTGTAAAACGGATCAAAAATCTTGACAGCTGGATGCCTGTTTTATTCACCCGTTTTCAATGACCACTATGGCTATGAACTTGAACTTTGCTTAAAAAATATTTTGAGATATTACGGAAAAAACGGTATTTTTATATTTTTGATATGTTGTACAGAAAATCCACATTAAATGCCCAAATTCGATCTGGTCTGTGACTTTTGAAAATTCCACGAAATTGGCGTGAAGCTACAGGCGAAATAAACATCTGCAGTTAGATGCCTGATCTTGCCTGCTGAAACCTGTACACCTATTTTGCTTGACTGTGGCATGAACAAACAGTTTATATACAATAAATGGGTTCTACTAAATTTTTAGCCCCCATATTAACTGCAGCACCATCCAAATTTACACATACTAATTTTAGTTTTGAATCAGCTTGACCAATATTATCAAAACCCAATCCACATTTTTGCAAGCCCCTATTAATAGCTTCAAATACCCCCTCTGCCCTGGTATTTTCAAGCTTCTCAATGCTAGCTATGCTTGTAACAGGCTCACATGATTTTGGGTCCACAAATCTGATTAAAATACCCTCTTGTTCAATAACAGCACTATCAGTACTAGAATCACTCATAAGGAGAAATAACTGGCATTTTCTAGATGACATTTAGTGCCCTCTTAAAGTGACAGAGAAACAGACTTAATAGAGTCAGTGCATGCATCCCGATTTATATGGTCTTTCCCCAAGTCAATGTCATTTTTAATTTGCAACTGACACAAAAAAGAAAAGTCAGTGTAAGGTTTGTTATGTTTTGCTACTGCATATGCAGTATTTAATAGCTTGTCATAGTGATCAACTTCCGATTTTCAACCTTAGAAAAAGATTTTGAGGGGACCAGTTTTTTTATTAACACTGTCGTGCTTTAAACAGCATGAAACATGTTTACTAGATAACTGGTGAGAAGTGAGTGTGTCACGTCGGGTGATATTCTTGCCAATATAAAGACCTGATGTCTTGTTGGCAATTTGAGGATATTGTCGGCATATTGAACAAAATGCGATATCCGACTCCTCACTGACCTCAACCAAGGAAAGTCAGTAAGCCAATTTGTTTGGAAAAAAGGTTTATGTATTTTATCGTATTCTTTGTCTCTTTCAGCTTTTGATTTTCTCTTTAATGGTTGGGCATTTTTATCAGCATTTGATTTGCCTCTGATAAAAAAACTATCCATGATCGACGTCGGTTGCTATACAAGCAGACAACAGTCAAACACCTTGGTGAGCAAGATTTTGTTACCAACAGTGACACAAAACGTGATTGGATGAAAAATTCACAGTGACACGAAACGTGATTGGATGAAAAATTCACAAGTAACCAATCAAAAACGCCAGCGCAAATGCTGATTTGGTTTGACTTTGTTGATTAAAGTTTCACTTCCAGGGTGAGAAAAAGCTGAATTTTCGTCATGTTTAATCGAGTTTTATGTGAATCAAAACAATTGTCACTTGTCCAGGGACAACTGAAACAAGAGGCCCAAGATGGCCATAATTTGCTCACCTGAGTTTAAATGTAACTGGTATGTCTTGATAATACCTGGTTAAGTCATAACATGTTGCCTCAATATAAGTGGTTTCAGATAACATTATTTTTGTTGTTTTGGTTTTTAGCTATATAGGTCACTGTGACCTACTTTTGGTAGCCAAAGCAACCAGAAACACAAATGAGAATGGCAATGGTCTAAAGGTGCTATTGACTTATATGAATGAAATGTGACCAGTAGTGTCTGAGAAGAAGTCTTTTGATGGATGTATGGATGGATGGCAGACTTCATATCCATAACAAAAGCTTACATGAGCAATTTTTAGATCCGGATTAAAGACTTTACAGATTTGACACATTAATTCAAATATTTAAAAAAAATGTAAAATTCAACTGCAAATTATTTTTAAAAAAATTGTTCAATTAATTTAAATAATGTCACATAACAATGATTTTGTAAAACAAAAGGCCGAAAATAGCGACTTGTATTTTACAGAATTTCATGAAAATTGTCAAACATATGTTTCTTCACACAAGAAAATAATGTTTGGAAAAACAATTCACCTAAATTTATTCATTATTATATTTTTTTGTAAAAAAGTACTAATTACCATATACAAAAATTAAACACAAAAATGCGTAACCTAATTTTTCACAAAAATTATTGAAATTCACAAACTTGGTATATAAGATGCCGTAGATGCCAAATATAACATCAGATTTTATCTCAGTGAAGTGGTTTTGGAGAAGAAGATTTTTTTTTATAGGTTTTTAACTGTGTAGGTCATTGTGACCCACATTTGGTAGCTATGGCAACCAAAAACATAAATCTGAAAGGCAATGTTCTATAGATGCTTTTGTCCAAGTTTAAACAAAATGTGACCAGAAGTTTCTGAGAAGAAGTCGTTTGAAGCAATTGTTGACGGACGGACAGACAGACAGATGGACGGAAAAAAATTACACTAAAAAGTAATCAAAGCACAGACTGTGCTGAAAATGGGAAAGTAGTCATGAAAGCCTGGTAACGGGGTTGATATCGATACTTAGTTGAGAAGAGTGGAGTGGAGGAATGGTGCTTTACATTCCTGTCAAGATTCTGTCACTTAAATGTCATGGTGTCAATGACATGAAAAGATATAATGCTTTAAATTACTTATATCAACATTTAAAAAAATATGCTATTTTTCTTCTCTCATCCTCTGGAACCACTTAGATCATGGTGACCAAGTGGTCTTAAGGGTAATGTTAAAGGTCACAGTGCCTCTCAGTGCCTAGATTAAAATGCTGCTTCGGCAGATCCTAGTGTGAGAAAGTATGTCAGTTTGCTTGGCAAATGTCAGTTGTTTTCTTGGGGCACTTTGGTATCCTCCTTCATCTAAGAACTGACTACCTGGATATGTGAAAAAGTCTTGACTGGTGCATCATTACACCACTACACTCAGAAACCAATTTGCCAATTTAAATGAAATATGTTTGGATGAATCTTGCTTGATGCAGATTCCAAACTGGCATCTTTAGCAACATTCAATCAATAATGACCATTACAGCAAAAAGGGAAAATTACTTTTGTACTTTCTGACGAATGATTGATGCTAAAGACACCTCTGATAAGATAAAAAATAAGAAAGAACATGAGAGGACCTTAACCTTTGGCCTTGAACCATATATCAAAATGATTATCATATCAATATCTATAATATTCATGTACATGCGTATTCAATAAAGTAATAACCTTCAAGATAATTAACAATTTAAGACTTCTTATACAGTAATGGCCTTGACCTATGAACCTATGACCTTGAATCATTTATCAAAATTGCTGTTATATCAACACCTAAAATATTCTAATATACATCCCTATACAAAAAGTTAATAGTTTTCAAGATAATTAACAATCTAAGCAATCTTATGTTGCTATGACCTTGACCTTTGAACCAATGACCTTGAACCATATATCAAAATCATCATATCTATACATACAATATTCTAATATACATGCCTATGATTGTCATTCCAAAACCTACAATATTCCAAGAAACATGCATATAAAAAAGTTAGTGTTTAAGATAATAAACAGTATTAGCTGTCTTATGCAGCTATGACCTTGACCTTTTTTAACCAATGACCTTGAACAATATATCAAAATGATTGTTATATCAATAACTACAATACTCCAATATATATGCCTGTACAAAAAGTTAAATGTTTTCAAGATATACTTACAAATATATAATTTAAACTAAATTAAAGCAATTTCCCCACTAACTGCCTTGCCATTTTCCCGTTTTGAGCCCCAATATTACCATTTGTGCAAATCTATAACTAGATGATCTGAGAATAATATATATAAAATAACTAAGGTATACCTCTTCTACATTCTGAGGAGAAGATTTTCACTATTTCCCCCTTTATGGGGCCCCAAGGGTACATAACTCCTTTACTTGTGGAAATCTGAAAGGCAACCAAGAAGGCATGATGGTAGCCAAGTTTCAATGAATTTGGCTTAAGGTGATGGAGGAGAAGATTAAAATGTAAAATGTTTATGCACGATACACAATGGACAATAGCAGGGTGAGCAAAAACCACATAACAGTAAATATTATATAAAATGACTGAAAAAGGAAGACATCAAGAAGTTTCCAAACAATAACAGGATTTTTTTTAGTAAAACCAGTACTTCTATCGCCATGAGTCAGAAAATGAAAGTCTTATTCAGATTCAGGAAAAAATAGAAAACGAGTGAAAGATGGCCCAAAACTCGGACAGAAACAGCGACGGCAACTATAATAAGCAAAATCTAGAGAGAGTCACTGTCAAGTTAATCAGAAGATTCTGATTATATTTTGTAGCACTTGTGTCACTTGTAGCATGCCAGATCAATGCAAATTTTGGGCATCAAATTATGAAAATGTCTGTATTTCTCAAAATTGTAAAGATAGATTTCTGTGCAAATACTATGAACTTTTTGCTTCTCCTATCTCTAATAATATTGAAATTCAAAAATAAAAAATAAAGACTGATTGATTTTTAACAACTGCATTGAAAGTAAAAAAGAAAAAAACTTTGACTGAATCTTGACAGTCTATGTCACTATTCCAAATTTTCCTGTTAATACATTATCCCCAATTAACCCTCAAGGGCCTTTTCCCAAAATACAGAGAAAAATTTCTGTCCTTCAATGCTTTCGGACATCCTTACTTTGAAATTTTAATATATTTTTTTAATTTCCTCTTTTTCTAGCAGCAATTCTTTGTCCGATGATTCCAGACACGATTTTCAGGCTGGAACTCAGGTGGAGCATATGATACAGAGTGTTTTTAATAAAGATTGAATAGAACCAAGAGCAAACATCGTTGTTTGTTGTTGTTTCAATGTGTATTGGCGAGATGGATCGCTCTGTACATTGTTACTTAAGACTGGTGCTGTACCATGCAGATGATGTACACATGTATTTACAATTTTTTTTTTTTGTTTACCCAACAAAAATCATACCTGAATATAAAGTGCTTTTATTCTGTATGAAAGTTAAAGTTGATTAAAGTTAATGTCCATTGCTGAGAAAATCATGTATGACAACTTCAGTAGGTACACCATTTCAACATCAAACACATTTTTTCTGATGAAATTAGGAAGTGACGTTCTCAATTAATTTCATTGGATGAGAAAAAAATGACTAACTCCTCTAATCAAGGATTCCAGAAAATGAATGATTTAATGTCCTAGCCGACACATGTCGGTATTGCTGTTATGGCTAATCAGGTTTTATACAAGTGTAAGTCTAGTTACCATAAACAGTTAAGTCAACTTATAACGGTGTTCCAAAATTAGAAGAATATACACAGACAAGAAGATTTCCCGAAAATATACGGAAATAACAATATATCCGAAGAGTCCGTGACCTATTTCTGCAATGCGAACTATACCCTCTATATTTTATTTATTATCTTCTTTTTAATCCTTTGATAAATATTTTTTATTTTTGTTTCCATAAAGATTCTCTATATATAATCATTTACAGTCATTGTTGTTTGTTTATGTATAAAAGAGCCGCTGTTCGGAGCTGAACAGTTAATATGCAAATTTCCAACCAGGAAAAAAAGCAAATTCCTCCGCAACTCTGTGTGTGTAGGGGAAGCGGTTTTATTTATTTATCTATTTATTTATTTATTTATTTATTTATTGTCCGTGTTACTTTATTTTCTTCTCTAAAATGTTTGATTTGAAATTGAATTAAATAAAACCAAAAATTGCATTTGTAACACCTAGATTTTGCTGTGCTGGACAGGTCTACTTCTTAGGAACGCAAGTATACAGTAGTGCTCAAGAAAACTGACATTTGTTTACATAGATATGCTAGGTTAGTTACCAACAACGGCATAACTAGAAAAGTCTTCGACCTTCCTAAGTAAAAATTCATAAAATCTCTTCCATGCACCATTGTAAGTCAAATAATTCAGAAAATGAAAAAAAAGGAAAATAAAAAAATTAAGAAAAAAAAAAGTGGCCCCACCGGGATTTGAACCCTCGACCCTTGGGTTGCTAGAATTGAAAATAAAAAAGGCCGCAAAAAGCGATTTGTATTTTACAGAATTTCATGAACATTGTCAAACATATGTTTCTTCACATAAGAAAATGATGTTTGGGAAAAGAGTTCACCTAAATTTATTCATTATTATATTTTTTGTAAAAAAGTACTTTTTACAAAATACAAAAAATAAACGCAAAAACGCGTAACCTAATTTTTCACAAAAATTATTGAAATTCACAAACTTGGTATATAAGATGCCGTAGATGCCAAATATAACATCAGATTTTATCTCAGTGAAGTGGTTTTGGAGAAAAAGATTTTTTTTTAGGTTTTTAACTATGTAGGTCATTGTGACACACATTTGGTAGCTATGGCAACCAAAAACATAAATCTGAAAGGCAATATTCTATAGATGCTTTTGACCAAGTTTAAACAAATATATTTTGTAATCATGAAACTTCAGACCAAGATCGCATAATTTTCAGAATTTTTTATGCAATTAAGCGGAATTTAGACTTTTGTTTATGCAAATAAACGTAATTTTTTACATTGTTTAAATAGGAAATGGTTTGGTGCAGAGAAAAATTATGCAATTAACCGGTATGCAATTAAGTGGAATCTACTGTATTATATTATAAAAAAAATAGAAAAAAATCTATATTATGGTAATACAAAACCTGTGTTTAATCTTACACTTACCAACAGCTATATGTACAGACAGTGCTAGTTTGTCTAATGACAAAGACCAGACTCGCAAATTATGAATATCCTTAATTCCTGGTACTGCATAAAAACTTTTACTGACTTCAGAAAAGTCTATACGTCTAGGTGTACCTATAACAGAAATCTTAAAATAATGTCATATCTGATTATTAAAGTACATGTACTTAAAATTATTGTACAAACACCAATAACCATAAGTCTGCACTAAAAAAATTACCAGGACATGCTATTAAAAGTAGGGCTGTCACGATTACCCGGGTACCCGATATACGGGTAGGTTAGATGCTGTAACCGGTTACAAAATCATTAACCGGGTAACCGACGATATACTGCTATCAGTGCACATTCGATGTATCTTGGTAAATTTAGGATCAACAGTGACACGACTGTAAGTTCAGTGAGTTTTTACAATGAAAATAAACAAATAAAAACAAAGTATACTTTCATTTGTAAGTGACTGGTCCTGTTGACCTACATTCAAATGTATTGGTTCCGAAAATTCTAATTTCTAAACTATGCTGTCTTTCCGGGATTCTGAAAACCATGCCTGCGACAATTTGGAAATTCTTCAAACTGTCAGAAGACAAAAGTATTTATAAATACCGCTTATTAATATCTTGTAACAATACCATCACTGATCGACATATAACAGATACAAAAACCACGTGTAATGCCGTGATCTTGTTGTTGGTAACCCGAAAAACTGTCAGTTATCAATCTAGTCAGCTCTTGTATATAGAATTCAGGGGAGGTTATTAACTATATAAACTGGGTCGATCAGGCACGTGTATGTGTTTGTATACTCTAATAGAAACAATGTGAACAGGTGAAGCCACTAGAAATAAATTAACTTGTAAGGTATTAGGTAATTACCTGTGAATAGGTAAGTTCAGTGAATCGTGACACTGTCCTGAGTAATTTTAATTGTTAACAAGCCAGCATTAAAGAATTTTTTAAATCAGATTTTGTCTTACTATTATGGGGGAAAAAGCCGATTCGGATATTTTTCAATCGGCTTTTTTAAGTTTGAATTGGCGTTTTTTGCTTAAAATCAGCGTTTGTGAAGGCCTGATCAGAAATATCTGTCATACAGGTGAGTGTGAAATTAATACGATCTATTGGGTTTTATTTTTAAACATTAAAATTTAGAAATGAAAGCGCGCGAACAAACATATATGGAATACGGAAGTAAAACTGAAACAGAATGGTAAATATATAATACAAGTACCAGTTAAATTTTGATGTGCCTGATGTGCACATTTCGGAAATTCATTCCTCATCAGTGACACTTAGACCGAAAAGTTTGATAGATAAAAAACATAAGCCAAACATATAGATTTATTTTTTATAAACTATAAACGTTTGTTCAATCCATTTATGAATAGTATTATTGTATTTTGCATCACATATTCCAAATATCGGTTAACCGGTTACGGTTCGGGTAATGCATGTCGGGTACCCGGTTACGAAAATCACTAACCGTGACAGCCCTAATTAAAAGTGCTTTTTGAATTACAGCACTATGCTAAAGTATTTGCGATTTTACATTAATGGCAACATCAATGTTGTGTACTTCACAAATGTAAAGAAGAATAACTCTTATGTTAACTGATCATATCATTTGGAATTTTCCATGCTCTATTTTTAAGGTGAATATGACATCATAAAAAAGTAGGTTGTCTGTTGCAAATAGTTTGTATGTAAACAAACCTCTTTCGAAATGAGATAAAAGTCTTAAGAATTACCATTAAGTATTAGAAATTAAATTGTGAAACTGCAGTCAGAGGGCCATTAAAATTCAGAAGTGGTTCATTTATAAGAAATTCCTGAATCTACCATCAGATCAGTTTGGAAAAAATATTTATCAACCAGTAAAGTAGACAAGAGGCCCATGGGTCTTAATGATCACCTGAGGATTTGGCCAAAATCATTTGCAAAATACATACAATATTATAATATACAAGTTAATAGTTTTCAAGATAATAACAATTTGAATCCTCTTATGCATCTGACCTTGATCTTTGAACATATGAAACAATTTGAATCCTCTTATCTTTGATCTTTGAACATATGACCTTTGAACATAAGACCTTGAATCATACATCAGAATGATCGCCATATCAATGCCTACAATATTCTAATATACATTCCAATACAAAAAGTTAATAGTTTCAAAGATAATAAACAATTTCAGTCTTTTTATTCACCTATGACCTTGACCTTTGAATGTATGACCTTGAGCCATATATCAAAATAATCATCATGTCAATACCTACAATATTCTAATATATATGCCTATGCAAAAAGTTAATAGTTTTCAAGATAATTAACAATTTTAGTTTTTATAACCAAAAAAAAAAAATAAAATAAACATTTCAGGGGCAACAACTCCTACATGCATTATCATATAGTTACGAAACTTTGTATCTTTTTAAATTTTATCATGCTAAACATTTTAACAATGTTTTGATATTATATATCTCTTAAAGCTGCATTAAGTTTTTCAATTTTCTGAACTTTTTTTGGTTTTCTAAAAATATAATTTTTTAAAAATAGATATTTTCTAACCACGATCCGTGACATTCATTTTCTTAAATTTCATTTCTTTTATCTGTTAATAAACGGAATCCCCTGACTGGTTGGTCAATGTTTTACGATGGTAATTATGAGCTTGAAGCATGTGCATGGATGTACAGAAAAACCCTAGAATCGAAGGTGAAACATGACAGATTGCATTAATTGTCCTTCATTAATATCCAGATGTATTTGAAATGGTGTTATGTATCCCTTACTAAGTCACAAACGACAAATTTAACAGAGTTCTGTGTTTAGTTTATCGTATTTCACCGTTTTGAAAGTTGTGTTTAAATGACCGGGTTATGATGACGTAACCATGTGCTAATATTAGATCCCAAATGCTGCATCTTGCTTGGTAAATACTGTAATTTCTGTATTTATTCGAGCTTTTATCGTTGAACCAAATGTAACATTGTTCATTAGGAACATCATTAATTAGATTAGCACCATTTTAATTTTTTCTTTGGAAAACTAAATGCAGCTTTAAAATTTTGAAGAAAATAGCCTAAAACTGTAAAATTACAAACTAGGTCATGACCTTGAACTTTGACCTTGACCCCATTTTGAAGGTTATTTCAAGAAAAGTCAAAACTGAAAACCCCATGTCAATATCAATTCAAATGAAAGTGATAACAATTTGAAACCATTTTACAAAAATTTTAAAATTAAACGCAAAAACGCGTAACCCATTTTTCGACCAAATTTCACAAAATGAACAAACTATAGGCTTAAGACCCTAGAGAAGCCAAATATTACATCAGACTTTTTCTCCCATCATTGATTTTGGAGAAGAAGATTTTTAAAGGTTTTTGGACCCCTAGGTCACCATGACCTAGTTTTGGTAGCCATGGCAACGCCATGAACAAATCTGAATTGCACTGACCCAGACATGCTTCTGGCCAAGTATCATTGAAATCTGTCCAGAAGTCGAAAATGTGTTAATGACGCACACATGCATGCACGCACACACACATGCTGTGCTATGCCATAAGCTCACATGACCTTTGTGACCTCTGGCTGTATCAATCTGTTCAATTATGGCCTTTCAGATGAGTCACCAGTAACCTTTACAGCTATATGTTCATTGTTTAAGACATACACATGGGACTGTTTTTGTGTATGAAGTCATGTTCAGTATTCTGTTCAGAGTGACATGGATGGATATGTGACATGTCTGATTTAATGTATCAATGTGTTTTAATTCTTGGATGTTAATTATGATTACAACTTCAATCATTTTGCTGGTGATCATATGGAGTCATTGAATTATTGATCCTTTGACAATTTTTTTTTGGTCAGTTCCACTGCAAAAGATTAAATACTTTCTACAGGAACTCTAGTCACCCCACTGGAACTAACTGTCTAGTGAAAGAATCTTGACTGTGTATTTACATTTTTTTCTTCTCTTCTCTCAACTTAACCCTTATTATTATTATTATTATACAAGTAGAGAGATAACTGAATGAAAAATTATATAAAAAAATCACATTTATAGCAATTTTACTTGTTCAGCAAAGATAGAATATTATAACATGTAGAAATGACGTAGTTTTAAAATTAAAATTAAATTCCATCAATTTTTTTCTACAAAAGTTATATTCATATGTGACGAATCCATTTTTCGTAAGTTATCACGGCAGATGAGGTACCCGCATTTGTATGGAAAATTATAGAATTCAAATGGAAAAGAGTAACCTTTTATTTTGATCACAATTTTCAGATTTATGAGCTATTATGTTCTGTGATTTTCCTTCTTATCACGACCGATAACCAGCATATTTATTTATTATTTTTTTCATAAAACTAAAAACACCATCACAAAAAAAAGAAGATTAGTGTCAATTTTTGCAGAATGTCACGGTATTTGTAACTCCTGATTGTAAAAAAATTAGAAAATCTACGATGTTTTCTTTTAAGATCTCATGCAAAATATCGAGTTCAGATACTTCTCTAACTACCATCTGAATACCTTTTTCAAACTTTTACCTTGAAATAAAATTATTCGGAAAATGGACTGAAACAGTTTTTCTAGAAAACTGCAACTTTGAACACGATTATTTATGTTTACATAGCGAAAATCAAAAATCACATTCTGATGGTAGAGAGATAATCGATCAAAGATTTGAATTTCATTCAGAACACTGAAATTGGTCTTGTGAGTTTTCTAATTTTTTTACACTACTGGGACCACCCCTCTCTGAAGCGTAAACAAATATGGCAGACACTGGTTGCCAGCAGTGTACATTTCGCAGCCCTACGCATGCTCAGTAACAATAACCTTTTTTAATAAGGTAAAGAAGGGTTCTAACAGCCGTGTCTAGCTTGCATGCATGAAGTAATTGTAGCACAAGGAATAATTTCTCAATCAATAACCCTTTCAGTATACTTATGCAGCTATGTCCTTGACCTTTGAACCTATAACCTTGAACCATATATCAGCCCTCAAAGTGGGTTTTAAAGACAATTGGCCAACTGGCTACCATTTTAAATTTTCAGGTGGCCAACTGCAATTCCAGGTAACCAAGTACTTATTTTAGGTCGCCAAGCAAAAAAAAAGTATAATTATTATAAAGAAATTTAAGCTTTTTATAATGTTTGTTAAACAAATTAAAGAAATTTAAACGGTGTTGTGTTGTTGTTGTCTATTTATTTGATCATCATGAGAGATGCAACGGATTCTTTTGATATTTTATCTGCCGTTAACTCCGGGTCTGGCGTACTTTTTCTTTTAAGAAATTTCGTTAAAGCTGCATTAAGTTTTTAAATTTTCTGAATTTTTTTTGATTTTCTCAAAATATATTTTAAAAAAACCAAAAAACACACATATCTTCTAACCACGATCCGTGACATTCATTTTCTAAAATTTCATTCCTTTTAGCTGTAAATAAACGGAATCCTCTGACCGGTTGGTCAGTGTTTTACGATGGTAATTATGAGCTTGGAGTATGCGCACGGATGTACGGAAAATCCTAGAATCGAAGGTGAAACACGACAGTTTGCATTAATTGTCCTTCATTAATATCCAGATGTATTTGAAATGGTGTTATATATCCCTAAGTCACAAATGACAAATTCAACGAAGTTCTGTGTTTAATTTATCGTATTTCACCGTTTTGAAAGTTGTGTTTAAATGACCCAGGTTTTGATGACGTAATATTAGATCCCAAATGCTGGATCTCGCTGGGTAAATACTGTAATTTCTGTATTTATTCGTTGAACAAAATATAACATTGTTCATTAGGAACATCATTAATAAGATTAGCACCGTTTTAATTTTTTCTTTAGAAAACTTAATGCAGCTCTTAACTGAAGTTGAGACATGATTATGAAAATGACCTATCGTCCTCTAGCTCACACATACGCTTGACAGTGACAATAAAAAATGCCAATGATGAGTCAAGCACACAAATGACTTTGACTATTAAACTCTGAAGCGAAAACGATACAGGGGAGTTTGCACTTGAAACGGAATTGCGACTCGCTTCATTATCACACATACGCTTCAGAGTAACATAAAGAATACGGTAATTGTAAAGCGCAAAAATGTCTTTTGACTAAAATCTGAAGCGGACATGATACAGATCTCATAAATTCCGATTTCTGGTCGCCGCTGATTAAATGAGAAGTGGACAAGCTGGCGACCGTTTTGAGATTTAAACTCGCCAAACACAATTCTAGGTCAATTTGGCGACCATTTTAGTCGACAAAATTGAGGGCTGTATATCAAACTGATTGTCAGGTCAACACCTGTAATATTCTTATAAATATGCCTATTCAAAAATTTTACTTTCAAGATAATTAGCAATTAAGTTCTCTTATGCAGCTATGACCTTTGAACTTATGACCTTGAGCTGTATATCAAAATGACCGTTGTATGATTACCTACAATATTCTAATATACATGCCTATACAAAAAGTTTTTTTTTTTTTTTTTTTAAGATAATTAACAACTAAAGTTTTCTTAAGCTGCTTTAACCTTGACCTTTATCAAATTTACTGTTGTAAAGACTATCCTGCTGTATTTTAGAATGTGTTGGAGTTATGTCCCTTGTTCAAAAGTTTGTTGCATTCAGGGGATAATGCATTGCGTGATGTATGCAACCATTCATTTAATTATTTTATATTTCCTTATATTTTTAAAAATCTGCATCAGTATTTTAAAAATAAATTATAAAATATTAACAACACATTATGTTTTGTTGATATGTTCAATAAAATATTGGATGTTGAAATATTTTCTATTTTGTAAATACATATTATAAATTCTGGGATTTTACTCTTTAAAATTTTGTCTTATCGGTACAAACAAAATCTCAGAATTTTGAACCTGTCCTGATTTTACAAACAAGAGGCCCATGGGCCTTAACACTCACCTGAGGATATGGCCAAAATCATTTGCAAAATACATACAATATTATAATATACAAGTTAATGGTTTTCAAGATAATTAACAATTTGAGTCTTCTTATGCATCTATGACCTTGACCTTTGAACGTAAGACCTTTAATCATACATCAGAATGATCGTCGTATCAATTCCTACAATATTCCAATATACATGCCAATACAAAAAGTTAAAGCTGCATTAAGTTTTCCAAAGAAAAAATTAAAACGATGCTAATCTAATTAATGATGTTCCTAACAATTTTACATTTGGTAAAAAATAAAAGCTTGAATAAATACAGAAATTACAGTAATTACCCAGCGAGATGCAGCATTTGGCATCTTATATTAGAACATGGTTACGACAATAACTGAATAATCGAATAAGTGAAACTTCGATCCACCATACTTTATCTTAAGACACAACAGTATTCTATTGCACATTGAAAGTGTTTTATCTGTGTCAGTTTATAATGAATAATGACCTATCATGATTAATTTCATAAAAACAGAAATATTAATTTTATTTCAATAAAAATAAAAATTTAATATCATCTGGTACAAAATTAAATACACGTGGTAATACATACGACACAGTAAGTACAGCCACCCAGAACAAGTACACCATGCTTTTTTATGTGCGCAATATACACGTTTTTATGATTTTACAGAATTTTAATCAAAACGAAACGGAACAGGTTTATATAATTTCCAGAACTGAAATGTGAATAAGGCAGAAAACTGTCTCTGTCAACTTTATTATTAATAATGATTTTTTTAAATCCCGACTAGACTATATAAAATATCAAATTAATATTCAGATACCGTTTTTTAAAATTTTTAATGATGGTAATCGTGGTCAACAGAATTCTTTTTATCGTTTACTTGATTATCGCTACACAAGTGCAGCTCATTTTCTGTTACACCTGGGACTATAATTACTGTTTAATTGAACAATTATGATTATTTTTTGTGATTTATTATCAACATGGCTTATGATGGACAATACATTGCATATTCATGTCTACAAAATGACCGTCAGTTACGCTTGGGTAACATAAATGGGTAAAGGTGAAACTTATTTGTATTAAATTGTACAGGTGAGAGTATTACATTTTAGAAATGAATAAAAATGTCAACTTCGAATTTTTTGGGGTATATTTCCACTGAAAAATCTAACGCAGGACTCAAATTAGGTTCGAATAATCGCAAGTATTCCAATTACGAAATTCGAATAAGTGAAGTTTTTTAATAAGAAGTTATAGTGCAGGGCGGTCAGGACCTACGAAGAACTTCGAATAACCTAAGGTATTCGAATAATAGAACTTCTAATAACCGAAGTTTGACTGGTTTTTTTTAGAAAATCAAATTCAGAAAATTGAAAAACTTAATGCAGCTTTAATAGTTTCAAAGATAATAAACAATTTCAGTCTTTGATCGCATGACCTTGAGCCATATATCAAAGTGATGGTCAGGTCAATACCTACAATATTCTAGTATGTATGCCTATGCAAAAAGTTAATAGTTTTCAAGATAATTAACAATTTGAGTCTTCTTGTGCATCTATGACCTTGACCTTTGAACATAAGACCTTGAATCATACAGCAGAATGATCACCATATCAATTCCTACAATATTCTAATATACATGCCTATACAAAAAGTTAATAGTTTTCAAGCTAATGCACAATTTTAGTTTTTATAAGCAAAAAATAACATTTCATGGGCAACAACTCCTACATGCATTATCATATAGTTAAGAAACTTGGTACCTTTTTAAATTTTGTCATGCTGAATATTTTAACAATGTTTTGATTTCATATATCTCTTAATATTTGCAAGAAAATTGCCTAAAACTGCATAAATCACAAATAAGGTCATTTCAAGAAAAAGTCAAAACTGAAAACCTCATGTCATTATCTGTTCAAATAGTCAAGTTATAACAATTTGAAGCCATTTTACGAAATTTTTTAAATTAAACGCAAAAACGCGTAACCCATTTTTCGACCAAATGTCACGAAATGAACAAACTATAGGGTTAAGACCCTAGAGAAGCCAAATATCACATCAGATTTTTTTCTCCCATCATTGATTTCGGAGAAGAAGATTTTTAAAGATCCATAGGTCACCTTGACCTAGTTTTGGTAGCCATGGCAAAGCCATGAACAAATCTGAATTGCACCGGCCCATATATGCTTCTGACTAAGTATCATTGAAATCTGTCCAGCAGTTTTGGAGAAGTCAAAAATAGGTGTTAACGATGCATGCACGCATGCACACACACACACACACACACACACACACACACACACACACACACACGCTGTGCCATGCCATAAGCTCACATGACCTTTTGGTCAGGTGAGCTAAAAACTGTACTCTTGTATTCATATAACATGGTAAAATATTGTTTGTACATTAAATCCTTATTAAAACTTAACTTTCGAATACTAAAGATACCAATTTCTGCAAAATTATGAACAATTAAAGACTTCTTTTTTATTATTCACAATTTTAAAATTGTACTTCATTTTTCTGATACAATAAAGATTTTTAAAATAATAATGAACGGATAATTGTTCAGAATAAGTTATCATATATCATAAATATATCATATATTACCAGTGGTAGTGTTTGTTACGTAGTTCTGGAATTAAACAAGTTGTTTGTTATGAATTAAAATTAGATCTAAGTGCAAAGACATGATAGCCTGCTTTTGGCTTCTTATTCTTATTTTTTTTTTTTTTTTTTTTTTTTTTTTTTTTTTTTAATTTCTTTCTTTATAAATAATCTTTATTTTCTGAAATGGTATGACATGTAAAAAGGTCCCTTACAAAAACTTGCATGGTATCCTCCTTGGAAGAGATCACTGACTGTGTCTGTTTATAATCAGCTGGTTATGTCTTCATTTATTCAATGTGATTGCTTAATAAAGACTTTAAACAGATAGTAATGATGTTTTGGATGATGAAACAAAAGTGTTAGACAAGCAACTTCAGGTATTTACTGATTAATAAACCAAAACCTAATTTTTAATATTTGTTACTTTTATCATTGTGTCATTTATGCAAAGGGTACTCAGTTGAGTTATAATCATAAATGTCATACAGACTTCAGATATTTTACATTTCTGTTGTTTTAACAATCAAAATAAGTATACCTTTGTACAACTGATTAATAATTCACCTGTAATAATTATCCGTACATTGTATTTTGAAGGGTTTTGAAGAAAAACCTTCCATAAAGGTGACAATTATATCCCACATTATAGATATAAATATCACTATAACCTGATGACCAGGTGAACTAAAAAGGCTTACCTTCCATTAAGACAACCAGTATATCCCTCATTATTGATACAGTTGTAATTAAAACTATCACAGAAAAAAGAAAGGTACATATCGGGTCTGCTAACTTATACTCTGGCTGTGAAAATAAAAAAAAAAAAAGGCTTCTGAGAGGCAGAGTAGTAATTAATTAAACCAGGTGGTAAGTTACTGCATAACTGGAATTTTTTGCAGGAAAATAAATTTTGTATTTTTTGCAGAATGAGATGTCTCAATATTAAAATATAAAATTGATAGCTTTAACACGTTTTAGTTTGAAACATTCTTCCCAATGCAGACCTTTTTATTGATAAACTTGCAAATTATGCAAACATAACAAACATATTCTCACCTGTATGTCACCTGTGACTAATATCATTATTAATTAAATACATGTGTTGTGTTCTAATAAATAAAATAAAGGATGTTTTAATTTGATGATTGAAACTATATTCTAGATGGAAAGCTTTTTTAAAATATTTATGGTAGTTTTAAATTATCCCAACCACCTCCTGCATCTCCTATCAATGGTTTCAAAGAAGAAGATTTGTAATACTTTTGCAACCTTCACCTTGACCTATTTTTTGTAGCCATAGCAACACCCCCCCCCCCCCAAAAAAAAAAAAATAAATAGATAAAAACATAATAATAATCAAAGTACTGAAAGTACTGAAATTCGCGAAAGACAAAGGACAAATGAATGTTGGATTGAATGTGAATTTTGCGCCCTGTTCAAGATAATGTCATGTACAGTTGACAGCCTTTGTAGGTGTCGTGGTAGATATGTTCACTTTGCAGTGCAATGAAAGACAGCAGTGAGGCATGTTGAGTGCAATGTCTATTGGCTATAATATTAATCTCCTCATTAAATGACCAAATACAAGTCTGCAGATTAAGTAACATAAATTATTTAAATAACCATGCATCTCCAAATGATCATATCATTAACAGTGTAGCATTATATGGCCATATTATAATCCATGTTACAATAAATAGTCATATCATAAACTTTATTGCATTTCATAAACCAAGTGACATAAACATACCATTCCATAAACTATGTGTTAAAAAGACTACATCATAAACAATGTGGTATAACTGACCATTTCAAAAACCATGTGTCACTTAATGGCCACATCATAAACCATTGGATATCAATTGACATATTGTAAACCATGTGACACTAAATTACCATATCATAAACCATGTGACACTAAATGACCATATCATAAACCACATGACACAAAATGACCATTTCATAAACCATGTACACTAAATAACATATAATATACCATGTGACACCTCATGGCCATATTATAATAAACATATATACCATTCGAGTCAAAACCACTATATCATTATCAATGTAACTAAAATTAATCATACCAAATACTATGTGGCAATAAATGGCCATATCATAAACCATCTGACTGTAAATGACCATATCATACACCATGTGGCACAAAATGGCCATATCATAAACCACGGGAGAAAAATTATTATATCATATATGTTATGACACTATTTAACCATACCATAAATCATGTACTCAAAATGACTATATTAATCATGTGACTCAAAAAGAACATAGTTTTAACAATGTGAATCAAAATGATAATTAAAAACCATGTGATATACCATGGCCATATAATTTGCCATGTTACTCAAAATTACAAAATCATAAGCCATATGACCCAAAATAATCATATTTAACAATGTGACTAAAAGTAAAAAGATAAAAAACCATGTGGCACTAAATGACCATATCATAACCATTTTGCTCTAAATAACCATATCATAAACCAAATGACACTAAATGACAATAATATAAACTATGTGACACTAAATGACCATGTCAAACCACATGACAATAAATGAAAATAATATAAACCAAAAATGTTATATCATAAACCATGTGACACTACATGACCATATCATTAACCAAATGGCACTAAATGACAATAATTTAAACAATGTTACATAAAATGACAACAACCTAAACCATGTTGATCTAAATGACAACATCATTACCCGTGCGACACTAAATGGCAATATCACAAACTGCGTGAGTCAAATTAAGCCATATCATAATCATGTTACTCAAATGACAAACTGGGCACAAACCATGTTTTACTTACACCATGTGGCACTAAATGACCATATCATAAACCATGTTCCAATAAATGACCATATCATAACCCCCATGACATTAAATGACAATATAAACCATGTTGCACTAAATGACCATATCATAACCCATGTGGCAGTAAATGACCATATCATAAACCACATGACATTAAATGACAATAATATAAACCATGTTGTACTAAATGACCACTAGCGCCACTTTTTACCCATCTAGAGTAAAAGTATTTATATCGGACTATATTTCACTGCACGTAAACAAATATGACAACCAGCAAATATGGCGTTAGAAAGTTAAGTCATTTAACTTTATCATATTTATTTCGTTTGTAAACAAGTTACAATATTGACACCTGATCTAACCTGCCTGCTAATCATAATGAAACAAGTGACGATGTTTTTATTTGACTGAAAATGCGTTGAACTTTTCAGTACTGTAGTCGATTAACAGAATTAATATATAGATATCATTAGATTACATGATAATCTTTAAGAACAAGTTATAAACTTACTGTAGGATATTTGTATACATATAACTTAATTCAGTGGTGCCAGGCTTTCGCGTGTAACACTGACATACGACAGGAATCTATTTAAAGATGCCTAAAAAAACATAGGACCTATTTGTACTCATGTCGAAAACCGGAAGTCAACAGATCGTTGTTTACATTTTTTTCATGCTTAACTTACTAACCGTTTTTTAAGAAACATATTATTAAAGCCTCATATTTATATTTTTATTTTATATATTCGTATATTTTTGTCATATTTACATGTGACGTCACAAAATAAAGTCCACCTTTTGATACAGGAAAATGCCGCGTTCTCTTTCGATTCTCCAATTCATTTCTGATTAAATCAAAGTCAATCAATGGACAGTCGCGATTTATCATGAAAATTTCATCACCGAATCAATAGATGCAAAAGCCGCCTAACTTTGGGTTATCTGTCCTTATTCAACTTCCATCAACAGACGAGAGAGAGAGTTGAACTTTGTAACGGACTCAAAAACAGGTTAAGAGTCAAGTGTTCATGTGTGTGATGGCTATATTCCAGAAAGCTTTGCTTTCGCGAATAATAATATCTGTATTGCATTGGCCTAAATGAAAATGAACAGAAATCTTGTCTGGGAAAAGCTCTTCAATACCTTATCAAGAATAGAAAATAATGTATAATTTTTGTTTTTTTTAGCATTCTTACCTTAAAATAAATAATAAAAGCTGCTATAAGAACACCTATAGACTGTATCAAGTCACCTATCACATGAACAAAGGCCGCTCTTACATTGATATTGGAATCATCTTTCTTGGTAGAATTTTCTTGTATACTGCCATAAGAATGATGACTTGTGCTACCTGACTCAGCATTGTTTAAATGATCATAACCTTTACTACCTTTACTAGAGTGACTCGACCCATGGCTGTGTCCATGACCCCCACCTCCTAGATGGGTGTGTCCACCATGGTTAAATAATGTACACCCCAAACTGAAAAAAAAACCCACATCAATATAACCTCAAGGTTAACCTGTAATACCTTTAACTGACATAAATGCATGGTTTTCTTTAACAAAAAAATGCCAATTACTGAATTATCTTACATGCTTATTATTCTACTGTTGTTTCAGTCCAGCCACACATGGGTACAATAATTATCCATTTGAATTTAATTTGACTGACATACTATTTATTTAACCATAGGACTCTTTACATTATTTTCAATTATTACAAAACATTCCATTGTAATGACGAAATTTTGCCTGGCTGTGTTAATTTAAGTCTCCCATTTCTTTAAACGTTTAACCCATTGTTAAATGGTACAAAGTAATATAGGCATTAATGAACTGGATTTCTTCAAAATTTCAAATTTGTTGATATTCTTCAAATATAAGCAGTTTTTATAAAAGTCCTAATATCAAGCCATTAATATAGTGGTCTGTACAAAAATCCAGCATCACAAGGGGTGGCTTAAAATGTGCTTTTATTTGCCCAATATTGCAAATTTTGACTTAATAAAGATATCATTGGATACATAAAAATTCTTATTATATTATGTATCGTTATAAACAAAAAAAGTTTGTAAATATGAAATTAGTGAAGCAATGACAGAAATAATGAATAATCTGGACCGAATGTTTATTTATCCTTCTCTCCTTTACTGTATCGTGGGGGCATTTATATGCAGAGGGAGGGGAATAAAATACCTACATGAGATTAAATGCTACACCACAACCAGCTGTAATAAGCATAACTTCAGATTTGATTTCAAAATCGTTGCTAACCACTCTTTCTACTGCTAAATAAACCAAGATTCCTGTGATTACCCATAACAGAAGAATTGATACCAGGGCTCCTAAAATCTCTAAAAAAAAAAAAAAAACAATAAACCCTTATTATAATCTCTAAAAGATAATACAGATAAGTCAACATTTATTTAGTAGATGACTTTATGACAAAAATCTGGTACCTGACCTTCTAATTGTTTTGTGTTGTGGTTTCTGATTTTATTAATATTTTGTATAGTGATTTCTGATTTTATAAATATTTTGTATAGTGATTTCTGATTTTATTAATATTTTGTATAGTGGTTTCTGATTTTATTAATATTTTGTATAGTGATTTCTGATTTTATTAATATTTTGTATAGTGGTTTCTGATTTTATTAATATTTGTGTTGTGATTTCTGATTTTATTAATATTTTGTATAGTGGTTTCTGATTTTAATATTTTGTATAGTGGTTTCTGATTTTATTAATATTTTGTATAGTGATTTCTGATTTTATTAATATTTGTATAGTGATTTCTAATTTTATTAATATTTTGTATAGTGGTTTCTGATTTTATAAATATTTCGTATAGTGGTTTCTGATTTTATAAATATTTTGTATAGTGGTTTCTGATTTTATAAATATTTTGTATAGTGGTTTCTGATTTTATTAATATTTTGTATAGTGATTTCTGATTTTATTAATATTTTGTATAGTGATTTCTGATTTTATTAATATTTTGTATAGTGATTTCTGATTTTATTAATATTTGTGTTGTGATTTCTGATTTTATTAATATTTTGTATAGTGATTTCTGATTTTATTAATATTTGTGTTGTGATTTCTGATTTTATTAATATTTTGTATAGTGGTTTCTGATTTTATTAATATTTTGTATAGTGATTTCTGATTTTATTAATATTTTGTATAGTGATTTCTGATTTTATTAATATTTGTGTTGTGATTTCTGATTTTATTAATATTTGTGTTGTGATTTCTGATTTTATTAATATTTTGTATAGTGGTTTCTGATTTTATTAATATTTGTGTTGTGATTTCTGATTTTATATATATTTTGTATAGTGGTTTCTGATTTTATTAATATTTTGTATAGTGGTTTCTGATTTTATTAATATTTTGTATAGTGATTTCTGATTTTATTAATATTTGTATAGTGGTTTCTGATTTTATTAATATTTTGTATAGTGGTTTCTGATTTTATTAATATTTTGTATAGTGGTTTCTGATTTTATTAATATTTTGTATAGTGATTTTTGATTTTATTTATATTTTGTATAGTGGTTTCTGATTTTATAAATATTTTTTATAGTGGTTTCTGATTTTATAAATAATTTGTATAGTGGTTTCTGATTTAATAAATATTTGTGTAGTGGTTTCTGATTTTATAAATACTGTTAATTCCACTCAATTGCATAGTCTGTTTGTCAGAAAAATTAATGCAATTAAGAGGAATATGCAAATAACCGAAAATGCCCCTAGGGCAAAATTGATTGATGAATACATTGGATGAGGTCGTTTTTAGCACTTGTGTAGACATCATATTACACTGTTGAAACAACAGAAAATTAGTTATTCCTGTGAAATAAAAAAAAATAAATAAATAAATTCACTATTGAATATAAAAATTCAAAAAAATATTTTATTTAATTTGTATAAAGTTTTAAAAATTCCAGCTGATCGAATGACAGATACGCTGGCTGAGACAGTTTTTAGTACTTGTGTAGACATCATATTACACTGTTGAAACAACAGAATATTAGTTATTCCTTTGAAATAAAAAATAAATAAATAAATAAATTCAATACTGAATATAAAAAATTAAAAAAAATTATTTCATTTAATGTGTATAAAGTTTTAAAAATTCCAGCTGATCGAATGACTGATACGCTGGCTGAGGCAGTTTTTAGTACTTGTGTAGACATCATATTACACTAATGAAACAACAGAAAATTAGTTATTTCTTTGAAATAAAAAAAATTAAAAAAAATAAATTCACTATTGAATATAAAGATTTAATAAATATTTTATTTAATTTGTATAAAGTTTTAAAAATTCCAGCTGATCGAATGACAGATACGCCGGCTGAGGCAGTTTTTAGTACTTGTGTAGACATCATATTACACTGTTGACTCAACAGAAAATTAGTTTTTCCTTTGAAATAAAAAAATAAAACAAGAGGCCCATGGGCCTTAACGCTCACCTGAAGATATGTCCAATATTGTTTGCAAAGTGCAATAGACAATATATTAAGTACAGAAACTTTAACGTTTCCCAATTTCAGAACTCCAACAAAACTTAATCAGAAATATACCCACTCACATAACATTTATAAGTAGCTTATATAATGCATGAAATAACTGTAGTGCAATGAATAATTTCCAAATTAATCAATTTCAGTATAATTATGCAGCTATGTTCTTGACCTTTGAACATATATGACCTCAAACCATATATGATTGTCCTGTCAATACCTACAATATTCTAATATACATACCTATGCATGATATTAATAGCTTTCAAGAGAATTCATATTTTAGTATTCCTATGTTGATAAGACCTTGACCTTTGAACATATAATCTTGAACCATATATCAAAATGACCGTCATGTCAATACCTTCAATATTCCAATATACAGTGAAACCTGTCTATAAAGGCCTCTCAAGGGATGCGGTCAAAGTGGCCTTTATAGACAGGTGGCCTTTATAGACAAGTTCTCTGATCAAGGATCATCAAAAATTATTATCTAAACCGTTCTTTTTTTTGTTCATTTTAGTACTCAAATTAAACTGAATATAGCTAACCATGAACTTGTTTCTTTTATAACTTGAGATTTACCAAGAAAAAAAATTTTTTTAACATCAATTTATTCAACATTTTCAGGAATTTACAAATCCTTTGCACCACACCGGCCTGGTAACATTAATATGTCTAAATGATCTATTCTCTCTCTTTTTTTGCTAGGTATAGGGGTGTTGCATTGAGAAGTATTATTATCAGGATTCCTTACACCTATACAAACATAATTAGGTCTCCTCAGACCCATGTCACTCTTGCTAATTCAGACTTCAAAGGAATTTGTTACATAATGAATTACACGGTTTAGTGATCAGAGCAGTGATAATCTGAGTCATTTGTAACTGTCCAATTTACTGTTTACATATCTTTATTAAAAATAAGTATTAATTCTTAATACAAAAAATCGTACACAAACATAAAGTAAATATTAAAATATTTTTTCTGGTGCCGAATTAAACCGTAGTCGGTGCCGAATTGAATTTAAATTAGTGCCAAAAACATATCGTTGCCGAAATGACTTTTTACATTGGTGCCGAGATGACTTGATATCGCATCATGGTACGATTTCCAAACTAACGAAATTAATGTCCGTTAGCATCAGTTTATTTCCCAAGATACATTTGCTTCATAGTCTGATAACAGCTTTGATTTGGGTTCGTCCAACACCATAACTTCCGCAAGTTTCCTAGTACTTAATTTCTCCTTTTCAGATTTATTAAACAATTCTACTCGCTGTTCTAAAGTCAATGCATTCCGTTTACTATGACAAAAAGAAATAAAATCAAATATAACTGCATGTTATAAAATTTAAAATATCAGGATGTAAGCTTTACCCAATATGGCCGCTTAGATACATATAAACAGAGTTGCATTATGGGATTTTATGTTTTATGTTGACTGGTTCCGGTAATTTCCGGAAACTGACGAAGTTTCGTAGCATTGCAAATGGCCGCTATAGACAGTTCTGTTAAAGCTTGGGGTCGGAAAAATGGTGGCCGCTGGCCGCATAAGACAGTGACCGCTATATAGAGGTGAAATAAAGAACAAAATTCATCGGGGGGAATAAGATATGGCTGTTATAGACAAGTGGCCGCTTTATACAAGTGGCCGCTAACACAAGTTAGACTGTACATGCCTATACTAAAATGTTAATAGTTTTCAGAATAATTAGCAATTTAAGTCTTCTTCTGCAACTGTGACCTTGACCTTTCAACATATGACCTTGTACCATATATCAAAATGATTGCTATAGCAATACCAACAATATATTAATATACATGCCTATGCATGATATTAATAGCTTTCAAGATAATTAGCAATTTAAGTCTTCTTTTGCAACTGTGACTTTGACCTTTCAACATATGACCTTGATTCATATATCAAAATGATCACTGTCGCAATACCTACAGTATTCTAATATACATGCCTATACAAAAAGTTAATAGTTTTTAAGATAATTAGCAATTTAAATCTTTTTTTGCAGCTGTGACCTTGACCATTCAACATATCACCTTGTACCATATATCCAAATGATCATCATGTCAATACCTACAATATTCTAATATACATGTCTATACAAAAAGTTAATAGTTTTTAAGATAATTAGCAATTTAAATTTTCTTCTGCAGCTGTGACCTTGACCTTTCAACATATGACCTTGATTCATATATCAAAATGACCATCATGTCAATACCTATATTCTAATATACATGCCTATAAAAAAAGTTAATAATTTTCAAGATATAGTGACAAATATAAATTTTTTTAGCAATTTCCCCACTCAGTGCCTTACAATTTCCACATTTTGAGCCCCATGGCTACCATTTGTGCAAATCTGAAAATAGATGACCTAAGGATGTTATAAATGCAAGAACTAAGGTATATCTCTTGTAGATTAAGAGAAGATGATTTTTAAAGTTTTTCACTATTTCCCCCTTATGGGGCCCCAAGGGGACATAACTCCTTCATTTGTGCAAATCTGAAAGGGCTTCACCCAGGCATGATGGTTACCAAGTTTCATTAAATTTGACCCAGTGGTTTTGGAGAAGAAAATTAAAATGTAAAATGCACAACGGACAACAAACAATGCACGATGGATGAAGATGGATAGCAATAGCTCATCTTAGCTTTTAGCTCAGGTGAGCTAAAAAATAAATTCAATATTGAATATAACAAGAGGCCTAAAAGGGCCTGTATCGCTCAACTGGCAATTTATTTGCATGTGAATTTCAAACAGCCATGCCGCTAGCTATTGCCAGTTGAGCTAAAATGTTTCAGAAAAAAATGATATGTATGTGAAATGGCTATACATCTACTGTCTCTATACCAAATTTGAACCGAACTGTATGATATATAAATGTGTATGGGCCATTCATAATAACGGCGGCCATCTTGGATGCCACTGTTTGTGCAAACTTTAATCTGCATCACCTAGGGACCTTACACACCAAATTACCGTAATCCTTCTATGTATTCGGACAGATTTTAATGATTTTATTTTCAAGTGTCCAGGAATTTAGAGGAAATTTGAAAATTAAATATCTTGAAAATTGGGGGTGTCCGAATATTTAGAGTGTCCGAAAAATTAGAGACATTTTGGAGCCGATTTTGGGTCCTGGTTCCCCCTCGATATTTTAAGACATTATCAACAGCAATATCCACGCATATATCAAAAATCAAAGTACTGAAGGTACTGAAGTATCAGCTCACTGCAATATTTTGACGTGTAGGGAATTATGCAAGTATCTCCAGTTTATGGATGTTTCCACGTTTCAATATCTATGAGATTTAATTTTATTCCATGGAAAAGAACAAACAACTGCAAATATTCACCAAGCCCCAATTTCACAATCATTCACTCAATTGAGTGTACACAACACAAATTTGGGAATATTTTAATGTCAGTTTTTAAGACATTACACAGTTAAAATTGAGTATCTAATGTTATATCTAAATTGTTTAGTGTAGTTTTGTTAAATAAAACAAAATATTGCCTCATAAAACTTAAAATTTTTAAAATATTGATGAGAGAAAAATGGGAATACACGTGTATTTGAGTTGAGTGAATGATTGTGAAACTGGGGCCAGATCTTCAAGTATCAGCCTTTATGTATGAACAAACCAATTCATATCAAGACAAATGTTAATAAAATACATGTTTATGGCACAGCAATATTCATTTAATCAGAAATCAGTTTTTAGGAAGTTGCCCTTGACTTTAGAAGGGGACTGAGGTGGACAAGTGGGTAAGTCAACTCTGATAAAAGGAAAGAGACAAGTGTTACAGACAAACAAAAATGCTGATGTTTATGTCTATAGCAATGTTGTGCCACAAGAAAAATTCTGACAGTGAAACATAATTGGCAAGGTATGTAGGCAACTGCATGACGAGACCAACAATGGAATGGTTTTATAATAGAATAACTAATTGCAATTGCACAATTTTCAACACATTGTCTACCTCTAGAGTATGAAGAAAAAATACTGGCACCTTGGTGAAAATCCCCCAAGACTATCTGATAAAACCTTGGCTCTCCCATGATTGATTTCTCGCTGATAAAAGTTTTCTTTGTTCTTAGGTTTCAAATATCAAGAATCAAATCGCCACTGCCTGCTAATAATTGCAAAATTTCTTAAAAACCATACTGCTTTCACACACTCAAAAAAAGAAGAAAAAAACAACAACAACAACATATAATAACCATTAAGTCTAATATAGCTACTATTTATTTTCAACTCTTAGAAACCTGGCATGTTTACCTCTAGACATTCAAATTAGAAATTGTCAAAGCACTCAGAATTGATGCAAGATAAAAAAAAAATTAAATTATGCAAGGATGTTATTTCAAATCCTGATATATTCAAAACACAGAAAAAGAAACCTGACATGAATTGCAAATCTTGATGCCAAAGTTTATTAAAATTCTGAATAATCAAGGTGTTGCAATTCAAATCCTGAATTCAGATATTAACTAGAAAGTTGTGTATTCCCAATGTTTCAAATCCTGAAAACTCAAATTCTATAACAATAGTAAAAACCTGAGAGTTCACAATCAAAATTAACTTTTGTTGAATTTCAAATCCTGATGTCAAAGTTTATTAGAATTCTGAAATTCAAATCCTGATGTCAAAGTTTATTAAAATTCTGAATTTCAAATCCTGATGTCAAAGTTTATTAAAATTCTGAATTTCAAATCCTGATGCCAAAGTTTATTAAAAATTTTAATTTCAAATCCTGATGTCAAAGTTTCTTAGAATTCTGAATTTCAAATCCTGATGTCAAAGTTTCTTAGAATTCTGAATTTCAAATCCTGATGTCAAAGTTTATTAAATTTCTAAATTTCAAATCCTGATGTCAAAGTTTATTAAAATTCTGAATTTCAAATCCTGATGCCAAAGTTTATTAAAATTCTGAATTTCAAATCCTGATTTAAAAGTTTATTAAATTTCTGAATTTCAAATCCTGATGTCAAAGTTTATTAGAATTCTGAATTTCAAATCCTGATGTAAAAGTTTATTAAATTTCTGAGTTTCAAATCCTGATGTCAAAGTTTATTAAAATTTTAATTTCAAATCCTGATGCGAAAGTTTATTAAAATTCTGAATTTCAGATCCAGATGTCAAAGTTTATTAAAATTCTGAATTTCAAATCCTGATGTAAAAGTTTATTAAAATCTGAACTCAAATCCTGATGTCAAAGTTTATTAAAATTTTAATTTCAAATTCTGATGCCAAAGTTTATTAAAATTCTTAATTTCAAATCCTGATGTCAAAGTTTATTAGAATTCTGAATTTCAAATCCTGATGTCAAGGTTAATTAAATTTCTGAATTTCAAATCCTGATGTCAAAGTTTATTAGAATTCTGAATTTCAAATCCTGATGTCAAAGTTTATTAAAATTCTGAATTTTAAATCCTGATGCCAAAGTTTATTAAAATTCTGAATTTCAAATCCTGATGTGAAAGTTTATTAAAATTCTGAATTTCAAATCCTGATGTCAAAGTTTATTAAAATTCTGAATTTCAAATCCTGAAGTCAAAGTTTATTAAAATTTTAATTTCAAATCCTCATGCCAAAGTTTATTAAATTTCTGAATTCAAATCCTGATGTCAAAGTTTATTAAAATTTTGAATTTCAAATCCTGATGCCAAAGTTTATTAAAATTTTAATTTCAAATCCTGATGTCAAAGTTTATTAGAATTCTGAATTTCAAATCCTGATGTCAAAGTTTATTAAATTTCTGAATTTCAAATCCTGATGTCAAAGTTTATTAAAATTCTGAATTTCAAATCCTGATGCCAAAGTTTATTAAAATTCTGAATTTCAAATCCTGATGCCAAAGTTTATTAAAATTCTGAATTTCAAATCCTGATGTCAAAGTTCATTAAAATTCTGAATTTCAAATCCAGATGTCAAAGTTTATTAAATTTCTGAATTTCAAATCCTGATGTCAAAGTTTATTAAAATTCTGAATTTCAAATCCTGATGTCAAAGTTTATTAAAATACTGAATTTCAAATCTTGATGTAAAAGTTAATTAAAATTCTGAATTTCAAATCCTGATGCCAAAGTTTATTAAAATTTTAATTTCAAATTCTGATGTAAAAGTTTATTAAAATTCTGAATTTCAAATCCTGATGTAAAAGTTTATTAAATTTCTGAGTTTCAAATCCTGATGTCAAAGTTTATTAGAATTCTGAATTTCAAATCCTGATGCCAAAGTTGATTAAAATTCTGAATTTCAAATTCTGATGTCAAAGTTTATTAAAATTCTGAATTTCAAATCCTGATGCCAAAGTTTATTTAAATTTTAATTTCAAATCCTGATGTCAAAGTTTATTAAAATTCTGAATTTCAAATCCTGATGTAAAAGTTTATTAAATTTCTGAGTTTCAAATCCTGATGTCAAAGTTTATTAAAATTTAAATTACCAATCCTGATGCGAAAGTTTTTTAAAATTCTGAATTTCAAATCCAGATGTCAAAGTTTATTAAAATTCTGAATTTCAAATCCAAATGTCAAAGTTTATTAAAATCTGAACTCAAATCCTGATGTCAAAGTTTATTAAAATTTCAATTTCAAATTCTGATGCCAAAGTTTGTTAAAATTTCAATTTCAAATTCTGATGCCAAAGTTTATTAAAATTCTGAATTTCAAATCCTGATGTAAAAGTTTATTAAAATTCTGAATTTCAAATCCTGATGTCAAAGTTTATTAAAATTTTAATTTCAAATCCTGATGCCAAAGTTTATTAAAATTCTGAATTTCAAATCCTGATGTAAAAGTTTATTAAAATTCTTAATTTCAAATCCTGATGTCAAAGTTTATTAAAATTCTGAATTTAAATCCTGATGTAAAAGTTTATTTAAATCTGAACTCAAATCCTGATGTCAAAGTTTATTAAAATTTTGAATTTCAAATCCTGATGTTAAAGTTTATTAAAATTCTGAATTTCAAATCCTGATGTAAAAGTTTATTAAAATTCTGAATTTCAAATCCTGATGTAAAAGTTTATTAAAATTCTGAATTTCAAATCCTGATGCCAAAGTTTATTAAAATTTCTGAATTTTAAATCCTGATGTCAAAGTTTATTAGAATTCTGAATTTCAAATCCTGATGCCAAAGTTTATTAAAATTCTGAATTTCAAATCCTGATGTCAAAGTTTATTAAAATTCTGAATTTCAAATCCTGAAGTCAAAGTTTATTAAAATTTTAATTTCAAATCCTGATGTCAAAGTTTATTAAAATTCTGAATTTCAAATCCTGACGTCAAAGTTTATTAGAATTCTGAATTTCAAATCCTGATGTAAAAGTTTATTAAATTTCTGAGTTTCAAATCCTGATGTCAAAGTTTATTAAAATTTAAATTACCAATCCTGATGCGAAAGTTTATTAAAATTCTGAATTTCAAATCCAGATGTCAAAGTTTATTAAAATTCTGAATTTCAAATCCAAATGTCAAAGTTTATTAAAATTCTGAATTTCAGATCCAGATGTCAAAGTTTATTAAAATTCTGAATTTCAAATCCTGATGTAAAAGTTTATTAAAATCTGAACTCAAATCCTGATGCCAAAGTTTATTTAAATTTTAATTTCAAATCCTGATGTCAAAGTTTATTAAAATTCTGAATTTCAAATCCTGATGTCAAAGTTTATTAGAATTCTGAATTTCAAATCCTGATGTAAAAGTTTTTTAAATTTCTGAGTTTCAAATCTTGATGTCAAAGTTTATTAAAATTTTAATTACCAATCCTGATGCGAAAGCTTATTAAAATTCTGAATTTCAAATCCAGATGTCAAAGTTTATTAAAATTCTGAATTTCAAATCCAAATGTCAAAGTTTATTAAAATTCTGAATTTCAAATCCTGATGTAAAAGTTTATTAAAATCTGAACTCAAATCCTGATGTCAAAGTTTATTAAAATTTCAATTTCAAATTCTGATGCCAAAGTTTATTAAAATTCTGAATTTCAAATCCTGATGTAAAAGTTTATTAAAATTCTGAATTTCAAATCCTGATGTCAAAGTTTATTAAAATTTTAATTTCAAATCCTGATGCCAAAGTTTATTAAAATTCTGAATTTCAAATCCAGATGTCAAAGTTTATTAAAATTCTGAATTTCAAATCCAAATGTCAAAGTTTATTAAAATTCTGAATTCAAATCCTGAAGTAAAAGTTTATTAAAATCTGAACTCAAATCCTGATGTCAAAGTTTATTAAAATTTTGAATTTCAAATCCTGATGTAAAAGTTTATTAAAATTCTGAATTTCAAATCCTGATGTCAAAGTTTATTAAAATTTTAATTTCAAATCCTGATGCCAAAGTTTATTAAAATTCTGAATTTCAAATCCTGATGTAAAAGTTTATTAAAATTCTTAATTTCAAATCCTGATGCCAAAGTTTATTAAAATTCTGAGTTTCAAATTTTGATGTAAAAGTTTATTAAATTTCTGAATTTCAAATCCTGATGTGAAAGTTTATTAAAATTCTGAGTTTCAAATTCTGATGTAAAGGTTTATTAAAATTTTGAATTTCCAATCCTGATGTAAAAGTTTATTAAAATTTTGAATTTCAAATCCTGATGTCAAAGTTTATTAAAATTCTGAATTTCAAATCTTGATGTAAAAGTTTATTAAAATTTTGAATTTCAAATCCTGATGTCAAAGTTTATTAAAATTTTGAATTTCAAATCCTGATGTCAAAGTTTATTAAAATTCTGAATTTCAAATCCTGATGTCAAAGTTTATTAAAATTCTGAATTTCAAATCCTGATGCCAAAGTTTATTAAAATTTCTGAATTTTAAATCCTGATGTCAAAGTTTATTAGAATTCTGAATTTCAAATCCTGATGCCAAAGTTTATTAAAATTCTGAATTTCAAATCCTGATGTCAAAGTTTATTAAAATTCTGAATTTCAAATCCTGAAGTCAAAGTTTATTAAAATTTTAATTTCAAATCCTGATGTCAAAGTTTATTAAAATTCTGAATTTCAAATCCTGACGTCAAAGTTTATTAGAATTCTGAATTTCAAATCCTGATGTAAAAGTTTATTAAATTTCTGAGTTTCAAATCCTGATGTCAAAGTTTATTAAAATTTAAATTACCAATCCTGATGCGAAAGTTTATTAAAATTCTGAATTTCAAATCCAGATGTCAAAGTTTATTAAAATTCTGAATTTCAAATCCAAATGTCAAAGTTTATTAAAATTCTGAATTTCAGATCCAGATGTCAAAGTTTATTAAAATTCTGAATTTCAAATCCTGATGTAAAAGTTTATTAAAATCTGAACTCAAATCCTGATGCCAAAGTTTATTTAAATTTTAATTTCAAATCCTGATGTCAAAGTTTATTAAAATTCTGAATTTCAAATCCTGATGTCAAAGTTTATTAGAATTCTGAATTTCAAATCCTGATGTAAAAGTTTTTTAAATTTCTGAGTTTCAAATCTTGATGTCAAAGTTTATTAAAATTTTAATTACCAATCCTGATGCGAAAGCTTATTAAAATTCTGAATTTCAAATCCAGATGTCAAAGTTTATTAAAATTCTGAATTTCAAATCCAAATGTCAAAGTTTATTAAAATTCTGAATTTCAAATCCTGATGTAAAAGTTTATTAAAATCTGAACTCAAATCCTGATGTCAAAGTTTATTAAAATTTCAATTTCAAATTCTGATGCCAAAGTTTATTAAAATTCTGAATTTCAAATCCTGATGTAAAAGTTTATTAAAATTCTGAATTTCAAATCCTGATGTCAAAGTTTATTAAAATTTTAATTTCAAATCCTGATGCCAAAGTTTATTAAAATTCTGAATTTCAAATCCAGATGTCAAAGTTTATTAAAATTCTGAATTTCAAATCCAAATGTCAAAGTTTATTAAAATTCTGAATTCAAATCCTGATGTAAAAGTTTATTAAAATCTGAACTCAAATCCTGATGTCAAAGTTTATTAAAATTTTGAATTTCAAATCCTGATGTAAAAGTTTATTAAAATTCTGAATTTCAAATCCTGATGTCAAAGTTTATTAAAATTTTAATTTCAAATCCTGATGCCAAAGTTTATTAAAATTCTGAATTTCAAATCCTGATGTAAAAGTTTATTAAAATTCTTAATTTCAAATCCTGATGCCAAAGTTTATTAAAATTCTGAGTTTCAAATTTTGATGTAAAAGTTTATTAAATTTCTGAATTTCAAATCCTGATGTGAAAGTTTATTAAAATTCTGAGTTTCAAATTCTGATGTAAAGGTTTATTAAAATTTTGAATTTCCAATCCTGATGTAAAAGTTTATTAAAATTTTGAATTTCAAATCCTGATGTAAAAGTTTATTAAAATTCTGAATTTCAAATCCTGATGTCAAAGTTTATTAAAATTTTGAATTTCAAATCCTGATGTAAAAGTTTATTAAAATTCTGAATTTCAAATCTTGATGTAAAAGTTTATTAAAATTTTGAATTTCAAATCCTGATGTCAAAGTTTATTAAAATTCTGAATTTCAAATCCTGATGTCAAAGTTTATTAAAATTCTGAATAATCAAGGTGTTGCAATTCAAATATTAACTAGAAAGTTGTGTCTATTCCCAGTTTCAAATCCTGAAAAATCAAATAAACAAGAACAAGAGATAGTAAAAGCCTGAGAGTTCACAATCAAAATTAAATTTTGTTGAGAAATGTCAAATCCTGAAAAATCAAAATCTTGAAGACTTGATATTCAAATGCAGAATTCAATCAAAAACACATTAATTTCAATTAAAATTAAATTGACAAAATAATATCGTTTTCGATCCGGTCTACAGAAAACCAAAATTAACTAGAGATTGTAACTGGGATACCAGTTACGTATGATTCCCCACCATCCATAATCTATATATTGTCTAAAATATACACCTGCTGATTGACTGATCTCGAGATGGATTGATAGTATCCATTACTAGTAATCGAAAGCTGACTAAGAGAAAGGGCGGAAGACAAGTAAATTTAAAGTTAACATCAAATTGTACAATTATAATTCGAGTAGTATTCATTTTAATATATATTTTCATTCCCTCATACCCCATTGTTGCAACAATGTTTTTTGTTAAAAGAAACCAATTGATCACGGGAGTCCGAATCTGCATGTATAAATTTATAATTCGAAATGTATGTAAATTTTACAAGTTCAATAGATCAGAATCATGCGTTCTGTCTTCTGACATAGGTCCTATCCATTAATTTGGCAATTCTATTAGCTGGTGTATTTTGATTGGACAGGTATTCAACTTTGATTGATAGCAAATCTATTTCACAAACTGTGAGGTGTTTAACCAACAAATTTGATTGACGTGTGTCATGACTGTGAAGTAGCCATAACCTACATATTAATGGATAATTGACAAAGAGATTAAAGCAATTATCCATATCAAAACATGTAATAATGCTATTGAATTTGTTTACAATTCTTTGAATAGGAATTAACTCCTGTAAACTTGCCTTAAGAAATGAAATCAAGTATGCCATAAGATAGTGTTTCTTGACTGAGGGTGGGTGTTAAGAATTCTGGCTTCCCACCCCTATCCTCTTTTGAAAATGATTTCCTGGAGGTTTTTATCACTCTTTTCAAAAGTCCATAATGAACAAGAAAATATACAGATGAGTGGAAAGGATTTTAACTATTTAAAAGCTATACATGTATATAGCACCACCCACAGTGGGAAATGACCTTAGGTGCCCTTTGTTGATATCACTCTATTCAACTTTTCATAAGGAACCAGAAAATACATAAATTAGGGGTGGGGATTTCAATAGTTTAAAATTAACTTAGCACCACCCAGCCCTACCCTTCAGTGGGAAAGGACCTTAGGTGTCTCTGATTAGTGTCATTCTTTTCATTTTATCATTAAGAACCAGAAAATATATACTTTAAGGATGGGGATCTCATTAGTTTATGAGTTATGACAAAGCCCTGTATATGGTTTTATAGTACACTGCAAAGTGTTTAAGGAAAAATTGGTGATTTTTGTTTTTAAGACCCCATCTTCCTGTCCCTCACCCAATAAATCACCCATGGATGTAAAACTTTAATGGTGCAGGAACCTATCCTAAAATTTTGAACGAGATTGAATGATGCGTTTAACTTGTTTGGCAGTGCTGATAAAAATTTGATATATTTTTAACAATTTAATACATAGTAACTGAGAATTTATTAAGAACAAATTCTGTATGTGAGAAAGAGGTTAGTCACTTAATTAACATGTAGTTCATTAACATTCAATCATTTTTGTTTAGTGCTTAACTTTATACATTAATTCAGATTACCCATTTTTATCGGGCGCTCATATATCTGAGAAACTGAAAAAGAAAGAAGAAGATTCTGTAAGAGTTATCTCTCTTTGTACGTATTGGACAGAAAGATGTTTGGTATTAAATTACGCAATTTACACGCACCGACCGCTGAGCCGTCGAGATAGAAAAAAATTTGATCATTTATCCATATCTACCAAGATAGCAGATTGATGGTACCAAATTTCATCGAAACCCATCATACCGTTTCCGAGTTCTGCACCGGACAATTTTAAGGAAGAAAAAAAATTATAAAAATAATTATAATAATAATAATAAGAAGAAGAAACAGAACGAAAACAATATGATTCCCCACCTTTGGGTGGGGAATCATAATAAGAAGAAGAAGAAGAAGAAACAGAACGAAAACAATATGATTCCCCACCTTTGGGTGGGGAATCATAATAACAGATAAGAATTCGGTAGAGGTATGAAAAATTCAAATCAGATGAATTATGTTTATTAAAAAAATAAATGAAAATTTGTTTATAACTGCACCATGTTCACTTTGAATCGGAAGTTGATTAAAAATCACCGATTTGCGGCGAGTTTATATAAGCCCTACAAGTTTCCGATTCGGACTCAAGAAATTTTAATCCTGAAAAGATGAAAAATAAAATGTCCAGATAAGATTAATGACTTATCTATATCGCTGAAGCCGAGCATTAATTTCACAGGAGTTCATGTGGAACATGGAGTTACCTTACGAAACGATGAAATCCTTCTACTCCCTTGTTCAGAAAATCGATTACTATATAAACATTGATAAAACTGTTGTTATTAATTTATTACATTAATTTGTTTACATATATATCTTCATGTTGTATCTCTCTGTTTACAAAAAAAAAACCGTTGTCGTTGGTTGATTTCTCAGAAATCTCGCGCGCCTTCTGAAGAATTGACCGATCAGAAACGGGAATTCCCGCATGCCTTCTATTTTTAACTCAGACTGTGACCCGTTCGTGAATGAGATATAGGAAACCCCATGCAATGATCGATTGACTTATATACCAAGAGGAGAAATTCCCATTGACAAGGGCGAAAAAACGATTAATCCGATGTAAAAAAATACAATCGGGAATGATTCTCCATAAAAATATTAAAAAAAACTTTCTTACTTTCGTTTCTGCGTCATTTAGGTAATTTTTTATTCAAAATATCTGAACTATACACGCGTATGGATACCGCCATAACCTGCATAATTTACTACTTGTTCATATTGATGAAACCTCATCACTTGTTTTCCACATCCGATCCCACTCCTTATATGGATTTTGGGTGAAAACTCGGAATTTCATTGGCTTTCAAAGCGAAAATTGAGAAGCGCCAATTATGAAAAAACCCAACAATTGCTTTAAGCACTCAGCTCAATAGAGCTGATGCTTAATAAAGAAAAAGTTTAAATAAAATACAAGTAAAAGTTACCTTTTGTGTTGTTTATTTTATTAATTATTATTTTTTTTAAAGCATATGTTGATCAATAATCATGATTCTCTAAGTAATACACATCGAGGTCACCATTTTGTTTACAAGTAAACAACGTGACTTTTTTCATCAACTCCCAACATTTGAGGTGCACCAACATACCGCTTTCTACTTGTAATTGTGTGCAGTCAAATTATCATTATACATCGTGTGTTGCATTATTTGTGGATCAAGTTCAGAGAATTTCGTTCCAATCAAATTGTTTTGCAATGCGTACATTTGTATACATTTTAAGAAATGACAAGGCAAAGATAGAACAAGTCCCTACTCCCGACTTCCGCAAATAAAAGGTTAAAAGAAATAAATTATATTAAATCATATTTCAAACATATTTAATGTAATTCTCATCTTAGAAGATAGTTTTTTTTATCGTGTCTGTCGGCTGGAACAATCACATGGTCGTTTCTGGAATTCCCATAACAAACACTAAATGAGAATAAGTGAAAAACGTCAATTCCTGTTTGCATCAGAAAAAAATGTCTTTGATGTTGAACAAGTGTACCGACAAGATTCTGTCTTAAACGATTTTTCGGCAGTGAACGTTAATTTTAATCAACTTTCATACAAAATAAAAGCACTTATTAAAGGTATGATTTTATTGAGTTTACATAAAAACGTTAATACATTGCACATACCCGTTTCACGTTACGATGCAATGGCACCAATACACAATGAAATAAACGTGTGAAAACAACAATTTATAGTTTAAATAATTGAAAACAACAAAGTTTCTTCTTGATTTTATTAAATCTTTATTTCAAGCGCTCTGCATCACATGCTGCCACTACGTTTCAGCAAAAAATGTGTCCGGATTTAGAGGTAAAAAATTGCTGTCCGAAATTAGAGGAAATTTAAAAATTAGGGTGTCTGAAAACATAGAGGGTCTGAATACATAGAAGAATTACGGTAGGTTCAAATAGGTCCAGTAGTTTCTGAGGAGAAGATTTTCAAAGAATTGGCTAAATATAGCACCTTATTTGAATATTTGGCTAATAGCGTCCCAATAAAAATTGTTTCTGAAAAACCCGTTATATATGTTAAATGGCTATGCATCTACTTTCTATATTATACCAAATTTGAACTTAATCAGTTGATAAATAAATGTGTATCAGCCATTTATCATCTTTTTGTTATTTATAGTAATGGCAGCCATCTTGGATATCGCAGGAAGTTGATTTGTGCAAACTTTAATCTGCATCACATAGGGACCTTTCACACCAAATTTGGTTAAAATTGGTCCAGTAGTTTCAGAGGAGAAGTTTACGCACGCTTCGCCATGCCGTAAGCTCAGCTGGCTATTGCCAGTTGAGCTAAAAAATAAAAAAAATAATTTTATTTTATGTGTATAAAGTTTTAAAAATTCCAGCTGATCGATCGGGTGAGGCCGTTATTTTTAAGTAGACATCAGTCAGTGTACTGTAGAAACAGCAAAAAATTTGTAATTCCTTTGACATACAAAAAATAAAAATTAAAGATTAATTTTTTTAAATATTTTAATTAATTAAAGTCTCAAGACTTGTAGCATATTTTCTTTACTAAATAAAGATTTAAAATTCTAGCTGATCGTTTTAAACCTCGTATTTACATGGGATTCCAAAATGTGGTGTAGGTGGACTGTTCTTTCAGACCATCGATCTCTGTTTAATCCTAGAATATGTATGTATCTCGAACATCTGTTTTAATGTATTTAATACATTGTTGCTTAACACTCGCGATATTTGTATTTCTTGTTTATTTACTTCTTTTTAAAAATCCACGCGTTTCCTTTTCAATTTGCACACGACACCTTTTACGGTATGATAATCTATTTTTAAATGTGACATAGAAAAAAATCAAGTTCCTTGACAATGTGCATGATGCCCGGTAAAATTAATATTCAAACACATTTTTTGTAAAGTTATTGAAAGATGTCTTATGTTGTTTTTTAATTTTATAAAAAGTTATATTTTAAATGTTTATTGACCAATTATTATAAGTTAAATGTAATACACATCGTAGAATTTGATCAGTCAGAAATTGGAAATTCCAATGAAATTAATCGATAAATGTCACTTCCTTACGTGAAAAAATGTCTTTGATGTTGAATCTGTATACCAACAAAACTTGCTACATAAAGGGTTTTTCAGCCGTAAACGATGATTTCAACCATTTTATCTTACAGACGAAATTAAAGCATTTGATTGAGGTATGATTTATTGAGTTTACACTGAAAGAACTGTAAATACGCGTTACCAAACTTGATCTGGGATAACAGTCACATACACCTGTACACATTCCTTAACCATGTTAACAAAAACATGCAAAAAATGCTTTTTGGTTTTATTTAATCTTTTTTAAAACACCCAGCACCATAGTTCCAGTAAAACCAAGTCTGGGTTTAGAAAATGTAATGGAAATATATTTCAGTTGAAAAAGATCAATATAAAACTTCTGTTACCCGGGTACAAATTTTTCACCTGTCATAGCCCTTTTTTATTGGTTTAACATAATTTGTTACATTTTCTGAAAAAAGCGTATTGACAGACCAATTGGATAACAACTCTACGAAGTAAAAACTAATTAACTGGCTTCATATTTCACCTGGGGTTAGCTGTGCACGTTTATATAATGTAAACACCTCTCAAGTTTACCTTGCATTGTCGGCAAATATATTTTGTAATCATGAAACTTCAGACCAAGATCACATAATATTCAGAATTTTTTATGCAATTAAAACAGAATTTAGAATTTAATTTATGCAAATAAATGGAAATTTTAACATTATTTAAATAGGAAATGGTTGGTGCAGAGGAAAATTATGCAATTACCCAGAATATGCAATTAACTGGTATGCAAATAAGTGGAATCTACTGTATTTTGTATAGTGGTTTCTGATTTCATAAATATTTGTATAGTGGTTTCTGAATTTATAAATATTTTATATAGTGGTTTCTGATTTTATAAATATTTCATATAGTGGTTTCTGATTTTATAAATATTTTATATGGTGGTTTCTGATTTTATAAATATTTGTATAGTGGTTTCTGAATTTATATATATTTCATATATAGTTGTTTCTGATTTTATAAATATTTTATATAGTGGTTTCTGATTTTATAAATATTTTATATAGTGGTTTCTGATTTTATAAATATTTGTTTCTGCTTTTATTTAACAATTGAACTGTTTTAAAATGATGTTCATTGTCAGTATGAAGGCAACAACTTTGCAAGCAAATGGAATAAATGTGATAACAGCACGTTATGATAAGTTTGCTTGCAAAGTTATTGTCTTCATACTGACAATGAACATCATTCTAAAACAGTTCAATTGTTATATTTTCGTTAAATATTTAAAAAAAAGTATTCATTGATTTCAAGAATAAAAAATTCCCATCTATAACAAATGCACATCAGGGGAAGTCCAGTAGACGCAACAGCTGTATTTTAGACAGAGAATGACACATTATTAATCTGCACTATTTTTTATGTGGGTTAACAACTGGGGGTTTGGGTTTCAAAAAAATATAATGTTTTCAGGAATTTTGATGTTATTTTTTCGATTTTTCATTAACATAATGTATTTTTGAAAATATTGGATATAAAATAATATATATAAAAAATTGAATATCAACAATAAATGTGTTACTTGTGGACTATATTTTGGTCGAAAATCAGGTGCACCTGTGTGGCCCCATTTCAATTATGGTAAAAATTTGCAAAGAATTTTAGAGTAAAAGATTGCTGGCTATATGTCGGAAGTGAAATTTGTGAATCTGAAACGGAGGAAAATGTAGCAGAGGGATAATTTTCAATAGCCAAGCATGTGGGTTTCGAATCTGTGCCAGGATATGTGAGTGTAGACAGGGATTAACAGAGATATTTTTTCTGGGATGTCAACATTGTAAGGTTTAAATTCATTCTAAGATGTCAACATTGTAAGGTTTAAATTCATTCTAACATTATGTGCCGAGCTTCATACTTGTTCAAATGTAGACAGCAAAGCAGTGAGAATATCCTTATTCTTTATGCCTGGTGCGGTGCAAATATCTCTCAAAGTTTAGAAAATGATCGTTTTAAGTTTAGCAAGGAGTTTTGTAGTACATAAACCATGTATTATAGTTTTGAGTTGCTATTGTATCCCTACTGTAGTATATTCATTAAAAATCATGTAGCTGATTTTTCATTTTTCCCGATCAACAAACACAGCATGAACGACTCTCAAGTTTGCAGCTATGGGAATTTCACAAGGCAAATAAAAATATAAATATGTGTGTAGTTGTTTCTGATTTTATAAATATTTTGTATAGTGGTTTCTGATTTTATAAATATTTGTGTTGTAGTCACAGGATATAAAATGAAAGGTGCTTTACCAAAACGCTTTTATCTTAACGTGTCCTGGGTAGTTCTTACTAATAAGCTACATTTTTTAAAAGTTTTCTTATAACACTGAATTTGAACTAAAGCTATCACACAGAAACTTAATTTTCCGCTTTTATCAGTGACCTTGACCTCAAATTACCGTAGTTAACAATCCTAAGTAAAAGCTAAAAGAAAGCAGCCTCTGGACCAAGATTCGTTAAAAAAAAAAGAAAAAACTGATTTAGAACTGAAGATATTGCATGAGGAACCAATGATTTATTGATGGTATCCATGACCATGACCTTCAACTTAGTAATCTGAAAATCGATCAAAAACAAGAAAATGATATTTTCATTAACAATCTCTGCAAGAAGTTTCTTTGAATTATCTAAAAACAGACTTAAAGTTAATGTCTGGAAAAAACTCATCATATTTAAGAACTTATGGCTTGAAAAACAAACCCATATCAATATCCCCAGCTATAGTCATGACAATAAAAACCAAGGGCAAAAATAATAATAAATGCTATTGAGCATCTGTTGTTTTAATGATGTATATTCTAAGTCTGTTTATAATTTAAAAGCATGTAAATAATATATATATGTATTTTGATCATAACCATATATTTGTATAAATGGTACTGAATCTTACAACTCCAGTAGTTCATAACTATCAGTTTGCACATGAACACATAAACAGCAAATAGAAATAACTTATTAAAAAAAAAGTTATACACACTGTTTAAAAACATATAACTAAGGCTTATATAAATTACAATAAAATCTAAAAAGTGTATACCTGCTCTGTACCATCCAAAACTTAACTTTTTTGTGGCTTGACGAGAGGCTAAATATAAAGCTACCAGGCTTATCATAAAACTGGCAAAATCTGTTAGCAAGTGGGCAGCATCAGAAACAATAGCAAGACTACCAGCTATAATGCCACCTGAAATAAACAAGTGGTGCATGGGCCTTAACACTCACCTGATGAAATATCTAAAATTGTTTGCAAAGAAAGAACTTAATTACAAAAACTTTCCAAGTTTCTCAAGTTTAGAACTGCTACAATACTTTATAAGAATATATAGTCACAGTTCATTTATAAGTAGCTAATATGCATGTAGCAACTACAGTACAATGAATGATTTGCAAATCATTAGCCATTTTAGCATGCTTATGCATCTATGTCCTTAACCTTTAAACAAATGACCTCAAAACATATATATATATATATAACAAGAGGTCAAATAGGGCATGTGATGCTCAACTGGCTGCATATGTAAGACAATGTTTGTTTTTGTTTGTAATGCTGTTTAATGTTCAACTCAAGAATATTTCACTTATACGGAGACTGTCAGTTTTGGAAATGGTGGAGGACACTGGAGTATCGGAGAAATCGCAACCAAGCAGCATGTTAACTGACAAACTTTCAAAGATGAAGTGCTAGCGCCACTGGGACGTTAATGCGCAATGTCAGGGGTGAGAGGCGCTGTGATCCGTAACATCGAATGCTTAAGACCACTCGGCCACTGTGGCCCCTGTAAGACAATGTGATGTGGTTACCATGATTGGTTCATCAGCTTAAAATGGGAAATAAATTGAGCTTATGATCGCTTTTGCTTCATTGAAGCCTACTTTGCAACACACACATGCAGGCATGCTTCGCCATGCCATAAACTCAGCTGGGTTTAGCCAGTTGAGCTTAAAATGGATCAACAATGGCTATTTTTTTTTTTTTTTTTTAGTAACAACGGGCATCTTGGACTGGTAAAAACTTTTTTCAGGCCGATGTAGGAACCTTCCACATGAAATTTGGTTCCAATTCGCCCAGTGGTTTTAGAAAAGATTTTTACTAAATATTACACCTAATTTGCATATTTCTTAAAAATTGGGTCAATAAAAATTTTCAGAAAAAAACCCGTTACAAATTTTGAATCCCACACAGTATACTTTCTATTTAGCTCAATCAGTGGAAAAAAGGATCCACAATGGCCATTTTTTTTTCTTCTATTTTTAGTTACAGCGGCCATCTTGGATGTCAGGCGGGGTTGCCTGGTACAAAATTTAGTCAGGCATACAACGTAGGGACCTTCAACACAAAATTTTGTTCCAATTGGCCCAGTGGTTTCAGATGAGAAGATTTTTACTTCATTTCACAAATATTGCACCTAATTTGCAAATTTGAAAACTGGGTCAACAAAAAAGACTCCGAAAAACCTGTTACATATGTTGAATCCCCTACAATATACTTTCTACATTTTGAATTTGCGCTAAATCATTGGAAAAATGGATCCACAATGGCCATTTTTGTGTTTTTTTCTATTTATAGTAACAGCAGCCATCTTGGATGTCTGGTTGCCTAGTACAAACTTTAGTCAGGTTGACGTAGGGACCTTCCATTCCAATTGGCCCAGTGGTTTCAGATGAGAAGATTTCAAAGATTTCACAAATATTGCACCTAATTTGCATAATTAGTGAAAATTGGGTCAATGAAAAAAGACTCAGAAAAACCAGTTAAATATGTTGAATCCCCCACAATATACTTTCTACATTTCGAATTTGAGCTAAATCGTTGGAAAAATGGATCCACAATGGCCATTTTTGTGTTTTTTCTATTTATAGTAACAGTGGCCATCTTGGATATCAGGCAGGGGTCTTCTGGTACAAACTTTAGTCAGGCCAATGTATGGACCTTCCACACCAAATTTGGTTCCAATTGGCCTAGTGGTTTCAGAGGAGAAGACCAAAGTTTACGAACGCACGGATGCACGCAAAACCATGCCATAAGCTTAGCTGGCTTTAGCCAGTTGAGCTAAAAAATGATCATCATATCAATACCTACAATATTCTTATTTCACAATTTCAGTTTTCTTATGTAGTTATGACCTTGACCTTTAAACAAATGATCTTGAACAATATATTAAAATGATCTTCATATCAATACCTACGATATTCTAATATACAAGCCTATACAAAAAGTTACAGTTTTCAAGATAATTAACCATTTAAGTCTTCTTAGGCAGCTTTGACCTTGACTTTTGTACCTATAACCTTAAACTATATATCAAAATGATTGTCATATCAATACCTACAATATTCATCCCTTTACAAAAAGTTTATACTGTACTTTTCAAGCTAATGCACAATTTAAGTACTTAAAAATCCACAGGCAACAACTCCTAAATGGATTATCATATAGTTAGGAAACATGTTACTTGTTAAATTTTGTTATGCAGAACATTTTTCAAAACTGCACAAATCACAAACTAGGTCATGACCTTGATCCCATTTTGAAGGATATTGAAAGAGAAAACAATAAGGAAAACCCCATGTCATTATCTGTTTAAATAGTCAAATGTAATAATTTTAAGACAATTTATGAAATTTTAAAAATTAAACACAAAAATGTGTAACCCACTTTTCGACCTATTTTCACGAAATGAACAAAAGGCCATGTGAGTTAAAACTAAAACCAACATTAAAATATCTTCAAAAATAGGTGAAATACAATGTAAATGACAAAGTCCAAAAATTTGTGGTTGATTTATATAAAACATCAAATCAAAATCCCCTATACCATTTTAAATAATAAAGATTAAAAAAATTAAGCTATTTCACGAAATTTATAACATATATACAAAAAAACATTAATTTCAACAAAATTTACAAAAACTAAATTATAAGATCTTGCATTAGCATCTTATTCAGTTTGCTTGCAAAGTTTTTGCATTCATATTGACAATGAACATCCTTTTTAATTGTTAATTATTTCTGACCAGGTAGACACAGAAATGTAACTAGACTACCTAGTCTTACTAGATAAACAGAATACTTAGATGAATATTATTATAAATTCTTACCTACTATCTCTGCTAGCATAAAGGTCAAACAAAGACAACTTGCAATAAACAGTTTTTTCCTTGCTGCTTTATTGATGCCTTCAATTATAAATTCATTTCTGTCATGGCAATGAGTACCTAAAATAAATGACACAAAGAAAATTAACCATAATCCTCTCTGTATCAGAAACAACATACAGTTGAATCTTGTTATCTTGAACACAGATTTATTGAACTTTCGGATAAGTTGAACTTTTTGAAAAAGTCCGGACAGAGTTGTTCTTTATTCAACCAAATAACTCTGCTTATCTCGAATTTCAGGATATGTCGAACAATTTTTTCGTCCCCCTTGAATGAAAATCCTAGAAAAATTACATTGGTTAACCAAGTTAACATGGTCGATTTAATTACTTTCGGCACTGTTGATTTTAAATCAGTGCAATCATTATTATTATAAAACTGCACTGACCTCTTGATTTCCTTAATCCATTGATTATTATACATTGCATAAGCAAATAAACCATCAAGAAGATGATTGGGTGTTTTAATTACTGCCAAGCTCGACATCGTGGTTGTGTGATGTGAACATTTATCAAAACAACAGTTTGACAAGATAAAACCAGAAGCGACTTCCGATAGGTCTGTACGAGTTATTTCCCTATTCTTTGCCGTTTTTAACATTAGTTATCTTGAACTCTGGATAAGTTGAACTTTTTGCATTTCCCTGTGGAGTTCAAGATAGCAAGATTCAACTGTACAAACTTTTTTGTGTCCAGTTATCATATATTAACTGGCAGAGTAGTCATTCAACCGCAAAGAAAGGGACAAAGTATTAAGTAACTCTACAGCAAAGAAAGGGACAAAGTATGAAGTAACTCTACTGCAAAGAAAGGGCCAAAATAGTAAGTAACTCTACAGCAAAGAAAGGGCCAAAGTATGAAGAAACTCTACAGCAAAAAAAGGGACAAAGTATTAAGTAACTCTACCACAAAGAAAGGGACAAAGTATTAAGTAACTCTACCGCAAAGAAAGGGACAAAGTATTAAGTCACTCTACAGCAAAGAAAGGGACAAAGTATGAAGTAACTCTACCACAAAGAAAGGGACAAAGTATTAAGTCACTCTACAGCAAAAAAAGGAACAAAGTATTAAGTAACTCTACAACAAAGAAAGGGCCAAAATAGTAAGTAACCCTACCACAAAGAAAGGGCCAAAGTATGAAGAAACTCTACAGCAAAAAAAGGAACAAAGTATTAAGTAACTCTACCACAAAAAAGGGACAAAGTATTAAGTAACTCCACCACAAAGAAAGGGACAAAGTATTAAGTAACTCTATCACAAAGAAAGGGACAAAGTATGAAGTAACTCTACCACAAAGAAAGGGACAAAGTATGAAATAACTCTACCACAAAGAAAGGGACAAAGTATGAAGTAACTCTACCACAAAGAAAGGGACAAAGTATGAAGTAACTCTACCACAAAGAAAGGCACAAAGTATGGAGTAACTCTACCACAAAGAAAGGGACAAAGTATGAAGTAACTCTACCACAAAGAAAGTGACAAAGTATTAAGTCACTCTACCACAAAAAAGGGACAAAGTATGAAGTAACTTTACCACAAAGAAAGTGACAAAGTATTAAGTCACTCTACCACAAAAAAGGGACAAAGTATGAAGTAACTCTACCACAAAGAAAGGGATAAAGTATGAAGTAACTCTACCACAAAGAAAGTGACAAAGTATTAAGTCACTCTACCACAAAAAAGGGACAAAGTATGAAGTAACTTTACCACAAAGAGAGTGACAAAGTATGAAGTAACTCTATCACAAAGAAAGGGACAAAGTATGAAGTAACTTTACCACAAAGAAAGGGACAAAGTATGAAGTAACTCTACCACAAAGAAAAGGACAAAGTATGAAATAACTCTACCACAAAGAAAGGGACAAAGTATGAAGTAACTCTACCACAAAGAAAGGGACAAAGTATGAAGTAACTCTACCACAAAGAAAGGGACAAAGTATGAAGTAACTCTACCACAAAGAAAGGGACAAAGTATGAAGTAACTCTACCACAAAGAAAGTGACAAAGTATTAAGTAACTCTACCGCAAAAAAAGGGACAAAATATTAAGTAACTCTACCACAAAGAAAGGGACAAAGTATGAAGTAACTTTACCACAAAAAAGGGACAAAGTATGAAGTAACTTTACCACAAAGAAAGTGACAAAGTATTAAGTCACTCTACCACAAAAAAGGGACAAAGTATGAAGTAACTCTACCACAAAGAAAGTGACAAAGTATGAAGTAACTCTACCACAAAGAAAGGGACAAAGTATGAAGTAACTCTACCACAAAGAAAGGGACAAAGTATGAAGTAACTCTACCACAAAGAAAGGGACAAAGTATGAAGTAACTCTACCACAAAGAAAGGGACAAAGTATGAAGTAACTCTACCACAAAGAAAGGGACAAAGTATTAAGTAACTCTACCACAAAGAAAGGGACAAAGTATTAAGTAACTCTACCACAAAGAAAGGGACAAAGTATGAAGTAACTCTACCACAAGGAAAGTGACAAAGTATTAAGTAACTCTACCAAAAAGAAAGTGACAAAGTATTAAGTAACTCTACCACAAAGAAAAGGACAAAGTATTAAGTAATTCTACCACAAAGAAAGGGACAAAGTATGAAGTAACTCTACCACAAAGAAAGGGACAAAGTATGAAGTAACTCTACCACAAAGAAAGGGACAAAGTATGAAGTAACTCTACCACAAAGAAAGGGACAAAGTATGAAGTAACTCTACCACAAAGAAAGGCACAAAGTATGAAGTAACTCTACCACAAAGAAAGGGACAAAGTATGAAGTAACTCTACCACAAAGAAAGGGACAAAGTATTAAGTAACTCTACCACAAAGAAAGGGACAAAGTATGAAGTAACTTTACCACAAAAAAGGGACAAAGTATGAAGTAACTCTACCACAAAAAAGGGACAAAGTATTAAGTAACTGTACAGCAAAGAAAGGGGCAAAGTATTAAGTTACTCTACTGCAAAGAACGAACAAAGTATTAAGTAACTCTATTGCAAAGAAGGGACAAGATATGAAGTAACTGTACAGCAAAAAAAGGAACAAAGTATTAAGTAACTCTACCACAAAAAAGAAACAAAGTATTAAGTAACTCTACCACAAAAAAGGAACAAAGTATAAAGGATCTCTCCCACAAAGAAAGGGGCAAAGTATGAAGTAACTGTACAGCAAAGAAAGGGACAAAGTAGTAAGTAACTCTATCACAAAGAAAGGGACAAAGTATGAAGTAACTGTACAGCAAAGAAAGGGACAAAGTATTAAGTAACTCTACTGCAAAGAAAGGGACAAAGTATTAAGTAACTCTATCACAAAGAAAGAGACAAACTATGAAGTAACTCTACCACAAAGAAAGGGACAAAGTAATAAGTATCTCTATCACAAAGAAAGGGACAAAGTATGAAGAAACTTTACCACAAAAAAGGAACAAAATATTAAGCAACTCTACTACAAAGAAAGGGACAAAGTATGAAGTAACTCTACAGCAAAGAAAAGTTGTAGTAAGTAACTCTATGGCAAAGAAGGGACAAAGTATTGGGTAACTCTACAGCAAAGAAAGGGACAAAGTATGAAGAAACTCTACTGCAAAGAAAAGGACAAATATGAAGTAACTGTACAGCAAAGAAAGGGACAAAGTAGTAAGTAACTCTACCACAAAGAAAGGGACAAAGTAGTAAGTAACTCTACTGCAAAGAAAGGGGCAAAGTATTAAGTAACTCTATCACAAAGAAAGGGACAAAGTATTAAGTAGCTCTATCACAAAGAAAGGGACAAAGTATTAAGTAACTCTATCACAAAGAAAGGGACAAAGTATGAAATAACTCTACCACAAAGAAAGGGACAAAGTATTAAGTAACTCTATCACAAAAAAAGGGACAAAGTATGAAAAACTCTACCACAAAGAAAGGGGCAAAGTAGTAAGTAACTCTATCACAAAGAAAGGGACAAAGTATGAAATAACTCTACCACAAAGAAAGGGGCAAAGTATTAAATAACTCTACCACAAAGAAAGGGACAAAGTAGTAAGTAACTCTACCACAAAGAAAGGAACAAAGTATGAAATAACTCTACCACAAAGAAAGGGGCAAAGTATTAAGTAACTCTATCACAAAGAAAGGGACAAAGTATGAAATAACTCTACCACAAAGAAAGGGGCAAAGTATTAAGTAACTCTATCACAAAGAAAGGGACAAAGTATTAAAAAAACTCTACTGCAAAGAAAGACAGAAAGTATTAAGTAACTCTATCACAAAGAAAGAAACAAAGTATTAAGTAACTCTATCACAAAGATAGGGACAAAGTATGAAGAAACTCTACAGCAAAAAAAAAGGGCCAAAGTAGTTAGTAACTCTACAGCAATGAAAGGGCCAAAGTAATTAGTAACTCTACAGCAAAGAAAGGGAAAAAGTAGTAAGTAATTCTACAGCAAAGAAAGGGACAAAGTAGTAAGTAACTCTACCACAAAGAAAGGGGCAAAGTATTAAGTAACTCTATCACAAAGAAAGGGACAAAGTATGAAGTAACTCTATCACAAAGAAAGGGGCAAAGTATTAAGTAACCCTATCACAAAGAAAGGGACAAAGTATGAAATAACTCTACCACAAAGAAAGGGGCAAAGTATTAAATAACTCTACCACAAAGAAAGGGACAAAGTAGTAAGTAACTCTACCACAAAGAAAGGAACAAAGTATGAAATAACTCTACCACAAAGAAAGGGGCAAAGTATTAAGTAACTCTATCACAAAGAAAGGGACAAAGTATGAAGTAACTCTACCACAAAGAAAGGGGCAAAGTATTAAGTAACTCTACCACAATAAAAGGGACAAAGTATGAAGTAACTCTACCAAAAAGAGAGGGACAAAGTATGAAATAACTCTACCACAAAGAAAGGGGCAAAGTATTAAATAACTCTACCACAAAGAAAGGGACAAAGTAGTAAGTAACTCTACCACAAAGAAAGGAACAAAGTATGAAATAACTCTACCACAAAGAAAGGGGCAAAGTATTAAGTAACTCTATCACAAAGAAAGGGACAAAGTATGAAATAACTCTACCACAAAGAAAGGGGCAAAGTATTAAGTAACTCTATCACAAAGAAAGGGACAAAGTATTAAAAAAACTCTACTGCAAAGAAAGAGAGAAAGTATTAAGTAACTCTATCACAAAGAAAGAGACAAAGTATTAAGTAACTCTATCACAAAGATAGGGACAAAGTATGAAGAAACTCTACAGCAAAAAGAAAGGGCCAAAGTAGTTAGTAACTCTACAGCAATGAAAGGGCCAAAGTATGAAGTAACTCTACAGCAAAGAAAGGGAAAAAGTAGTAAGTAATTCTACAGCAAAGAAAGGGACAAAGTATGAAGTAACTCTATCACAAAGAAAGGGACAAAGTATGAAGTAACTCTACCACAAAGAAAGGGACAAAGTATGAAGTAACTCTACAGCAAAGACAGGGACATAATAGTAAGTAACTCTACAGCAAAGAAAAGTTGTAGTAAGTAACTCTATGGCAAAGAAGGGACAAAGTATTGGGTAACTCTACAGGAAAGAAAGGGACAAAGTAGTTAGTAACTCTATCACAAAGAAAGGGACAAAGTATGAAGAAACTCTACTGCAAAGAAAGGGACAATTATGAAGTAACTGTACAGCAAAGAAAGGGACAAAGTATTAAGTAACTCTACCACAAAGAAAGGGACAAAGTAGTAAGTAACTCTATCACAAAGAAAGGGACAAAGTAGTTAGTAACTCTATCACAAAGAAAGGGACAATGTATGAAGAAACTCTACTGCAAAGAAAGGGACAAATATGAAGTAACTGTACAGCAAAGAAAGGGGCAAAGTAGTAAGTAACTCTACAGCAAAGAAAGGGACAAAGTATGAAGAAACTCTACTGCAAAGAAAAGGACAAATATGAAGTAACTGTACAGCAAAGAAAGGGACAAAGTAGTAAGTAACTCTACCACAAAGAAAGGGACAAAGTAGTAAGTAACTCTACTGCAAAGAAAGGGGCAAAGTATTAAGTAACTCTATCACAAAGAAAGGGACAAAGTATTAAGTAACTCTATCACAAAGAAAGGGACAAAGTATTAAGTAACTCTATCACAAAGAAAGGGACAAAGTATGAAATAACTCTACCACAAAGAAAGGGGCAAAGTATTAAGTAACTCTATCACAAAAAAAGGGACAAAGTATGAAAAACTCTACCACAAAGAAAGGGGCAAAGTAGTAAGTAACTCTATCACAAAGAAAGGGACAAAGTATGAAATAACTCTACCACAAAGAAAGGGGCAAAGTATTAAATAACTCTACCACAAAGAAAGGGACAAAGTAGTAAGTAACTCTACCACAAAGAAAGGAACAAAGTATGAAATAACTCTACCACAAAGAAAGGGGCAAAGTATTAAGTAACTCTATCACAAAGAAAGGGACAAAGTATTAAAAAAACTCTACTGCAAAGAAAGAGAGAAAGTATTAAGTAACTCTATCACAAAGAAAGAGACAAAGTATTAAGTAACTCTATCACAAAGATAGGGACAAAGTATGAAGAAACTCTACAGCAAAAAGAAAGGGCCAAAGTAGTTAGTAACTCTACAGCAATGAAAGGGCCAAAGTAATTAGTAACTCTACAGCAAAGAAAGGGACAAAGTAGTAAGTAATTCTACAGCAAAGAAAGGGACAAAGTAGTAAGTAACTCTACCACAAAGAAAGGGGCAAAGTATTAAGTAACTCTATCACAAAGAAAGGGACAAAGTATGAAGTAACTCTATCACAAAGAAAGGGACAAAGTATGAAGTAACTCTACCACAAAGAAAGGGACAAAGTATGAAGTAACTCTACAGCAAAGACAGGGACATAATAGTAAGTAACTCTACAGCAAAGAAAAGTTGTAGTAAGTAACTCTATGGCAAAGAAGGGACAAAGTATTGGGTAACTCTACAGGAAAGAAAGGGACAAAGTAGTTAGTAACTCTATCACAAAGAAAGGGACAAAGTATGAAGAAACTCTACTGCAAAGAAAGGGACAATTATGAAGTAACTGTACAGCAAAGAAAGGGACAAAGTATTAAGTAACTCTACCACAAAGAAAGGGACAAAGTAGTAAGTAACTCTATCACAAAGAAAGGGACAAAGTAGTTAGTAACTCTATCACAAAGAAAGGGACAAAGTATGAAGAAACTCTACTGCAAAGAAAGGGACAAATATGAAGTAACTGTACAGCAAAGAAAGGGGCAAAGTAGTAAGTAACTCTACAGCAAAGAAAGGGACAAAGTATGAAGAAACTCTACTGCAAAGAAAGGGACAAATATGAAGTAACTGTACAGCAAAGAAAGGGACAAAGTATTAAGTAACTTTACCACAAAGAAAGGGACAAATACCAAGTAACTCTATCACAAAGAAAGGGACAAAGTAGTTAGTAACTCTACCACAAAGAAAGGGACAAAGTATGAAGAAACTCTACTGCAAAGAAAGGGACAAATAGGAAGTAACTGTACAGCAAAGAAAGGGACAAAGTATTAAGTAACTCTACCACAAAGAAAGTGACATAGTAGTAAGTAACTCTACAGCAAAGAAAGGGACAAAGTATGAAGAAACTCTACTGCAAAGAAAGGGACAAATATGAATTAACTGTACAGCAAAGAAAGGGACAAAGTATTAAGTAACTCTATCACAAAGAAAGGGACAAAGTAGTAAGTAACTCTACAGCAAAGAAAGGGACAAAGTATGAAGAAACTCTACTGCAAAGAAAGGGACAAATATGAAGTAACTGTACAGCAAAGAAAGGGACAAAGTATGAAGTAACTTTACCACAAAGAAAGTGACAAAGTATGAAGTAACTTTACCACAAAGAAAGTGACAAAGTATGAAGTAACTTTACCACAAAGAAAGTGACATAGTATGAAGTAACTTTACCACAAAGAAAGTGACATAGTAGTAAGTAACTCTACAGCAAAGAAAGGGACAAAGTAGTTAGTAACTCTACTGCAAAGAAAGGGACAAAGTATGAAGTATCTTTACCACAAAGAAAGGGACAAAGTATGAAGTAACTTTACCACAAAGAAAGGGACATAGTAGTAAGTAACTTTACAGCAAAGAAAAGTTGTAGTAAGTAACTCTATGGCAAAGAAGGGACAAAGTATTGGGTAACTCTACAGCAAAGAAAGGGACAAAGTAGTTAGTAACTCTATCACAAAGAAAGGGACAAAGTATGAAGAAACTCTACTGCAAAGAAAGGGACAAATATGAAGTAACTGTACAGCAAAGAAAGGGACAAAGTATTAAGTAACTCTATCACAAAGAAAGGGACAAAGTATGAAGAAACTCTACAGCAAAAAGAAAGGGCCAAAGTAGTTAGTAACTCTACAGCAATGAAAGGGCGAAAGTAATTAGTAACTCTACAGCAAAGAAAGTGACAAAGTAGTAAGTAACTCTACAGCAAAGAAAGGGCCAAAGTGGTAAGTAACTCTACAGCAAAGAAAGGGCAAAAGTATTAAGTAACTCTACAGCAAAGAAAGTGACAAAGAAGTAAGTAACTCTACAGCAAAAAAAGTGACAAAGTAGTAAGTAACTCTACAGCAAAGAAAGTGACAAAGTAATTAGTAACTCTACAGCAAAGAAAGTGACAAAGTAGTAAGTAACTCTACAGCAAAGAAAGGGCCAAAGTAGTTAGTAACTCTACAGCAATGAAAGGGCGAAAGTAATTAGTAACTCTACAGCAAAGAAAGTGACAAAGTAGTAAGTAACTCTACAGCAAAGAAAGGGCCAAAGTGGTAAGTAACTCTACAGCAAAGAAAGGGCAAAAGTATTAAGTAACTCTATCACAAAGAAAGGGACAAAGTATTAAGTAACTCTACAGCAAAAAAAAAGGAACAAAGTATTAAGTAACTCTACTGCAAAGAAAGGGACAAAGTATGAAGTAACTGTACAGCAAAGAAAGGGACAAAGTATGAAGTAACTCTACCACAAAGAAAGTGACAAAGTATGAAGTAACTTTACCACAAAGAAAGGGACATAGTAGTAAGTAACTCTATCACAAAGAAAGGGACAAAGTATGAAGTAACTCTACTGCAAAGAAAGTGACAAAGTAGTTAGTAACTCTATAGCAAAGAAAAGGACAAAGTAGTAAGTAACTTTACAGCAAAGAAAGGGCCAAAGTAGTAAGTAACTCTATTAGAAAGAAAAGGACAAAGTAGTAGGTAACTATTCAGCAAAGAAAGGGACAAAGTATGAAGTAACTCTACAGCAAAGAAAGGGAAATAGTATGAAGTAACTCTACAGCAAAGAAAGTGACAAAGTAGTTAGTAACTCTACTGCAAAGAAAAGGACAAAGTAATAAGTAACTAAACAGCAAAGAAAGGGACAAAGTATCAAGTAACTCTACAGCAAAGCAAAAGGCATTTTAAGGTTAGACACATGATGCACAAAACCCAACTATTTTCACTTTTTCACAACATCAGTTTTTTAAGCTTTAAATGACATTTAAAATTACACAAATAAAAATTCAAAAGAGTAATGATTCATCTACCAGAGTACAACTTTGATATACACACATGGGAAATTCCGTTAGATACAAATCATCATTAAATTTCTGTATCATTTAAGTTGACAGTGTTTCTATCAGTTTATGTAAAAATAACAGATTTACAGAATTTGCTCATTCTTCAAAATAAATGCTATTTCAGTAATTGTTAAGTTGTGATCACTCAATAATGTGTAGGTAAAACTACAAAGATTGAAAATGTCCTTGATATCGACACTGGAGCTTACTTGCACAAAATTATAGAAACTAAAAAGCCAATGTCATAATCTTCACAAATTATTAAAATACCATATTTAAAGCTATTTTATGATTTTTACAAAAATTAACACAAAACCACTAATTTCATAAAATGCTACAAATATACAGATCCTAGAAAATTCAAATATCAAATGAGAATTTACCTTTAATCATTTATTTCTTTGTAGATTTTTAAAAACATTATTAAGCCTTAGGAGAATAATCCTAATAAAACCATTCTACATTAACTAAATTCAAACTTGAATAAAACATTTTGGTTAATTTTGTTTCTGTATTCTGAATTTCAAAAAAATCCTTTTAAGATAATTATAAGTCTCTAGTGCTCAGAATGGATGGGCAAAACCATTATAATCATGATATAAAAATTACTTTTCACAGGCATTTGTATTCAATTTGCTTTAATATTCTCATTTTAAAAAATATTTTCTATTCATCTTCCAAAGAAAAGTAAATAAAAAGAAAAAAAGATGACCAATTATATGTCTGAGTACTGTCTGTCTTTAACAAGATAAAATACATGTATTCTTATAATTAAAACTCTAAAACACTTACTCATATTAGTTGTATTCTATCATAAGCTTATGAAGTGAAGTTATGACAACTCTTCTATATTCAAATGATATAAGGTGAGATATATAATAAAATATTTAAATTACACATTCCTATTAAACAATTTTTTTTTAATTTATGAGAAATCAATTTTAAATTTTTTAAATTTACTTATAAAATTTTATATACCATTACCACTCGATGTACAACTGCTGGTTTGTCACTGTATTTCAAATGTAATAAAATGAACGGGATATTAAACAGAATTCATGGTGTTATTAAAAGCGAACTTATGTTACTTTTAATGCATTTTTTTCAATTATGTGTAATTTTAAAATGTAAACAGACACTAAAAAGAAGTTTATATACTATCATAAGAGGCAATTATTGTGAACATCAGTGTTGAGAAGAAACAGATGCAAAGTGTAGGTGTAAATACTAAAGTGCCACTGGCTGTTGACATCACAGTCGGTCTAGACGAAGATGCTAAGTGCAGATGTTTCTATTTGTGTCACTGGCTGTTGATATCAGTGCCAGTCAAGATGCAAACACCAGATACAGGTGTTTCTATTTGTGCCACTGGCTGTGAAAATCAGTGTGAGTCAAGATTTAGACACTAAATGAAAGTGTGGACATCAGTGTAAGTCACAAAGCAGACATAAGATGCAGGTGTTTCACTGGCTGTGGACATATGTGTAAGTCAAGATGCAAAACCCAGGTGCAAGTGCTTCTATCAGTGCCACTGGCTATAGCTTACAGTGCAAGTCAAAGAACAGACACCAGGTGTAGGTGTTACTATACAAGTACCATTGGCTGTGGATAACAGACACCAGGTGTAGTTGTTACTATACAAGTACCACTGGCTGTGGACAACAGTGTAAGTCAAGAAACAGACACTAGATGAAAGTGTGGACACCAGATGCAGGTGTTTCACTGGCTGTGGACATATGTGTAAGTCAAGATGAAACCCCAGGTGCAAGTGCTTCTATTAGTGCCACTGGCTATGGACTACAGTGTAAGTCAAGAAACAGACACCAGGTGTGGGTGTTACTATACAAGTACCACTGGCTGTGGACAACAGTGTAAGTCAAGAAAAAAGCCACCAGGTGTATGTGTTACTATACAAGTACCACTGGCTGTGGACAACAGTGTAAGTCAAGAAAAAAGACACCAGGTGTATGTGTTACTATACAAGTACCACTGGCTGTGGATAACAGTGTAAGTCAAGAAAAAAGACACCATGTGTATGTGTTACTATACAAGTACCACTGGCTGTGGAAAACAGATTAAGTCAAGAAACAGACATCAGGTATAGGTGTTACTATACAAGTACCACTGGCTGTGGATAACAGTGCAAGTCAAGAAACAGACACCAGGCATAAGTGTTACTATACAAGTGCCACTGGCTGTGGACAACACTGGAAGTTAAGGAACAGACACCGGGCGTTGGTGTTACTATACAAGTACCAACTGACTGCTGACATAAGTGCAAAGAAGATACAACTATAATATTTTAAGATCAAGCTATGACATGTTCAATGAAGACAGTTTTCAAACATAGAGGGACTTGCTTAATTTTCTACCAAGGTTTGTGAAAATAAAAATATCATGTCATATGGATGCTCAATTTGAAATATCTGAGTAAACTCCCGTTCTTTTTAACAAAAAGAGTTTTGATGATTTAAATTATTTCCCCTTTATTTGACCAAAAACGACCCCCAAATGTCAAGCCTCTTTGCTCTGATGGAAATAATAAAGTGGAAAATATTCTTTCATTCAAAAAGGTGGCTTTTTTTGTAATTCCACCAGTCTAATAAGATGATTCCATTATGTGATCTAGATATACAGTGCTATTTTATTTCATTCTACCTGTAAACTGCTAAAAATAAGTCTACCATACTTGGTGAGTACATTTCAGGTCTCTCACTTATACACCTACAATAAAACAGGTACAAATTGCACACATAATAACTAACCTACTAGCAATATATTTCAGTTCTTGATTCTGATTGGCTCACCTTATCTAACATTCTATTGGATTAATTTTAAAATCTTTGTATAAATCACTTTTTCTGAAAGACTGGGAAGTGTGTGTGTGGAAAACTAAAGACAGATGACTTGGACCAATTTGGATACAGATAATGCTGTTTAAAAGATCAAAGTCATTAAAACAGGTAAAGCAGTTTTTTTTTAATTTTATAGTTTAGAAAATTTCTGTATAAAATTACTTTTTTTGTTGTCTCTCTTTTTTTTTTTTTTTTTTTTTTTGGGGGGGGGGGGCATATTGCTTCACCTAATATGTCGCAATTAAGACATATAGTGTATATTTTGTTGTATTATAATTATACATTAACTAATGTTGCAACTAAGTTTTAATTTCAAATGTTTGATAAATGGTGCCATTTGTAACAGGAAAGGAAGCCCCATGTGTAACAGGAAAAAATGCAGCTGCCAAACTGACACTCAAACTTGGGACCTTCCAAATACTGACTGGACACTACTGACTGAGTTATCCTGCCACCTATCAAGCCTGGTCTGCCATTCTTTCTTCAGAACAAAATAGAGTTTCATTTGAGCTCATCTCTGAAATTTGAATTTTTACTGGAAATGCCTAAAATGAGTAAAGTCATTTTAAACATTTTCTTGAATTTGATAAAATAAATAGTAGTAAAAATGGTAAATCTTTATGACCCAATAATTTTTCAAAGCCTATATGTTTTAATCATGACAGTGCATAGTTTTTCCACCTAAAATGGATATACATTACAAAGTATAAATCACTGAGGTGTTATCTCTAAATCAAAGCTATATGTAAGCTCACATTTCATTAGTTGATATTCTTCTATTTAAGTGAGGTTCAGACTATTTATTTGTCTCATACTAACTGATATGGAGAATTATTACATAAAATCAAAGCAGTAATTGTAAAGACAATTTTTACCTATTTTTCTGAACTACTGTAGAATCATTAATATCTGTTTGGTTTTTTTGTTGTTGTTTTTTTTTTGTTCATTGTTTTTCAAGTTAAGAAATTTTGTTAGGAGAAAATTTCATCTTATTTTAATCTCATAGGTGTCTTGGTAATTAGAATTTTTCACTGACATTAAATTTTGTGGTTTTCACAAACCGACCAAAATAGTAAAATTTAATCCTCCATAAACATTTTTGATTTTACAGGAAACAGTCAAACTTTGATACCTTAAATAACTTGAATGCATCTGTTTGCTCAATCAATAAACATTACTAAAAAGTGTAAATTCAATAATTCAATGAAAAGTCAACTTCTTTTGCTCGAAAACAATTTTTGCCAGAATGACATGAGGCTAGCCATTGTAAAGAAAACACAAGCTAAAGCCATATTACACATTTCATCGAAAGTAATGAAACAATTAGTTAAGTCAGAACTTTACCTAAAATATTAAGTGTTTCTCAGGTTCAGTAATTAACCTAATGAGATGGTGTACATCATACATAGTTCTTTAAGCTTTTGATCTGATTATGACATATAAAAATTCCATGATCATATGTTCATGTCTATGGAAAATTAATAGATTTCAACTGAAATGCCATGCAATCCACAGAAAGTGTGTACATGCAATTGCCATGGTAATAAATTTGCCATCTTTTTGACCATGGTCATGTCCAAAATTTCCATGGAATTTCCATGGACATGTAGATGGATTTTTGTGGTAATTTATTGTTGGTCAATGAAAGTATAAACTTAAAATGTTTCATGATATTGTCAACAAACTTTATACATTGAAATTCCATGGATTTCCATGGCAGTGTCAACACCTGTAATTCAAGCAGTTTGTTCATACATCTAAAAATGGCTGTCTAGTATGACCATTTTTAGGCATTTCAGCTTTAGACTATACAAGATTGTCATATCAATACCTACCAGATTCTAATAAACATACCCATTCAAAAACATTATATTTGATAAGATAATTAACATTTCCAGTCTTCTAATGCAGCTATGACCTTGAAATTTGAATCTTTGACCTTGAACCATATATCAAAATGATCATCATATTAATACCTACAATATTCTAATATACAAGCCTATACAAAAAGTTTATAGCTTTCAAGATACATGTAATTAATAATATAAGCCTTCTTATTCAGCTATAACCTTGACCTTTGAAACTATGACCTTAAACCCTATATCAAAATGATCATTGAATAGATTCCTATACATGCCAATACAAAAATTTTATTGTTTTTCAGATAATTAACATTTTTAGCTATAACCTTGACCTTGAACCTTTATCAAAATGATTGTTAAAATAAATACAATATTCTAATACATATGCTTATACAAAAAGTTAATAGTTTCAAGATTTACATAATTTAATATTTTTAAGCAAAAAATAACATTTCAAGGGCAACAACTCCTACATGGATTATCATATACATGTAGCTATGAAACTTGGTACCTTGTTAAATTTTGTCATGCTGAACATTTTTGCAATGTACTGATTTTATCTACCTCTATATAATAATAAAGATAATAGGTGAAAACTGCAAAAATTTACAAACTAGGTCATGACCTTATGTTTGACTTTGACTTTTGAAGATCATTTCAAGAAAAAGCAAAAACTGAAAACCCTATGTCATAATCTGTTAAAATAGTCAAGTTATGAAAATTTTGAGACATTTTGTGAAATTTTTCCATGCAAAAATGTATTATAACCTATTTTTCAACCTAATTTAATGAAGCCAAATATCACTCATGTACTCTTGTTTAGGCAGTTAGCTCCAACCAAATACTGGCAAAAAACATCCTACTACTTCATTAACTAGTCTGTTTAGACCTAACAGGTTCGTCTTAGGAATATGATTGGTTGAATAAAAAATTAAAAAAAATAAATAATAAATGCTTGTTTATTTGATTTTTTACTAGTGTGTCAAATATACCCCTCCTCAAAACATTCTTTTGCTCATTTCAAAATAACTTGATTTTTTAATTGGTTAATTGGTTTAATTTTTATTAAATTAAATATAATAATTTTTATTTTTAATCTACATCTAAATAAAAGACATGTCATGTCATTGAGGTATGACAACATCAGACCACATTCAAAGTAAGTGAATCACAAAGCGATTGATGTAACTTTGAACGTTGTCTGATGTTGCCATACCTCAATGACAACATTCAAAATGACATTCAATCCTTAATTTACATTAGTACTGTTAATTTTCCAAAAGTTGTATTACTATGAATATAATTTCTACGTTTGTTACAGCTCATAAAGAGCGTCTCTACAGTCGCCAGACAAAATTTATGAATGAACCCGTAGAAAATTATAAATGAATAAGTAGGTCCTTGGTGGTATGTATTCCTCTGCCATTCGCTGTACATAGAAAGTGGATTGGCTAAAGATATAACTGATGTATCGCTTTATCAAAGAGCGAGTGACACACTGCTGCCATCAAAAAGTTAACGCAATAGTTCCGAAGAGATTCAAATAAGGCAATGCATTTGTTATGTAAACATATAGCTATAACAATAAGACATGTCATGATACATTATACATATAGCTATAACAATAGCTATAAGACATGTCATGATACCTTATACATATAGCTGTAACAATAACTATAAGACATGTCATGATCAGGGGTCCGGAAATGGTCATATTTGCCGGACATGTCCAACAAAATATATTTTGGTCTGATGTGAAAAATCACTTGTCGGACATTTTTAATTAATAATAGAATTCAGTTAATCGGACACGTAAATAAATATGTTTTTCGGTCATTATTTTACTCGAGTATCGTTTGCTATCACCTGTCAACCATTTTCAATAAATACTACAGAACTAGTTAGAATCCATGGTATCAATCTGTTCCTTTTGTTTCATCATCCGAACCCTCATTAATTTTGTTGTTAATTAAGTAATCAAATTGCTTGACAGACGGAAGCCATAAACAGCTGATAACAAGGGTTGATCCTTGAAGGTCAGTGGTTGTCGGACTTTATCAAAGAGGTTCCAAGCGGGATGTCAAATAAGACTACAACGCCTATTGTATGGTCTTGGCAAACTGTTTAGTTATACATAAATAATTTTAAAAAGTCTAAATACAATAAACGAGGTCTCGAAATGAGGTTCAGTAAAGTTCATGTAACTTCGGAAAAACGAAAATGCACGATAGTCAATAAACAAAGATGGCCATCAAACCTTGTGTCGTCAACACCGACAGTACAAAAATCGACAATATGTGGACACATAAGCCTGACCACATGTACCTAAATAACCTCTATGTAGTAGTTAAATCCTTTTTAAAATCTATTTGATATTAAAAATTAAAATATTTTAAAAATACATCGTCAATAACAACTAGATTTATATTTTTAAGTTTGTTATTGCCAACATTGTCAGTGGTACTGTTTTTTTTTTTTTTTGCTTTACACAGCATTGGTGGTATGGTTGCTTTGAAAAAATGTCTCACACTCCAGTCAAAGTTTTCCGGAGCCCTGGTCATGATACATTATCCATATAGGTATAACAATAGCTATAGGACATGTCATGATACATTATACATATAGCTATAACAATAGCTATAAGACATGTCATGATACATTAAACATGTAGCTATAACAATAGCTATAAGACATGTCATGATATGTTATACATGTAGGTATAACAATAGCTATAAGACATGTCATGATATGTTATACATGAAGCTATCACAATAGCTATAAGACATGTCATGATATGTTATACATATAGCTATAACAATAGCTATAAGACATGTCATGATACATTAAACATGTAGCTATAACAATAGCTGTATGATATGTCATGATACATTATACATGTAGCTATAACAATGACTATAAGACATGTCATGATACGTTATACATATAGCTATAACAATATAAGACATGTCATGATACATTATACATGTAGCTATAACAATAGCTATAGGACATGTCATGATACATTATACATGTAGCTATAAAAATAGCTATAGGACATGTCATGATACATTATACATATAGCTATAAAAATAGCTATAAGTCATGCCATGATATGTTATACATATAGCTATAACAATATAAGACATGCCAGGATACATTATACATGTAGGTATAACAATAGCTATAAGACATGTCATGATACGTTATACATGTAGCTATAACAATAGCTTTAAAACATGCCATGATACATGTAGCTATAACAATAGCTATAAGACATATCATGATACATTATATTATAACAATAGCTATAAGACATGCAATGATATGTTATACATATAGCTATAACAATATAAGACATGCCAGGATACATTATACATGAAGGTATAACAATAGATATAAGACATGTCATGATACATTATACATGTAGATATAACAATAGCTATAAGACATGCCATGATACATTATACATATAGCTATAACAATATAAGACAAGTCATGATACATTATACACGAAGGTATAACAATAGCTATAGGACATGACATGATACATTATACATGTAGCTATAACAATAGCTATAAGACATGTCATGATACATTATACATATAGCTATAACAATAGCTATAAGACATGCAATGATATGTTATACATATAGCTATAACAATATAAGACATGCCAGGATACATTATACATGAAGGTATAACAATAGATATAAGACATGTCATGATACATTATACATGTAGATATAACAATAGCTATAAGACATGCCATGATACATTATACATATAGCTATAACAATATAAGACATGTCATGATACATTATACACGAAGGTATAACAATAGCTATAGGACATGACATGATACATTATACATGTAGCTATAACAATAGCTATAAGACATGCCAGGATACATTATACAAATAGCTATAACAATAGCTATAAGACATGCCAGGATACATTATACATATAGCTATAACAATAGCTATAAGACATGCCAGGATACATTATACATGTAGCTATAACAACAGCTATAAGACATGTCATGATACATTATACATATAGCTATAACAATAGCTATAAGACATGTCATGATACATTATACATATAGCTATAACAATAGCTATAAGACATGCCAGGATACATTATACATGTAGCTATAACAACAGCTATAAGACATGTCATGATACATTATACAAAAAGCTATAACAACAGCTATAGGACATGTCATGATACATTATACATGTAGCTATAACAACAGCTATAGGACATGTCATGATACATTATACATGTAGGTATAACAATAGCTATAAGACATGCCATGATATGTTATACATGTAGGTATAACAATAGCTATAAGACATGCCATGATATGTTATACATATAGCTTAACAATAGCTATAAGACATGTCATGATAGATTATACATGTAGGTATAACAATAGCTATAAGACTTGTCATGATACATTATACATGTAACTATAACAATAGCTATAAGACATGCCATGATATGTACTACATATAGCTATAACAATAGCTATAAGACATGCCAGGATACATTATACATGTAGCTATAACAATAGCTATATGACTTGTCATGATTCATTATACATGTAGCTATAACAATAGCTATAAGACATGCCATGATATGTTATACATATAGCTATAACAATAGCTATAAGACATGCCAGGATACATTATACATGTAGCTATAACAATAGCTATAGGACATGTCATGATATGTTATACATATAGCTTTAACAATAGCTATAGGACATGTCATGATACATTATACATATAGTCGTACCTGTAGCTATAACAATAAAAGCCAGTTTTCAATATGTTATACATATAGCTAAAACACATGTCATTATACGTTAAACTTATTGCTACAACAATAGCTATAAGACATGCCATGATACATTATACATATAGCTATAACAATAGCTATAAGACATGCCATGATATGTTATACATATAGCTATAACAATATAAGACATGCCAGGATACATTATACATATAGCTATAACAATAGCTATAAGACATGTCATGATACGTTATACATGTAGGTATAACAATAGCTATAAGACATGTCATGATATGTTATACATATAGCTATAACAATGATTATAAGACATGTCATGATATATTTAACATATAGCTATAAGACTTGTCATGATACATTATAAATGTAGCTATAACAATAGCTATAAGATATGCCATGATATGTTATACATATAGCTATAACAATAGCTATAAGACTTGTCATGATACATTATAAATGTAGCTATAACAATAGCTATAAGATATGCCATGATATGTTATACATTTAGCTATAACAATAGCTATAAGACATGCCAGGATACATTATACATATAGGTATAACAATAGCTATACATGTAGGACATGTCATGATACATTATAAATGTAGCTATAACAATAGCTATAGGACATGTCATGATACATTATACATGTAGGTATAACAATAGCTATAAGACATGTCATGATACATCATACATGTAGGTATAACATGTCATGATACATTATACATGTAGGTATAACAATAGCTATAAGACATGTCATGATACATTATACATGTAGATATAACATGTCATGATACATTATACGTGTAGGTATAACAATAGCTATAGGACATGTCATGATACATTATACGTGTAGGTATAACAATAGCTATAGGACATGTCATGATACATTATACGTGTAGGTATAACAATAGCTAAAGGACATGTCATGATACATTATACGTGTAGGTATAACGATAGCTATAAGACATGTCATGATACATTATACATGTTACTATAACAATAGCTATAGGACATTTCATGATACATTATACGTGAAGGTATAACAATAGCTTTAAAACATGTCATGATACATTATACATGTAGCTATAACAATAGTTATAAGACATGTCATGATACGTTATAAATGTAGGTATAACAATAGCTATAAGACGTCAAGATATGTTATACATGTAGGTATAACAATAGCTATAAGACATGTCATGATACATTATACATGTAGGTATAACAATAGCTATAAGACATGTCATGATACGTTATACATGTAGGTATAACAATAGCTATAAGACATGCCATGATACATCATACATGTGCATTGCACTGATGGCATTATACAGCAGGGTTCTTTTTCGTGCAATGCCTGCCATGACACGGGACCTCGTTTATTTTTTGAAGTTCCCATCCGAAAGAACCATGACTTTCATTTTGTAATGCCGAGTGCTTGGCGAAAGAACAGTCACTACCCACTTTCAAGTCTTGGGTCAGACCCGGCCGTGGTTCAAACCCACGACCTTCCACTTACGGAGCGAACACTCTACCAACTGAGCTACCGTAGTAGTTCTTAAATGCATGAAAACTGATTTTCTATTTACAGTAACTGGTACCTTGACCTTTGACCTGGTGATCTGATTTGCATTCTCATGCAATGTCTCATCACAAGGAATGAGTTGACTCAGTTGAGATCAATCAGACAAATGGTGGGTCTTTAAATGCATGAAAACTGTTGGGGACAGACAGATGGAATAGACAGAACCAAGATGCATAAAAAAGTAAAAAGATATCAAAACAACTTATAATATTTATTTCCCCATCATTAAACTGTCAAGGAGCTTCTGTGGCTAGTTTGTATAATCTGCCAGATTAGAGATAATAGTTTTCTCATAGATTCGGATCAAATTCCTACGAGGACCCTTATGTGGAACAGTTTGTCAAGTTTGCTGAAGGTTAGTAATTTTCTCCAAGCACCAATGTTTCCTTTACATCTTTAACATACAGTCTCAATATAAGTGAAAGAAATATGACTGGGGCATAAAACACCATTACTCCTATTACACTTACACTGTATAAAGTTATAAATTGAAAAAAAAAAATTCCAAAGACCAGTGGTTTTCTCTGTAGGTTTCCACAAAAATCCCAGAACTGACTCTGGTCTAAAGGTAATATAACTCTACTCAAATTAAACTGGACATTAGACCTGTGATTGAGACCAAGATTTGTATGTGCCAGAACTCATATTTGTCACAACAGTAATAATGATATTTTTAATTCATATTTTAGCCATTGATAAAAAAATACATTTAGCTTCATTATGTTGACAACAAGTTTTCAGATAAAATTAAAACTCTGAATTTTTGTAAAATTGTATTCCCAGTCAAACGTTTCTAAATTTACACTACTGCAACAATACATTTTTTATACATAAGTTAGGTATTCTAAAATCTAGACCAACTAGAAACTAGTGTTATACAGTTGTGCACACAATGAATTTCTGGCGAGTATTGTAGGACACAAGAGTTGAATGACAAACCGACATCTGATGATGTAGTAATTCAAGTATATTAGTAGAAATCTTAACATTACATTTTTAAAAAGTTTGCTTTTCAACAACATATAGCATCCAAGATTTGTAAAAATATTTTTGTACAGTCTGAAGAAATAAATAATCTTAACAATAAAATGTATTTTAATTTATTTATTTTTATAAATGTTTCAATATCCACCATGATGATAAATGAATTCGTGTCTGAAGATTGGTGTGGCATTAGACCAGGATATCCTCCGCTTCAAAAATAGAACATGCAAAATTTCAATTATAAAACCATTTTTGCAAACTTTAAGAACATTGTAAGATAAAACAAGATACATGTAATATCTTATGAATGTACAGGATTTGTATCAGTCTTGTCCTGGTCCCATGACATTTCACGACTCATAACCACCCTGATATCACCATGGGAACAAAACAAGACCAATTTAAACCCCATACATAAATTATATATATATATATATATATATATATATATATATATATATATATATTATATACAGTCTAACCCGGTTAATCACATAGCCTCCGTGATTCAAAACTATATGCGATTAACCTATATATGCCATTAAGCGGGTTTAACTATTTTACGCATATCGACAAAGTTCCTGCATACATGGTGTCAATTAAATGATCATACGTAAGAAAAGTAGTTTTATATTTTTGTATGAAAAAAAAAATCTGATTAATTTCCATCCTACAACTAGAGAATTTTGTACAAAAAATAATAAAATTATTTAATTGCAACCAAAAAAGTGTTTGTTAGTGTAACGGTAAGGTAAATTCAAACCAATACTTCTATGCCCTTGCTGTTTAAAATATCAACGGGATGTACCATATGATTAAAACAGTTTTCCCCTTCTACCGCTATTGAGATTTAATAAAAAATTTTTAAAGCATTTTCTCGAGAAAAAAATGGCACCCTGAAAATTCAGAATAGCCAATGTGGCCCATTGAAAAAGTTTTCATTTGACATTTGAAGTTATTATCAGCATTGCTACACACACAAAACATCGTTTTAATGTATATTTTCAAATAAACTATATGTAAAATTTACCTTTTGTTTTTATTTCATTAAAAAATTTACTTTTTATGTGTTGGTGATTAATAATCGCAACACAAATGCAATACACATCGAGGACACCAATCTTGGAAAATATGCAGCCAGCACAGTTAATATAAGAGTTACTTCCCTTTAGCCTTTGTTATACATATCAAATGAAAATCACTGACGATGACCAAATGGGGTCATGTGCAAATGCGCTGCATTCCAGAAAAGTTACAAGTAAACGTAATTCCTTTTAATTTTGCCATAATTTTTAAACCTCACATCGGCACTTTTTATTAGATATGAGATGTTTTTATGTCTTTCTTTATCAATTTATAAATAATTTTTTTCTGAAACCTTACAATGGTGAAAGAGGTCCCATACAAAAACGCACATGGTATCCTCCTAGATAGACACGCGACAACTGTGTCATTTAACAGTCCCATACAAAAACCCACATGGTATCCTCCTAGATAGACAAGCGACAACTGTGTCATTTAACAGTCCCATACAAAAACCCACATGGTATCCTCCTAGATAGACACGCGAGAACTGTGTCATTTAACAGTCCCATACAAAAACCCACATGGTATCCTCCTAGATAGACACGCGACAACTGTGTCATTTAACAGTCCCATACAAAAACCCACATGGTATCCTCCTAGATAGACACGCGACAACTGTGTCATTTAACAGTCCCATACAAAAACCCACATGGTATCCTCCTAGATAGACACGCGACAACTGTGTCATTTAACAGTCCCATACAAAAACCCACATGGTATCCTCCTAGATAGACACGCGACAACTGTGTCATTTAACAGTCCCATACAAAAACCCACATGGTATCCTCCTAGATAGACACGCAAGAACTGTGTCATTTAACAGTCTCATACAAAAACCCACATGGTATCCTCCTAGATAGACACGCGACAACTGTGTCATTTAACAGTCCCATACAAAAACCCACATGGTATCCTCCTAGATAGACACGCGACAACTGTGTCATTTAACAGTCCCATACAAAAACCCACATGGTATCCTCCTAGATAGACACGCGACAACTGTGTCATTTAACAGTCCCATACAAAAACCCACATGGTATCCTCCTAGATAGACACGCGACAACTGTGTCATTTCACAGTCCCATACAAAAACCCACATGGTATCCTCCTAGATAGACAAGCGACAACTGTGTCATTTAACAGTCCCATACAAAAACCCACATGGTATCCTCCTAGATAGACAAGCGACAACTGTGTCATTTCACAGTCCCATACAAAAACCCACATGGTATCCTCCTAGATAGACACGCGACAACTGTGTCATTTCACAGTCCCATACAAAAACCCACATGGTATCCTCCTAGATAGACAAGCGACAACTGTGTCATTTAACAGTCCCATACAAAAACCCACATGGTATCCTCCTAGATAGACACGCGACAACTGTGTCATTTCACAGTCCCATACAAAAACCCACATGGTATCCTCCTAGATAGACAAGCGACAACTGTGTCATTTCACAGTCCCATACAAAAACCCACATGGTATCCTCCTAGATAGACACGCGACAACTGTGTCATTTCACAGTCCCATACAAAAACCAACATGGTATCCTCCTAGATAGACAAGCGACAACTGTGTCATTTAACAGTCCCATACAAAAACCCACATGGTATCCTCCTAGATAGACATGCGACAACTGTGTCATTTCACAGTCCCATACAAAAACCCACATGGTATCCTCCTAGATAGACACGCGACAACTGTGTCATTTAACAGTCCCATACAAAAACCCACATGGTATCCTCCTTGATAGACACGCGACTACTGTGTCATTTAACAATCAGCTGGTTATGGCTTCTTTCATTTATTCAATGGGATTGCTTAATAAACAACTTTTACCCAAGATGTAACAATGTTTTGGATGATGAAACAAAAACATCAGACAAGACTTCAGGTATTTACTGATTAATAAACAAAAACCTGATTTTTTATCTTTGATATTTTAACCATTGACTGTCCTGTACGCATGAGGTAGCATTACTTAGTCTTATGTAATAATGCTAAATGTTCGCCCGAATGTAGATAACTCACGTGACTGTGTTGTTTTAACAATTTATTAAGTGTACCTTTGTATAACTAATTAATGATTCGCCTGTCATAATTCTCTTTTTAAACTATTTTGAAGAAAAATTACAAAAATTAAAGATTATTAGAGATGGTTGGAGATCTGGTCAAGAAATTTTCTATGCGATTAAGCAGGTTTGGACTTTTTGGCTATGCAATTAAATGGGTATTTTTCAACAGAATACATAGGAAATGGTTTTGGATTTCACAATCTTATGCGATTATCCAATTTATGCTATTATCCGATATGCGATTAAGTGGGTTCGACTGTATATACATATGATAAATGTTATTGTTTTGTATGGTAAAATGAAATTGTTTATTATAGTATTCTCTTATTGGGCACTAGCTGCATTATTAAATTCTTTGTTTGGCCACATTTTGACATAACAAGTCTGCCATGATTTGTTAAATGACAATTGTGGATTTCTGATTTTGAAAGTAATTAGAAATGTAGGCAACAACAGATAATACAATGTAAACTTCGAAACTATCAACTTTGATGTAATGTTTAGATATTTTAACAAAACCTCATTGATAAGATATGTAAGTAATTATGTATTTAATATAATAAGGACAAATTTGATAAAACAGAATGATGAATGTAGAAAGTCTAATAATTCCTCCACACTCTGTTATGAAATCTTATGATAGCACAGGAAATGAACATATCTAAATTTTAATACAGTAATGTTCTGGAAGACAAAACAAAAGGAAACAAGAGGCCCATGGGCCTTAACGCTGACCTGAGGACACGGCCAACCTGAGGATATATCCAAAATCATTTGCAAAAAAACATAAAATATTCTTATACACATTCCTACAAAAAAGTAAATAGTTTTCAAGATAATTAACAATTTGAGTCTTTTTATGCATCTATGACCTTGACCTTTAAACGTAAGACCTTGAATCTTATATCAGAATAATCACCATATCAATTCCTACAATATTCTAATATACATGCCATACAAAAAGTTAATAGTTTCCAAGATAATAAACAATTTCAGTCTTTTTATGCACCTATGACCTTGACCTTTGAATGTATGACCTTGAGTCACATACCAAAATGATTGTCATATCAATACCTACAAAATTCTAATATATATACCTTTGCAAAAAGTTAATAGTTTTCCAAGATAATTAACAATTTGAGTCTTCTTATGCATCTATGACCTTGACATTCAAACGTAAAACCTTGAATTTTATATCAGAATGATCACCATATCAATTCCTACAATAATCTAATATACATGCCAATACAAAAAGTTAATAGTTTCCAAGATAATTAACAATTTCAGTCTTTTTATGCACCTATGACCTTGACCTTTGAATGTATGACCTTGAGCCATATATCAAAATGTTTGTCATGTCAATACCTACAATATTCTAAAATACATGCCTATACAAAAAGTTTATAGTTTTCAAGCTAACGTACAATTTTAGTCTTTTTTAGCAGAAAAATAACATTTCAGGGGCAACAACTCCTACAAGCATTAACATACAGTTACGAAACTTTGTACCTTTTTTTACATTTTGTCCTGCTAAACATTTTAACAATGTTTTAATATGATATATCTCTTACAATTTGGAAGAAAAAAGCCTAAAACTGCACAAATTACAAACTAGGTCATGACCTTGAACTTTGACCTTGACCCTATTTTGAAGGTTATTTCAAGAAAAAGTCAAAACTGAAAACCCCATGTCAATATCTATTCATATAGTCAAGTTATAACAATTTGAAGCCATTTTACGAAATTTTCAAAATTAAACGCAAAAACGCGTAACCTAATTTTTTACCAAATTTCACGAAATGAACAATTTATAAGCCTAAGACCCTAGAGAAGCCAAATATCACATCAGATTTTTTCTCCCATCATCGCTTTCGGAGAAGAAGATTTTTTAAGTTTTTTGGAACCGTGGGTCACCTTGACCTAGTTTTGGGAGCCATGACAACGTCACGAACAAATCTGAATCGCACTGGCCCATATATGCATCTGACTAAGTTTCATTGAAATCTACCTCATAGTTTCAGAAAAAAAGTCGAAAATGTAAAAGTTTACGCCGTGGACGCCGACGACGACAGACAAATTTTGATCAGAAAAGCTCACTTGAGCCTTTGGCTCAGGTGAGCTAAAAACTCATGGCTATAGATATTTACTTAATAATAAGCAATTCATAATTCAAAACAGCAATTTGGAATTTAGACTGTATGTAAACCAAATGCCATGTCTGGTCATAATTCCAAACACCATGTTAGAATTTAGACTGTATGGTAACCAAATGCCATGTCTGGTCATAATTCAAAACAGCATGTTGGAATTTAGACTGTATCGTAACAAAATGCCATGTCTGGTCATAATTCAAAACAGCATGTTGGAATTTAGACTGTATGAAAACCACATGCCATGTCTGGCCATACATCTAAATAGCATGTTGAAATTTAGACTGTACGGTAACCAAATGCCCTGTCTGGTCATAATTCAAAACAGCATGTTGGAATTTAGACTGTATGAAAACCACATGCCATGTCTGGCCATACATCTAAATAGCATGTTGAAATTTAGACTGTACGGTAACCAAATGCCCTGTCTGGTCATAATTCAAAACAGCATGTTGGAATTTACACTGTATGGTAATAAGTAACCAAAATTTAATTTCTGTCAAAATTCCAAACAGAATGTTCTAATTTGATATTGTAACCAGTTACAATTATTGGTCATAATAAACGGCAACCAAATGCCATATCTGGTCATAATTCAAAACAGCATGTTGGAATTTAGACTGTATGGTAACCAAATGCCATGCCTGGTCATAATTCAAAACAGCATGTTGAAATTTAGAATGGTATGGTAACCAAATGCCATATCTGGTCATAATTCAAAACAGCATGTTGGAATTTAGAATGGTATGGTAACCAAATGCCATGTCTGGTCATAATTCAAAACAGCATGTTGAAATTTAGAATGGTATGGTAACCAAATGCCATATCTGGTCATAACTCAAAACAGCATGTTGGAATTTAGAATGGTATGGTAACCAAATGCCATGTCTGGTCATAACTCAAAACAGCATGTTGGAATTTAGAATGGTATGGTAACCAAATGCCATGTCTGGTCATAATTCAAAACAGCATGTTGGAATTTAGACTGTATGGAAACCACATGCCATGTCTGGCCATATCTAACAGCATATTGGAATTTAGACTGTATGGAAACCACATGCCATGTCTGGTCATACATCTAACAGCATATTGGAATTTAGACTGTATGGAAACCACATGCCATGTCTGGTCATACATCTAAACAGCATGTTGAAATTTAGACTGTATGATAATGAAATGCCATGTCTGGTCATAATTCCAAACAGCATGTTGGAATTTAGACTGTATGGTAATATATAACTAAAATTTTACTTCTGTCATAATCCAAACAGCAAAGTGGCATTTTATTAATTATGATAACCATAACTCAACTTCTGTCATTGAAATTGAAGTGAATTCATGCTGTTTTTTTTTTTGTTTCTATGGTATCAAACTGCCATGTTTTGTCATGAATCCAAACAGCTATTGGTATTTAGTTAATATGGTAACCAGTAAAGTTAAATTTATTGCCATGTTTGGTCGTAATTCCAAACAACATGCTGGCATTTAATGTTTGTTACATGCCATGTTTGGTGATAATTCAAAATAGAGTACTTGTATTCTGTCAATATCGTAACTTATTTCCATGTTTTGTCATAATTCAAAACAGCATGCTAGTATTATGTTAACACTGTATCCCTACAACTTTCTTTGGTCATAATTGTAAACAGAACTGTGAACACAATGTACAGTGAACTCTCTTTACAACGGCACTCTTTATAACAGCATATTAACGGCAAAAAATTGTTGGGAACAAATCTGTTGTTATGTTTTTATTACACTTTACAATGGCATATTCCGTTACTGGCTCTGGCAAGGAAGTGTTGGGAATGAATGTATAAAATTAATGCTTTTTCTGTTTGATATAACAGCACTGCTCAGTGTCTGTAAGATAACAAAACGTCTTCAGGCATCACTGCAAAAATCTCTTAACCATGACCGACTGTTTATACAGGTGACTTTGACCATCGATAAACTACATCCTCAGTTCACCTGTACATGCGTAGCTATTTCTGATGGTAATTAATGTCATACCGGTAATTAAAGATTTTTTCACAAATCTAACATGAAGCCACACAGTCAGACCTCTGCACTTATTTTAAATTTATAACAGACAACTTGTTTTATTCCTGAAATATGTAACAAAAATTTTCAAGACTACCTGCTGGTAATATATAAAAAAATAACTTTTTCTGTACAATATTCCTTCATTATTATATTAAAATCGCTATTGTATAAGAAAAAAAAGACGTCCTGTTTTTGTTTACATGATATATTGGTGACCAGGAAGTACAATTTAAAATTGGAAACAGGAACAAAAAGTATTTGATTGTTCTTTATTTAGCATAAATGGTTATCTTTAGTATACAGAAGTTAAGTTTTGATAAAAATTTGTTGTACAAACAATATTTCATGAAGAATCCTTTCCATGTAATATGAATACGAGAGTACAATGTTTCTTGAAAATGGCAGGTATTTTGTTTGTATTAATAAGACAAAATTTAAAAGGGTAAAAACACGGGACTTACAAAATACAAAAAAAAAAAAATTAATTGAACAATTCGACAAAACAAAATGTGTTGTTGATAGTTTATAATTTATTTTTTAAAACTCTGATCCAGATATTTAAAATATTAAGAAATATATGAAAATAATTAGATGAATATTATTGCATACATCATGCATTGTATTATACCCTGAATGTAACAAACTACCAACTTGACTTTTGAACAAAGGACATCATTAAACTCTGAAACATTCTAAATTCATCACAAGGGCATAATTCTTTACAACAGCAAATTTGATGAACAAGAATATGGCCATTGTAAAAAGAGTTGACTGTACTATCTGTAAATTGTTATATAGAAAAATACACAAATGTTCAAGTACCAGAAAGCACAATATAAAGTATGGGTGGTAACAGATATTGGGATTACCAAAGACACAAATTATGTCCAAGTCCCAGAAAGCATGATACCTTATCTGGAATGGATTGTAATAAAGATTGGGAAAGACAAAGACACAAATTGTGTCCAAGTCCCAGAAAGCATGATACCTTATCTGGAATGGATGGTAATAAAGATTGGAAAAGACAAAGACACAAATTGTGTCCAAGTCCCAGAAAGCATGATACCTTATCTGGAATGGATGGTAATAAAGATTGGAAAGACAAAGACACAAATTGTGTCCAAGTCCCAGAAAGCATGATACCTTATCTGGTATGGATGGTAATAAAGATTGGGAAAGACAAAGACACAAATTGTGTCCAAGTCCCAGAAAGCATGATACCTTATCTGGAATGGATGGTAATAAGATTGGGAAAGACAAAGACACAAATTGTGTCCAAGTCCCAGAAAGCATGATACCTTATCTGGTATGGATGGTAATAAAGATTGGGAAAGACAAAGACACAAATTGTGTCCAAGTCCCAGAAAGCATGATACCTTATCTGGTATGGATGGTAATAAAGATTGGGAAAGACAAAGACACAAATTGTGTCCAAGTCCCAGATTGGGAAAGACAAAGACACAAATTGTGTCCAAGTCCCAGAAAGCATGATACCTTATCTGGTATGGATGGTAATAAAGGATTGGGAAAGACAAAGACACAAATTGTGTCCAAGTCCCAGAGAGTTTGAAATAAAGAATGGGATCAAACCCATCAATAAAGTTGGGTCCCTGAGAGAATGAGAAATGTGTGTGTGTGTAAATATTTCACTCTTGATAGTGTTTCTGACAGCCTTGAATCAGAAGAATATTTCTGACTGGGATGTTGCACACTTCCAACCAACCAACCACACTACCTACCTTCATGATCAACTTTAAACTTATATAAAGATTTGTTAATAATGAATAATGAGATACAATACAGTACAAGCTGTTTATACCAGAAATGTAAATCAAATTTTCCGATTAGACACTGTTTAATTAAGATAAGCCTATCAAAATACGGATCAGGTTGTTTGAAAATAAAAAAATTGGGTAATCTACTATGACAATGAAAGTAATTTTAAGCTAAATCATATATATAAGATACATATAAGATACCTTTTTTATTTACTATTTGTATAAATGAATTCTTATAAAGACATAAATCAATTTTTAAAAAGGCAGAATACAAATTTTGTATATGTAAAAAAAGATCATTCATGCAATGCATATTTAAATTTCAGATATGTAAAAATCACTTATAAACACATTAAAATTCAAAAGTTCATTCCTGATTCTCCCACTACATGTCAAAAAATAAAAATAAAAATAAATAAATAAATAAATAAATAAATAAATAAAAATAAAGCTATGATAAGGCTATGTACACAAGATGACAAACATAAAAAAACTATTACACAGGTTGTACTGTATTACTGATCTCATAGATTTGTATATAGTGGATCAGCTTTGTAATAAATGAAACAGACCTGCAATGGTAGATTGATTGACTGATTTAATGGGGTTTTACTTCCCAATCAAAAATATTTCACTTATATCAATACATCTATACAACTTTAAGTAAAGAATTTTTAACTTTGCAGTGTTTTAAGAGTAATGTGCAGGGAGGGTATTATAGCATGCCTACTATGACACCGGGCATCAGTTTTGAAGCTCTCCAAAGGACCCCTTGACTTTCATTTCTAAATGCCAGACCCAGCCAGTGTTTGAACCACAACCTCCCACATGCAAAGTTAGAAACTCTACTGCAATTGTAGAGATCCAGCAGGAAACAAGAAAACCCTGCCTTCCATATTTCCTCATGACAGGGTTTGACTTCATGCGAGATGCTTGTATCTTAATAGCCGTATTTGAATGGTTAATTTCCATTTAGCAAGAGGCTCTTCCATTAAACATCTTTCACCTTTATTTTTGACCAATGGCACCACAGACAACAACTTTACATTTGTTATTCAACTGTTAAATTGTTCTCAATGTGACCTTCTTGAAAAAGTTTTTTTAGAGGTGAAAAGTCTGTTAAACACTTTTGTTCACCAGTTGAATGACAAA